>LR991082.1:12103750-13350625 GCA_905163515.2 Lymantria monacha
TTTGATAAATTTTGATTTTTCTTCTGTCGTAAGGATCCCTAATTTAACTCTATTTATTACCAATATTAGTTAATTATAATGTAACATTCTATTAAAGAAAGATATTTTGTAGATACGTTCCAGTAGTTTCTTAATTTATTCATTATATGCAAATATTTTCTCTATACATATATTATTAGCAAATTTGTAATAGAGTATACATTATTACAATCTCACGCTTTTATCTTCCAAACGGCTAGCCGGGAGTGTTATCAATGATTAGAACAATAAACCCACATAACGTTATATAATTATAAATCTATGTACAGAATAAAGTTATATATTAATATATGGAGCTCCGGTATTTCTGTTCGACTATGTTTTTTTTTGCGGCGCACTATGGATGCGTCTCACCCCGCCAAATCGGTCCGGAGTGACGAAGGAGGCAGCGCGTCCCCATAGACCCACCATGTAAACTCCTCTCTTTGCCGTGCGAACGGGCCATCAGTACCCGATCTTTGTCTTCGGTGGCCTTGTTCGACTATGCTGCGAAAACTATTGAACCGATCGGAGTAATACATATACAATAAGATGCATCGTGTTTTGAGAGAAGATTTTAGTATATCATATGTTGGTGATTACTTATACGGAAAGAAGGGAAGCGGGCGGGGGACACCTAGTGATAATATATCATCTAATCTATATGTCCCACTGCTGGGCACGACTCTCCTCCATACTAGGAGGAAAATTGACTTACACCACGCTAGTCAGGCGTATATACAGGGTGTAAGGGGACCGCTCCCGAAAACAAAGACAGGTAACCTACAAACACAAACAAAGATAGGCTAGAAAAAAATCGATTCATATGAAAAAAAAATTTTTTTTTCACCACGCGAGGTCGTTGAACTCTTGAACATATGATCGTGAGTTTTGAATAGATTGCGTCTTTTCTCATCTGAGTATAGTTACGTATTTTTTATCGAATTTTCGTTACATGGCACTGTCCTAATACGATGGAATGTGAAAAAAACTTTAAAATATTTGTGAAAAAATTTTTTTTTTTTCATCCTGATCGATTTTTTTCTAGCCTATCATTACAAGTAAGACTAGTAGGGTCACCTGTCTTTGTTTCCGGGAGCGGTCCACTTCCACCCTGTATGTGATATAGGGTTTTATTTCGAGTTGTCCTTCTCTTGCATAGATATTACATCGATATTTATCCTTTTGTCGTCGTTTACGATCATCCATGGGTAAGATAAGGGGTGGTAAATTGTATTCTTAGTCCGTCACCACACGGAATATGATAGTAATTACTTATCCAGAAAGGAGGGAATAGGGCAGGGGACTGCTAGTAATAATATATGTTGAGAGAAAAAAGAAGACTATAGTTCAGCTTGTATTCATTGTGTTGAAGTAGCGCTGGTATTCAACTATGATCTAGAGTAGAATCATGGACACTAATGGACAGTTGTTCACAATTAATTCATATGCGGTAATAAGTAATGGGATCTAAATAACTGTGTGCATTGCATACTGTTATAATCACGAGATAACATATACATATATATTTAATTACTTTGTAGATACATACATACGTTTCATCACGGCACATCCCTTGCAGGGTAGGTTGTAGATGTAGATGTACTTTGTAGATGCTATAAATAATATAAGTATCTGGACCATTTTTTTTTTCGACTCTCGCTTATTTTAGAAAAAGAGAGCTAGTTATGTGATATATCTAATATCTATTTTTCCTCAGTTTCAACCTTAATATTTTGAATAACATTTTTTAGACTATGTTAATTATTGATATAGAGGACGTAAATTCTAGGTTAACAACTTGTCTCTAGCTTTATATTTAAATAGCATAGATCACACCCTTGAAATCTAAATCTATGCTAATAAGTTATATTGTACCAAAAGCTTTTTAATCTACAGTGACAAGACAAAGACCTGCCATTTCGTTTAGTTATGTCGCATGTTGTTTTGCGTTGTAGCTCTGGCTGACTAGACTGTAGTACCTACTTAATCATAAGAAATGCATGAAAAATTAACAACGGTAAAACAGTGCCCTCTGTGCCTTGTTTGTCAGACTAAAGATCCATCTTTCAAGATTCCAACCTAGGTTGATTATTTTGGATGTATTATCAATTTTATTCATCAATCTGCTTATCCATTATTACAGATAGGCCTGTCCGAGCGAGGATAATATCATTATCGCCACGTTTTCGAAGCGTATTGTCATTCGCCGTTGATGTTATAAATTTTGCAATGGATTGCTGCGCACAATTGTGCACTATACACTGTAAAAATTTTTTGTAAAATTACAATTGTTTTACAAAACAAATAAGAGCAGAATTCCAAATCAACGTATACTAATACAAAATATAATACAATTCGATTAAAATTACAAGACATATGAAGGAATGAAAGAAACTTACTATAGTTGTAATTTTAGAATCTTTTTGTAATAAGCCTATTGTACACGTACACGTATTGTATAGTAAATTTACAAAACGGAATTATAATATTAGGTACTTTCTTGTTCCCGCGAGGGTAAACCGCCGGGCGGGCCACCGAAGTTAAAATCGAGTACCGGTGGTCCGCTCGCACGGCGAAGAGAGAAGGTTTTACGGTGGGTCTATGGGGTCACGCGCTGTCTTTTCCGTCACCCCGGACCGGTTCGGCGGGGCGAGACGCACCCATAGCCCACCAATAAAAATAAATAAAATAAAAAAAAAAGGTACTTTCTTGTTGTGCGTAAAAACTTCCAACGTTTTTTGTAAAAAATTTGCAGAAATTTTCAACAGTGTAGTTTATACAAAATTAGCTAGACAAAAGTATATTGACATCAAGTTGAATAATAATATATATTTTAACATAACAATCATATTAAATATTTGGAAAAATCCTATTTCGGTATGGTGACGGATTAAAAATACAGTTCACCACCCTCTCACCTAACCCTGGCTGTTAAAGACAATTAAGAGATATAATATGCGGATACAATTAATGCAAGAAAGGAAAGTTCTAAGTAAAACCCAACACCAATTCGTCCAAACAGCTTGGTATTATTATCTCTCAATTTTTTTTTCTATTGTGGAGGAGGTTTGAAGCCAGTAGTTGGACATATGAGCTGAATGTAATGCAATACAATGTATCACACTTTAGCTGCGTGGTAGCGGCTACGAATGCTATCAACCCTTACTTTGCTCGTGGGTGTCGTAGAAGACGACTAAGAGCGATAACGACCTGGGCTAACTCCATCTGATGCCGTTTGGTCAACAATTACCTACATTCCCGAGGAGGGTTGACGTCTGGCAGGCGCCCGGTCATAAAACTATTGTCAATAACTTTTACAATATGTACCTAGGTACTATGAAAGAAGAGTACATATTGTATCGACCCCAAGTAATTGGGATAAGAGTAGGAAGAATGATGACAAAGTTTTCCATGAAAGTTATAAAAACCATCTGCGGTACAACTAAGAATAGACATTCGTCTAAGAAACTGCAATTATGAGACCAAATGCGATCATGAGACCGCTTGTGGTGATTATATGGTTTCCTTCTTGAGGAAAGACTTACATACATCTTATAATAGACGTAGAAAAGTGATGAATGAACTTTGAATAAACTGTATAGAATCTAACACGTATATGTAAAGTGTTTGTCAGTTCTGTATCGGGCGCCACTCGTAGAATGTAACCATATTTTTTTTTATTTTGAAAAAAGAACTATGTGCTCAAAGGAGGTAAGCTAACAATTTAATTTAAAAGAAGCAACTTAAAAAATGTCGAGCTCAGTTTCTTGACGGAGAATAGCCTAGCTTACGCCGCATTCCAATCCGTTAGTGGATTAGATTAATTGCTAATAAAATGTAATATTGACAATATATAAATGTCCTTTATACATACATAATAAATGACGTGATTTGATTTGTAAATTATTACTAGTTATTAAATTATATATTTTCAAACGTAAAATCAGACCTTCGCTCAGCTGTGTCAATATAATAAATTAATATACCTATAACTAAAATTTTATTTGTGCATATATCATATGCCTTTATTGCTGATGTGAATTGTTTGATAAGACAAATCAATGATATTAGGTAGACAATCAGATTTATCAGATAAATGTAGCAAAATATACAATTTTATATATTTTTATCTATTTCAAGTACCATAAATTTTTGTTTTCGATGTGATTTCTTAAAAATATTTATTATACACTTTAAAACTAACAAAGGAACTTATAATTCCACAGATTCATTATTTTAAGGTTTCTTACTATAATTGTGAAAATATATTTATAAAGAAACAATCATGTTCTTATCCCAATTCTTTAAGGTCGACGCTTAAACTCCTCTTTCATAATACATATCGCCCGACTAGAAATTTTTTCGTCTTCCTTAGCAGGACCGGACCGGGCATGCCCGATCTGGACCAGATAAGGTATGTAACGCAGAAGATATATCTGGACCCGATCAGGCAAACCTTATCGGGTCCAGATCAGGCATTCCTGATCGGGTCCATATCAGGCATTCCTGATCGGGTCCGGATGAAATTTTACTGATCGGAACCAAATCAATCATCTGCGTTATATATCTTGCCTGATCCAAAACGAGTATGCCCAGTCCGGTCCTTTTAAAAAACATGAATATCTTAAAGAACATGTTTAATAGATAAAAATATAAATTAATATATGACGTAGGCAGCGAATGCAGTGCTATATTCTTGTCATAGAGAGTCCCAGTGAGCCGTTCCAATTAGGGCGCAACCACCAGATGCTAACGACTTCAACTGTCGCCTGAATTTCTCATTCATGACCTGATCGATTTGTTTTGATCTGATTCGATAACAACTAATTTAATATTAGGCGATGTCATTACGCTTCGGAGAATCTTAACACCGCGATTCAGATAATGACGTCATTTTACTAACGCCATCAATTTATTATGACCCAAAACATTAAATGTTAGAATGGTTGTTACAATATTATTATATTTATTTCTATCTATGTTTTCAAATGTACCTATTATTTATTTTTGTTTTTACTTTAAATATAAATTACTTTTATATTCTTAATTAAACATTATTATTATTATTATTAAATACATATGATTAATTAAAGATTTCAGATTAATCTCCTCTGATGCAAATACAATTTACACCGTCGCATAAATATGACAATCATGATATGATACTTTTTGAATTTTGATTGATATTCTTTTTGTGTTACGAAAACTGTTTCTGGTCCTGATATACTACATGCCTTACCATATACTTGATTATATTTTACATCAGGCTGTCCTTATTTGGTATAGACCTGGTCCTGATCCGGAATGCCTTACCATACTTGATGATATTTCACATCAGGCTATCCTGATCAGGACCAGACCTGGTCCTGATAGGGTTTGCCGGATCCGGCATGCCTCATTCTATCCTGATCGGGCCCTGATCCAGTATGTCTTACCATACTTGATGATATTACACATCAGGCTATCCTTATTTGGTCCTGATCTGGTCCTGATCCGGTATGCCTTACCACACTTGATGTTATTTCACATCAGGCTATCCTGATCAGGACCAGACCTGGTCCTGATAGGATTTGCCGGATCCGGCATGCCTCATTCTATACTGATCGGGTCCTGATCCGGTATGCCTTACCATACTTGATGTTATTTCACATCAGGCTATCCTGATCAGGACCGGACCTGGTCCTGATAGGGTTTGCCGGATCCGGCATGCCTCATTCTATCCTGATCGGGTCCAGATACATGATCTGGTTGAACCATACTTTTTTCTAGTCGAGTCAATTGCAAATGTTATCGACAATAGTTTTATGACTGACGTCAACCCTCTTTGGGAATGCAATTGTTGACCAGACATCATAAGATGGATGACCCAGGTCCATGTAAAACCCTTAGTCGTTTTTTACGACACCCATGACCGGTTTTTTTTTTTGGCGGCGGGCTATGGACTGGTCGTGCCCCGCCAATCCGTACCCACGAGCGGTGTAAGGGTTGGTAGTATTCGTAGCCGTTACTACACAGCACGAGCGCAGTATAAAGAAACAATGAAGGATGTCTATTTTTTTAAATGGACCCATAAAAATTGAACTTTACTTCGTACTTACGACACAAGAGAAAAGGAGGTGTGATAATGAACCACATAATGTTTTCACTAAAACCCAGCTACGAATCAAGTTTGAAGATGATAATTAGTAAATTAAACAGAAAATCTAAGTTCGCCTTTAGATTCCTAACTCTACTTTGGAATAGTTAGTACCTACCAGTTACTTAAATTTCAAAGCATCGTACAAGCAACTCAATAGGCAAGTATATAAATACAAAAATACATAATCAATTACAAAAGCTTATCGAGCGATTCTGTGGAATAGTTCATGCTGTTTTTCTCGCTAAACATACAATAACGAAACAGTATTGGAGACAGAACCAGCCAGTGTTATATATGTACATGTAGGTATATTCTATTACCCAATAATACATGTTTATTGTCAAATATAATTTTACATAGACAAGCATATCTAATATAGGTATACCTATTTGCTTTTTTTATATTTTGGCGCGTTGTTTCCTTATTTATTAGTTTAGAGTTCTATCAGTAATCTGATTTTATAATTGTAGATATATTAAATGTGAGTAGGTATATTTAAGTTAATGCGGTGATGAGATAAAAATATAAATCATACATATTTTAGATTCTGTTTAAAGTACCTGGCAATATATTTAGGCACATCGTGTGATGAGCAAATTCTGGCATAACAACATTTTCTTCACAAAAAACGTTTCTCTTTTCTAAATATTCTTATTTTCGTGTGGTGACGGAGTAAGAATATAATTCACCACTCTACATTACTTACCCGTGAGTGATCGTAAGAGACAACTAAGGAATATAAAAAGCATATAATTATGTAACATTTATGCAATAGAAGGAAAACTCGAAATAAAGCCCTATCTATACCAAAACGTCTGACCAGCCTGGTATAATAGGTCAATTTCCCTCTTATTATGGAGGAGACTCGAACCCAACAGTGGGCCATATATGAGCTGAGATGATGATGAAATATTCTTAAATTTCTTATATTTTTAAAATGTTTTTAGTAAAATTATTGTATTTTTACATATGTAGGTATGTATAACAAAAAGTAGATCATCTAAAAAATCTATGACTGTCCTTTTGTCTGTGTGTCATCAAAGTTGACATTATCACCCACAATCAATTAACAAAATTCTGTTCCAAATAAAATTTCTTTATTTTTAAAATGGATCATTTTTTTGCATTGGTATTTCCTAACAAAATCATAATCGTTTAAAAAAAATATAAAAAAAAATATTTTTGTATTAAATTTATTGCCTCCGATTTCAACGTCAATGTCTTCTCGTCTCTTTTTCTCATATACACAATACAAGTCATCCTCTTTATTGTGGTGGTGGTCAGACGACTTGGTGAAGATTGCTGGGAGTTGTTGGATGTGGAGGGCACATGACCGCACTTTGTGGTGTAGTGGCCTTCGTCGAGCAGTGGATGGCTAAAGGCTGAATGATGATGATGTGTTTAATAAAATATAGGGATTTAATTAAAAAAGTACTCATTTGAGGCATTCCAAATTAATTTCATTACTGACGCTCCTAAATTTAATAATAGGCTTACTATTCGAGTAATAAAAGCGCTACAGTAATTAGCTATAGTCCAATTTTAGAATAATAAAGTGTTCCGCATTTTAAACTGGCTTTCAATGCATTTAGTTAATAATTTTAAGCAATTTAAATTTTAGTCGCTGGAACATGTTTATTGTTCTGAAGGTCATAACGGCGACAAATGCCATTCTCTTATAGCTAAAATTACGTGTTCCGTAACCACTTCGAACATAATACTTACTTATTTGGTTACATTAATAAGACCTATATGTACTTATTAATTATAAATTCATTTAACGGATAACTATCAACAATAATATGTTCTCTAATATTTACGCGGGTATTACATGTTTGAAATATAATTATTTTTACGGATTCATCAAGTTCATGGAACGCTGTGAAAAAAAACGAAACGTCGAGAAATTAAAAATCGAACACAAACGCAAAAGAATCCGTAAAACATCGAGATATTACGTACTACGTACCGTAAAATAATTTTATTATAAATAATATTTTCGCAGTTAATTTGAATCTTTGGCTTTGTAGGTACCTAAATAGACATGCAACTTCAACACCATTGCTTTTTTTTGTACATATCATCACGCCATATCCCTTGCAGGGTAGGCAGAGAGAGCAGAGTGCCAGAGAACTCTATCCTTGCGTACTTCACTCGCTTCTTCAACATGTCTTTTTTTTGTATTTATTGTATTATAATTTATTTTCCCCGGTTGGCACAAGATTGACTGCAATCTAGACCTGATTAAACTTAGGGTACAGGTTTGACCTGAGGTTTATCATTTTATAATCATAATTACTTCTAATGTTTACGCGAGTATTAGATACACATTTAAAATGAAACTACTTTTACGGATTCTATCGCGTTTATATTTGATTTTTAATTGCCCGACGTTTCGAACACTTTTCAGTCCTCCCGTGACCATGATCACTGTAAAGTGTTCGAAACGTCGGGCAATTATAAATCAAATATAAACGCGATAGAATCCGTAAAAGTAGTTTTATTTTAAATAATAACAATTATTTATAAATTTAAAATTTAGACTTGATGATAAGCTTTTCCATGTGGTGACGGAATAAGAATACAATTCACCACTCACTATCTTACCCGTGGGTGATCGTAAAAGACGACTAAAGGATATAAAATGATAACATCTATGCAAGAGAAGGAAATCTCAAAACAAAACCCTGTACCAACACGTCTGCTCAGCGTGGTATAGTAGGTTAATTTCTCTCCCATTATGGAGGAGGCTCGAGATATATGAACTGAGATCATGATGATGATATTTAATTATTAATATTTAATATTTAATTATTAATATTTAATATGTATGTACATACTAAGAATACTTAAAAATTATGTGACCATAATTTGTTTCAACACTAACATTTACTTTAGACTTATTTTGACTGGACTTGAATAAACAGAGAAAAAACAGACAGAAGCGACTGAACGACTAAACCTATTAGTAGTCCGTCGACTATGAATATCTCTTTGTCCCCACTGATGTGGCAATAAATATAGAGATACATAGGTAATTGTCTATAAATAAAACTGCATGAAAAGATTAAACGCGATGCCGGATTGAGAGCCTTCAGCGCTCACCCATAGTCCGGGAAAAGCTATGAAAACTATCTGCAGCTAACAGTTATGAGACACTACCCTAAAAAAAAGATCAAACCCATCCAACGCGCATTGTTTACTAGGCCAATTTCACTCCCATTATGATAAAGATTTTTTTTTTTTAATGACGACCCCAAGAATAAAATCTTGTATCGCAGGTGACAACAAACATTCAATTAATGTATACAAATAATTTCTGGACTTAAAATAATTATTTGTGGATTGCACAAAATACTGTCCTGCGTGGAGATCGAATTGGAACCACTACGCCGTTTGTACAGTGAAGTGCGGCTAGTAATGTAAATGGGTTTAAAAAGAAGAACACAAGTGATGTATTTTTTTTTTCTCCGCAAGGTGGACCATGGATGTGGTCGCGCCCCGACAAATCGGTCCGGGGCGATAGAAGAGGCAGCACGCAACCCCATGGACCCACCGTGCAAACACCTCTCTTCGCCATGCGAGCGGGCCATCGGTACCCGATCTTTGTCTTCGGTGGCCACACAAGTGATGTACCTACTCAAGTGACTTTTTTTTATTGCTTGTGATGGCAAACGAGCAAGTAAGTGTCACTGTTACCCATGGACATTAGCTATACCAAGGGTATAGCTAGGCCGCTGCCTACCATTACAATCCCCAAACCCACGCAGTTGGGCTGCCGGCTCTCCCGCTCACCGAACGAAACGCAATAGCACATTGCCATTACTCAGACGTCGATCTTCTACGAGAATGTGGTACTACCCCGGGTGGACCAGCCCGCGGCTGTAGACAGAGAACTGTCAACAGCGTGGTCCTACCACTATCGATATAAGAACTTAAAGCAATATCCACATTATATGTACAGTATCTAAATTTCTTTAGTGAAAACAATGATTATACATATGAATATTCCTAGTACTTAGTATATATAGAATCTAGATAGCGCGTAACACCTACATTATGAGTTACTAGCGGCCCGACCCGGCTTCGCACGGGTGAACATTTATTTATTAAACATTTTGGCATAAACGTACAGTAAATGCAGGATATACCTAAATAATAATGTATTTAGCAATAGTGTATCGCTGGCTTCCCTTGGGTTGATGTTTGAAAACAAAATGAGTAAACAGAATAAATGACATCAACTGGTAATTTTTAAAATCATTTCACTGAGGTTTAGAGTATAGGTATACTAATAATAATTAGATATATTATATACCTACTATTACTGTATAAGTACTGATTATCACACATTTCATAGAATAAAAAATATAGCACCCCGACCACGGAGCAATTGTATTTGCTCCGTGACCCCGACTTATGTGCTAAGTTTTTTTTTACATTTATTTTTCCTTTTTGATTTATATTTTTTATTTATTTTAATGTAGTTTTTTTTTATTTGTGTATCATTTCTTTATTCAAGTATATCTTTTATTTTAAAGACTTTTAAATGTTATTAGATTTTTACATGTTTTTTTTTAAATGTTATTAGATTTTTTTGTTATTTTTTTTTTCTATATACTATGTTAGCAGTGGTATTTGTAGATGGCAATAAAACATATTGATTTTCAGGCGACCCTACTCGAGAAAGTGCAACATATAGTTGGCCATGAGAAAATCACTCTTTTCTTAGATCGATGCCAACCATAGAAAAAGTTTGTCCCTGGGATTTATTTATTGTAAGGGCAAACGATATCTTTACAGGAAACTGTAATCTTTTAAAAGATATAGGACAATCCGTCGGTATCCGCGGAAAGTGAGCAAGCTGTCCGGCCGCGGGGCCGGTGATGATAGTAGCTACAATCACATTGTCTCGCAATTCCATAACCGAAAGTCTTGTTCCATTACACATATTGGGAGGGCTTAAATTTCTCAGAGCGAGCCGCGCGGCTACCTATTTCATAGATGTGCCCCTCTCTTGCACTCCGCCCCCGCCGCACCGGCGCGTCACGGCGGCGAATTAATTTTATTTAAATTTTATTAAACTCGTAATATCTTTCGAATGGAGTGTCCGACTTTAATAAAATAAAAAGTTATTTACAGGTATTTAAACAGCCCTGCTTGAGAAATCATTTATTTAGGTAAGGATTAAGGCAAAGGTATAAATAACTTGGTCTGATTATGGTCGAAATTTCTATTAAATTTTAAAATGTTAAAAAGTAGTTAGAGTGACATAACTACAATAGTTAGACACATGCTATCGCAACATTTTTTGTAGATATTGATATGTTCTTTAATATTGTGGAACATTTTTGGTTCTATTATCAATAGTTTTCGCAGCACATGCGATGAAAGATATTTTATGGGCGTTTTTTTACACCTTGGGTAACATTATTGTAATTTTAGTAGGGATCCTTATATTTTTCTTACAATTAAAATAGCCTATAATAATCAATGATAATGTTGCATTCAAATGGTGAAAGAATTATTTAAATCGGTCCAGTACTTTTTGAGCCAATTCATTACAAACATACATACAAACCTTTTCTCTTTATAATATTAGTATAGATAATAGCGAATTCCAAGGTAAACCGGGCGTAATTGATAAACAGGCCTGTTGAAAGCTGCTAAACGTGTAAAATGCTTAACTAAAAAAATCGATGAAGACGTTTTCCGATAGTTTTATTTTTAATCACAGATGTAAATTTCATCTTATCAACGCGGAACTAATATTTTCACCTTGATTTAAATAGAGAATTAAAAAAATACACATTGGCAACTGGGTAGGTAAATATAAATCAAATTAAGGGACTTTGATGTACCTATACCTGCCTACCTACTTATTGACTAAGTAAAAATTAAATTAGATTGGTATACCCATTTTTAGGATTACTATAGCAATAAGTAGCAATGTAGATCTTTGGCTGAATTTAATAAACCTATTTAAATAATTATTTATCTGTCTTTAGAAATGCATATTTATATTATTTAATAAGTAGCACCTATCGAATTAATAATGACAACAATGTATTGTAGGTATAAAATTTTAAGATTAAAATATACCTGAGGAGTTTTGTGATAAAAAATCAAATGCAACGAGTTGATGTCAGTGGCCCCAAGTCGACCGCGGCGAAATTCCACGGTCCATCTGACGCACTCGGAATAATAAACGTGTTGGACGTGGCCTCAAAATGGCTCCATCACAAATCGCCCACTACTTCTACAATAATTGTATGACAAAATTATAAAAAAAAAACGTTCAGTTAAATAATAAGCATACGACTAAATTAAAATCACTCTTAATTTGACTAAAGATTATCTTAGTGGTGTGATAGTCTTTGCTGAATTACGCATGAGACCAGTATCGTCTTTAGCAAAAGGGCACGCTGGAATCATGCTCAAGACTCCCACACTACAATGGTATTTCTACTTTCATCATTTCATCATCATTTCAGCTCATATGTCCCACTACTGGGTTCGAGCCTCCTCCATAATGGGAGGGAAATTGACCTACTACACCACGCTGGTCATACGTGTTGGTATAGGGTTTTGTTTCGAGTTTTCCTTCTCTTGCATAAATGTTATATGCGTTTTAAATCCCTTAGTCGTCTCTTACGATCACTCACGGGTAAGATAGGGGTGGTGAATTTTATTCTTACTCCGTCACCACACGAAAATTTCTACTTTAGATAGATAATAGATAAGAATCGATCGTACCCAATTTTAAGCTGTAGCATATTCATTTAACAACACGTTTTATTTGCACCAATTAACCACGATATTAAACATATAGTTATTTGACTGACTCATCAGTTTCGAGCCGAAACTATTAAAATTAGGAACAAAACTTGGATAGTAATTTCTTTTTGGATAAAAACTTGCTATAAAGAAGGGCGGTGCAGCGCAAAGGCTGCTGAATTGTATTCTTAATACGTCACTTTTTTTCAATTAAGTAAAATTTTTGTTTTTTAAAAGTACATTTTCTATAGAAAAAGTAAGGCATAATTCTTGTCAATAGCAATTACTGGACTTTTTTCACAGGACAGTGACACCTAAGTATCAAATAAAAAATAAAAGAATTACATTAAGCTAAACTTCTAGCTTAATGTATTTCAAGCTTTTCCGTCTTATTTTTTGCTACAGTGGATATTTACGTACTCATGTTGATTGAATTCAAGGTCCCTTTTATTTACTTAGGAACTTGATGGTGCCAGCAAAAGAAGCATAAAAACTTAAACAAATAAGACCACAGCAGCACAAGAAGAAATGTTTAAAAGTTTTAAACATTTCTTCTTTGTGTGTCGTTTTAAATTAAAACGACACCTTTTTTTTTTTTTTTTTATTGGTGGGCTATGGGTGCGTCTCGCCCCGCTGAAATGACGCATTTGCATTTTATTAGGGAAGAGACAACAGTGGAACTTACACGATATGATTAAAAATTCTGTATTTTAATTTGAACTCTATTATTGCTATAACGTATATTGCCGTTCGCAAACGAACTTCGAACGCTTTAAGTCTGTATATATATTGGGTTAGTTGAGTGCTGTAATAAAGGCTACGAACACTAACAACCCTTAGTTTGCTCATGGATATCGTAAAAGACGACTAAGAGTTTTACATTGACCTGGGTCAACTCCGAATGATGCTGTGATAAAGATACAGTTGTCAGCATCATTTGCTTTCCTGTGAAAGTCATAAAAATCGTCTGAAGATATCACGATGGAATTGAGCAGCAGCTTATTTCTTAGGAAACGTTTATACCATTCCTACTTACCTACTTAATATATTGATTATTATTTTAATGCAAATGTCGCCTACCACGAGCTACGAATACTATCAACCATTACATTAGTCGTGGGCGTCGTAAAAGACGATTAAGATTTTTATATCGGCTTAGGCTAACTTTATCTGGAGAGGGTACCCCTCAGGGGGTATTCCGTCGGACTACTGACGACCAGTTAACGCTGCTCCGGTGGCCGGTCCAACGACGAAGGCGAGGTTCACGGGAGGGTTACGGGTGTGCTCGCTTACGCCCCTCTGTCGCCCCGGAGGGAGTGGTGCGAGGAGAGCGCTGACCGTTTCCCGCCCCAAAAAAAAGGCTAACTTTATCTGATGTTGTAGTCAGGCAGGCGTATGACTATAAAACTAATGCCAAAACTTTTACAAAATGTGTGAAAGAAGATTGAATATTGCGTCAACCCCAAGTAATTGGGACAAGAGCAGGACGATGATGACATCATAGCCCGCACATTAAATACAAGTTGATAATGCATTTTAGATGGTATCATTGTTTCTGATAAAACATTATAAACATGTTTACCCTTATCGCAAGCAATTAACATTGAAACTAAGTTTAATTCAAACGACAAAACCAAATATATTCATTAACGGAACGCATTAACAAGTCTTAAAACATTATCTGTATAATAATTGAGTAAGAATACAATTCACCGCCCCTCCTTTCTTGCCCGTGGGTAAAAGACAACTTAGGGATATAATATGCAGGTAATATTTATGCAAAAGAAAGAAAACTTCTAATTAAACCCTATACGAAAATGTTTGACCAGTGGGTTATAGTGGGTAGGCAATTAGTCCTGTTGAGGCGAAGGCTCAAGCCCAGCCATGGAACGTGTATAAGGTGAGATGTTGATGATGATGATGAAAAGATTACAGCATCAAAGATATATCTTTTATGGTGTGAGACAAGAGCAAGTTCTATGTGTGATATTCCCTTTCCAGTCTTGAACTATCCAACCATTAGATTATTAACGTCATAACGTCCACTGTTAAAAATAGGCCTTGCCGAAGTTAATGCTTTTTTTTCTGTGTGGTGATGGAGTAAGAATAAAGTTCAACATACCCTCTCACCCGTTCCTTCTTACCCATTGGTGATAGTAAGAGACGAGCAAGGGATATAAAATGCATATAATATCTACGCAAGAGAAGGAAAACTCGAAATAAAACCCTATACCAATACGTCTGACCAGCGTGGTGGTATAGTAGATCAATTTTCCTCTCATTATGGAGGAGTGAGCCCAATAGTGGAACGTATATGAGCTGAGATGAAAGATAATACCACGCAAGCGTGGCCTGGTCTGTCAAGACAGATGAGGTTACAATTACGGTTATGTCAAAACGGCTCATATACTTCTCACGACTGGACTCGAGTCCCTTCCAAAAAAGGAAATATTAACTAAATTGGTCTACTTATACCATGGTAGTCAGACGAATTAAAATAGGATTTTATTTGGAATTTTCCTTCTCTTGCTTAGATGTTGTATGCTAATTATATCCCTTAATCATCTTTTATGACACCCTCAGGCAAGATAGGGGATGATGAATTGTGTTCTTACTGCGATACCACGCGGAAAGGGTGATATAAATGTATTCTCCTAGCTGATCACTTAGGCGGTTTTTTTTCTGACATCCATGGATAAAGTTCTAAGGTGTTTTTTTAACGTTTTCTTAATGGACACCACTTTGCACTAAGGAAATAATCCTTGTATTGCGGGGGATTTTACAAACATGCAATTAACGCAGACAAATTGAAATTAGACTCAGAACAACACTTTGTGGATTGCACAAAGCATTGTCCTGCGCAGGAATCGAACCCACGGAATTGGCACGGAAGTATCTTAACCACTACTCCATCTGTGTAGTCAAAGTGAAAAATGATGACATATTGCTTTCTTATTCAATTACCAGATGGGAATACATCGCTGGTTCAGAACTTCAGTAGTTTTGAGTTTGATAACAAAAATTAATTACGTGCATGTATACTTATAGAATAAAAGGTCAGAGACATGATTTGCAACATTTCACCCTGAGGAACAAAGACTTGCAGGCGGGGCCCCTTCACCGATTTGCAGGAAGCCAGTCCAAGGCAAACGATCGCAAGAACAGCATTCCCTTGATCAACTGAATTAAAATACACCTGGTCACATTCAATAAGTACGTCCTACTTCCTATTTAATAGTTTCTCTTATAATTCCGCGATCTAATTTATACTGAATTAATATCATTTGCTATAAATTGACATATGCACATGTTCCGCCTTTTCTTTTTTTCTTACGTACCTTAAACGAAGCTGGAGGTTACGGACTTGGACTAATAATTATTTGCTTTAATGCAGCCACAATTGCTCAAAAGAATGCCTCTCAGAAGAATGCCTCATTATATACTTAATTGCAGCCACAATCGCTCAGAAGAAGCTCATAGACCCAGAGGCACAACCTCTTGGCCATTCTTGTCAAAAAATTGATGCCGGTTGTCTTACGGACAATAAAGTTGCATAAATACAAACACAAAGTGTAGGTATTAAAAATCTGTATATAAAAAAAAATTAAACGAAGTCGCGGTTACAGTCAGTATATAATAATTACGTAAATTATCAACACCTCTTTTGTAAATGTCGAGTTGTTAGAATTAGATGATCAAAGGAAGGAACCGGATTTGGTGCTATCGCATATTATGGCATTTCATCTGCATAAAGAACGCCTTCTGACTTCAAAAATCGTAATGCTAATGTTAGCTAGCCTTTCAACTTTTTTCATAGAGCGCTGTAACGACTGTATCCTTGGTAACGCGTTAAATTTGTAAATCATAGCTACATAGATTTAAATGCTTTTACGATAGGTCAAAATATAATACACAGCTACTAAGTACATAATGTTCTAAATAAGAAATTGACAAATTGTTATTTTTTAAAATATCTATAAATTAATAACAGAAACACATATTATGTATATTAAATGTTGATTTGACTTTTAGCTGGATTTTATTCTATAGTATATTTTATGTAATTATATGTTTCTTGTTTCAGCTGTTATATAGCACTTGCCTTTTTAAAGTCAATAAGATGTGTTCACAATTGCCTGTCACTATTCAAATTAATCATATTTGGCTACTTTTCAAGTGAAACTAGTTTAAAGGACTAAATAAGTAGATGTTTCGATGGAACCTGGTTAATTTTTAGTTTATTTCGGAGTTGGAACCTACAGGCGGAAATTCTATATTATATGGAGTTATTTAAGTTATTTAACGTAATTAATCAAAAATTGTGTAGGTATAGTAATGAAAAAGTTGTGCATATTTTTTTATCCGACTGTGACGAAACTTATAGTTAAACTTAATAATAATGTATCATCATTCAACCATTTGCTGTTCACTGCTGGACGTAAGCATCCCTTATAGCATAAAGTGCGGTTCTATGCGTCAATCCAACGTCAAATCTAATATAATTGTATGCATTCAATGAAATAAGAATGCCCTTCATAAGTTTTTCCCGGAACATAACATCTCTAACATCTCTCTGATCACATTTTTTTTTTATTTAACATATTATTTTCTATATAAATTCTATGTGGAATATACAAAATTTAAAACTTATAATTAAGAAAATAGTTAACCAAATTTAATATTGCAGAGAACGTAAAATAAGAGAAGAGCTTATAAAAGCTTACTACAATTAGATATGTAAAATTTGTCTGGACAACACCTGTACAGATTTCTAATATTTAACCGTTATAGGCATGTCATAAATTCAATATTATTCAATATAATTCAAAACTACTATTTTGGATAAATATTGTATTTATGACAAAAACGAACTAAAAATTACGCCAAAAAATAATAACAAGAACTAGAAAATTGTAAAGTATTTTTAAATTTATTTAAATATTTCCGGATCTCATTTTTAGTAGTCACCTGCTTATTCCATTAGATCAAAGAAGCAGTCAAATTAGTAAAACGTGCTCGGACTGTGGATAGGTCTTTCTGCGAAGTATTCCTAAAAACATATTCGCAATCTTTTGTGCAAAACACGGATGTAGCCAGCGTGTTTATGTAGTCTACATCATTGTATGAACGGGTTCAATTCAAAATGTAAAAGTGAAGATTGGAGAATTCAAGGTGAACAGGTAGTGACGGGACATTACTTGTCATGTTCCACTTGATTATACCACCAGCTTAATATTGTCATTTTATGTATATTGAGATTGGATATCTATTGGAGTACGTATTTAAAATGTGACATTATAAATCCATTTAAATGTCAAAGATCATGACCATGATCACAAGGTATTTAAAACGATTAAATTAGATAAATTTGTCGTCCAATGCCTGGTATTTTTAAAATCCACTACATCTCTTCAAACTACTTTGATATGTAAAATAGATTATTTTTTGAAGTGAAACTTATACAATGGGAGAAATTTTATATTGTAACGTTTTTTTTTCTTCTTTTTTTTTTTTTTTTTTTGTGTCTTTGTTGTTTGCCTCAGATGGCTATGACAACTTTACCCGGACTGTGGGTGAGCGCTGAGGGCTCTCAACCCGTTTAACGTTTTTCTGTTACGCGCCATATTTATTTCGAAGTGAAACTTCTTTGTGCGCATGAGGGTAAAATTTTTAGAGATGAAACGCGGCATGAGACAGAGAGAGAGAGAGAGAATAGACGCTATTGGTTGATTTATGTAAACGAGATTTAAAAATGAGTTTGCCAGTTTCACTTGTACCCAAGCATTTTTTTTAATTTTTTTTTGTGTGTTTGTCTGTTAACCGCACATGGCCTTGGCAGCTTTACACGGACTATGGGTGAGCGCTGAGGGCTCTCAACCCGATTAAAGTAAGTGTTGGTGGTACCACACTTCGTTATGCGTTATTTGTTATGCGGCTACTATTTATTTGCCCAAATATTTGACAAACACTTTATGACGAACATGCTACTCCACACTTCGTGCCATCATGTAATCATGCCAAATATTTGGCACGCCTTTCACTGTACATGTGGGTTCTCCCATATTATTTTTTATTTCAATCCAGGCATCGTTTATCTTTACTTTTACCTTATGGCAAGCATTTTTTGGGTCCCAGATGCAAGGTTACATCTGATACAACTCTAGAAACTGCATAACCTTATCGTTCGTCCACTCTATTTTCTCACACTAGACTCTAGTTATGTCTCGACGTGTACTCTGTGACCAGAGTACCTACGCTGTACACGTCGAGACATGACCGCGCCGTAGCAAGTAAACATAACGAATGAATGAACGAAGTGTGGGCAGTCGACACACATATTTAGCTTATTTGTGTCCTTTGAAGTGTGTGAAAAACCGACAAGTGGATGGATACGCGTATTTGCTATTCGTGCTTATGCGTTATGTGTGCGCGTAAAGCAAATATAGACGAATGAGACCTCCACACTTCGTCGCATGCGGCCAATAATGCGCATAACGAATAACACATAGCGAAGTGTGGTGCCACCATAAAATAGATAGAGATGTCTTCTTTTGTTAGCTATACCTACTTTATTTTTTGTTTCTTCTGTGTGATCCGCCTTATAAATATGATGTAGGTATTTACTAAATGGCCAGTTGTCATATTAATTCACCAATTTGTCTATTAGCCTATCTCAAATGTTAGACATAGGCCTGCCTTGTAGGAAGGCTTATGGCTAAATTGCACTAGACATAGGTTAGACCTATTAGAGCGATTCCGTCGATCCTGCACGTAACAGGTCTTTGAGAGATTTACGATGTCGTCATCCTACCTGGTGGGAGATTGAACTTAGTCGTTACTTGTACGAAACTTGAGTAAGCCGAGTGCAGTCCTCTCTATAATACGATAAGCAACTTGAAACGTAATTATGGAGGCAACTTTTAAAGACCACGTTTCTATAGCATAAGTCATCACTGGTCATAGACCTTGGCATAATATGGAAGTCGCCATCTGCAGAAAGACCGACTACGTCAGGACTTTCAGCAGCTTTCGTTGTCCTGGCGTCAGCACGAGATGGTACCTGAAAGGTTAACCTACTCGACAGGCCACCGATGGTAAGAATCTGGTACCGGTAGCCTGCCCACACAGCGTTAAAAAGTACGTGGTGAGTACGCAGACTTTGGTGTCGCGTCATCCTTTCTGTCGTCTCAGGTGGATTGGATTAATATAAAATCATTGCCCGAAAGTCAAATCGTCGCCTTCAAAAATGTCAAGGTCACACTGTTAATGGTATCTAGGAGTTTTAGTGGCAAATAAAAACATATCTAAAGCACAATAATTATTCACTACACCGCAGCAGTTCCTCCTTTTTTCATTCCCGCCAAAACTCTAACCTGCTATGTCTACTACTACTGTTCTGTTTGCCCATTCAGACAGTCAAATAAAAGAAGGTTCTTACAGACTTGGCGGTCTTAAACAATTTTCTATACAAATCAGTTTCCTTTCTTATCTTGATGGAATTAACTACCGCTTTATGTCAAGTCTATATTTATAAAAATTAACTACTAGCTACTAAGGGGCCATTCATAAATTATGTAAGACGTTTAGGGGTGGGGTGGTGTTGACTGAATATTGTAACTTCTTAGTATTGCCCGGGGGTAGTGAACCGTAAGATATTAAATAGAATTTTACCACTTTCGCACTAAGAATTGACGTTTTACTGAATAGCACCGTCTGTACATCATCGCTTTAACTTAATATCAAATTGATGAAAATCACATGCTCTCAGTACCTACATCTAGACTTCCTATTATTCTATTGTTGCTCTCATTGACCAGGGATTTCCTGTTATTTGGACTCTTAAAAATATACATCATTTAATTGAATACCAATTATTTTTTCTAACATGTCTGGATATTTATATCCACTGTTATTCAAAGCGTGGGTCGAAGATTCTCCAGATCAAACACCAAAGGTGTGTCAACAAAAGTTAAACTTGTTTTGGACAACCAACAAAGAAGTATTTAAAAATTATAGTGTTTTTGGAAAATTTATATCTCAAAAAATAAATGATTTAAAGCAGCTTGCTGTTTAAAAAAAACAACATGCTCGGTTTTGTTATTAAGAAGATTGTAATAAAAGATATTTTCAGAATAAACGGAGTAATACATATTTGATTAATAGGGCCTTTTCTTACGAAAATTCTTATTAAGGGGCAGGGAGAGTAGTTGCAATCTTATGATGTCTTATGCTAGGGCCGCACCTGCGTGTATTGTTCCGAAGTAATGTGTGGCGAAGCTTCGTATGTTTTGTACACTAGAAAGTTATCGCGATAAAACTGTAGTCACATTAGCGACTTCGGTATTTTACACGAAGTATCAAGCAATAATTAAAGATGGCCGAAATCGTTTTCATGCGTTTAACTATGGATGACGAATTGCTTTACTATTACAGCTATATTATGCTAATCATTATGTAATTACATAATGATTTTTTTTGGATCCCTTCATGGGTTCCGCATCATAATGGTGTAAAAATTCTAACACCATTTCATCACTCCACTCCATATTTATTGATTAACTGGACATCCTCAAACGCATCTAAACACATCGAAAATTTCCGCTGAAATGAAAAACGCTAGTCTGACCACAGAGCGCGATATATTAGCGCGCTAAAACCCTTTGACTTATTGCCACCCAAGCGATAACGCACACGAAGCCCTAATGTTTGCGACGATAGCCAATAATGACCGGTCACATCTGCGTATATCGTCTCATTGCACGAAGCTTCGTGACGATACACGCAGGTGCGGCCCTAACATTACTGTAAGGAGGGGAGACACTTAGGGAGAGGGTCAAATCATTCTTCAAAAGCCCTTACGTCATTTATGAACGGCCCCTAATACTACTAATATTGCTGCCAATGTCGAGTGAATTTATTTCACAAGTAGGCACTTAGTTTCAGAGTCAATGTTTATTCGTATGTTAACTCATTGTCTTTAATGGAGCGTTCTAACACTTCAAGTAGCTATACCTACTTAATTTTTGTTCCGGAAACATACGTAAAACATTACTAGGTATACCTATTATATTCGATCTGGGCCAAGTCCGAGTAAATCAGAGCAAGAGCTAGTTCCCTACAGTTCATCTAATCTAAGAAGTGCATTTTGACGTTTCGCATTTTTTAATATACAATAACCTTGGTCAAACGTATACACATGATTGCAAACAATAAATCTGAAATTTTAAAGAACTATTAAGTTATTTACATAATTAACGTTGCGAGTGACTTTCTTGTACAATAATCTAATGTTGAAACTCGTAAAACTAATTTAAATAAAAATAACATGGTAAATAGTAATTATTATTGACGATCTTACAATGTCACGTCATCACGTTCTATACAGTAGTGCTTGACAACTTCCAATTCACGAATATCCAAATAATGGGTAAAAATATTAGATTAATAAAATTAATCGAATAGAGATTTTGACAGAGATGTACGTTTCAACAATTTTATTGATAAGGAAATAATTATTAATGTTCACGACGATGATAAGTCAAGTAATAGTAGTGATTCTGATTAAATAGCTATTTACATATCCAGTTTTTGTTTTTACTTAACCTAATCCTACTAAATATGATGAATATATGTTATGCTGAAATAATTAAATTTGTTTAGTATTAATTTATCACTTAATTTATTCTTCTCCATTTTGAAAAAAAAATAGAAGAATATAAACCGATTATTAATTAAAAAGAATCAATATCGATTTCTCATTAAAATCGGATATTTTCGATAGCGATTATTTGGTTCACACATCTATACAACTTCTTCTTCTTATATATTGGCAATCAGCTACACACGAGCATACATACGAGCTATTGGTGCCAGTGTCAAGTTATAAATATTTTCACGTTTTTAGTCTTTCAAGTTAGTCATTGTCTAAGTCAAATTGTCGCCATTAACAGTGCAATGGCCACACTGTTAATGGTATCTTGTGGGCATTTTGATGGAAAACGAAAACGTTGTAAAGCACTTTTATATGATATTCACTACATCTCAGCAGTTCTGTCACATCATATTACATAAAATGCCATCAAAATTATCTAATATAATACGTTAAAACACTAAGATATCAAATATAATACAAGAGCACCACATGACGTTTTAGATTCCCGCCAAAAACTCTCACTTTGACAGCTGTCGGAGTAAGTTGTCTAGGGGACCATAGCACTGTTGATGGCGACCATTTGACTTACTGACGGACAATGACTAATCTGAAGACACTAAAGACTTGAAGATAATTATAACTCGACACTGGCAACAATGGCTCATTTAAGTAGCTGATTGCCAATACATAAAAATAAGAAGAAGAAGAAGCTGTCAAAGTGCACTTCTTAGATTAGATAGACTATAGTAAGCTTGTAAGCTCGTGGGCTTACGTCTATAAATCTATCTATAATCTATATTATATATATATATATATATATATATATATATATATATATATATATATATATATAATCTATGTTGTACGCATGGAAGTAATAAGTACTCTATGGGCTTACGACCTGTCAATTAAATGGCCTATGAAATTGCTTTAATATTTCTTATGGTGCCACTATTTACACAAAAGTATATCAAAAAGGTTATAAATATTAACACCGTATTTATATTTTTACATAGAACACATATTATATAATAAGTTAACCGATTAAAGCAGATACCTATATAAAATGCATTGCTTACGCGGTAAGCACCACAGATTAAGTAATAAGTAGAGATGCTACGCCGGTAAGCACCAAGCAATTATAAAGTAGAGATTAGGGGTGAGGCGTATATACTGGTACAGGTCTAGAGACCCGGTATGAAGTTGGCAGTATGCGCACCCGGTATGTAGGGCAGATACCCGATAGGTATTGCGGGTATGGCCCCCGCTCGCACCTGTTAGAATCACGTGCTAACGCACCTCCCCGCGCGCTGCCTCCCCGTGCGAAGCTGTCCTCGCGCGCCGCGGCTGCCACGTCCTACAATAACCACGGGCCATATAGTATACGAACGAACTACGAAGTTCCTTGAATGTTAACGAGACCACCCGATCGTGCATCCATTGTAACGTACGATGGCGTGGTGGTGTAAGGTACCGATCTACGTGCCGGTGAGTGGGTCGTGGGTTCGATTCCTACGTAGGAAAAAACATTTTTTTTTTTTTTTTTAAGAAGACACTCCCTGAGCACTGAGGAAATAATCCTTGTATTGCGGGGGACTTTACAAATATAATTAAGGCAGACGAATTACACCCAAGTAAATAATAATAATTTAAATGAGTAACATTTATAACTACGTTCCCACTCCATCTTTTTTTTTTTTTTTTCGCAGGGTGGACCACGGCCACCGAAGTTAAAAATCAGGTCCCGGTGACCCGCTCGCACGGTGAAGAGAGAGGAGTTTTACGGTGGGTCTATGGGGTCACGCGCCGCCTTCTCCGTAACCCCGGACCAATCGGTCCGGGGTTACGGCGGGGCGAGACGAATCCATAGTCCACCAAAAAAAAAAAAAAAAAAGGGAGGACCACGGACGTGGTCGCACCCCGACAAATCGATCCGGGGCGACAAAAGAGGCGGCGACCGCGAGATGACAGCCTCGCAGAAGGCGGCGACCGCGTCCCAGTTCCTGACGCTGTCGACCATCGCTTTCGCGACAGCCGGCAGCGTCAGGTCGGCACCGATAACAGCGACGAGGTCACGGCGCTGTTGTCCCAGCTCGGACATACCTCGAGCGTATGTTACGCCGTGTCCTTGTCACTACCGCAATGGTGGCAGGACGGAGTCCACTCCCTATACGCGACCGTGTGCAGGTACAAGCCGAAGCAACCGTGCCCCGATAATACCTGCACTAGCCGAAAGGAGAGGATTCCGTGCCGCCGCTTCATCCACTCCATCAGTACGGGCCGGAGGGCCTCAACGGTAACAACACCGTGTCTAGGCCTCTCCAGCCGCGTAGCCCAACGGGCGATGACGTCGCGGCGGGCATCCTCGCGCCGGTGGCTATCTCGCTAGACGATGGGGAGCCACCCTCGCCACGCACTGAGGTTACCCACCGGTAGAGGTCGAAGAGCATCTCCGCCTCTAGGTCCCACGGGGGTGTCCCGGCCAATAGGCATGCCGCCTCTGTGGACACCGTGCGGTACCCGCGAATGGCTCTGACCACCATGGCTCTCTGTGGCCTCCACAGAACAGCCCTGAGCTGGGCGTTCAGAGCCCTCGCCCACACGGGTGCGCCGTACATGGCCATTGAGCGGATCACCCCCGCATACAGCCGTCGGCCCTCGAAACTGGGTCCGCCCACGTTCGGCATGCGCCGTGATAGGGCGGACGCCGCGCCGACCAACCGGGGAGCAATCCTGCGGAAATGCTCCCGGAACCACCAACGCCCGTCGAGCACTAGACCCAAATACTTCATATGGGCTTGGATTTCCCACTCTATCATCAGGTATTGAATATTACGCAGCGGTATACTACTCACTTCATAGAGTAAAAGCACGACGAGGACATCTTGAAGCGGTCATTAATTCCTGTTACTACGATCATGTCAAACAATATATACCCCCTCCCCCCTCTTTGTCGGACCAGCTCATGAGCTGGTAATACGAGACCATGGTCTCGTATTAAGAAATGCATTGTCATCCAAATAATCATATAAAGGTCAACTCTCGCATGCAAGCATACTACATTTGATTGCTGGAATTTTCTTTTTACTATAGTGCATCTCTGCTCTATCAAAATGCTATTATCCTTTTAATTTTTTTTTAATTTATAATTTATTTATTACTCAAAAACAAAACATTACAAAATACTGAAAGTCACAATAAAAATCCAGTGGTACAAGAGAAATACAATAGAAATTGACTCACAGATGTTTGACGAGTTACAATTTTGAGTTGTAAAACCCTGTCTCCTAAACTAGGCCAAGAGGCTTGTATCTTAGGAAACAGTGTTCGGCCTAATCATAATAGATGTGATTTATAAATAATCGTGCAAGTGTGTCGATCTATTGTAACTTATCCAAATTACTAAATTAATTAAATTGTTAAATTAATGCATCTTTAAATATATTATTGAAATATGTAACTATGTTGTTTTAATTATGTGTGTGTGCGTGTGTGTGTGTGTGTGTTGATGTGCGTGTGCGTATGTGTGGGTGTGTAGATATTATTATACTTTAAAAACGACTAAATAATTTTTACTTAAAAAACTATACAAAAATGGAACTTAGAAAATTTTAATGAATAATACTTAAATTATCCGTACCTGAACGTATATACCCGTAAATACCCATACCCGTACTACCATATACCCGTAAATACCCATACTTGAACGTCCAGGTACGTACTGGTAAAGAGCCATAACTGATAATAAAAGTATGACACCCGGTACGAAGTACAGCCAGTACATACCTGTACAAAACGTACAGGTATTTACTGGCCGTATGGGTACGTACCCAGTACGCGACGGTCTGACGTCATACCTGTTTGTGCCAGTAGGTATGACGTAGAGGCCTGCTAGACCGCGCACTGTACAGCTAACGAAATTACCCGAACGGTTACGACCTGGGGGGGCACACTTAAAACATTACTTATTTTTACTGACCGTCGCGCCGCCTACAAATTGTTTGTACAAACTTAACTGCTGCCATTTTGTCCTGTATGTCATTGTCAAACATTTGACAACTGAGAATTGTTATTTTTTGTTCCTAGCGTAGGTACTTATTGTCATCAATCTATTTACCGTTATTGATGTACTTTTTGAAAATTATCTCAATTTTCATTGTTAAGCTGATATTATTATTGCTTCGTTATCAGCTGATATGTTTTTTTTTATATTTCAGGGTAGCTTTCATAGTAAAAGAAAATTCTATATAATTACACATACACATGTAGATATGTATATATATCACTTCAACTTTAGTTCACCGCGTAAACTATGGGTAGCAGCACCTTCCATACATGCATATTTTATCATGGAGTTGCCACTCTTTTTCAGTTTAAAAACTTTACTCTTTGGTTACGACTTACGACGTTCTTCGATCGTGCCCGTATTGAAACGTATGATTTAGGCTTTCTAAACGTATTTATTTTTTATTTCTTTAAATTTAAGGAAGTTATTTGCTTAATAATAGAAAGGATATATGTATTTTGAGTATCTTATTTCAAGAAAATGTGTTATTTACGATTGATTATGAAGATGAAGGTAATTTTATATAGATATTTATAGAATATATATAGTCAATAAATAATTAAATTTTAATATAATTAAGCATTAAGTAAATATCTTAAGACATTATACGATTACCTTTCACTCATATAGATTGACGATAGACGCTTTGGTAAATATCCGTATTTATTTCATATAATTATTGGTTTAATATTATCATACCTAACACAATGAATCATACAAATAACTATACGAATTCAAAGATTTATTACAATCAATTTTAAATCAATAAATAGCATTTTAATTATTTTTATTTTGCTGAAATGATTTATTTTATACAAGTGACATCTAGCAAAGCTAGGATACATCATTTAGATAATTCATCTTTCATAGAAATGTAACGCCATCTGTAAATTTTCAATACGTAATCAAATTATATTTTGAGTGAAAATATAATATAGACCAAGATAAAAATATTCTTGTATAAAATATATTTTATTGTAAAAAAGTGTGAATGTTTATTATCAGTTATTATAAAACTTTTATCGGTACTATTGTTAGATGTAGAATCATTTTACGAATATCTTAAAAAGTATCCCTCGCTTTATACAAGAAAATATAATTCTTTGTTTTAATGAATTCTATTTTTTACTTTTTAGGTTGTTTATCTATTAAAGCTTATTTTTAGTTTGTTTTACTAATAATATTACATTTTTAGTTCAATACTCAGAAATGATCGATTTTGCTTATGTGGTAGCGATTTCCAGTATAATATCTATGGTTGCGATGTAGGAAATAGAGATCACAGAACAATATACTCAGAGATATACCAAAGTAATTATATTACATAGCTTTCCACACGCAAAAAAGTTCGTTTCTTCTTATTTTTTATGTAGTGGCAATCAGCTACTTATACAAACCATTGTTGACAAAAGCGTTGTAAAGCACTTTTATATGATATTCACTACATCCCAGCACTTCCATCGCATTACATAACAAAAAATGTCATCAAAATTATCTAATACAACACGTTCAAACACTAAGACAAGAGCACTACATGACCGTTTAAGATTCTAGCCCAAAAAAAGGGCGTTAAGATGTCTTATCTCGACCTTTTTTTTTTTAACCTTAAACATACCTATAGGTATTCAGAGCCCGGGTTTCTGCACCGGGTATTTGGCCATACCCATGCCTTCCAGATCTGGTATGGAATATTGCAGGTACAGACCAGGGATGTAACGGAGGTTATTTTTCCGGAACCGAAGGCGGAGTCGGAGTTTTTAAATTTGATTTATCGGAGTCGGAACCGGTGGCGGAGGCAGGGTCAGAAGTGGTGACAGGAGAGAATTTTTTTATTTAAGGACAAATAACACATTATTCAGTCAATTTTTTTGATTTTAATTGTTTGATTATAAAATAAAACACAAATAATGAAAAAAAATTGGCATGTTTCCAAATAAACAAGAAATTAAAATAAATGAATTAAATCCCAAAGTAGCATATTATATTATATTAAATGAACAAAAGCTTTGAAACAAATTAAATCAAATGAATTCAAAAGATTGATACTCCAATAGTAGTAGTATTATAGCCGAAAGCCGAAGTCGGAACCGAAGGTGTAATAATAATCGGAAGTTCCGGAGTCGGAGTCGAAACTCCGTAACATCCCTGGTACAGACCGTTCACCATAAGATGTCCCCTGGCTTAACAATTGGCAGCATTGTCTACGGTGTTGCCAACAATATATGTAACTTTTTCGCCCCATTACCAACACATTATTATACCACATTAATGTTTTAATTGCTTATTTTTAAATAACATACAGTTATATGACTAGGAAGGTTGTAAATGATGAAACAATTTGAATTTTAAATTATTGATTTCATTTTTTCTGACAGTAATTATGGTCGAAAGATACGATTCCAGACATATCACTGTCACTTTCACTATCATCATCTGTTGTATCCGAATCGGAGCTGCTGTCATTGCCTAGTTCAATTATGAATTTATCAGTAATATTATCCATGCAGCCATCACGTTCATAAAATTTGTCTTCTAAATTTTTTACGTGTTCACACTGTTTTTGCCAATCCTGAGGCTTTTTCATCTATAACCATAGATGAAAAAGCTTCTTATGTTAACTTCACTATATTCCCAGCTTCTTGGCCGACATTATTGCTAGCTACTCGTCTCTTTAAAAGACTCCACATAAACTCTATTGCATTTAAGTCACAGTGGTAGGGGGGCAACCTAACCACATATATATAAAAAAAAACCTAACCACTTTATGGCCATGACTCATCAATAGTTGGTCAGCCTCATAAACCGGCGCTTCTTTGTGCTCTTTTATAATTTGATAAAGTTCTGCTTTCAACATTGTTGGTAAGTAAGATAATCCTCTATCTGTAATCCAATTTTACATTTGCAGTTTTGAGGAACCCATAGTAGGTGCTTTATTCACTTGCACCGTATGATAGGGAGCGTTATCCATGACGAATAAGGAGTCCAGAGGCAAATTAGGTATAAGTTTTTCTGAAAGCCATTTCATAAAATTCGTTCTATTCATATCGTCATGGTAGTCCCCTGATTTACTCTGTGATTTAAAAATCAATTGAGCATTAGGAATGAACCCCATTTCTCCACCTGCATTAACAATGATCCATCGCGTTCCAGCAGAATCATTCGTTAAAACTCCGTCCTCGTCATCTTTTTGCCAACATTTTTTCACAGCATATGATGCGTGAATATATGTTTCATCTAAGAAAGCTATGGGCCGACCGTCTGTACGATTTTGCCTCATAGTATCGATATATTTGCGTCTCCATGCAACTATATCCTGTCTTTCCATCAAAATTTTTCGCTTTGAATAACATTTCTTATACTTAAATCCAATTCGATTTAAAATTTTCCATAAAGTCGTTCGACCTCCATCATAGTTTATATCATTCTTAATTTCCACGAGTAATTTATTCAATGTAGGAACAATTTTTCTCACAGTATACGTTTCATGGATTTTATTTCTTATGGCGCATACATCAAAATCATCCAGATCCACCGATTTACGTTTATGACGATGTTTTCCAGGAGACTTGAGTTTTTGAGACGTAGACGCAGCTACTTCACGTTCTTTAGATATTCTACTAACTGTTTTCTCCGACACGCCTGAAACATAAAATTTGTATTCTTTTATAAAATTAAATATTAATATAAACACCAATAAGGGCAATATCATAACGAGATAAAGGAAAATAACTAAGATATATATTTTTTTATTTTAATTTTTTACGTTATTAAATTAATTCTTATTACCCATTCTTAAGGCATTATATCTGAAGCTGGTATCCCTATTTTACTAACCTGTCATGGCGGCGACGCGAGATCGCACTTGATTGAGTGGAATTTACGGGGCTTGATTTGCCTTTTCTCGCTCACAAAAGGCACGCACCTTCAACACAATCTCTCTTGCACTGCTTCTGAATGGCTTTGCCATGATTAATTCAAAAAATATTAAATAATACCACAAAAACGAAAAGAGCACTTCACACTACGACAATCAGACCATAGATCAGACAACGACTAGAGATGGTCGTTGCGCAACTTAGCTGGTTATTGAAACTATCTATCGGCACAATAGCGGTTAGATAGTTTCGTCGTACTACAATAACCTGCTAACAGCTATTAACTCAATCACGTCATAATGTTTCACGAACGCAAATCACACAACAATAAGCGTTCGGTAATACTCGATCGCTATCGGCAGCTAACAGTCGCTACTCGCTATTGTAGCTAACAACTCTGTGGCTAACAGCTATCGCGATCGCGACATGGCTGGGACATCGGTTCTTTCATCAATGATCATTTTGTCTCTTTCATACACACACACGCCAAAGCTGCGTTTGACCTTTGACTTCAGCCCTTGGAGCCTTAGAAATAAGATGCATTTTTTGTAAGATTATTTTTGTTATTCGTCATTAGGTACTTAGATAATTGTGAGTTGCAGGTTGATGCCTAATTATGTGGCCTTGAACTAGTCATTATCTAATTCACGTGTTTAGCGACATTGTGTATTATGGACGTGTCGCTTACTTTTGAGTATAAATATTAAATTTGATAGTCCCAGAGTGTACTCACACAGTACAATTATTTGGATGATGTACACAGTTATTTGTATTGCGTCCGGGTTTTTTTTTTTATCTATCTATCTATCCATCAGTCTTTCTCCGTCCACTGGTGGACATAAGTCTCCCCCAAAGAACGCCACAGCGCGCGGTCCTGCGCCGCCTGCAACCAGCGGCTCGCTGCGATCTTAATTTTTACATTATGTTTCTGTCAAACTATTTTAATTGAAAAGTTCAGATACATTAATGATATACCTATCCAATGAATATTTCACTTATATAGATAGTAGATATGATGCAATACACATAGGTAGTCCGAATATGTTACCGTAATATTGACCGCGACGCTCGCCCGTTCGTGTGCACGTTATTTAGTAGCAAAAATAACCCGCTATTGAAATAGCGTGTTTCAAAAACCGCTATTGACATTCGATAGATAGTTTCGTTTCGTTAACCAAATAAACCGCTACAGCCCATCGCTAACAACGACAGATTCATAGAGTAATATAATACATTGGAAATAGAGAGGCCACTCTCGATTTTTTTTGTCGCCACTAATGTCAATGAAAGCGCCATCTATTACGCGACTCAATAATTATTTCCTACCCAAGCATGCGCAATCCGGACACACACACACACTTCTCACACACACATAAATACTTCTTACACACAGATACATCTCTCTCTCTCTCTCACACACACAAACACGCACACATTTACATGTGTGTATAATACTATCCTTGTATGATATGATGTATCCTTTACTGATGGGTCCTTGTATATGGGCCAATGTGCAAAGTAACAACTTTTCGATAGAGGCTCTCAAATTATAAATTTGATATGTTTTTGAGAGCCTCTATTGAAAAGTAGTTACTTAACACATTGGCTCATATACATAGAACCCATCGATATGTAGAATTATAAGTGCGATCTAAAAAGTATTAAGATCTTTACTACTTAGCAATTCAAAGAATATAGAGAAATAGTCTCTGGTCCTAATTCAAAATAGAGAGCCAAAGAAACTTTGAATTTTGAGGTATAATATTTATTAAATCGAAAATTACTATTTGCTTTCTTTTCTTTCTTCAATCGATTATTTAGAATTTTTAATTTGTTTGGTAAATATCTCTATTATTTCTTCTCAAAGTCTTCAAAATGTGTATATCATTGTTTAGCTTCCTTTTGCATCCATTCCACCTAGATATTTTTCGGGATTCGGCAAATGATAATTGATCGTGGCTAAAAAGGAAATAAAGCCCATTGTAGTTTTACATGGTTACATACGGTATAAATATTATACATTTGTTGTTTACTGTTAATGTTCTAAGCTAACTTTAAAAGATTTTGCAGTAGATATGAGAATAGATACTAACTACAAAGATAAATGAATTATATAGATTCATAGTAATTTATTGATTTCAGCATTCTTCATGGTCTACTATTAGAAATTGGTCGATTGGACTCATTTCTGTAACCATTATGATTTCATATTTTTTGAAATGTAGGTAGGTATAATGTATTTAATACAATCTAATTAATATTAAGAATATCTGTTCTGTTGTAAAAATATTTCGTATGTAGGTACTTACAGGAGACAGGAATGATTTGTTCATTTAATTATATTTTAAAGCATCTTTTGCAAATAAACTCCACCATGTTTATATATAGTTATAAGCTCTTTCAAGTAAATTTCAAGACGGAAGAGAACAAAATGAACTCAACGTATAATGTACATATGTAAGTAAACAAAACTTACGTACCTACTCATTAAACTTTTAATGTTTTTTTTATTAATGCTTCTTCTTCTTCTTAATGAATGGCCCCTGTGAGTGATTAAATACAACTTCGCCAAATTTATTAATGCTAGAAATTACATTTTTTTTTTTTGGTTCTGTTCGTCCATTCGGACAGGCAAAGGGATCAAAGCCCATACAGCCAAGTCTTATTTAATTATTTTTCATATATGTTCATCATTTCTTCATATTATGTAGCTTTAATAGTCATTGTCTGTCAGTAAGTCAAGTCGTTACCATTAATCGGGTGCTGATAACCTAATCAATGGTTTTCTTTGGGAATTTTGGCAAAATATGAAAATACACGTAAACCACTATTATACCATATTCACTACACTTCAGCACTTTAACTGTACCATATTGCATAAAATACCAGCAAAATTATTCAATATAACACTACAAAACACTAAAAAAATGAATATAATACAAGAGCTAGAAATTACAATCGGCAGCGTCAAATAGACATTTGCAACTTTTTAATTAGAAAATAATGACTTTATGGTTCGATTGTGTCATTAAAATAAAGTAAAACGTTGTACTTTGAACTCTTTGGTATAATAATTTTCTTTTATTTGTACAATAATTATTTTGTATTGAAAATAATATAAAAAAAAATAATTGAATAAAATAAAAGTCTATAAGATATCGGTTATTTAATTTATTGTTTTAAATAAGGTAATTTCTGCCATCTAGTTTTAGTTATTAACATGATTAGTGTCAAAGCAAACAAAACACTCGGAAACGTGATCTAGATAGCTCTATATTAAAAAATGACTGTGTCCAGGACAGATTGACAAGCATAGTGCCAACAAGACGCCCTATTTTATAGTGCCACAAACTTATCGGACCCGGTGGCAAATTGATGAACTAATGACGCCATTTTGAAATGTCATCAAACGTCAATCGCACAAATTATAAAATATAGTGCCTTGTATATAATACAAGAGCGTGACATGACATTTCCACATTCGCGCCAAAACTCCAGCGTCGCTGTTATCGTATTTAGTGCTGCCAGTAGAATCCATTTGCAATAAAATCGGTAAATACTTCACCATGTGGTAAAGGGTTTAGAAAACAATATTCTACTCCTTTACAGAATTTTCTGTGGAAGTCATCAAAAATGGAATTATAGCATTTTCACCCGTGGGCTCACGTATGGGAAGTAGATAAATGTGATACAATAATACTTATGAACACATTATATTATGTTTACTAGAAAAACAAAAATGTAGTTTTTATAAATAATTATATTTTAATACAATAATTATGATCTACAAATATAGGGCAAATTTTTTGTAATGAACATATTCCAGGTATGGCCAAGTCATTTGAATCGTCAGTCACTTCATCATATGAATCATCACTTTCAGTCTCACTGTCACTCTCTAAAGTCATAATAAATATGTATCCCTTTAGTATTCGTTTTCAAAAATTTTCACGTGATTTCAGTGATTTTTCCATTCGTTTATAGTTATTTTATTAATAGCCTCTGCAATTAATTTAGGCGTTGTGGAATTAGAGATTTTAATATTCTGCTCTATTATGTTTCGTTTCATTGAGCTCCAAATCATTTCAATTGGATTTAGTCGCAATGGTATGGTAGAATGGATTTCGTCAATTTCATAACTTCACTTAGACTTGTGTCTTAATTATTTCATAAAGCTGCGACTTTGTAAGCCGTTGATTCCATTTAAAATCTATCTTCTCTTAAAGTACAATCACAACATTAACTTCGGAATTGTGGGAATTTCTTTTTGCACACTGTAAAATTGATGTATTTTTCGTCTATTGACATTGAGATCAAAATCACCAACTTCAATTTTACCTTTCATCCTCTTCCGTCTTTTTCTTGGTGTAGAAATTTTTTCTCCACTCTCATCGGCCTGTCCTTTTTTTCTTTACAAGTTTGCTTACAAATCGTTCTCCAACCCTTAAAAAATATTTTTTACATTAAATACACATTTATTTTCTGATCAGCAACAGATAGATGTATACACAGAGATACATATATATACTAACTATGTACTTACAAGAAAAATATGTTAAAGTTTATAACAATCAAGTACATTACAATTAAATTTACATAAATAGAATACTATTGTATTATTTGTATAAACATAAAATAATTCAAAATATAATTAGACTCTAAGAACAAATTAATTCATTATATTATAGTGTTCTTTTTATTTCAAAAACTAGCAACACTAACCTGTGGCTGTTTATGTAATTTTTCAGAAGGTATTAATGATGCCTGAAGATGTTTTTCTTCCTTCATATAACTTAAAACTTGTAATATAACATTTACTGCATCACATTTCGCATTTTAAAACCACAAAAAGTAAATAAATATGGAGTAAACAACCAACAACTGAAATATCAGTATATAGGGAGGAGGTTTGACGTTTGATGACATTCTAAAATGGCGTCATTAGTTCATTAATTTGCCACCGGGTCAGATAAGTTTGTGGCACTATAAGTAAGTGGTCAATCGTCCTCCCTATATGCTGATATTTCAGTTGTTGGTTGTTTACTCCATGTTTATTTACTTTTTGTGGTTTTAAAATGCGAAATGTGATGCAGTAAATGTTATATTACAAGTTTTAAGTTATATGAAGGAAGAAAAACATCTTCAGGCATCGTTAATACCTTTTGAAAAATTATATAAACAGCTTTTTTTTTTATTCTGTTCGTCCATTCGGACAGGCAAAGGGATCAAAGCCCATACAGCCAAGTCTTATTTAATTATTTTTCATACATTGTTCATCATTTCTTCATATTATGTAGCCTTAATAGTCATTGTCTGTCAGTAAGTCAAGTCGTTACCATTAATCGGGCGCTGATAACCTAATCAATGATTTTCTTTGGGAATTTTGGACAAATATGAAAATACACGTAAACCACTGTTATATCATATTCACTACACTTCAGCACTTTAACTGTACCATATTGCATAAAATACCAGCAAAATTATTCAATATAACACCACAAAACACTAAAGAAATGAATATAATACAAGAGCGTGACATGACATTTCCACATTCGCGCCAAAACTCTCTATATAAACAGCCACAAGTTAGTGTTGCTAGTTTTTGAAATAAAAAGAACACTATTAATAAACATTATGTATAATTTATTATGTGTTAAATATAATAAATTAATTTGTTCTTAGAGTCTAATTATATTTTGAACATAATTATTATATACACTACTGGAAAAAATTAAGGGATCAAATAAAAGATCCTTATTTTTGGCCAATTTTTAACAGGCCATAACTTCGAGAGAAATGGTCGTACAGAAAATAAAAAAAAAGGAAATTGTAGCTCCAAGTCTCTAGTTTTTGGATTGGAAGTTTAAAATTTTATAACCTCCGCGGTTTTTGGGTAATCGTAGAAAAACCAGCAACAAAAAAAAACTGAAATTTTTTTGTTTTTTTTTTTGGTCTACGGGCGTAGAAAAAAATTTTCCAACTTAACTACTATATCTATCAGATAACTTGTTTATTCAGCTTGAATTTGCTTTTTCAAAAAGTTTGATATGATGATTTCTCGCTGAGATATCGAACTTTGAATAGAAAAGGATCGTATTGTCTTTAACCATCAAATATCTCAGCAACCAATGATCGCACAGAAAGTTAAAGGTGGGTTTGAAGAACTTGAATGAATTCTCCTTAACGACTAGCCATTGCTTTTCCGAAAAAAAAAGTTTTGAGCAAAAATGTGGAAAAATCTCGGAAAAACAATTATTTTCTCATTTTTAAAAATTATAAGCTTTTCAGAGTAAAAAACGTGATACTTTAATTTTTTCAAAATTTCGACCGTTTGAAACAAAAAACCGGCTGGCTGGATTAATTTGGTTTTTTGTAGGGTTTTTGTGGACATATTGAACTGTAAAAGGTACACTTAACATTAGTAGTTTCCTCAATATTTTCGATCTAGCGCTTCGATTTCCCAAAAAACCACCAAAAGCCCTTTTTTTGTTGCATTTTCAAATTAATGTGACAAAAAGAAAAATTTTTTTTTCGGACATGCAACGGCTAGTCGTTAAGAAGAATTCATTCAAGTTCTTGAAACCCACCTTTAACTTTCTATGCGATTATTGCTTGCTGAGATATTGATGGTTAAAGACAATTAGATCCTTTTCCATTCAAAGTTTGATATCGCAGCGAGAAATGATCGTATCGAACTTTTTAAAAAGCAAATTCAAGCTGAATAAACATGTTATCTGATAGATATAGTAGTTAAGTGGAAAATTTTTTTTCTACGCCCGTAGACTGAAAAAAAAATAAAAAAAAAATTGTCATTTTTTTTTATGCTGGTTTTCTACGATTTCTCAAAAATCGCAGAGGTTACAAAATTTTAAACTTCTAATCCAAAAACTAGACACTTGGAGCTACAATTTTCTTGTTTTTTGATTTCCTGTACGACCATTTCTCTTGAAGTTACTCCTTGTTGAAAATTGCCCAAAAATTTGGATTTTTTTTTTTGATCCCTTAATTTTTTCCAGTAGTTTATTTATACAAATAATACAATAGTATTCTATTTATGTAAATTTAATTGTAATGAATGTACTTGATTGTTATTAACTGTAACATCATTTTCTTGTAAGTACCTATGTACTTTGTACCTATGTATTTAGTATATATATTTATCTCTGTGTATACATCTATCTGTTTATGATCAGAAAATATATGTGTATTTAATGTAAAAAATATTTTTTAAGGTTTGGAGAACGATTTGTAAGAAAACTTGTAAAGGAAAAAAGGACAGGCCGATGAGAGTGGAGAAAAAATTTCTACACCAAAAAAAAAGACGGTAGAGGATGAAAAGTAAAATTGAAGATGGTGATTTTGATCTCGGTGTCAATAGACGAAAAATACATCAATTTTACAGTGTGCAAAAAGAAATGCCCATAATTCCAAAGTTAATGATGTACTTCAAGAGGAGATAGATTTTAAATGGAATCAACGGCTTACAAAGGCGCAGCTTTATGAATTAATTAAGACACAAGTCTAAGCGAAGTTATGAAATTGACGAAATCCATTCTACCATACCATTGCGATTAAATCCAATTGAAATGATTTGGAGCTCAATGAAACGAAACATAATAGAGCAGAATATTAAAAACTCTAATTCAACAACGCCTAAATTAATTGCAGAGGCTATTAATAAAATAAATATAAACGAATGGAAAAATCACTGAAATCACGTGAAAAAATTTGAAAACGAATACTAAAGGGATACATATTTAGAGAAGCCTTCCATTATGACTTTAGACAGTGACAGTGAGACTGAAAGTGATGATTCATATGATGAAGTGACTGACAACTCAAATGACTATACCTGGAATATGTTCATTACAAATAATTTGTCCTATATTTGTAGATCATAATTATTGTGTTAAAATATAATTATTTATAAAAACTACATTTTTGTTTCTCTAGTAAGCATAATATAATGTGTTCATAAGCATTAATACTTGTAACACATTTATCTACTTCCCATCCCACGGGTGAAAAAGCTATAATTCCATTTTTGATGACTTCCACAGAAAATTCTGTAAAGGAGTTGAATATTGTTTCCTAAACCCGTTACCACATTGGGAAGTACTTACCGATTTTATTACAAATGGAATTTTACTGGCAACACTAAATGCGATAACAGCGACGCTGTCACCGGGTCAGATAAGTTTGTGGCACTATAGCAGGGGACAACTTACGGTTATGGAGGGTAAACACTAGTTTTTACCCTCCATACTTACGGTGAACGGTCTGTCTCATGCCTAGTAGAGATGCTACATATCACGGTAAGTTCTGAGGTGGATATGGATGAAATGAAAAACTCAACTATCGATTATTTCATAATCGACTATTTCAATTTTGGTATTTTCATTTAATGACCGTTATAAGTTCATAACGTTGTTTTTCATAGTAATTTACTATTAATAGACCGGCTATTATGATCATGGATACAATGTACAGATCCATATCACAGTTGAAGAACAAATATAAAAAAATTATCGAAAGTTTAAATGAGGAACTCTCAAAAAATTGTCTGGAGTAAAGAATGAAAACCATTCGTCCTTAATCTAAATAAAACAAAATATACGTTATTTAGCATTAAGAAGGCATTTAACAAACTTCGTACATGTCATTTGAATCTTACACATACTCTGGCGGTTTCATGCTTACGGTGAATTCGCGGTGACTCCATAGTGAAAAGATGGACGATTCACGGTAGTTTCATGTCACGGCTATTTCACTCTCTAGTTAGGGTTGTCGTACAGTGAAATCACTGTCGAAAAACAGTATATTCGTTCCGTTGCGTCACTAACTACGGATGGTAAATAAGAGTTAACTTATCGGCAGTTCTATGGTGAAAAGACCGTTTCCAATTTGTGGAAGCTTAGTATTTCTGTCGTCGATATGGCATATTTACACTGTGGAAAAATATTTTTTTCAAAGTGAACACCTCATAAATTTATAGTGATATTACTGTGGACCTACTGTGGTTCGACCGTCAACTCACCGTCAACTCACCATCAACTTACCTTCAACTCACCGTAAAATCACTATCTTTTCACCGTATATACTCGGTAGTTTTTTTTTTTTCAAAACAAATGATGTAATTATTTAAATACTGTTTAATTAACATTTTATAAGCTTATTGTAGAGTTCTGAACTGTATTGACATTTCACATTAAATTTAGTAATTAGAATTCAATTTTCAGGATAAAAAAAATTTTAAGTGAGCCCTTCAAAAAAATTTCATTTAAAAATTTATTTTTTCGCTCGATAAAAAAAATAACACGTCAACCAGTAACAACAATAAGTAGTAATTTACCACGGTGATAGTAAATTCTAAAGAATCTATGTATATTATCAATGCAAGGCAACAGTTTATCTCAAATAACTGTTTAGAAATATATTTAAAAATGTCAGTGTTGAAATTTTTTTGTACTCAAATTAAAACGTTTTTTACTCAAATTAAAATATTATTTCGGGATTGAAAAGTATTCAATAGAATTAAAAATTGTAATGCTGGTTAAATTCATTTATATTCTAAAAAAATACTCAAATTAAAATATTATTTCAGAATCAAAACCTTTTCAATAGAATTAAAAATTACAAATTGTAACGGAAAATTATCTCTTTCGTCGATAGATGGCGATGAACCATTTTCTGAAACACGATATGGTTTCAAATATCTTCTTGCTACCTCTTGAGTTGTTTGGATCTAACCCTGAAGTGCAGTCCGGTTAAGCTGTAAAAGCCCCTTCGGCTAACAGCTCGCAGTTGGTATGTTTTAGTGGGTATTCAGTGTCCCCTTCAGGGCCTGTGAGTCCCACATACCCCGCCCGGGGCGGGTATGCGACAAATGCATTTTTAACCACTGCGTTACCAAAAAAAAAAAAAAAAAAAAAAAAACTAACCCTGAAGACTAGCTAAACTGACTGACCCGGCTACAAAATGCTTACGGGTTGAGAGCCCTCAGCGCTCATCCACAGTCCGGGTAAAGTTGTCATAGCCATCTGAGGCTAACAACTAAGTCACAAAACAAAGAAAAATACAAAATGATATTTTAATTCTGTTATATTCTACCACTTCTCTTCATGATTCCAGGATTAAAAAGTATTTAATATGATTATTCGTGAATTTTGAAACAGTATTCATCAGAATTTTAAAGTAATAACTGTGAAAGGAACATGAAACAACAGTGACACGACAATGAAATGACAGTTAAACGACGGTGAAACGACCATGAAACGACGGTGAAACAACTTTGGATTCACTCCTATTTTACTGTGTCACAATAGTGCTTTGACTGTCAATTAACTATACATTTATCAACTGTTTACCATGGTTTCACTCTATAGCTGCCATATAAAAATGTCGTTTTAACCATTTTACCTAGGTCTAATATTCTAATATATACCATATTTTGACAGTTGTGAAATGAAACAAAAGCACGAATGATACACCGTGAAAACACTGTTGTAATACTAAGTTGTCACTGTTGATCATAAAGGGAACTACCGACATTTCATGGTTTTTTCACCGTGACCACAAAACCGCCACGGTAATATCCGTCACAGAGACCGTGTGAAACCACCAACAGTTGAACGTCTTCCTGCAGTCCTAACTTATGTAAAAGGAGTTACTGACAAGATTGGCTATATCCTAAAACACGCTTCTATAAAAACCTATTTCAACCCACTGAAGAGGATTAGTCAGTTCTTCACACCTGTCAAGTGCCAGATCCCTCTACATGATGCAGGAGTTTATAAACTAGACTGTGATTGTGGTTGAGGTTTGATAAACCACAAATCCTTGCAATAGAACACCGATACCTGCCTAGAATGGTTCGCGAGGCTATTGAAATTAAAAAACGCAAAAAATTTAATAGAGAAGATGGATGGGTATTATCATCAAGCTGGGATCCTGTCATTCACTTAATTAAAAATAAAACAAAGAAAATCACCACAAGACTGCAAGACACTGTGAGCACTTATTGTATAGATTTGACCCACAATAATAGTTAAATTTTAAAATTTTAATTTAATTAAGTTTAGTAAGACAAAGTAGGCCGCCATTCAAAAATTCAATAAAAAAATTAGTGTTATGCCTCCTGAGTTTTCTTGCCGGATCTTTCTCAGTGTGGCCGCGTTTCGATCCGGTGGTAGCTAAATAGTTTTGTTAGTTTTTTCTAAAATTGTAAATTGCCACAATAATAATTATCATAAATTATATACATACTACACGTTCACTTCAAGATTGCCGTTACCTCCCACATCCCTATCTCGTGCCGCCAACATCGCCCGCTTAGTACCGATAGCAACGCTATTGTATATATATATTCATATTAAACGAACAAATTCTTGATGTTTGTTTTTTATTTATGAAGTAATAGTTTCCACCAGCAACTTTGCACGCGTTGTATGTTAATATAAGTATCCTTTGTCCTTTTCTGTACTATTGAAACATCTAATAATGATAATAACTTGTAATAAATTTCGTTATAATGGGTTGAGTTAACTAATACGAATAACAAACAAACTCACATTTGCATTTATAATATTAGTAAGGATACGCATAGTATTTTATTTTATCAACTTGCCAAGCATTTCTGTGTAACAAAATCAATCAACAATAATTTCATTGTTTTATCAACGGTATTGATAGCTGTAACATCGTAACGGTCGCCAACGGCAATCTCGAAGTGAACGCATAGTACATACATACACATCATCACGCCATATCCTTTGCAGGGTAGGCAGACAGAACAGAGTGCCAGAGATCTCTATCCTTGCATACTTCACTCGCTTCCTCAACATTCATAATTCTCTTCATACACGCTCGCCGGTTTCGGAGACTCTTGACTTCACCTTCCTTCAGTACGTGACCAATCTGGTCTAGGTAGGTGAGTCCCGGTTTCCCCCGGTACCTACATTTCCACTTTCGCATCATTTCCATGGTGACACCTAGTTTTATACGGACCCAAAGAAGTGTGGGATTATACATTCCGTAATCCTTCACACCTGAGGCCAAGCGGGAGAACACTCACTGCAGCACTCCTACCCCCATGCTGGCTCGACAACCACTCATACAACCCTATTTATTGCCAACCGTCATTTCTTTTTGTTCCTACTGTGGAAACGCATACGTGCTATCCCCCATTGGTGATAGGTGGGGCGGGATGTGGAACTCGCCGGCCAGCTAGTCCCACCGGAATACCCACTAAAACAATAGTGGCCCTTCCGTGCTTTTATGGGGTGCCGGTGAGATTGTCTACTGATATTACTAATATTTGATCCCTGACAACCCAACGCTTGGCCTTCTGGCTGCATCCTGTCATCCCCCACCAGGTAGGTTCCGGTAAGCACCTGCACAATCCTAAAGATTAGGCTGCCGTGCCTTCTATTAATCCAGCGGTGGAGATGCGGCACAACTGCCTAAACAGTCTTCCGTCCTCTCCCCACGGACGGAGACTTGCCGTTGGCCCGCACCATAACGCGCGGCCGATAGGCAACCGCCAGGGCCTAAACCACAAGCAGCCAGGGCGGGTCGCCTGCTAACAATTTGCCACAGTCCGGGACACTGTACAATTATCGACCATTCGATTCATCCCATCATCACCATCTTTCTCCACTCTGCCACTCATGTCATCCACCCCTATTGACCGCCCCATCCGTCATCACCAATTTTATCCACCCCCATCTGCGGTCACCTCTCATGGGATCAAGGAAGGATCTCATGGGAAGCTGTTCCTACTAAGGAGATGAGAGGTGGTGATCCCCTCCCATTCATATTATTGGTCACCACTTATAAGGAATCGTTCCCAAGCATACAACACGTCACCACTCATAGGAATGAGGGGTGAGGACCTGCTCTCATTCATTTTATCCATCACCACTCATCGCCGTAGGTCCCAATAATGCGATGATCCATCTACCCATCCATTCATCGTTATCTGTCTCAGCTCAACTCATCTCAAACATCCCCATAGGTCTACTGTCATTACATTAATCCATGTCCGTCCCCACTCATCCCATTTATCCACCTCCATCTGTCCATTCATACATATGCAAGTCACATGTCGCGCAGCGTATTCCGCATACGTCAGCGGAATACAATAAAAATTTGAGTTTGAAACTAGAGCACTAGTTGAGAGATAACCCCGGAAAAAGCAAGAATTGAACTTGCCTATATGAAAGACTCATCAAGAATGGACCAATGCCACTTGTGCAAAATTCCATTCCGAATTTTTATCTCGATGTCGTGATCAATTAGTATGATCAGAAATAGTTTTATTTGGACTAAAAGTTTTCTTATTTATTACAATAGTCCTATTTTATTAGTGCAACTGGTTGAATCTTTAGTGTTGTCAAAGCTAAACTACACGGTATATGGACCCCAGCTTGTCACATGATTCTTTTAGTATTTAGCATGCCTAATGTTCGGAGTAATCAAGTAATTGATGCAAGAACTAAAATAATTTTCAACAGCAAATTGACTTACTACTTAGTCTGTGAAATCGACGTAATACGCAACAGTAGCCGCTAAACAGCTATTAAGAAGGACAACAATCAATATAATAGATTAATAAACATAATAATACAAATAGTAATAAAGTCAACTAAAAATCGATCAATAGAATTGATATCGGCAGCACAGCACTATGTAAGACGCCATTTTAAAATTTTGTTCACGCTTTGTTCTATTGAATTTGAGATTTGGGAGCGTCCATTTTAGCGTTATCACATTTCACCAATTGTTGAAATTATTTCTGATTCAAAAGGTATTTTATGGATCCAGTAATGTCTAACAAAAATGATAATTACAATGGGGACTATTTCGAATATATAAAAGTTAGCGAAGATGAAGAAGAGTCCAATGCGGTGGAAATTCCTTGTGAACTCGACGGTACCCTTTTGCTGTCAACTCTGGTGGCACAGTTTCCAGGTGCATGTGGATTAAAATATCGACACCCTGAAAGCAAGTCTATCAGAGGTATCCGTTTAAGTGATGGTAAACTACATTCACCTACTGAAGTTGGCTGGGGTAAGCATCTTTACATCTGTGTATTTCCTAAAGAAAACAAGCGTAAAATGGAAGATGTATCGCCCGAGAATTCGGCTGCCAAAACAAAACGTTTGGAAAAGAAACTAACGTGCTCGGATCTAATATGTCTTGGTTTACCCTGGAAGTCGACAGAGGAGTCTATAAAACAATATTTTGAACAATTCGGTGAAGTGGTCATGGTGCAGTTAAAGAAAGATAAAAGTGGATCTTTCAAGGGCTTTGGTTTTATTCGCTTTGCAACTTATGCATCACAGATGAGGGCTTTAGCTCAAAGACATAACATAGATGGACGCTGGGTTGATGTCCGAATTCCCAACTCAAAAGAAGGCGTGGTACCCCAAATGCCATGTAAAGTATTTGTTGGAAGGTGTACAGAAGATATGACAGCGGATGACCTTCGAGAATATTTCTCGAAATTTGGTGAAGTAACAGATGTGTTTGTTCCACGGCCCTTTAGGGCATTTGGATTTGTTACTTTCTTAGACCCAGAAGTGGCTCAAAGCCTGTGTGGCGAAGATCATGTTATTAAAGGAGCATCGGTGTCTGTGTCTAGTGCTGCACCTAAAATTAAAACAAAGGCCAATCAAAACTGGAAAGATGAATATGGATCAAACAACTGGGATGGCAACCGTTCTGGATCCTCTGGAGGTCCAGGTAACAATGGAGGTAATAGTAACATAGATTCTCTAAATATGCAAAATTTGGGCATAAATCCTAATGGAGGCCCAGCACCTAATTTTAACTTACCAATTAGCCTTGTAGCTGCTGCTCTTAATCAAGCTGGTTGGGGTGGATTTTTAGGTGGACCTGGTAATTCTGGTCCAAATAATTGGCAAGGTGGTCCACCTCAGGGTAATTCTGGTAAAAATTGGAGCGGAAACCAAAATTGGGGTCAAAATGGGCCACCTCAGTCATGGAATCAAGGAGGCGGCGGGAGTGGAGGTGGTAATCAAGGCTGGAATTCTAAAGGTGGCAACTGGAACCAAGGAAATTGGCCAAGTGGACAAGGAAATTGGAATGGTAATGGCAATGGAGGTGGAGGTGGATCTAGCTCTGGTTCTGGCAGTGGGTGGAACAACAACAAAGCCCAGACATGAGGTGAGCACCATGGCAGATGATTGTTTCAGGAATGTGTGTATGGTAATAATATAAATTAGAAAATCTTAAATAAGTTCATGTTTGAAGTTCTATGTAAAGTTGCATATATAATTTTGAAGTGATAGAAATATCACATGAGGATTTTTTTTGGATGAACCTAGATCCCAATAAAGGGGTTTTAATTGTAAGATGACTAGAGTACTGTGTGTAATATTGTGATGTGTGAGATGAGGACTTATGTTCAATAAAGGTGTATGTTATTCTGAGATGGATGTTTAATTTTAGCTTAGTTTGAGTCACATGTTTAAACCTTTTTGCATGTATATTAATTCATTGATTGAGAGTATCCAATATAAAATTGGGTGCGAATGTACATCTGGCTGGATGTGGTGGTATTAGAAACGTCAATCAGTATAGGATGTCAAGATGTCGTTGGATGAGAACAACTGAGTGGTTCTTGTGAGGATTGACAGCTGTAGTCGGTCTTGATGGCATGAGATAATCTGTGTCTACAACTTAAGGAGCTGGGGTAAGTGCCATGTGTGATTTAATGGTATGGTCCTGATGTTTATTTCTGTATGCAATATGTATATGTTTTTTTCTGTGCAGTAGCTATAGAAAATGGATAAATGCCTTATCAAGAGTGCTAATAACAAGTATGATATATGACTGTTAAGTCTGTGGTAACTATTTATTTTGTTTTATGGAAATAGGTGTGTTAAACTGCATTTATTAAATGTCATTATTATGTAAGTATAATATAGATGGAACTAAGATAGGTATTGATATTGCAGATCAATGAGAACTTGAAAAGTTTATTAACCACATTATCTGATGTAAAATGACAACAATCTTGTCCACATACAGGAATGTAAGTACCAATGTTATCTATACTAATATTATAAAGAGGAAAGGTTTGTATGTATGTTTGTAACGAATTGGCTCAAAAAGTACTGGACCGATTTTAAAAATTCTTTCACCATTTGAATGTTAAATTATCACTGATTAATATTACTATTTTTATTGCAATAAAAAAATAAGGATCCCTACTAAAACTACAATAATGTTACCCAAGGTGCAAAAATTGCCTATAAAATATCTTTCATCGCATGTGCTGCGAAAACTATTGATGGTAGAACAAAGAAATGTTCCACAATATTAAAGAACATATCAATATCTACAAAAAATGTGATAGCATGTGTCTAACTATTGTAGTTATGTCACTATAAGTACTTTGTATAAATAGTTTTCAGTCATCAAGTCACGTACGCAAAAGGAGCCCGCGATACGCTATTGCTAAATACCTTATTATTTATGTATGTCCTGCATTTACTGTACATTTATGCCAAAATGTTTAAAAAATAAATGTCCACCCGTGCGAAGCCGGGACGGGCCGCTATACAATAATAAAGGTAAAGTATATATAATTATATATATATATATATACTTTTTAACTTTATTAGTAGTGTTAATTTGCTGTTTTATGCTTGGAGGTTCTTGGGCTATATCGATCCTAACAAGCTGTGGAAACAATTTGAGGAGGCATTCATTAATGATGGCATGCAGATGGAAGCAACAGCAGCAAATTCTCTCACTCACAGTGAACACTTAATTTTAATCATTAAATATTTCACAAGACATCACCCTGGATCTGTCAATCTAAAGAGCTTTTCAACAAGTTGATTGATCAAGACATGACTATGATTTTTAGAGATAATTAATTCAAAACTTGGTTCTTAGATTTGCCCATTCCATTACTAGCTCAGAAGTGGAATATGATTAAATATCTTTAAATGTGGCAGTAGCTTAAAGTGGGTGGCGTTTTTATGTAAATAAATTACAGATTGCAATTTGCCAATTTGTGAACATAAGGCAGGTGACAACAAATTTATAACCCATCACCTCACTGGGAATTATTATTCAATGTCTTAATTTTAATTAAGGAAATATTTTGAAAGTAGTTTAAGTGTGTTTGAAGGAATACAATTGGAGGCTATGTTGTGAAATTAATTTGGATAAGATCAGGCTTCAGAACCTTGACACGGGCGTAGGGTAGTAGTATTTCTTTTTATTGCTTATATTGCCAAATGAGCAAGCACCCCACTTGTTACTGCTGTTCGTGGAAATTTGCAATACTAGGGTACTGCTGTATAGCTGGGCTGCTGCCTATCAACCAAACCCTCAAAAGTTGGGCTTCCGGATCATTCTCTCACCGAGCGAAGCGCAACAGCACATTGTCGATTTTCTGGAAAATGTGGTATTACCTCAGACGGACCAGCCAGCAGCTGTAGATAAAAAATCTGTCAACATTGTGGCCCTATCACTACTAAATTTGACTGGCTATTGTTGTTAAACTTGTGGTGCCTACCTATGCATTTTATCTAGGTCAAATAATTATAATTATTTGACCTAGATAAAATGCATAGGTAGGCACCACAAGCTGTTATTAATTAGGAATAATAAATAATTGAAATTTGTGCCCATAAAATATCATATTGTGGTGAGAATAGTAAACATATTCACTGTTTAAGGATTAGTTACACAATTTAATCCATCTTTACTCCCCCTTCTGTAGTTTGACGAGAAGATGAACAACCGGCTTCCAGCTTTATTTTATTATCTACATATACATACATATATAATTATTGATTTCAATGTAAGAATTAATAAATACTATTGTAAAACTCCATCTGAAACAGTTTTTGTTTTATTACAAACTAAGACTGCATTGCCAGGTGCGACCTGGGAGGTAGTTCTCACTCAGCGATCACGAAATCGAGAAAATAAATGCATTCGAACGTTATACAATTACATATAAGTCAAGATATACGAAACCTCAACTCTTGTTTTTTCTGCGAGATTATCTCTAAATCTCTAATTAGTTCTCGTTCCAAATTCGTATTTAATTAAATGATAACCTGATATGTTTTAAAATACTTAGAACCTATTTTATAAAAATACTAGCATTTGCTCGCGACTTCGTCCGCGTAGAAGTCGAAAATGGTTCCAATAGGCTTTTTGTTTGGTTTTTTACGTTATTAATTTTGTTATAACATATCAATTTGAACATAACCCGCCCATTCCAACCGAGGTGACAGAAGGGCGTGTGTAGCCCCATAACCCACTGTGTTCGCCATTCTTTATCCATGGTTACCCTTTCGGGTATCATCACCATCGACGCCCCGACAACAAACAACTGTGATGCCGAGGCGTCGCCGTCACGAGGTCGACCTCTCGGGCGATGGACTAATACCCGGTCCATCCACCTGCGATACTACACCAACTACAGTATTTCTTTGTAAACCAATTTTTTGTTTTCCTATCAGATGCTAATTCTAGCATACCAGGTTACTCTGTGCGCTTACTCTAAGTCTAGAGCATGCCACATACAATTGCCCATGGGAGAAACAGCTTTCTCGAAAGTCTACTCCCGCTACCTTAAGAGTTTTACCTTGAGCTTTGTTTATGATCATTGCGAAGAAGACTGAAGGCAAACTGGAATTCGAAGGGGTAATTTGATGGGATTTGGAGAACCCTAGGAATAAATACAGACTGCTCGACAACAACCGGTCAGTAGTTGCCTCGATTACATAGCGATACAATGTTTTTTCTTGCAAACTGGTGACATTGTATAATTTTGGTGGATTTATATTGCGCAGCATGATGACATGATTGGCGCGCCAACTCTCAATTTTAAGATGTGAATTGTGAAACCGGAAGGCTTCAGTGTGTTCAAGAACTCGACTGGTTACCTGACTCGGTGTTTATCACTTACTCGAAAGATTTATTTTGATATTCGAGCCCTTCGAATGATCTCAAATATTTGCAAGTAAATGGCATAAAAAAATCGAGACTACTGTAGTAGCGCACATACGTCATGGCGTCCGGGACCCAGCTGATCAGCGTCAACCTCCTATCTCCCTATCGCATTTTACTGATTATTTCTAATATAACTCAACCTTACAAACTAGTTTTTTGGAATAAATAAATCTGGCGATCGCAATAGGTGTTTATTTTTCTAATAATCCCTAAACTGGTTTTTACGGCTTTCACAGGAATTTAAGCGGTCTCATATTCTTAATCTTAGGCAGCAAACTTACGATGTAGTGCGAGCACTAACTTAGTTGTGGGTCCCATCCGATATCCCTGTTGAAAATATCCAATAGATTCCAATAAAAAAAAATGGTATAATGGAATCTATTGTGCTTTTGTCGCAGTAATTCCTTTTACAAACCAATTCGATTATAATGTGGAATAATCCAATAGGAGTGTATAATTCTATTGGTTTGTATAAGTATAATTATTTCTTATATGGATATCCAGTTATGCATTATTTCCTATGTGGATGTCCAGTTATATCAGAATTTTGGCCTTTATCAGGATTTCCACAATTAGATGTCAATTTTATTCTATCGGTACCTATTTGTCTACACTTACCTAAATTTAATAAGTGTGCTTGGATTTCCAGATTGGGCGTAGTTTGCAATCTAATGAATTAAATGAGGCGATCCTTTTAGAACTTACAATTCAGGCGACTAGTATGTATTAGGATTTCCACAATTAAATGTCATTTTTCTTTCGGTACCTATTTGTGAACACTTGCCTAAATTTATGCTTGGATTACCAGATTGGGCGTAACTTATAATCTAATTAATTAAATGGGGCTATCCTTTTAGTATTTACAATTCAGACAACTGGCTTTTATCAGGTTTTCTACAATCTTATGAAAATTCTTTCAGTAGGTACTTCTTAATACTTATCTATACTAATTTTATAAAGAGGAAAGGTTTGTATGTATGTTTGTAATGAATTGGCTCAAAAAGTACTGGATCGATTTAAATAATTCTTTCACCATTTGAATGCAACATTATCACTGATTATTATAGGCTATTTTAATTGTAAGAAAAACATAATGATCCCAACTAAAATTACAATAATGTTACCCAAGGTGTAAAAAACGCCCATAAAATATCTTTCATCGCATGTGCTGCGAAAACTATTGATAATAAAACCAAAAATGTTTCACAGTATTAAAGAACATATCAATATCTACAAAAAATGTCGCGATAGCATGTGTCTAACTATTGTAGTTTTGTCACTCTAACTACTTTTTAACATTTTAAAATTTAATAGAAATTTCGACCATAATCAGACCAAGTTATTTATACCTTTGCCTTAATCCTTACCTAAATAAATGATTTCTCAAGCAAGGCTGTTTAAATACCTGTAAATAACTTTTTATTTTATTAAAATCGGACACTCCATTCGAAAGATATTACGAGTTTAATAAAATTGAAATAAAATTAATTCGCCGCCGTGACGCGGCGGGGGCGGAGTGCAGGAGAGGCACATTTATGAAATAGGTAGCAAGACTTTTGGTTATGGAATTGCGAGACAATATGATTGTAGCTACTATCATCACCGGCCCCGCGGCCGGACAGCTTGCTCGCTTTCCGCGGATCCCGATGATACCGACGGATTGTCCTATATCTTTTAAAAGATTACAGTTTCCTGTAAAGATATCGTTTGCCTTACAATAAATAAATCCCAGGGACAAACTTTCTAAGGTTGGGATCGATCTAAGAAAAGAGTGCTTTTCTTATGGCCAAATATGTTGCACTTTCTCGAGTAGGGTCTCCTGAAAATCAATATGTTTTATTGCCATCTCCACTGCTAACATTGTGTATAGTGAAGCATTAAGGTAAAATAAATATCTAATAAAATTTAAAAGTCTTTAAAATAAAAGATGTAGGTATTTGAATAAAGAAATGATACACAAATAAAAAAAAACTACATTAAAATAAATAAAAAATATAAATCAAAAAGGAAAAATAAATGTAAAAAAAAACTTAGCGCATAAGTCGGGGTGCTATATTTTTTATTCTATGAAATATGTGATAATCAGTACTTATACAGTAATAGTAGGTATATAATGTATCTAATTATTATTAGTATACCTATACTCTAAACCTCAGTGAAATGTTTTTAAAAATTACCAGTTGATATCATTTATTCTGTTTACTCATTTTGTTTTCAAACATCAACCCAAGGGAAGCCAGCGATACACTATTGCTAAATACATTATTATTTAGGTACCTATGTCCTGCATTTACTGTACGTTTATGCCAAAATGTTTAATAAATAAATGTTCATCCGTGCGAAGCCGGGTCGGGCCGCTAGTACTATATAAACAAATATTCGTTTAAAAAAAATAGAAATGGATAGTTACTATTGAAACGGTTCTTTTTTATTGAAATTTAGTTTAATTACTGCCGAACATAATGGTGTCATGTAATAATTTAAAAACAATAGCAAAAAAGCTAAATAGGGTATAACAAGTATTAAAAATTATCTTAATCATCTTAGAATTATTAATCTGATGAAGCGAGTTTTGAACTATTTCCAGACGAATCTGCATCTCCATCACAGAACTACTTGAAGAGCTTGCATCCTCAGTATAGTTTTTATTTCCCTTTTATGATGCAAGCTTGGTGGATTGATGAGCAGAAAAGTAACTTTTTAGTGTTTTTAGACAATCAAGTGGAGTGGAGGTACTTGTAGGCATAGCATTTCCATCAGCCTCAGGACCATTTTTCTAGAATCATTATATTTATTACCCTTTTTAATTATCACTGCATCTTCTGCAACAAAAACATATTTAGCTATTTAATGTCACCTTAAGAATGGGTTCGCATTTGCGAAGGAGAATTATTATTTTGAAAATTACCTTTTAATGAAAAAATTAATAGGTGAAATATTGTAGTTTGCTTGTGATGACCATACTCCACATCTGGACGAAATGTATATAAACTTGCAACTCTTGTTTTTCACCTTTAGGGAGGAAAATATCCAAAAATGCTGAACATATGTTCTGTTATTTATAGCTAAAAAGCCAAATATATATTTACATATATACATACACACATGTATCTTATGGGTATATTCTCCATGTAGGACAATTCTTTATATGATTTACAAATGATTATTGTGATTCTGTGTGTAATTTATGTCCATTATTGGTGTGTTTATGAAGTCCCCTGCAATACAAAAACATGTTATTAAATACGGTTTGTTTTAAAAATGCTATTCAGATATATATTAACACCTTTTTCAAAAACAACTACAAATATTACCATTATGTAAAGTTGAAAATTGAATTTGAAACATATAGAGTTAAATATTCGTAAAATAAAGTTAAAGCTGAAAAATAGTTATTCTTAAAGTTTGTGGTATCATGATTTAAGCAAAGAAGTTCACAAGATTTTCTCTTTTAGTCATCTTTATAATCAATTAATGAAAAAGATTAGGTGACCCATATATCCTATTAACTGGCTTTGTGTACGCAAAGTTCAGATATTTCTTCATTTCACATATCTTATTAATATAATTGATTGAATTATTCGATACATGACGGAAACCCATTATTGAAGGAAAGACCTACCATTGTGGTGGGTCTTCCTTCCTTTCCTCCATTTTATAATACTTATAATAATAATTTATTATAAAATGGAGGAGAAGGAAGACTCACCACTTTCCCACAGTTAATCAATATACCGTACACCTCAAGAAAGGAAGGAATACGGGATGGGATTAAAGTGAAATAGTAGGATAGACGCCGTTAGAATTATTTATATTGTTTCAAAATATGCACGTTGATCATTTATATGACAATGAATAAGACATAACTATTTAATCAAGTGGTATTCTTCATGCCTTATTTCACAGGAAGGTCAAAAATCATTGAATTATGGAAATGAAATGTCAATTGTCAATAAAAAATGCGTGCCACTGTGACGTCATCCGTCCGCTAAACATGGCGGTTTTAGTGCTGCCCAGAAGATTTTAATGTTATTAGGTTTTATCGATAAACGTTCTTGGATCGTTTTATTTTAACTATTATTTAGTATTATTTGTAGAATTTATACTTTAATAGGAAGTAAATTGTTATGTGGAAAGATACTTTGATTTAGATGTGTAAAATCTAAGACAAGTTCGTGCTTCAAATTTGCCAAGTAAACGATATGACGATTTTTAAAAGTTGCTACACTGATTTTATAAAGTTGTCGTTTAAGGTATCATTAAATCCTTTTGAAAAATTGTATAGGTAGCCAGAGTTTAGTGTTGCTAGTTTTTGAAAGAAAAATAACACTATTAATAAACATTAAATGTAGTTTATGTGTTAAATATAATGAATTGATTTGTTCTTAGAGTGTCATTATATTTTGAATAAAATCATTATATATTTATACAAATAATACAATAATGTTCTATTTATGTAAATTTAATTGTGAAGAATGTGCTTGATTGTTTTTAACTGCAATATTCTTTTCTTGTTAGTACCCAGTGAGTATATACAGTATGACTGGTAAAAGACTGTACATATCGAAGGAGACGATAGATAATGGTCACATGTAACCAATAAAATATAATAAGAAGGTAATATTAATTAACTAGATAGTAAACCTCAACAATATTAGTGTGTCAGGATTCTCAAAAAGATGGTCACCTTCTCAACATTTCTTGACACAAATCAATCGCACCATGTACAACTGCCATTTGCTCGAGCATATGCACGAACCATTTCCCAACACTTTTCGTGCGAATAACACATTCTATCACACTTCACACACAAATAATCACGGTTAAAATCAAAACGCGGGCAATCGAAAGACGCGTAGGTTAACAAACACGGTAATGCAAAACACCCGATACGGTGCACGCGCTTTGACTGATTAGCTGACCACAGACGGACACTCACCCCGGGGACATCCCTCTTGCAGAGTGTGCGCGGGAGCCACTACTTAGCACTGTTGTCAAGGTCACGCGCTCCGCTAGTTACTATGCAAATTGTATTATAATGCAATTTCAATATCTATGCGGATGTGTACGTAAATAATCATTTTTATAGGACAATTAGTTCAAAATTTAAGTATAATTTTTTTTTATATATTCGGTATCAGAATCGAGTACTGAATACCCTCCCTCAATATGTACAATCTTTTACCACTCACGCTGTATATGCATCTCTGTGTATATCTATTTATTGATGATCAGAAAATAAATATTGTATTTAATATAAAAAAAAAATTGTAGGAGTCAACCCCCACAAATTTTTTTTGAAGGATTTATAAGAAAAAATGTTAAGGATAAAAAGCAGGCCAATGAGAGCGGAGTAAAAGTTTGCACCAGGAAAAAGACGGAAGAAGATGAAACGTAAAACAAATTTGCATCAGCCAACATTAGTTATAATGGATTATTACAATATTTGTGTGAATAAAAGACCTAATTCAAATCACAAAATTGGTTGACAAATGATCACTTTACATTTAATGAACCGCTTACAAAGCCGCAGCTTTATAAAATAATTAAAAGACATAAGTCTAAGCCAATTTATGAAATTGACGAAATCCTTAAACACAATGGGCATAGCGTATTAAGATTACAAACATACCATTGCGCTTTAAATTCCATTGAAATGATTTGTAGCTCAATGAAACGAAACATAGCAGAGCAGAATATTGAAAACTCTAACTCCAAAATGCCTAAATTAATTGCAGAGGCTAATAATAGAATAACTATAGGTGAATGGAAAATCACTGTAATCACGTGATAAAAAATTAAAACGAATACAGAAAAAGGGATACATATCTACATGAGCCTGTCATTGTCTTTATACAGTGTCATTGAAAGTGATGATGAAGTGACTGATGAGTCAAATGACTTTGGCATACCTGGAATATGTCCATTATAAAAAAAGTTCCCTACACTTGTAGATCATAATCATTGTGTTAAAATATAAGTATTTATAAAAACTATATTTGGTTTCTTCTCTATTAAGCATAATAAAATGTGTTCATAAGCATTGATGCTTGTATAACACTTACCTACTATCCATCCGTAAGCCCACGGATGAAAATGCTATAATTCCATTTTTTATAACTTCCACAGAAAGTTCTGTAAAGAAGTGTTGAATATTGTTTTCTAAACCCGTTACCACATGGGAAAGCATTTACCGAATTTATTGCAAATAGATTCTACTGGCAACACTAAATGCGATAACAGCGACGCTGTCACCGGGTCAGATAAGTTTGTGGCACTATAAGTGATTTTAGAGCGGAAGTCATAAGGAATGACGTTTGTAATTAAATGTTCTGAAGGGGTTTTGTTTTTTTTTTATCACGCGATCCCTTGATAAGTTTAAAATTTGAATCACTCTCACTAATGGTGCAACGCACCTATCTTGAGGTGCGTTGCGGTAGTGTGTTACGGACTTTAGAGTCAGCAACACAATTAAAATAGATTGTAATAGAGAGGTAAGTAGTTTAAGAAAAACACGTACATTTATTTTGATATCCAAAACAGCATAGCTAGCATGCTAACGTTTTATCGCCGACATAAAGCTTCCATTCCTTTCATTCGGCATATACGCAAGTGCGAGCGAGACGGGAACATACGAAACGACGATAAAATTTGGCATGCTAGAGATGGGCACTGTACTACGGCGGCATATGCCTATGTTTTGCGGTCACTGAGTTGTTAAGACGTTTTTCTTCCTTCATATAACTTAAAACTTGTAATAGAACATTTATTGCATCGCTTTTCGCATTTTAAAACCATAAAAAATAAATAAACACGGAGTAAACAACCAACAACTGAAATATCAGCATATTGGGAGGACGATTGACGTTTGATGACATTTCAAAATGACGTCATTAGTTCATCAAGTTGTCACCGGGTCAGATAAGTTTGTGGCACTATAACTACGAGTAGTACAAAGGACCTGGCCAAGATTTGCCCCGGATATACAAAAATACCTAATTTTAGAATTAAAACGTACAGATTCGACTTATCCTTATAAAAACATAATTTGTATTTTCTGTTGTTAAACATTTTTCTATTTTGATATTAACCTAGCAGAAACTATCCTTGCAATAAAAATATTAGTCAATTTATTCATTTTAGCTTCATCGCCATTTTATTTGGACTCTATAGTATTAATAGAGATTGACCTGTGTATCGATTATGCTTCTATCGATTCAGAAATGAAATTATGAACATTTCGATTTCCGAAAGTAATGTTAATATTTTGTATTTAGATACTAAGTGCGTTGGTTATGTTAACTTAAGCTTAATTATTTTTATATTGAAAATATTTATTGTAAAGAACTAATTTAAGCTCATAAGAACAATTTTTTTTTTTATAAGACATCTCCCTGCTCTAAGGAAATAATCCTTGTATTGCGGGGGCATTTACAAACATGTAATTAACGCAGACAAATTACACCCAGACTCAGAACAACACTTTGTAGATCGCACAAAGTATTGTCCTGCGTGGGAATCGAACCCACGGCACTGGCACGGAAGGTCGGTATCTTAACCACTACGCCATCTGTGCAGTCAATTAATTTGTTGGTTAGTTAGGTAGCTACAATAAACTCAATTGGTTGCATAATTATAGTAAAAAAATCAAACAGTTGAACCGATACGCCTATATTTATTAGATTCGTTGAACTGGTCACAACTGTCTGATAAAGTTCTAAAATAGTATTCTGAACAATTTTCTAGATATCTTATCATATCGTGCTTCGATGCTACCGTATTCGTGCTTTTATATCTGGATAACATTTCAGGACATCTTTACACTCGAAAATTGTCTTAGAAATACTTACACTCATAACAATAAAAATAATGCATAAAAAATAATGATTGACTTTTATCGTTTTACTATTAATGATACCATAAATCAGAATAAATTATTTTATTATTCAAAAATACGTAACAAAATATAATAATACAATAAATAAATAATTTTGAGTGTTGTTTTTTATTATTTATGAATATATGTAATAAAATGTAGCGACGTATATTCTTTTAGTATATCGTATGTTATAGCTGGTATAGGTATTCCACAACATTCTATTGATAGGTATCTATTTATTCGTGTAGTTTAATAGAGATTGCAAATTGACTGCTTTGCATGAGTTAGACATATTGAGTAAGGCATAACACGAAAATAATTAGGCATGCACTAAGAAACACATTCTGGCTGTACCTATTACTAATAATATTACTGTTGAAAGTGCCTGATATTTGTGTCATAGCAACAAAATAAAAACTTATTTAAAAAAAAACTGCAACGTTTAGAGACATTTTCCTTTTTGATTTGTCATCTAGAAGCCAAGCACTATGTAATAATACCAATTTTATGTCCGTACATGAATATTAACAAGTGGGGCAAACGTCCATACAATGTTGTCCAGCTTCTTTAACGAATTTACAATAGTTTTTTACTCATTACGGAATAAAACTATTTTATTTAAATAGTTCCGAAGAGAGATTTTGTCGGTAACCTTTTTCCCGAAATATCTAAACCGAATGTCTAAATATGTTTTGACGACACATTTTATTAAAAGGTATTTATGATTAGTGTTATGATCAATTGATTCCGACCGAAAAATGGTGTCCGATTTTTCGGAGTAGTGCTCCATAATGAATTTAAATATATATAAATAATAGTTTTGAGGCATCGACTTATCCAAGTTAGGTTTAATGATCTTTTCTGTCTTTTTTGTTATGTCTTCAACATCTTTCGATGGGTATTTCAGTCCACCTCTTGTTTTAAAATGAATCAGCGTTTTCAAATTGCTGTTCGAATCTCCAAACAATAACGAAGCACACGTCTGACATTTTATATTGCGGGATAATTTTCTCGATACAAATCCTGCGATGTAAGTAACAACTGAGTCAGCATATTTGGAAAGAGTGCTATTTAAGCAATCTATGTTTTCCTCGTATAAGGTGCTGTCATCTTCTGGCACTTCAACCAATTGTTTTTTTTCGGTTAAATCGTACAAGGCTTTTTGTGGGCTAGTGCTTGTGCAATTTAAAATATTAACTTGCTCCAAGGCAATGCAATTGCCGAGCCCTTCGTCGCGAATTTCGGCTCGAATAAGAAGCCTCTTGAAGGCTGCTTTAAATTGAACGGCTTTTGGATTATTGTTAAAACCCCCTCGAGCTCTTATAGCCGAAAAAAATAGCTCGACGTGATCCTGGCTGATCTTGTAAAGTGGCAAATATTTTTGTGTTTTTGACAAGATGTCGATATAAAGCTAATGCGCTTTTCATATCAATGATTAGCCCCACAAAGCCAGTCTTTCTCCTCGATTCAATTACTAACTGCCCTGACGACAGCCTCAGGCCGCATATATAGCCAATTGCACCTTCAAACAGCACTTCGATAAGGCCGATGTTTTGGGGACACATGGCTTTTTTTAATCCAGGCAGGCGAATCGAGTGGCTGTTCAGGATATCGAACACATCGTTAAGTTTTATAAAACTTACGGTGCCCTCACAATTTTCAAACGCTTTGAGTTTTAATTTCGAGTTACAAAACTCTAAGGCATCCGCCACAGAGTTACTTAGAAGTTGAGTTGCTAAACGGACTTTCATCTTTTGCTTAGCAAAATATATGTGGGCTTTAGTTATTTATGTGGCCATGTGCAGTCCCTCTTTTTCTTCAAATTAATAAGCGCCTCCAGATAGGTAAAATCAATTTTTCGGCCATGCACATCTTCCAACACTCTTAAGTCGCCGAATGTGTTTCGGATTAATTTTACCATATGACAAGGATAAAAAAATGCATGCAATGTGCTTTCGGCGCACTTGAATGTGCTATTAGTTTGTCCTTTAGTAAAATGGCAACCAAGCTCTTGTAACATCGCAAAATTTGCTGCAGGCCCATCGCATGTAACATTCACAATATTGATGCCCACTTCCTTGCATTTTTGAACGCACATTTTTAACAATTCACATTTTTGATCTGCTGTCAAAGATGTAATGAAAAAATATGCAATTGGAAGTTTCCTAATGTTATTAACTAAAAATACGAGGCATTGATTCGCCACCTCCAATGCGTCATTGTCACATTCTGACCCTATAGTAACACGCCCGTAATAAAATTCTTTTTGGGGATCCCAGCATAAAGACTTTCTTATTGACATCTCATCAAAGATTAGCGAGCACACAATTGGTGTGTCGCTAGCTCGAACTTTGTTTTGGAGAGCCTCAAACGCTTCCTCACAAAGGCCGGGTTCCGCATTTATATTTTGATACCACTTGGTTAAAGTCCTTGGGTGAGCAAGCATGTATTGTATGTTCGACGCACAAAATTGTAGGCCTTCGGCGAAAAGAAATAGAGCGTAAGGGCAAATTTTCTAGTCTCCTCGGAAAATTGCTTTTCCGAAGGGAAGCCTTCACTTTTCAAAATTTTCCTCTTTAAAAAGTCTTTAAGACCTGCGCTTCTAAAACTATAGAGTTCTCGTTGTTGACAAGGTTCCTTTCCTGTAGGTCTTTTATTATGTTCTGGAATCCTGCAATTTTTTTCTTTTGCCGCCGCACTTTTTCATTTAATTGTTTTACTTTCTTCCTTAAGAAATCACATTTATCTTCAAGTTTTTTTATTTTTTGTGCTTGGTTCTGTAATAAAAAACGATTATAATTGAATACACAATATGCCATTTGTCAAAAAGTAAAATATTGCTTTTTTATTTAAAAGTACAGCTTTTTCATATAAAATAATGCAAAACTGATTTGTTTTTAAAGAGGTCAAGAATCCGTGGTAAACATCTGTCGAGATACTCCTTCTCACCGTGTATATAATATTTTTTTAAAGATTTACAATTTAGCCAATGTTATTATTTTACTCAGTCTTAAAACCAAACCACCTCGAACGTCAACTATAGCTGATAGATTCAAATTAGCATGGTAGTTTTGACGCTACTGCTGTAGAACAAATATAATTGAGATAATTAATAGTAATCATTGTATTAAAAAAAAACTTACTATTGGAATTCCAACATCTAAAGTTCCATGAGCAGGAGTAGTAACTATAGTGGCGGCTTTCTTGCAAGACTGTAAATAAGTTAAAATTAAAATAAATAAGCTGCCAGGAGCGAATCGGACTTGAGCCCCAAGTGTTCCATGTAGTAAACAATTTTTAAACATTTTCTATGTTAACTGAAATAACAACTTCTGTTTCTGTAATGTTTTAGGTAAAGACCTTTTTTTTATTTACATAGCAGTATTTATTTTATTTGATATATATATGTCAATAGAACTCCAGAAAATTTGATGAATTGACGTCAAATTTGTTCCTAAAGTAACAGCTCGTTAAGACGAGCTGTGTTATAAGTAACACGATTGTAAGACGTGTTATAAGTAACACGATTTACACCGCACTGCACACTACTCATAGGTAACTTAAAAAAAGTTTTGTTCAATGCAATTACGATAGGAATGTGATCGCTATTGATGACTGAATTAGAAAAACCCCTTCCTGAATATAAACTTATTACTTAAGTACCTTGTAAAATATAAAACGACATCAGACAGACGTCATTTAGATTATAAAGGCCATAAAGTAAGGCAAGGCATACAAAGTAAACAGTCTAGGTCCCTTTAATCCCTCCTGGTGGGGAATTTCTAATAAGGTGAAGAAATCGAAGAATCATCATTATCATTTCCCAGCCCTTAACTCACGCCAGGTGGGATCGGCACAACATGTCATCCTCTTCCACTCTGCTCTATCAGCCGTCATCTCCATACTCACACCTTTAATGCTAATATCATTCATCACGCAATCCATCCATACTTTTTTGGGCTTCCTCTACTGCTATATCCATCCACATTCATACTTAACATTCTTTTGGTTACGTGACTCATCAGGAAAGAGATGAATATGAAAAAAAAAACTTACTGTAAAAGTTGCAATTCCTGAAGTACCAGCAACAGCATGAGGAGCAGTATGTGTAGTGGTATTGGCAACTTTTAGAGGGACCTGTAAATAAAATTGTGGTGTAAGATAATAGTTTACATGATTGATGATAAATTTTCATGTATGGTAAACAAATATAAATTATAGTATAAGCATTTACCAAGGTAGAGATGTCAGGACCAGCCAAAACAGGAATTGTTTCCAACTGATTTTCTTTTAATATGCCAGTTTTATGTTGGCGGGCATGTTGCTGCAAAATATTGACATATTAGTTTAGAATAGTTGTGTCCACATAATTTTTTTAATAAAGTTTGCTTAAATAATAACATTATCATTCAAATTGAGCAAATACATTTCCTATGAAACGTTTCGATTCCATCTATATGGAATCACAGCCACAAAACCCCATATTGCGTCGACCCCAAGTAATTGGGATAAGAGCAATATGATAATGATAGCGCGTTTTGTTGTAGAATAATATGTATGTATTTAAATATGTATATAATAAAAAAAGCATATCAATACTAACTATATAAGTATATACAGTATTAACTGACTCTTACAAATTTGAAGGGCACGGCATCATCTCGTAGTCGAGTCACATCCAGAGTTTTGTTGAAACATTTATCATCAAAATGTAGCGAGCAAATATAAATATCTTTTACATTTGGGTTTATATTTCCCATTCCAATGGCTTCCAGCCACTTTTTCTTTTTACGCTCATTTCTTGGGATCCTATAAAATATGTTTTAATTATTATTTTTGCATATTTTAAGCTTATGCTACCCCGAGCATGATAAAATAAGAAATTTTATATAAGCAATCATATTAAATCGATATCAAAGTCGATAAATAATGTACAACCCCAGCTAATAAATTAACATTATTTAAGCGTAAAAATATAATTAAATAAGTCAAATCCATTCACGACCATAACTGCACATAAGAAGCTTGCTAATTATAATGTAAATCTTCCTCTATTTTCCCGGCAACATTAACAATAACCAATATTTTTAATGTTATTTATAGCGTACCTGTGTATGGTTAAAGATGGCTGATTTGGTGTTTTTCTTATGCCGCACCCTATTACACTACACACTGGCATATTTGCGACGTAATTATTTACATTTGGCTTCAATTGTTTTAAATCACAAGCAAAATATTGAAAGATAGTTAGTTATTTTGATTTATACCACGACTTTTTGACAAGTACCGGCTGAACCAGTGTTTCCACTATCAGATTTTAGTTTTACCCTAAATTTTTCTAATAAATGCCCTAAATACCTTAATTATTCTCTGAAAATCCTTGATTTAGGGCGCAAAGTTTAAATGAGTTCAAAATAAAGCAAAACTTGATGGTTTGAATATTTATTTTAATTTTCATCTATTAATCAGAGGTAGTAAATAATTAATCATAAGAAGAACTAATTTTAATCTGTGAAAAAAGTAGATGGTGAACAATGTGATGCTGAAGCTAAAGCACTGGGCTTAAGTTTTTGAGGTGCATTCAATATTTGTCTGTTTGGTTCTAAAATCAAGCTTGTCATACCTAGTTTGGTATGCAACAAATCGTTGAGGGTTTCATTGTGAAGCCTGTTTCTTTTATAAGTTTTAAATTTTTTTTAGTACACTGAGTAATGTTTCTACCTCAGTATTCGAAGATGGCAGTGCTAATAGAAGTAAAATCACAACTTCAAGGTTTTGGTATTCGTAAGTTCCAAAATGATCTTTCAAGCTCAACACTTTATTCCAATATACTTCCGTTAGTCGTTTTGTGACCTCTTCTTCACTTTTTACCTTGAAATAATTCGCTTCAATAAGGGCTTGTTGACGCCATTTATTATCCGCTTTTTGTATATTACATTTATTACTTATAAAACTGAAATGGCTGAACACAGGATGTGTTATAGAACGATTTACCAACTGTCGTACAATTTGTGGATCTACATGTTTTATAAAATAGAAAACATTTTCAAAGTCAAATCTGAATTCATCATCATTTCAGCGTATCGCCGCCCAGCGATTTTCACCAGGTCATTTTACCCTAAATCCCTAAAAATATTAAATGGCCATAAGCCATATTTTAGATTAGCAGTTTCGCCCTGAAATAGGGCGAAATCCCTAAAAGTGGAAACACTGGGCTGAACTGACCACAGTGACCACTAGACTTGGGTAGCTCCTGAATGAGAGATACAAATGAACTAGCTCTTTGATCTCAATCTAGCTCACTATTAGCTCAGTTAATAGTTCCCCGTGGGACCTAGAGGCGGAGATGCTCTCCGACCTCTACCGGCGGGTAACCTCACTGCGCGACGAAGGTGGCTCCCCATCGCTGAGCGAGATAGCCACCTGGCGCGAGGACGCCCGCCGAGACGTCATCGCCCGTTGGGCTACGCGGCTGGAGAGGCCTAGACACGGTGTCGTCACCGTCGAGGCTCTCCGGCCCGTATTGATGGAGTGGATGGAGCGGCGGCACGGAGTCCTATCCTTTCGACTGGTGCAGGTGTTGTCGGGGCACGGATGCTTCGGCTTTTACCTGCACACGGTCGCGCAAAGGGAGTGGACTTCGTTCTGCCACCATTGCAGCAGTGACAAGGACACGGCGAAACACACGCTGGAGGCGTGTCCGGGCTTTGACCGGCAGCGCCGTGACCTCGTCGCTGTTATCGGTGCCGACCTGGCGCTGCCGGCTGTCGCGAGAGCGATGGTCGACAGCGTCAGGAACTGGGACGCGGTCGCCGCCTTCTGCGAGGCTGTCATCTCGCAGAAGGAGGCGGTGGAACGAGTCCGGGAGAATTCCCGCGACCCGGGGCGGCGCAGGCGCGAATACCTGCGCCTGATGCCGCCCTAACCGAGGCCTCGGGTGATCGGACCGGGGAATTGTCCGGTCACCCGACGTGAGGCCACCGCGTGAGGGCGACGCCCCGACGGCGAAATCTGTCGGGGCGTCGACGAGAGGAACCCGCGAGGGTAAACCGCCGGGCGGGCCACCGAAGTTAAAATCGAGTACCGGTGGTCCGCTCGCACGGCGAAGAGAGAAGGTTTTACGGTGGGTCTGTGGGGTCACGCGCCGCCTTTCCGTCGCCCGGACCGATTCAGCGGGGCGAGACGCACCCATAGCCCACCAATAAAAAAAAAAAAGCTCAGTTAATAGTTCAACGGCTCAATCGGCTCTTTTACTCGCATCTTCATGTCGTGTGAGCAGTCGGCGACCGAAAGTGCCCGATATATGCCGATCACCGCCGAACAGTAAAAGTATTGAGCACCGATATGCATTGTGACTATTGCGAGCCTAAACGTTATATGTTCAACAAAGAAAAAATGTTTGAAAATAAAAAGTTATATTTAAAAAATTAATATTCATCTTTAAATAACAATATTCAATAATAATAATAGTTATCAGTGTAAGCTGTCACTGGACGCAGTCGATTCTGTCAGCCCATATGTATTTAGTGAAAAGCTGTTTTTAACCATTTCAATTACAAACAGACCTTTCAATTTTATTTATTTTTTTATATAAATATATTTTATATCTAATCCTGTGATCACAATCAAAATTTACATGCTCATGCATATCAAGCTTATCGCTTAATGATCGCGTAGTTCAGAGTTTGAACTATTCAAAAGAGTTAGAGCCGTGAACGAGTTGAAATGAAATGAGCTAACTCAATAAAAGAGCTAGCTCTCTTGATGAGCTAAATGAACTCAAGATACTATCCGTCCACATTAACTTGACGCGTGAACTGATTGGTAGCACTGATTTTGTTTAGTGTTGTTAGGTGAAACAGGGTCTATACTCCCACAATATAGGGGAAAATTAATTAACATCTATTATTATGATTAATAGTGATAATATTTGTTGACAATAATTATTGTTAAATAATTATTGTCAACAAATATTACCACCAATCCATCCTCTCGGCAATCTTACAGGGTGACTACAAAATGCACGTCAGTATCATTTATAAATACTGGTGGTAGGTTTGAGTACCATGTGATACTTGTTCAAATATTAAGGCCGATCAGCTTGGTGGCACGGTTTCCCTTTTACTCGACTGTAAAACATGTTTCGATCGTAATTAGACAAATATTAATTAGATTATATCGTTAACCAAGTAGTGATTTTGTTAACTATAGTAAAGTACGGCAAGGCAGTGGGCCTGGCTATACATTCTTGAGTTTAATAGTCACGGCTGACACTTTCTATCAAGTGAACCGTCACATGTCTACAACTTTATGCAATAAAATAGGGTTGAGTCGAAACAATTGCGACAAAGTTTTATTTAAGTTTTCAGGTTAATATGTTGCCACACATAACGTGGATTTCAACTGATAAAAGAATTTTCAAAATCGGTTTAGTAGATCCAGAGATTACCTCTTTGTAGGGGTCACAAACTCTTAAATTTTACCTTTTTATAATATTAATATGGAGAGGACGAAATAAAAACGAAAAATTTCAACATAGGGTTTAATAATTATGGTCTGCAAGATGCAATGGAACGATATCATCCTCGTCATAGATGTCATTTTCGCTATAACTTTCGTCACTATCGCTATCACCAATGTGGAGTAAAAATCGGTCACTCTCTTCGTCAATAATTTGATCTTTTTTTCTATAATCTTCCTCAATATTAATTATATGAGCACACTCTTTTTTCCACATTTCGCTATCAATTGAAGCGAATGATTCTTTTAGTAGCGATTCTACGTTATCGTCTCTTTGTGCGACATTTTTTTCTGCAAAACGTCTTTTCAAAACACTCCATATTAACTCAATTGGATTCAGATCTGCATGGTATGGTGGTAGCCGCAAACAAGTATGGCCGTGAGCTTCAATTAAGTGATTCGCCTTATACAATGGCTTTGGTTTATGTTTTTTTTATTAGCTCATATAGAACATTTTTGGTTAAATTTGGAGAAAATAACAACCCTTGAGCCTCTAGCCATGCGACCATGTCTGCTTTTACATTTGCCATTGTCGGAGTTTTATTAATTTGTACCGTATGGTAAGGTGCATTATCCATCACAATTACACAATTAGGCGGCAAAGCTGGCAGGATCTGTGTTTCTAGCCATTTAATAAAATTTTCACTATTCATTTCATCGTGGTAATCGGATGATTTCGTTTGTGATTTAAATAGTAATAGGCCATTGTTTATAAAGCCATTGCTAGTTCCAGCATGTGCTATCGGCGGCCCGTATTCGGTTCTTTGTATAATAACCCCTCCACAGTTTCTGATTGCCAGCATTTTTTAACGCCGTAAGACGAGTGAATATAAGTCTCGTCTAAATAAACAATAGCCCGACCTTCTTCTCGAAACTTTTTAATTTTAAGTAAATAATTATACCGCTAGGCAGCTATGTCAGTCCTTTCCATTAAAATTTTCCTTTTAGATTGACATCTTCTAAAAACGAATCCCAGGCGTTTTATAATTTTTTATATTTATTTAGTGTTGAACATCCACCTTGAAAATTTATATCAGTATTTAATTCCACAAGTAGCTTATTTATTGTAGGAATCTCTTTTCTTACAGCGTAGAATGGTAAAATTTTTTGACGAATTGCAGATGCGTCAAAATCGTCGATAATTATCTTTTTTTCTCGATTTGGTCTAGATTTGCCTGGTGTTGACACTTTTGAAGGTCCAGGTAATTCCGATGAAGGACTAGATTGCCTTTCTTGCCTATGAATACGGGTAACAGTTGATTCCGATACACCTGAAAAAACTTGACTTCAATGGATGCTATAGAATCCGTAAAAGTAGTTTAATTGCAGTGAAGTCTAAAACCTGCACACTAGCTAAAATTCTTTTAGAATTAGATAGCCCATTCATCGCAGATGGTTATAGACTATATATCACCATGCGACGATCAATAGAAGTGGAGTGGCAATGAAGTATCAGAGGAGTTCATATTTAAAAATTCTATGCGAGCAGCTAAAAAAAGATAAAAAGTAACTCTAAAAAACTATAAGTACTTAATTGCTCACAACTGTCGCGTTGCCACTTAAGAATTTTCGACTTTAATGTATATACACAAAATTCTTTTTGCGTCTAACTTCGAAGCCATCATAAAGTTTGAACATATGAATACCCTCTAATTTAAATCTAATCTAAAAATGTATGACTATAGATATAAAAATAAATCAAAAAATTAAGCAGAATATAATTATGAAACTGGTCACCCTAAAAGCATACCGGTCATGGCGGCAACTCTGGCCCGAACTTGTTCTAATGGGATAAGCAGGTTGTTCTGGGCTTTTTCTTTTTCACAAAAGGCATATACTTGAAGTATAGTTTGTCTTTTGGCACTTTTCACAACTTTTGGTATGTTGTTAAGTCAAAAAAAAACAAAAATACACTAAAACTGCAATAGGTAGCAACCGATCTGACTATTAGCAAGATGGCGACTGGGAGCGCAATGCTGCCAATCACTCACACGTCAAGTTAATGTAAACGGACAGTATATATGAGCTAAATGAACTAAAGAGTAGACTTGGGTAGCTCCTGAATGAGAGATACAAATGAACTAGCTCTTTGATTTCAATCTAGCTCAGTTAATAGTTCAACGGCTCAATCGGCTTTTTACTCGCGTCGTCGTGTCGTGCGAGCAGTCGACGACCGAAAGCTCCCGATCTATGCCGATCACCGCCGAACAGAAAAAGTATTGAGCAGGTTCCGATATGCATTGCGAGCCGATTGAGCCGTAGACGGTAAAACTAAACACGATCACTGCGGCCGTCCTCCGTACATATAAATATATTTTATATCTCATCCTGCGATCACCATTCAAAATTTACATGCCCATGGACATCAAGGTTATCGCTTCATGATCGCGTAGTTAAGATTTTGAACTATTCAAAAGAGTTAGAGCCGTGAACGAGTTGAAATGAAATAACTCAATAAGAGCTAGCTCACTTGATGAGCTAAATGAACTCAGGATATATATGAACTAAGTGAGCTAAAAGAGCTAAAAGAGTGATATAGTTCTTTTGATCAAAAGAGCTATATCTCTCTTTTCTTTTCAGTGAGCCGTTTTTCGCATCGCTAGTGACCACAGAGAAATTAAACACTACGTTTAGAACTGACTGATAATGACATTTGGTCCGCTAAACATGGCGGATTTTAGGCCTCATTAGATATTTACGTATGTATATTTCACTTTATGTACGCACTAAAATACTGTTATATTGTTTTCCTGCGAGATACAGTGCTAAATAAGAACGAGATAGATATATGTTTATGTGTGTACCCAACAGGAATGAGCTCTATCTGTGCATCTTGCAGCAAAAATAAAGAAAATAAAACCTTATGCTAAGGTAGTAAGAGTCTTTTTGCTCGCAAAATAAAAATGAAGCCGAGTGAGAGGGCAACCAGTGTACCCTGTGTCCCGTTCTAACAGTGGATTTAGAATTGCCAGAGTTAAGTTGATTTCAATCCTTTCCTTGTTGGTAGAAAAATATGCGATTGATGTAATGTAATGAAGTAAAAACATTTACTTCTAAAATGTTTTTAAATATAAATAATAATTTATTACCGACATATTAAAGCAATATTATTTGTTGCTAAGTGTTATTACCTTATTAACGCAAACATTTTGCGATTGGGGTATAGGTTTTCTTTTATATGTATGAAATACGGACACCTGACCTGACAACCCCACATGAAATCGTCAATAATAATAATAACATAATTTATTAGTGAAGAATTACGGTGACCATGCATGACTATTCAATCCTAGTTCAAGAACAAATAACTTAAATACCTATGTATTTTTTATTTTTTTATGAAAATAACTTTGTTTAGATTTCAAATTTCCTAAAGATCTTAATGTCCCTAACATTAAGTTCTTTAGAAAATTTAGGAACAAAAAAAAAGCAATTGTGGAAGAATGTAATAAAGATCAGTCGACATGATCGACATCAATAGATGATTTGTTGGATCTCGTAGATAACGCTTGTGTTTCAGATTTTAAACTGAACATTATTTTTTATATTGCTGGATATATCGTGAATGGGATGATTCACAAAATTTCTTGTTCAAATTGTGTGGTGTTATTGGATCACAACACCATAGAACACTGTTTATTACATTATTAAATCATAGAGGGGCATAGTCCGGAGCGTGCTCGTTCGCGTCCCCTGCTAGTCTAATTAGACTGCTAATCCGGCTCGAAATGCGTACCGCAATGCGGGTTAGGGCGTCCCCCGGAGGCGACGCGTACCGACCCGCCCCCGTCGGTACGAACATCGGCAGTTGCGGCGATGGGGGCCGCCACCCATCACGCCTTGCCCAGTTAGGCGAGTCGAGGAGAACGGAGTGCCGGGTGGGCACGTGGAATGTAAGAGGTTGTGTGGAAGGTAAGTTGCACGAGCTGATATCCGTCATGGCGGACAAACAGCTAGACGTGCTCTGTGTAACAGAGACCAAGCGAAGGGGCAGCGACGCCTGCGATCTTCCTGGTGGCGGGATGGCTCTGTGGTCTGGTGTACCACAGAGCGATCGAGCCAGCATGGGGGTAGGAGTGCTGTTGTCCTCTCGCTTGGCCTCAGGTGTGAAGGATTACGGAATGTATGATCCCAGACTTCTCTGGGTCCGTATAAAACTAGGTGTCACCAAGGTATTCATGGTTGTAGCATATGCTCCCGTAGGATCCTCGGTGGCATCAGACCTAGAGAAGTTTTGGGACACTGTTAGGGAAGTTCTGGATATGGCAGAAACCAGTGAACGCGTGATAGTATGCGGAGATTTGAACGGATGGGTGGGGACCAAGCGTCCCGACTATGAGGACGTACTTGGTCCATTTGGTGATAAGAGAGTGAACGACGCAGGTAGGCTCATAGCGGATGTATGCATGGAGAGAAACCTTATTGTGTCAAACACATTTTTCCAAGATAAGGACATCCATATGTATACATGGAGAAGGAATGAACAGAAAAGCATAATAGATTTAATTTTGGTAGACAGTCGCCTCCGAAGCAAAATATTGGACGCAAGAGCCTACAGGGGCCCCACAGTCGACACGGACCACTATCTCGTTATTGCGAGATTTAGTGGTCTGTTCAGAAAGTGGAGGCACTGGCGAGAGCGTGTCCACTTCGGAGGGCTTGAAAGAATAAAGGTTGAAAGGTTGCAAGAAGAGTGTGTAAGAGAAAAGTATGCAGAGGGTGTCCGAGAACGGCTGACGATGGCAAGCCAGCCGCAATCGGACATTGAAGAATGCTGGAGAGTATTGAAAGAGAGTATGGTAGATACAGCGAAAAAAGTATGTGGAAGTTCAAAGAAGCATAGAAAAACAAATGGTGATGCATGGTGGGATGCTGAAGTGGCAGCTTCCGTAGAGCAAAAGAAGAAAGCGTGGCTGGACTATGTCTCTTCTTTGAATCTGAATGACAGTATGACTGAACAGAAGAAAGAAATATATCGGCAATGTAAGAATGACACCAAGGCCTTAGTGAAAGAGAAACGTGATAGAGCAAGTATGAGTGCAGAAGATAGGCTGACTAAAAACTTCGAGGGTAACACCAAACTCTTTTGGAGGGAGGTGAAGAAGTCTCGGGGTGGTTGGTCAGCCCTCAGAATGAATAAAATAAGGTCTAAAGGTGGAGACATTCTTACACAAACACAAGACGTGTTAAGCCGATGGAGTGAATATTTTGGCGATATGTATGCGGATGCTACGGTTGGCGCCGGTGTTGGATGTGGTTTAGTAGATCAACATTCGACAACGGCGTCCTCCGATGGCATCAGTATGGATGAAGTTGAATGGGCGATAAGAAGTTTGAAAATGGTAAGGCAGCGGGCATTGATATGGTGTCTGCCGAGATGATCAAGCTTGGTGGCTCTTGTGTCTGGGAGGCGTTCCTGTTGCTCATCAATTTATGTTGGAGCTCGGGAATGGTTCCCGGGGACTGGAATAGCGCAGTCATCGTGCCTTTGTTTAAAAACAAGGGTTCACGTTATGACTGCGCAAATTACAGAGCCATAAGGTTGACCAGTTTGGCAGCAAAAGTGTATGGTAAAATTATTGAAAGGAGAATGAGGATGGTGTCCGATGGTTTACTGTGTGAGAAACAAGGAGGTTTCAGGAGTGGAAGGGGATGCATGGATCAAGTGTTCTCTCTGCGCAACATTGTGGAGAAGCATCTGGCCCTAGGTCAGAGGCAAAGAGTAAAATTATATTAACTGAAAAAGAGTGGCAACTCGATGGTAAAATATGCATGTATGGAAAGTGCTGCTACCTAGAGCTAAGGCGGTGAACTAAAGTTGAAGTAATATACTACATATATACCTACGTATCTACATATTGTGTGTATGTAATTATATAGGATTTTTCTTTACTATGAAACCTACCCTGAAATATAAAAATAACATATCAGCTGTTAACGAAACGGCAATAGTATAAACTTAATAATGAAAATTGAGACAATTTCCAGAAAGAACATTAATAACCGAAAATAGATTATTGACAATAAGTACATACGCTAGGAACAAAAAATAACAATTCTCAGTTGTCAAACTTTTGACAATTACAACAAAATGGCAGCTATGTTTGTACAAATAATCTGTAGGCGGCGCGACGATCAGTAAAAATAAGTAATGTTTTAACTGTGCCCCCCAGCCCAAACCTCACCTTTATTGGGAAATTTTTCGTTCCCGATAGACCTTATAGAAAGTTAATAGAAACCCATACAATTCTTATCATTTTTTAAGAGTTTCTATTGTATATCTTTAACAGGGATATCTCTTATGCCATTCGCGGTTTCCTTAGCTTATCACTACTCATTATAGATGTAATAAGTAATTACGGGTGCGCTCACATTTTTTGCCTTAAATAGCTAAATAAAATTTGATTTTTCATTGTCACTACCCAGTTTCTCTCACTTACCTGAGAACCATATTCGGTTTTTCTATCCCACAAACATAGCTTGGTTTGTATCCATTGGTTGTAGGCACTTCAAATTTTAATCCGGATTATGGCGCACCCGAGGTGAATTACCAATTTTCTGTTACTTAACGATACCCACAGAAACGAAAGTGATGGTGACATTAGTCCGTCACCACGTGAGTGGCTGACAATTGAAAAGAACGGCCAAGTTTTATGCCTCTTTATACGTCTCGTGAAGTTTCTCGGCGAAGTACTCTAGAAACTTTGGCTAAAGTTAAAGTCCGAAGTGCGACACTACACACTCGTTCAACTTAACGATGAGCTCATTCCCCCTGTGGTGCCGATAGCCTGCGTACGTTTGTAATGGACCCAAGCATCATTATTTTTTTTCTTGTCCTTATGACATTTGTCATTGGAGTCCCAAATAATTGTCTGTGCTCTGTTTGCAGTTTCCAGGAACAACATAATTTGCTTCTGTGACCACTGTAGGTATATTGCTCATAATTGTGTCCGGCAAACACGACGTCTGAGTACTGAAGTCGGTAGAGTAGTAGTGTAGAGTAGACATGCGCGAAACAGTACTTCGCGAAGTGATGTGATATGGCATTACATTTCGTGCCGAGTAATATTACATTTAACCATCACTTGCGTAATGCGACAGCGCTCTATATATACGGCGGGCGGCGTCAAGAAATATTAGCCTTAATGTTCTGAAAATAAAGCTCAAAATAAATATTGAATTGTCATACACCAAACATTGCAGAAATGCAGAACAGTACACGGGTGTTCGCGTCATGTTTAGTGTGATGTTGATGTGATGTTAAGTCGCGTAATGTGTAATATGACAGTACGCGGTCGGGTAATATTACGTGTGATCACTCGCATTACTTACACATATCTAGTGTAGAGGTACTTCGGGCCTTTGACTCGGGTGCAAAAACCGACAAATGGAAATCGCCCGAGGCGAGGTTAAGTTTGACGAGGTAAGCCGAAGTGCCTCTCTACACTATCGTATTCTGCTAGGGCCGCATCTGTGTGTATCGTCACGAAGCTTCGTGCAATGATACGATACACGCAAATGTGACTGTCCATTATCGGCTATCGTCGCGAACATTCAGGCTTCGTGTGGGTTATCGCTTGGTTGTCGTGTCGTGGTTGTAGCTCGTACGTGAAAGGGTTTTAGCGCGCTCTGTGGTCAGACTAGCGTTGTTCATTTCAGCGGAAATTTTCGATGTGTTTAGACGCGTTCGAGGATCTTCAGTAATCAATAAATATGTAGTGGAGCGATGAAATGTTGTTAGAATTTTTACACCATTATGAAGCTGAACCATGAAGGGATCCAAAAAAATCATTATGTAACATAGCTGTAAAAGTAAAGCAACTCGTCATCCATAGTTAAACGCATGAAAATGATTTCGACCATCTTTAATTATTGCACGATACTTCGTGTAAAATACCGAAGTCGCTAATATGACCACAGTTTTATCGCGACTATATTTTAGTGTATAATAGGTACGACGCTTCGCCACACATTACTTCGGGACGATACACGCAGGTGTGACCCTAGCATAACATCGTTCAACTTCGCGAGCAGTCTAGAGGAGGCATTCGTCGTGCCCAGCAGCATGCTAGGCGTGAAAAATAAAACTACACTCGATATTAAGTACTCGTCTATAGAATGGAACGGAAAATATTACCATTAAAAAATCATTGTGATACATGTACTACGCACTAGAGGATGCACCGCGCCACTAACTTATTGTAATACTCGTGGTGGTCCGTGGACGTGGACCATAACACGTTTAGTTTACGCCGGACTGTACACGGGATGTCATACGTTTGACTGAAAAATAATTTAAAGTCTTTATGTATACTAAGTCTCTGTACAAACCGTTCATGAAAATCAAATAAAAGTCAAGGAGTGACTTCACCTGTAAATTTATTGTATTCTCAAGCTGATACCATCCGCAGACAAGGATTACGTAGACAGCGCAGAGACCACGCGCATGGCTACCTGCCATGAAAGTCCAAATATGAGACATTGCCGTTACGCCGATCGTTGGGACGTCAAAGTCACTGTTCAAGCGATTTTTTTTCACCCCACAATACACGGAAGTGAAGTCACTGTAGTTTTTAGGGTATCCCGAGGCCATCCTGCGTAGGCGAGTCCTATATATCCCTTAGCCATAACATGCAGGGAATGCGTAAATGCATTTTCCACAGCAAGAACAAAAAAGCTCGTCAAGGCTGGATATCAATGACACATCGTACAATAATAGACTGAAAAATAACAATTCTCTCGCGAGTTTATAGTTAACGGGATTTAAATTTACTACAAATTAATAACAAAAATTTCCGCTCTTGGAGTAATTGAGGACCTTGCAGCAAAACAGAGGCAACTCCAAATTTCAAAATTTTTGGGTATGCAAATAAAACGTGTCTAAAAATCAAATGTTACACTTACGTCTTATAGTTAAATTTTATAATATAAAATATGCATATTAACATATTTTAATAATGATTTTAAGGTAAATAAATAAGTTTTAGAATAACTACGATTTTTTTTTAAGTTTGGATCTGCCTCCGTTATGCACTAAAATTCAAGAAAAATATAACCATATTTTGTATTGTAGGTAATAAAATAAACAAATATGTCTTTATTTCAAGAATACTAATCAGCACATGGATGGTTAAACGATAAAAAAGAAAAACAAAACGAACGAATGTTAACCATTCGAACGAATGTTAACAAATAACTTTATGCCACTTTTTTACGCCAAACAAAATAGGGTGACAGATCCAAATTTTGATGTAGGGCGCTTGTTCATTATTGGATCTATCTCGTTATTGCACCAAACGATAGCCCTAATTTTTATTCAAAATGTAGGTGAAAAAGAAAAACGGTTAAAATGTGGATCTGTGACCCCTTTTGCTGCAAGGTCCTCATTTGCCTTTTCTATTCTATTAAAAAATCTGTGGCCGTTTAGGCAATTAATTATGGTCTAAAGCCTAAGTGGTGCAGTTTATAAGCCCCAACTATTGTCCCATATCCCGTTACTTTAGGAACAGTAAGAATGGCTTCATGTTTATATTTCAATGCTATTAATTCTACAAATATTTATTTGTGTTATTGTTGTAGGTATTAAATATTCATTTGTAATATATATATATATATACAATTTGTATATCTTGGATGTGGATTTAGACGAGATGAAAGGTACACCACTGATATAGAGCGAAGAGTGAATGCAGGAAATAGAGTGAACGGAGCGTTGGGGCAACTTCTTGGTAGCCACCACCTCAGCCAGAAAGCACGTGTAGGAATACATAACGCAGTGCTTGTCCCAACATTATTATATGGAAGCGAGAAGAGAGAATGGGTATGCAGAAAAGAGCATGAAAGTATAATTAGTGCGATCTCTACGGAAAATCGGTGGAATTAGGCTGACCGATCGCATTCGTAACGACGACGTAAGAGAGCGAGTAGGTATGAAAGAGAGTATTGGTGTAAAGATGCGAAAGGGAATGCTCCGATGGTTCGGACATGTGGCAAGAACGCCGAACGAACGTCTGGTTAAGAAGATATACAATGCGAAAGTGGAAGGATGTAGGTACCGGGGGAGACCGAGACTAACCTACCTCGGCCAGATTAGTTACGTACTGAAGGAAGGTGGAGTCAACAGTCTCCGAAACCGGCGAGCGTGTATGAAGAGAATTATGAATGTTGAGGAAGCCAGTGAAGTATGCAAGGATAGTTATCTGGCATTCTGTTCTCTCTACCTACCCTGCAAGGGATATGGCGTGATGATATGTACATACATATTTACAGAACTGATGACTATTATACATATAATAGTCATCAGTTCTGTAAATATGCCCAGTTTTTAATTTAAACGCGTTCTTCTACCAGTTCTGGCGATAGTTTACAATTCTAATGCACTATGCCTCCATTAACAATTCTCGAAAAGTACTAATTTTTTCAAATTACTGAAATTTTTTAGCATTTAATATGCTTAATTATTTATAAATACCCGATTACGAAACGAAAAATTATATTATATTAAATGCTAAAAAAATTCAGTAATTTGAATAACAAGGTTGTGTCATCGTTTAACACAATTCTAACTGTAAAGTTTGAAGTATTAAGTCTATACACTGTGTAAACATTGTCCGATAGATGGCATACGTCACCTTGAAGACGTAAGATATAATATGAATCGAAATTTGCATGTCCTAAACATATTAAATGCTAAAAAAATTCAGTAATTTGAATAACAAGGTTGTGTCATCGTTTAATACAATTGTAACTGTAAAGTTTGAAGTATTAAGTCTATACAATGTGTAAACATTGTCCGATAGATGGCATACGTCACCTTGAAGACGTAAGATATAATATGAATCAAAATTTGCATGTCCTTAAATAGTTCACGATGGTGTAAGTGGCAGCACAGTTGGGCCGGATTCCCAATAGGTGCGGGTTCGAACCCCGCTTGTGACATCATTTTTCGTTTCGTAATCGGGTATTTATACTAATTTTTTATTGCCTATAGCGGCAAACGAGCAAGTAGCACACCTGATGGTAAGTGTTACTGCCACGGATCTTTGCAATACCACTGGTACAGCTAGGCCGCTGCTTACCAACCCAAATCCACCCAGAAAGTTGGGCTACCGGCTCTCTCGCTTACCGAACGAAAAGCAACAGCACGTTGCTATTGCTCTGACGTCGATTTTCTGTGAGTGTGTTACTACCCCGTACGGACCAGCCTGCAGTGTGGCCTGCAATAAAATGTTATTTATTAGTGGTAGGGACCACTAATAAATAATGTTTTATTGTTAACTAGAATTACGGCGCATAGCTCCTGGCCTGGAGAATCATCATAACAATGTTAAAATTCAAATAAACATTGAACCTAAACCAATTTTCTTTTTTAATAATAAAATAAGCTATACTACTGAGATTAATTCATATTGTATTTAATAGAATCAAATTGGTATACAATTAATATTATGACATTCCAAATTTCGACCATATTTCATATTTGAAATATAATTTTAGATGACACAAACTATTTATTTGGTGGACAAAAACTAGAGTGATTTAGTTTCTATACGTATATTGTATGCAAAGTGTGGAAGCTTTCTATTACAATCGGATCCAAGAGCACCACAATATTAATACGTACACCTATACATTTTACAACTTAAAATTCTTACATCACAAGTTAATCACATGTCATGAGATCCATGGCGATTCGTTTACGAACAAGCCATTAGAATTATAAAAAATTTGACTATGCTTTAGTAGCGATAAATGCTTGCGCCCGTTAAAGATATCGCCGACTATTTGGCTATTTCACTCGATATAAAATATACCACAGAACTCTTCATTTTTTATGGAGGAATTTAAGTTATTTTGAATCTAGCGAACTAACTTATAGGTTGAATAGCTAATATTTTGATGAGAAAGCAAACGAATTCAAATATTAAAACAGATAATATAGCCAAACAGTCGGTATATTCTTATGAATGACTTTATTACGTCAAATGGCATGTCAAATGTCACCAGTCCGGTTATAAAAAGGAGCGGAGTCAGGGGGAGTATAAAAGACACGCCCCTGGATAATCTAGTTCAAACAGATTTTCCTCTATATTACCACCATAATTATTAACGCAGCTATTTATTTATTATCAATATAGTATAAGCAGTAGGTTTGTTTCTGCTTAAACTTTAAATATGAATGTTACATCAATTTCTGTTTTCCAATGACTAAATCACTACTTAATCAGCTGCTCATACTAGGCAATAGGTCAATAAATTCCGATATTTTATAGTGATAATTCGGCAGGACCTAGTAATGAAATATTGAATGATTTGAATTTAATGTAACTTACGAAAGGATTACATATTTTTCATACATTTTTATTGATTCTAATGATATAATTGTAAGCAGTGCAAATATTTCTTGTAAATATCAAACAATAAAACAGTAAATTACATGAGGGCCAGTATTTATATTTTTAAATCTAATTTTGTGATATTAGATTTGAGTGTTATATAGAAATCACCATCATACAGGTACAAGACCATAGAATTAAGCCAACCAAAAGTATAGTTTAAGGACAGTAACAATGTATCATATCATATTTTTAGTCGAGTCCCACACAAATCTGTCTTGTATCCAGTTTCCTATTGTAACGAGTTACAAGCTTTACTGGATGGGCCCCATAACATAGTGCAAAATGATGCGCTACAAGCTCGAATATAGAAAGGCCTGGTTCTTTATCTCGCTACCGTAGCATATAAAGCTTGAGAGAATGTCAATTTCCGCCGTTCGTCTCGCTTTTTCACACCATTGAAGTTCAGAAAATTTAAATATCGTATATTGTGAATTAAAAGCGAGGGACAGTGCGACGAGAATGTAGTGGACACTGCGCACAATTGAATCATTAATTTTACTCCTTGCTTATTGAATGAATATCACACTAATCTTGACATTTGTATAATTAATAGCTGTTTTTTCTATTTGACAGAAACTAGTATCAAAGCAGATTCATATGAGCTAAATAAAATTCGATTCATTCGAGTAAATAAAACTCTTGAAATCAGCACCATATTGCAAAAGTGATCCAAGTAATATTTTAGCAAAAATCGAGGTATGTGCTTTATTGCAGTTCTTAATATTATAGATTCATATACCACTATCTATACTGTAACTCAAATAGAAAATGAAATTATCTCTCAGTTGCAATATAGTTTATGGTATGAGATTTTTCATTAAAGTCTTCAATATCATACACGATTTAATGCTAATCGGATCACTTCTTTTAATAACTAATGAGGATGATTTAATAAAAAAAAATTGTCATTATATTCCATGGCGCACATCATGAAGATTGTTATAGATTGTAAGTCTTATTGGAGTCTTATATAATGGAATTACCCATATAATATAATTGGCATGTAGTGTAACATCTACCTACATATACATTTATATGAAATTTACTTACATTAAAAAATAATCGGTGAGAAAATACAAGCTGCCTGTTTCGACCGGTATGATAAGAATCTCATATGTACATAGTTACAATACCACTGCTGAAATAAAAAAAACAATTTTGCCTCCAAACATTGCAGTATTGTATAAATTTTTTATACACATTAAAATGAAGCTTCAATGTGTTTAAACATTATCATACATATAATAATATGTAATATATGACAAGGTAGGCAACTGAACAAATATGCAGCATAGAGTATCAGTATCTATAAATAAAAATAAACAATCACAAAAATTTACTAAATTAAAAATGTTCAATTAAACTTAATAGTTACACCTTAAGTTTTTTCGCAGGCCTAAGAGCATAGTTGATAGTTACTTGACGTTTAGCACTTGATCGCCGAAGAGTTCGTCTACCATTCCATTCGGCTTCCATTTTTTGTGCCAATTCAAAATCATTTTTTTCCTGCTCAATTAATTTTTCAATTCTAAGTTGCTCTTGCAATATTTTCGTTACATCACAATTCTTCAATGGACTAGACAAATTTTTTACAGCTAAATTGATCTTATTATTGTTTAATGTTTCTGAAATCAATGGTGGACTGCTTGTTTCATTTTTCGTATTTGACTTTTTGGAGTCACTTCTTAAATATGGCTTACGTTCTGATGATACTTTTCTATGTTTAATTTTACTCTTCTTAGGTGTAGTTTCGTTTTCATCTTTTGATATGCTCCCCATAGACCTGGTGCGCCTTAAATTTGTTCGGTTTTTTAATTTGGTAATGCCTTCATTATTTGTTGTCGTTTTATTTCTACTAGCATTTCTTTTGCTGCCCATATTGGGACTAGTTGATGTATTTTTCTTGACTTTAGAACGACTCGTTTCACATTTTGTGGAAGTCTCCTAAAGAAAAACAATTTTGTTTTAATCCTTAATGCAGTATATACAGGGTGTCCCAAAATTCAACGATAAGCCGGCACCAGCAGATGGACCTACATATGACTACTCGAGAACAAAAAAGAAAAAAATTCTACCTTGATTTTTTTTTTCATTACGACAAAAAATCCGATTTCTTTAAAAATCGTCATCTTTTATTATATTATTAAGTGCCATTGCTACAATTTTACAAGTAATTCTGTGATTTTTTTTGTATTGGCAAGGTAAGTAGTACTACTATCGATCACAACCATTAAAAATTCCAGAATATCTATAATTTTTACACAAAAATCAACCAAAACTATGTTTTTTTTCATAAATTATGTAAGATTTTGACTTTCAGCTCACTTTCACTCATCACAGTGAAAAAAAAAAGTATGGACACTACTGTGGCAAATAGTATTAAAAATTGGCGCAACTAACTACAATTCTAAAATGGTATAACATTCTAGGCAAACTAGCCACAAAAATATACTTAGGTGTACTATTTCAAAATAACAACCATATTTCGAAAATTGTTAGTGTTGATAGTAATCACTTCTACTATGTAGCCAAAATGTTTTTGTTGCAAGTTCTCAGAATTTGAATGAGACATGTGCGTAGTCCATAAGATAACATAAGTTAGACAGAGATAGATATAGAGAGATTAGAATTTACTATATTATTAAAATTACAATAAATGTTCGAATTGTTTGCCATTGGCAGTAATGCAGGCACGACATCGCCTTAAAAATGAACGTTTTATTTTTCTTGCATATCTGATTCTGTTCATGTGATCCACAGCCTGAATTATTTTTTGGCGAAGCTCGTCCAAGGTTGCAATGGGTTTTGAGTAGACTCTGTCCTTTAGACAACCCCAATAGAAAAAGTCCAGGGGATTTAGATCGGGTGAACGGGGTGGCCATAAGATAGGACCAAGTCGCCCGATCCAACGCCCTGGGTACTCTTGGTTTAAGTACTCTCGCACAGGGCGGGCATAGTGAGCTGGGCAACCATCGTTTTGAAACCACATGTTTTGCAAATCACTTAAGGGCACGTCTTCTAATAATCCTGGTAACTCATTTTGTAAGAAGTTCAAATAGCTATTGCCATCTATGTTTCCTTGTAACTCAAAGGGCCCTATCACTTTTCCATTTATTATGCCCGTCCATAGGTTAACCTTAAATTGATATTGGGATTTGTCTTTGAAGATTGTGAAGATTTAAATAGCCATCTTTCTTGCAGGTTGTTTCATCCGACCATAAAACTTTGTCTAAGAATTGGGGATCTTCCCTGTGTTTTTGCAGCATTACACGGCAAAATGCGACCCGCAGTGCATAGTCCCGCGGTAATAACGCCTGCACGCGCCTGTAATGATATGGATGAAACTGGTGACGTTTTAAAATTCTATGTGCAGTACTTTTTGGAATTCCCGTTGCTACTTGTATGGCACGTACAGAGGTAGTTGTATCGCTTTCTATTTCATTGAGAACTTCTTCATCGTGTTCCGATCTAGGTCATCCAGCGTTTCTCCTGTCAGATGGTATACGACCCTCCGAAAATGCTTGATGCACGTTAATAAATACGCGATAATCCGGATACCTTTGAAGAGTAGGGTACCTTGCTCGATATAATCTGCTAGCAGCGTTGGCATTGCATCGGCATTCTCCATAAATTAGGTGCATATTAGCGTATTCTAACGCTGTATATGGTAGCGGCATAATGAATGCTAAACACTTGAAAATAAGGCAAAACTTCTTTAAAAAAACACAAAATCACAGTCTAAAATAATGCTAAGTCAGGTCAATTTCCAGGTCACTTAATTCAATCCAAAGTCGTTAGTACCAGAGCCACTTTAATTAAAACAGAACGGTGTGCAGTAAGTAAACAAAGAAGTAGAGCGTACTGACTTGCTGTGCTGCTGAGGACATTAATTACTTCTCTACCTGCATTAATGTTAATAAACAATTAGCATCTATCTATCTCCCTCTAACATATAATCTCTCTATCTCTGTCTAACTTATGTTATCTTATGGACTACGCACATGTCTCATTCAAATTCTGAGAACTTGCAACAAAAACATTTTGGCTACATAGTAGAAGTGATTACTATCAACACTAACAATTTTCGAAATATGGTTGTTATTTTGAAATAGTACACCTAAGTATATTTTGGTGGCTAGTTTGCCTAGAATGTTATACTATTTTAGAATTGTAGTTAGTTGCGCCAATTTTTAATACTATTTGCCACAGTAGTGTCCATACTTTTTTTTTTCACTGTGATGAGTGAAAGTGAGCTGAAAGTCAAAATCTTACATAATTTATGAAAAAAACATAGTTTTGGTTGATTTTTGTGTAAAAACTATAGATATTCTGGAATTTTTAATGGTTGTGATCGATAGTAGTGCTACTTACCTTACCAATACAAAAAAAATCACAGAATTACTTGTAAAATTGTAGCAATGGCACTTAATAATATAATAAAAGATGTCGATTTTTAAAGAAATCGGTTTTTTTTGTCGTAATGAAAAAAAAAATCAAGGTAGAATTTTTTTCTTTTTTGTTCTCGAGTAGTCATATGTAGGTCCACCTGCTGGTGCCGGCTTATCGTTGAATTTTGGGACACCCTGTATATTTAATGTAAATAAAATATTAACTTTAACATGCCTCAATATACAAGGTGGATTTTGATACAGATCAATATAGCTAAGTCTAACTAAAATCTTAAGTATCATTTACTATAAGCAGAAGAAAATTGAGGATGATAATAAAATAATTCTCACAATGGTAGTAAAGTATGTCTACCAGTCACGTTATTAAGTCAGCCTTAGGGCTACAAAACTTCCCCGTGTGGCGACGGGATAAGAATACGATTGTCGCCACCCCTTGCTTGCCCGTGGAAGTCGTAAAAATCGGCTAAGGGAGAGTGGGCAGTAGCTCTCTCCTGGGAAATGTACAACATCTCACTGCGATCGCCAACCCGCCTGCCAAGCGTGGCGATTACGGCATTACACCCTTCATGAGGGAGGCCTACGTCCAGCAGAGGACGGTGATAGGCTGAAATGAATAGGACTACAAATTGCATTGCAAGTTCCACTACAGTTGCTAACAGCAACTCTAGCATAATTTAAACAGTTTTTCATAGCAAAGGTTTTGTTCTGGCAAAAGAATATGTTCGCTATGAAAAGCTTTAAGGTACGGCCAAACCTGCGCGTCCAACACGCAGGACGCGGGACCCGAAACTCGAGCGTCTAAAAACGCGTACAATAAGACCCGCGTCGTGGTCGCTTAGGTGTGCATGGCAAGATATCACGGGCAGCGTCTGGTAGCATCTGTCGCGGGGCTGACGCTCCCGCTTCGCAGTCGCTTTGGTCGCGCAGGTTTGGCCATACCTTTATGTTGTTCGATAATCAATGTAGATCACACTAGCTAACTTGCGTAACTTTGTCTGCATCTTACATGAGATGGAACTAGAAAAAGTGGGTTGTACATACAAGGGGTAAAACTTACAATGGATGCTATCAAAAATAAAGATTCGCGTGTTCAAGCAAACAAACTTTTCATACATACATATCATCACGCCACGTCCCTTGCAGGGTAGGCAGAGAGAACAGAGTGCCAGAGAACTCTATCTCTGCATCAAAGAGTAAAGTTATTAAATTGAAAAAGAGTGGCAACTCGATGATAAAATATGCATGTATGGAAAGTGCTGCCACCCAGAGTTTAGGCGGTGAACTAAAGTTGAAGTAATATATATACATATCTACATGTGTATGTGTAATTACATAGAATTTTCTTTTACTATGAAAGCTACCCTGAAATATAAAAAAAAACATATCAGCTGATAATTGAACAATAATAATATCAGCCTAACATTGAAACTTGAGATAATTTTCAGAAAAATATCAATAACCGAAAATAGATCGATGACAATAAGTACCTACGCTAGGAACAAAAAATAACAATTTTCAGTTGTCAAACGTTTGACAGGCAGGACAAAATGGCAGCAGTTAAGTTTGTACAACCAATCTGTAGGCGGCGCGGCGGTCAGTAGAAATAAGTAATGTTTTAAGTGTGCCCCCCCAGCTCTGCATACTTCACTCGCTTCCTCAACATTCATAATTCTCTTCATACACGCTCGCCGGTTTCGGAGACTCTTGACTCCACCTTCCTTCAGTACATGACCGATCTGGTCTAGGTAGGTTAGTCTCGGTCTCCACCGGTACCTACGTCCTTCCACTTTCGCATTGTATATCTTCTTAACCAGACGTTCGTTTGGCATTCTTTCCACATGTCCGAACCATCGGAGCATTCCCTTTCGCATCTTTACACCAATACTCTCTTTCATACCTACTCGCTCTCTTACGTCGTCGTTACGAATACGATCGGTCAGCCTAATTCCACAGATTTTCCGTAGAGATCGCACTTCGACCGCATTAATTTTACTTTCATGCTCTTTTCTGAATACCCATTCTCTCTTCTCGCTTCCATATAATAATGTTGGGACAAGCACTGCGTTATGTATTCCTACACGTGCCTTCTGGCTGAGAGTATCGGTGTAAAGATACACCGATACTCTCTTTCATACCTATTCCCTTCTTTTTCAGCCTTAAAATATTAGAAAAGAAATATAGTAACGTTTTGGTTGCTTAAAATGGCTTGACTATCGTTACACACCATAGCAATTATAAACTTTCTAGGCCCCAACCGGCAGTTCAAATCCACAGTTTTTGATTTACACAAATTTTAAAGATTTCCACTAAATATAATACAGTATGCTCATATCGAGGGTCTTGTAAAGAAACAAAAACGCACGAAGCATTCATTAGACATGAGAGGCAAAGGTACCATATGCAAGTTGTGCGCACATTATTTATTATTGAGTGACCTGGCACAGCTATTACTATATAAGTGAACTGTAACTTATAAACCAGTCTGTCCAAAAACAGATTACATTGCTTTACCTAAAATGTCGTGCACGCACCGTAGGACGGCACATCCCAATATTAAAGGCGCTATACTACAGAAAACGCCGCCATGTAACCGTCATTAAAAAGATCACCGATTCCTATGGTCAAAATATTATGAGAAAATTTCAAATGATTCGAAAATGTGCGTGATTTTTTCAACGGCACTGCATTCGAAGTGGCATAATTTTTATAAATTAAGTAACACAACCATTGACTAATAGTACCGCAACCACACACACTCAAAGGTTAATAAAATTTTCCTTAGATTTCCACCACAAAAATCCAATCTGCATATACTTGGCAAGGAGATTTGCTTACCTTTCCAACTTTTAAAACATTAATTGCAATAATAAATGCAGATGGCAAGTTTTTCACTAAAGATATATTGCGAAGACGACATAATGCTTCTAAATATTGTGACCGTGTAGGTTGTGCCGCTTCGCAGGACGCAACGGTTGCTTGTTTTTCAACACGAAGCGCTGGAACGCGTATTGGCAACGTTTTCGTGAGGAATCTAGAAATGAAATAATACTTCTTATGTTCTGTAAAATGAAAATAAAGTCCCTAAATTAATAATCTTTTAAACCTTTTCGTATATTTTCGGATCTACATTAACGATCTATGTAGATACATTAGTGATCGGAAGATGTCTTCAAAAATACAACGCTGGAACAAAATCGACTCTTTGCCGCATACATTGGTGGTCACCAAGGCCCCCTTGGTGACCAACCCCTCCTTGGTGACACAAAAAGAGTTAAAACTCTAAATAAATGGATCACATAGTAAAGGTGTGTTCCCTTACTTATAGTATGTCTTATAGTACGTTATTCTCTTGCACTGTCTAAAAGTAATGAAATGCCTTAAAACAATAAACATAAGTGTATCAACTAGAAAACATGATAATTCTAATGTTTACATGAGAAGTTACACATTTGAAATAAAACTAGTTTTACAGATTGTATTGCGTTTGTATTTATACAAAATCCATTACAAGAATCTGTAAACTAGTTTTATTTCAAAACTTGAAAACAATTATTATGTTTGAAGAAAACCCATTGAAATTGTGGCATCAATACTATACGTGTAGAGGGAAAACACTGCTGATCATGGAGTCACATGTCAGTTGGTTACGGTTAGGCTGGACCGGAATAGGCAAAAAAAACATTGAAAATATACAGGCTTGTATATTAATAGTATTTTTGATCAAAACGCTGCACCACCAATGTAGTCATACAATATAAAGAAAATATTGATTAATTACTATTGGACATGGTAGAAACTTTGTAAAATCTTATTTGTGAAGGGAAAATGGGATACTGAATCAATAATACCTGGCATGAGAGACCGATACCTGGCACGAGAGACTGATACCTGACGCAAGAGATTGTTAAGATAGTAGTAATTTTTCTGCAGCAAAATAATTAGCAACTTACTCAGTAGGGCTTGTGCTTTCTATAGGTTTGAAATGGCAGAGCTCCTGGCGCATTGAGTCCACGCTGCCTGTTTCTATATTCCTACTTTCACCTGCATTTATCTTATGTTGCAGTAAACCTGTGTATGGCAATGGTAAAGATACGAGTAATGAAGGTACTGAGCCCTTTGTCTTGGCCTTGTCTTCTGTACTAGATAGTTGCTTTTCAATTGGCTTGGGCGCATCAAATTTCTGAAATAATATGATACATCTAATTAATGTATCTGTTCTAAGAGATACTACTGTCCTTACCTGCTTCACATGGCATATTATATAATAAACATAGCCAGTAGAATTAAAATATTTATTTTATACATGACAATCAAATAGAATAAATTTAGATATAATAAAAATTCATTATATCTAAGTCAAAAAATGTAGGTTCCACAATAGTAATCACCAATATATCATAATACAAAAAACCCTTCTCCAAAACATGCTACTTATGGTATAAGTACAATAGTGTGCATTCATAGGTAATTAGTGTGTACTGATAACACTCAAACATTGACGGAAGCTTGCACACATATACTATAAACGGTTAGGAGGAATAGTGGGGCGCGTCTTCGTGGATTGCACTATCTGTATTATTCTGATCAGTTCAATAGTTTTCGCAGTACCACTAAACAAATAAAACAGCTCTCCATTTATTAGTATAGATTGGTTTCAATATAATAGCATTTACTTTTTCATAATCATCATCATCATCACAGCCCATATGTCCCACTGTTGGGCTCGGGCCTTCTCCGTAATGGAAAGGAAATTAACCTACTATACCGCACTGGTCAGACGTGTTGGTATAGGGTTTTGTTTCGAGTTTTCCTTCTCTCGCATAGATGTTATATGCGTTTTATATCCCTTAGTCGTCTCGTACGATCTCCTACGAGTAAGATAGGAGGTGGTGAATTGTATTCTTACGCCATCACCACACAGAATTTTTTTAGCAATACTTAATTGTATCTGGCTGCAGATCTGTGCATGTTACATTTGCTATTAGCTATCTTTTGTAGCAATTGTTTAATAGTGTCAGATTTACATCTAACAAGGTGAAATTCTTCAGTCTCTCACAAATTATCAACAATACTGTATTGATAAAAGTACATAAAGTTCTTAATATTTTTGGTACTTTTCATAAGAATTGTAGTTAATATTACTTAATACCATCCAAAATTCATTATACTACTGTGTTTATTTCATCATAATATACCCATATAGACTGTCTCATAAATGTTCATGATATCACCCAATCGATTTTACTTCGTGAAGTTTTTGAGGCTCCTAGACATGTAGGTTTCCTCACAATGTTTCTCTTCACAATATAATTGCTAGCGAACTACGACACATACAAAAAGTCCTAAGTGTGAGGATTAACCCGAACAATCTTCAGTTAACAATTATACTAAAGTGAACAATATTTTCTATATCTTCACATAAACTAGTTATTATGGACTATGTTTATGATTTTTTTAGATAAAAAATTCTCGATATTGTAACCCATTAAAGCTACCTACTCAAAGCAACTAATACACACTTTATCAGAAAGGAACTTCAACTCACCATTTCTTTTACACTATCACCATTTTCTTTATTCCACAAACTAGAAGTATTTTTAACTTTTTTATCTATTAAACTCTTGATTAATTTACCATAACTTGGGACCATTTCAGGAGAACCTCCATTGATAGCTTTACTAGGTTGAATTTTAGGTGTTGAGCTATCTGTGCTAGTGTTGTCATCTGTTAATAATGGACTACTGTAAAAAGAAATGGGTTTAAGATACATAATAATTATTATATCACTTAGCAAACAGAACATAGCTGCATAGTGGTAAGACCAAGAAAAGCTAATAAGGACTTATGGAATTAAACTTATGGCATTAAGTATTTATTCATAAATTATTATTGTGTCTATTGATAAATATGAGGAGAGGACAACACAGGATTGCATACTATGTCTCTAGAGTATTGATAGCTCTTAGCACTCACCAAATAGCCTGAAAAAACTTGTCATAGCCATCTGCGGCTAACAACCAAGTCACACAAAAAAAATACTGAGTATAATCACATAGATTTCTACAAATCTGTTCTCTCTATCTATATTGTAAATAGGCATTGCTCCCAGACTATGTATTGCTAGACATTTTTGGAAAACAACATTTTTTCTAAGCCTAGAATTAGTACTCAAGCAGGCACATAACCATGTGCTAGACAAAAAGGCAATCTAGCTAAATTAAGAACATATTTATACCCTGACAAGTCAGTATTTGATTTGCTTATTATTACTCTAATGAATGAATTAAATATAGATACTTACTCTTTTGTGATTGGCGTTTGTAATTTAGATAGATAACTATTGATTTTTGTAGTTTTTAATTTAGGTTTAGTCACCGTTTCTTTAGAGTTTGGTTTCCTAGAGGTATTTGGCGTTATAATAGTATCCTCCATATGCTCTTTTAATATTTTATGAGCTAAAATTTCATCCTGTTTTAAACGTTGTTGATACTTCTTTTGTGCCTCTTCTTCTTCAATTTGAATTTTCCTTAAGAATAGCATATGTTTATTAAAAAAATATAAATAGTTTTCTTTAATTATTAAATACTTTAAGGTAAAATATTTAAGAACTAAGTTGCCTAAAATTAAAGGCTTGAAATGTTTGTTTGAACAAACAAATCTTTGGGGCCAGCAATGCCATGGCAGAATGATATTTTTTTATAATTTAATGATTCATTTGCACATGAAAGTTGTGAAATCTGTCTAAGAAAGATTTCTTACCACTTAAATAGGTAGAGGCAGCTGTCTTAGTCCAGCTGAGCAATTTATAATACTTTACTCCAATCACTAACCCACTTGACAAGCACCGGTATTATCCCTACCCTTCCATTGGACACACATGGCATTATCCCTTCATTTCTAGAGGTGACCTACGCTTAGAATTGGATGGTGACAGGCTGAATGCTGATAATAATAAGATTCACTATGACATAACTTAGTGTTCGAGTTACATCTGAGTAAAGTTAACAAAAAATATCTATTTTATGTAGATGCCTTACTGTGACAGGTTAACAATGTAATTTGGCATATTCTCATTTATATTATTTTAGTTATTAAACCTCCTTCTTTCTAATGGAGGTCATAACAACTGACTGAGGTATCACCTAGATAGAAGAATGGACATTAGCACTCCTAGGACTTGATATACAATTTATCATTAATAAAGTCATAGTACCAACTGGACATGTATAATCACTGACATTTATTAATAACATTTTAAGTGTTATACAAGTTGCCGATTTAATTAGTAGAATCCTTGAAGGGGGTGTATCAGACCATCATACACTATCCAAATCTGTAAAAAAAATTAGTACCTAACTTTTGATTAAATTGCCATACTGATAAGCGGTCAATACACTTGTACCATAAAAGTTTGATGTAGGCATATACTTATGCATGCGACATTGAACTAGTAGGCAAAAAGTCACACTCTCGCTGCGCTCACCGCCGCACAACTGGGTCGAAATGTACCTACAGGTCAATGTACGCTGGCAAACCTACTGTTTTGATAAGAAACAAATCACTTTATCTCGGGATTGGGCAGAGCTAGGAATCTGCAACTAACTTTCATGTTTTATATGACGTCATTCCTACACCTAGTTTAAGTTATTTTAGTAATAAAATCAGCACCCTATATATATTATTCTTATCAATATTATTATGAAAGTATATATTTTATGTTTGTTGCTTGTAAAAATAGCTTAACTGATTTGAATAAAATAAATGACATCAATAATTTATAACATGGATTGATACACAGAAACACTTGTTATTACTATAAATAGGACGACTTAAAGAGTGTTATCAATATATCCAAACATATATGTCTTCTTATATGCTCAATAACGATTTTTAAATGACATGGAGATATTTTTAAATAAAATAATCACATACTTGATTAATAATTCAGTTTCCGCTAAATGTTTTTGTTCAAGCCTCTCACGTTCTGCTCTCAATCGTTTTAGTTCTGCTTCATATTCTAATCGTATTTCACCAGGTTCACTTATTCTGAGTTTTGGTATTTCTGAAAAAGAAAAAAATGTTTCTTATTAACAAACAATACCTGAAGATTCTTTAAAACTTAAGCCTTTGAACATAAGAAATAACAAAAATAATAGTCTTGATATGCGCCAGCTGTGAATATGAAGTGCTAAGTGTATAGACGTAAATCACGAGAATATTTCTGATACATAATCTTTATTACAAATACATCGCATCATTTAAGGTAGAAATGATAGTTATATTTAAAATTGCACTACCGAAACATGTACAATTTATAAAAACAGTTAATAAAATATCAGTTTCAAATTGTGTAGTTACCTTCTGGCAAAGAGATGTCCCCTCCTTTAATTTTGATATCAATTTCTTGTGTAAATTTAGATTGAATAAAATTCCAAAGTTTAATATTCACCAAGTTCTTTTGTTTTGTTGTTGTTCTTAGCCAAGAACCGATCCGCAATCGACATAGAGGACAACACAAAGCATTATTTTCTATGCTACCATTAAAGCAACGTAAACAAAAGTCATGTGAACATGGTAAGGTTACAGGTTCTATTAATATAGACTGGCAAATTGAACACAACACATCTTTTACTTCTAATTTATCTAATTTTAGTAACTTATTTTCATTTTTAGACAGCCGCTTCTTTGACTTGGCCGCCATTTTTCATAGAGAAGTTTTTTCTTTTAAAAGTGCGACCCAACGACAAAGTTGCCAGCCTAATGTGAAACCATAGATATTAAAAATAAATTAGAAATGCAAAACTAAGTCATGGAGACTAGAGTACAAGGAGAACAATCTCATATAGGAGAAAAGTTGAAAAAGTGTCCAGCTGAATGCTATAAGTAACAGTTCAAAAACCTTCCACAATCGCGCCGGTGTAGCGAAAGGTATGGTATGAATATAGCAATTGAAGATGAACTGAAGTATGCCGAGTTAAAAAAATTAATATCATTATTAATTAATAATAGTAAATTAACATATCAAGGTTATACCTTCAATAATGATTATAGTGCCACAAACTTATCTGACCCGGTGACAGCGTCGCTGTTATCGCATTTAGTGTTGCCAGTAGATTCTAGTTACAATAGAATCGGTAAATACTTCCCCATGTGGTAACGGGTTTAGAAAACACTAGTCAACACTCCTATACACAATTTCCTGTGGAAGTCATAAAAAAATAGAATTATATCATTTTCTCCTGTGGGCTCACGGATAGGAAGTAGGTTAGTGTGATACTAGCATCAATGCTTATGAACACATTTTATTATGCTTAATACAGAAGAAACAAAAATGTAGTTTTTATAAATACTTATATTTTAACACAATAATTATGATCTACAAGTGTAGGGTAATGACAATGAAAGACTCATCTAAATATGTATCCCTTTTTCTGTATTAGTTTTAATTTTTTTTTCACGTGATTACAGTGATTTTTCCATTCGCCTATAGTTATTCTATTAATAGCCTCTGCAATTAATTTAGGCATTTTCTTACGTATTTTTCCTGGTGTACAAAGTTTTAATCCACTTTCATCAGCCTGCTCTTTATCCATTAAAAGTTTTTTTATAAATCCTTCTCCAACTCCTATAAAAATATTCTTTTTTTACATTAAATATAATATTTGTTTTCTGATCATCAACAAATAGAAATACACAGAGATACATATATGTACTAACAAGAAAAATATGTTACAGTTAATAACAATTAAGCACATTCATTACAATTAAATTTACACAAATAGAATATTATTGTATGATTTGTATAAATATATAATAATTCTATTAAAAATATAATTACACTCTAAGAATAAATCAATTCATTATATTTAACACATAACAAACTATATTTAATGTTTATTAATAGTGTTATTTTTCTTTCAAAAACTAACAACACTGACCTGTGGCTCCTCATCAAAGAGTAAAGTTATTAAATTGAAAAAGAGTGGCAACTCGATGATAAAATATGCATGTATGGAAAGTGCTGCCACCCAGAGTTTAGGCAGTGAACTAAAGTTGAAGTAATATATATACATATCTACATGTGTATGTGTAATTACATAGAATTTTCTTTTACTATGAAAGCTACCCTGAAATATAAAAAAAAACATATCAGCTGATAATTAAACAATAATAATATCAGCCTAACATTGAAACTTGAGATAATTTTCAGAAAAATATCAATAACCGAAAATAAATCCATGACAATAAGTACCTACGCTAGGAACAAAAAATAACAATTCTCAGTTGTCAAACGTTTGACAGGCAGGACAAAATGGCAGCAGTTAAGTTTGTACAACCAATCTGTAGGCGGCGCGACGGTCAGTAAAAATAAGTAATGTTTTAAGTGTGCCCCCCCAGCTCCTCATACAATTTTTTAAAAGGTATTAATGATGCTTGAAGATGTTCTTCCTTCCTCATATAACTTAAAACTTTTAATATAACTTACTAACTAACTAAATTTTTTGTAGATTATTAATTTTTCGTTGGCGCCAAATCGCTTTTTAAGACGTGTGATCTGCTTAATAGACTTGGGTAGCTCCTGAATGAAAGATACAAATGAACTAGCTCTTTTATTTCAATCTAGCTCACATTAGCTCAGTAGGTCAGTTAATAGTTCAACGGCTCAATCGGCTCTTTTACTCGCGTCGTCATGTCGTGCGAGCAGTCGACGACCGAAAGTGCCCGATATATGCCGATCACCGCCGAACAGTAAAAGTATTGAGCAAGTTCCGATATGCATTGTGACTATTGCGAGCACTAAACGTACAAGTTATATGTTCAACAAAGAAAAATGTTTGAAAAATAAAAAGTTATATTTAAAAAAATAATATTCATCTTTGAATAACAATATGCAATAATAATAAGAGTTATCAGTGCAAGCTGTTACTGGACGCAGTCGATTCTGTCAGCCCATATGCATTTAGTAAAAAGCTGTTTTTAACCATTTAAATTACAAACAGACCTTTCAATTTTATTTACTTTTTTATATAAATATATTTTATATCTCATCCTGCGATCACCAATCAAAATTTACATGCTCATGCATATCAAGCTTATCGCTTAATGATCGCATAGTGCAGAGTTAGAACTATTCAAAAGAGTTAGAGCCGTGAACGAGTTGAAATGAAATGAGCTAACTCAATAAGAGAGCCAGCTCTCTTGATGAGCTAAATGAACTCAGGATATATATGAGCTAAATGAACTAAAGAGCTAAAAGAGTGATATAGTTCTTTTGATCAAAAGAGCTATATCTCTCCTTTCTTTTCAGTGAGCCGTATTTCGCATCTCTACTGCTTAAGTCACTAGCGGGCACTGAGGTCGTGGTGGGGAGTCGTCGTAAGGATTACATTTACCATTGGGTACAATTCTATTTCACTGTCAGTATTTGCGAACGGTAAGTAGTATGAAGGGTGGGACAATTTTTGAATTGGTATAAAATTAACTTAAACTGTTCTTTATATCATATATTTTATTTCAGTTTATACATTAACTATTATATTTACTAAATAATAAGAAAAATATTATTCTTCGAAGGTTTCGTTTAATTTTTCTTATCATAATGGTTGAAAACTGGGAAAAGAGACATGAATGGTAATGAGGTTTTGGGAACTATTTTTTTTATAAAATAGCTTATAGCTTATAAAACACAATAAATTGATCTGCAATATGTACCCCACTTAATTAACTGTGTATATAAAAAAATTTATCAAAATCGATTTAGGTTTAATGTGTTATTCACAGCGAGACATTAAAAATGCACGTTTTCAAATATTCACCCACACCTATAATAGAGTGATTTTATTTCGTAAACTGTGAATAGTAAGCTTATTGATTTATTAGTTTCCTTTTCCGCTTCCTTTCAAATTTTCCTTGACGCTAATGTAGCGCCACCCTTAATTAATACATTTTGACGGACACTTTTCATATACACAGATGAACCTCCTTATACTCTAATGTCCATGGTTATCCTGTAAGGATTGGAAACTGCAAGACAAGCTGAGTTAGGCCGCCTTACCATGTAAGCTTCGGAATGGTCTATCTTAATCAAATGATATTAGGATTTAAACATAATTCCCTTATTAATTATTTATTGTGTGGTGATGCATTAAAAAATTATTTTACCATTCCCTACTTTTCTGGTGAGTGTATTATAAGGCGACGAAAAATTTACTGTGAGGTGTTATTTGCAAGTAACATCTTTGCAAAAGTTGAATAATCGGAAAAAGGCAAGCTGTCCTATTAGATTAGTATAGTAGATCAATTTTCCTTCTATTGTGGAGGAGGCCCCGCAGACGACATATGAGCTGAGATGATGATGAAGCCACTACTTGACTAAACGCACGATGAAAGTAGTAATGTAATCTTACGTTACATAAATTATTTGCCTTATAAACATTTTAGATTAATAGCTGTACTTAATATTATAAAGCTGAAGAGTTTGTTTGTTTGGTGGTTTGTTTGTTTGTTTGAACGCGCTAATCTCAGGAACTACTAGTACGATTTGAAAACTTCTTTGATTGTTGCATAGCCCATTTATCGAGAAAGGCTATAAGCTATATATCATTACACTAAGTTCAATAGGAGCAGAACACTAATGAGGAATGTTACAAAATCGGGCGTTTTATATTCCTTATGAGAGCTTCCGATGCGTGCGCTTCGCGAACGTATAAAATGTCGTAAAAATCTTTATGACAGAATTATTCCTCTTTTAAAGTTCTAAAAAAAAGTCCGCGACAGCATATAATTATCTTCCAAGGGTTGACTCACTATAACCTTTTTTTTCTCGAGGACCGTCGTTGCCCCGCGAGGATTGAGCGACCACAGACAGGAGAAAGGTTGCGGCGTCTAACGCCATGACGGCAGCAGCTGCTGCGGCATCTGACGCCCCGGCGGCTGGCGCAGCTGCCCAGCCTACTCCTGCGGAAACGAAAAACGGCCTTTGTTGCTCCACGCTCTCAGGCGGTTGTTATTAAATTGCTGCCGAAGGCCGAGACTAAGGGGCTGACATACCCGGACGCGCTCCTCCAGGCCGAGTCTGAGGTATATTTACCCAATCTGGGTATAGCGGAGGGTTTCAGAATTTGACGAGCAGCGACTGGATCAAGGGTCCTGCAACTGCCCAAGACCCAGACGCCCAAGTGGCTGCCTCTCTGGCGCTCTCGTTGCGCAACGCGCGAAGTGGTGGATGTTGTCCGCCCAGTTGAACGCGCTGACGTGCGACTGATGGGGCTGGACGACTCCGCTACGTTGACTAAATTGAAGCTGCTGTTGTCTGTGCGTGCGGTTGCAGTGTCGCGAAGGTACAAGGTTGGTGAAGTCCAGCGTGAGCCCCGCGGCATGGGCATAGCAAAAGTGCGGTGCCATGACACTGGCTGATGTAGGAAGACTCCTCGTTGGTTGGTGGTTGGCAGGTGTTCAGGTGCTGGAGGCACTCCCTTTGAGGTGCTTCCGGTGCTTAGAGCTGAGCCACACCGCGGCGTTGTACTTGTCCTCGGAAAACCAATGTTTTTCTTTATTCGGAAATTTGTTTCCAATGCAGTGGTCGGGTTCATAAGTCGGCCGCATGCACGGCTGTACCGCATTGTGCTGTCTACGAGGCGGCTAGATGTCCACCAGGGAACACAATTCGATTGTGCAAGCCCCACCCAAGGAAGGCCACGAGAGCCGAGAGACCCGAGGCCATGTCCTGTAATTAGAAAGGCGTTGAGCTAGGAGGCCCCGGGGATAGCATGTCGAAAGACGATCTCTCCGGCCTCCTGCTCTGAATCGGACGTCGGTGGTTTTAGTGGGTATTCTGGTCAGATTAGCTGGCCGGTGAGTCGCACACTCCCCCTCGTCGTCTGTAACTGTCGGGGGATAGCACGTAAATGCGTTGCCTTAGCGTTAACAAAAAAAAAAGTTCGTTATAAGGCTCTTATTTTTAGTCGTCTTTTACGACACCCACGAGCAAAGTAAGGGCTTAGCTTATGCTAACCCAATATATTTTAAAATAATGCGATATTTGCGAAAGTGTTTATATAAACATAATAGTGATCTTTATCCAAATAAATACGTCATTCATCTCTAGTTTTTAAATTAAAACAAATCGCTCTTTACATCATTTGATTTCAATGAATATCTTAAGAGATATCGTAGTTTTAAACTAATATCACAGCAAGATAATGATCAAATAATGCGCGCGTATTTATGACTAACTTCTGTTCGTGACTTCGTCCACATGGAATAATTACTTTAGGCAGAATTTAACCCACAACTATTCCACGCGGACAAAGTCGTGGGCAGAAGCTAGTTATTTCATAAAATACATAAGTGCCTCCACAGGTTAGACCCCAGCATAATCCGCTATTATAAAGAAAGGATTATATCAGCTTTTGCTTTAATTTTAAAAGATTGAGTTGAACTCATACTTCCTTTACAATTGACTTACTAAGCTATTCTAGTCAGATGTGATTGACATGAGCTTTTATGTCGAATTTTCTTTCACTTTCATTGATATTATATTTTACGCTTATCGTATGCATTAGTCATCCTTTATGACAATTACGGACAAGAAAGAGTGAGGGGAGTTAATTATGTTCTTATAAGGGGACCCGGTGGTCTAGAGCCCGAAAATTTCACCTATTTTCACGAATTTTTTTTTGCTATTAAAAATTAAAAAAATCAATGTTTCTACTTTTTGGGCTTATTACTACGTTTATTGAGCATACAAAAAAATTTTTTTTTTAAACAATATTTATGACGAAAATGCCCCTGAAGATGACCCTCTCGAAAAATCGGACCCGGACGGCGTAGATGATTTCGAGACTTCTACTCATCTGAAACACGAAATCCAAAAAAAATCTTAATCAGAAAGAGTGCAGTTATGGCCGGAACTAGAACAAATCGAAAAAATTGAAAATTGACAAAATGGCGCGCTTTTGAAAAAAAAGTTCGAAAAATCGGGTCTTTTTTCACTAGTTTTTTAGTGTAAACAATAGGAAATTATTTAAATAAAATTATGATTCTAGTTCCGGCGATAGCCATACATGTTGTGAACAACATATTCAAATTTCAAGTGATTCGGTTGAATAGTTTTTTCGTTTTCATCTACGCAGTGCCGAAAAAAGTCGTTTCGAGATAAACGCGTTTAAAGTTTGAGGTACAGATATTTCAAAAAAATTAGCAAATTTTGAATACTTACAGTTAATCCGCGATTCCGGCACCATATAGTATCCCTTCGGAACGTTCGTATTCCTCGATTTGCTCACTCCTTTCATTTTTTCGAGCTGTACGAGCCTCGAGCTCAACAATAGGTATATACATACCTATGCGAGCGCGCTCCGAGCGCTCGACCAACAAGGAGCGCGCGGACCGTTCTCTACCTGGTTAATGGGCTGTAGAAGCTATAATATTGGGAATTTCCGCATGAAAATTTTACAGTATATTTTTAAGATACTATACTTTCGAAAAATCAAAGAAAAAAAAAACGATTTTTTGAAATTTCTAGACCACCGGGTCCCCATAATGTCACTAAAGGGAAAAAGTAAAATAAGTTTATTCCTTGCTGTGACAGTCTTTAAAGGACCTACTTGCAGTTACATAAAATGTAGCTCATTTTCAGCTCTGATTTCTTATTGAAGTGATAACTTCTTATGGGAGAGTAAACCACTTCGTTACGTAACGCGTTATGGCGCCAATTTGTCTGGCTTCTAATATACATATTTAAGAATTGTGACTAATAAATATATTTTATAATCAATAAAAGGTTTTATTAATAAATAACCTTTTCTTTTCCCGAACAAGCTGACTTCCGAAAAGGCTATAGCACCATAGACCATATTATCCAGAAGACCGAGGAGTACAATCGGACTTTTGGCGGGAATCTAAAACGTCATGTTGTGCTCTTGTATTATATTCGATATCTTAGTGTTTTAACGTGTTATATTAGATAATTTTTATGGTGTTTTATGTAATATGATGTGACAGAACAGCTGGGATGTAGTGAATATCATATAAAAGTGCTTTACAACCTTTTCGTTTTCCATCAAAATTCCTACAACATACCATTAACAGTGTCACCATAGCAGTGTTGATGGCGACAATTCGACTGACTGACAGACAATGACTAACTTGAAAAGATTAAGAACGTGAAGATAATTATAACTCGACACTGGCAAAAATGGCTCGAATAAGTAGCTGATTGCCAATACATAAAAAGAAGAAGAAGAAGAAGAGTACAATCGGCCTCTGTGTATAGCATTTGTGGACTATGAGAAAGCCTTTGATTCAGTTGAAACTTGGGCGGTGCTGCAGTCCCTTCAGCGGTGCCAAATCGACCATCGTTATATCGAGGTGCTGAAGTGTTTGTGTAGGAACGCCACAATGTCAGTCCGTATCCGGGATAAGAGTACGAAACCGATCCAGTTGCAGAAAGGCGTGAGACAGGGAGATGTCATCTCTCCGAAACTATTCACCACTGCACTGGAAGATGTCTTCAAGCTCTTACACTGGACCGGACTTGGTATTAACATTAACGGCGAATACATCACTCACCTTCGATTTGCAGACGATATCGTCTTATGGCAGAATCTATGGAGGACCTTGGCACCATGCTCAACGATTTCAGCAGGGTATTCCAACTGGTGGGGTTAGGAATGAACATGGACAAGACGAAAGTCATGTCAAATGCCCATATCATTCCTGTACCGGCTCTAGTTGGTAATGCGATTCTCGAAATTGTCGATCATTACGTTTAGCTTGGACAAACAGTCCGGTTAGGTAGATCCAATTTCGACAAAGAGGTCAGCCGACGAATCCAACTCGGCTGGGCAGGGTTTGGGAAACTTAAGAGGATCTTCTCGTCCACCATACCTCAGTGTCTGAAAACACAGGTGTACGACCAGTGTGTGTTACCAGTGATGACTTACGGCACGGAAACGTGGTCCCTAAATATAGGCCTCATAACCAAGCTCAAAGTGGCTCAGCGTGATATGGAGTGAGCTATGCTCGGGATTTTTCTGCGTGATAGAATCCGTAATACGGAAATCCGCAGAAGAACGGGTGTAACCGACATAGCACGAAGAATTAGCACGCTGAAGTGGCAATGGGCAGGCCACATCGCTCGAAGAACCGACAACCGCTGGGGAAAAAAAGGTTCTAGAGTGGCGACCACGTACCGGACGCGGGACGTCGCAGTGTAGGACGCCCCTCCACTAGGTGGCCAGACGATCTAGTGAAAGTTGCTGGGCGTCGATGAATGCAAATAGCACAGGACCGCACTCTGTGACGTACCATGAGGGAGGCCTACGTCCAGCAGTGGACGGCGATGGGCTGAAATGATGATGATGAACCTTTTCTTTACATTATATATACATAAATATATATATCATATATATCATATATACATAATATACATAAAATTTAATTAATAACTAAGCTAAGCTTTTCTCAATTTAAATAATTTCAATATTAAATAGTTCAACTTAGATTAGTTTTTATTAATCTACCTATAGTTGCTATTTAAATTTAATATAATTAAAAATATCATTTACAGAGTATAATATTTTATTTTGTTTAAATTGTTTTTATAATTGAATCACTTTTAGTAATTTATTTTAACCAGATACAGGTGTGAAATATAAATTAATACAAACAGTTATGGTATCTCTCTATTAATGATTTCAGCAGGGATACCAACATTTTAGGCGAAGAAGCCATGTTGATATTTTCTTTCTTTTTTCGTCATGTACCGACTCACATGTATTTGAGAACGAGAAGCGAACACGAAGGAAACCACGAGAAATATGGTGGTTTGAAGAGGAATTTAGATCGTGATCTTTGTTCTTGCAGTAAAGTGGTGAATTATGATCAAATGTTAATGTGTGCTCTTAGAAATCTGTAGCGCAGGATAAAATCGTCAAGAATGTCTTCGATGCATTTTGTGGTTCATCCTTTGCCTGGGACAGAGGATCAATTGATAGACAGGTAAACATATTTTCTCGTTATACTTGACTCCATTACCTTCATATTGTGAAATCCGACATTCCGTGATTAAACGATTGTTTTGATTATTGAATCACTTTGATGATTTAGGACCTAGGGCCACGTTTCCCGTATCATTTTACACTCGTGGGAGAGTCACCATCATTTCACAATCTTTTGTGGGGCTACTTACCAATGTCTGTATTCTGAACATATACAATTTTGTTAATATGGTTGGTGGTGTACTTTTGTTTAGTTTAAAATCAATGTTTCGTTATTTGCAAATCTTCACAACAATGCCCATACTGTATCTGTTGATTTTCGTACTGTGACATAATTTTTCGCTTGATTCGTGTCCTTGGATAATAAATAGGTTTCAATGACATTAATATTTGCACTTGTTGATGATATCTAAATAAAATAACTATGAATACTTTATCATCTAATTGATCTAAATATCTAATAACACAATTGTCCAGTCCTAAAATCTGGAACATTATGAAAGAATAATGATATATAGTAAAAGTATAGAAATAATTATTCCAGGATATATATACACAATCATATTTGTTGATTAACATATAAAGAATGCCAGCTTGTATAATTTTTGAAGCAATCATGTTTCCAATATTACATGACTTGGATTTTATAGGTGTTATGCTATAAAGTATAATATTTTAGCTTGCCCAGCTGCAGCAGTGTGCATAATTTTACAATTCTGCTGTTCTATAAAGTTGTCATCATTTCTCATGGAGTACTAATGAAAAAGATGACTAATTAATGATTTACCATGCAAGGCAATGGGGTCTGAATAGTAGTAAAATATATTTCACATGTAAGGCAATAGTTGTAAAATTTGCAAAATAGAAGTTGGTACATTTAATTATTATTATGTTTAGTTTGAAAACTCCTTAAAGATACATTCTTTTGTCAAGAATTGGATCATTATGTTGAGATTACAAAACAAGCATGTGTTAAATAAAGCAATCTAGGAAATTATGAATGTATAATAATAGTTTATGTTTAGACAACAATTGAAAAAGGATTTGGCATTTGTCTGGGTTTTCCATTGGTTGCTATTAATACTTACCAAAATAAACATATTGCTTTCAAATATATGGTGTCTTATAAGAATTGGCACTAAATTATTCTAATAAGTTACAATATTTTTTTTTTATAATAATAATATAATAACAATAATCAGCATTTAACTTGACTATGTTTATGTTGTGTCAATAACATATGGCTTACGAACTAATATTGAGTACATATATACAATGAATCAATTTCAAAAAGTTTTAAAATTCAGCACAAAGTTGTATCCATTACTGTAATATTGAGGTCTCCCACTGATATGATTTGCATTGTTCAATTCCAAATTAAAACTTGATCCCATATGCATTCCACCATTATTTTCCATTTTACAGTATTTCTTTAGGTATGTTTAATGGTCTATGCTGGATTCATAGATTTTTATATTCTTTCACGACATATAAACATTTTCAATAACTTAAATCAACTACTACAAATAAATAAACTTTTCATTTTCAAAATATTTAAAAGCTAACAGCTCAATAAATAGGTAATAAAGAATATTAATAAAATTAAATACTACAGAAATAAACTGGGCATTTGAAGGTAATGATCAATTTGTTTTGTAAACTTATATTCAGTGAAATTATAATTTATATCATCCATCATTTTCATTCAATTATTTAAATGTGAGGTTATAAGTGAATATAAACTTTAAATAAGTAGGGGAGTGAAAATTGTACATAAATACAATATTTATTTATCAATGTTATTAGTATAACCAATTTTTGAATATGAAAATGATTCATCAACTGTAAACATGTATCCAATACATGAGAGATAATGTAGAATGTTCTAGAATATTCTCTTCATATAGATTGGATTGTAGCTTACATTTTTTAATCTATAATAGTCATTTGTTAAATTCTAGATGAGGGCATATATGTTATATGTTCTCAGTCTATTAGCATACTAGTATAATATGGTATAATACAAGTGATATCTCAATTTTGATAGATGTATAGTCATCATCATTCTCCTACAGTTATCTCAATTACTTGGGGTTGATATAATATGTACTATAGACATGTGTAAGTAATGCAAGTGATGTATCACACGTAATATTACCTGACCGTGTACTGACCCATTACACATTACGCGACTAAACATCACATCACATTAAACATCACACATCACATTAAACATGATGCAAACACCCGTGTACTGTTTTGCATTTCTGCAATGTTCGGTGTCTGGCAATTCAATATTTATTTTGAGCTTTATTTTCAGAATATTACGGCTTATATTTCTTGACGCCGCCCGCCGTATGTATAGAGCGCTATGGCATTACATTTCATGTCATGTGTGATGTTTGAAGTGATGGTTAAATGTAATATTACTCGGCACAAAATGTAATGCCATATCACATCACTTCGCTAAGTACTGTTTCGCGCATGTCTAATGTACTCTTCTTTCATAGTACACATTGTAAAAGTTATTATTTATATGTTTTATGACCGGCCACCTGCCAGATGTCAACCCTCCTTGGGAATGTAATTGTTGACCAAACGGCATGAGATGGAGTTGGCCCAGGTTGTTATAAGGCTCTTAGTCATCTTTTACGACATTTTGATAGATGTATAGTAATTTAAAAAAAAAAGGTTCAAAAAAAACTTTATTTATTGTCATATTCCTTGAATTGGTAATTTTATTTATAATATTTATTATTTGCATTATCAATATCTCAAATATAGAAGGCAGCAATACATCATTTGCCTATGGTCTCTCTATTACTGTATTGCTACCTAGAAGATGGCCATGGTGCTTTTAATATAGATGATTTGTCGTACTGATGGACAATTATTTTAAAATCAAATGATAATTAATAAATAAAGACTTGGCAGAAAAGAATTTGTGACTATGCCAGAAAAGTCCTTAAAAAAATATCAAGTATCCCTAAAAGGTCATGTAACTTTTCTAAAGCCTGTTGTTCTTTGTATGATTTTGTAAAATACAATAAATTTATGATATCTATGGCGATGAGTTAAATAATATAATATATATATGAAAAAAAAACTATGATAGTGGCTATGAATACTACCAACTTTACCCCTTACTTTGCTCGTGGATGTCGTAAAAGACGGCTAAAAGCCTTATAACGACCTGGGCCAACTCGCATCTGATATCGGGTTGAGAGACCTCAGCGCTCACCCATAGTCCGGGTAAAGTTGGCATAGCCTTCTGAGGCTAACAACTAAGTCACACAAAAAAATTAAATCCATTTGATGCCGTTTGGTCAACAATTATATTCCCAAGGAGTGTTGACGTCTGGCAGGCGGCCGGTCATAAAACTATTGGCAATAACTTTTACAATATGTACTATGAAAGAAGAGTACATATTGTATCGACCTGAAGCAATTGGGATAAGAATAGGAGGATGGTGATGACTAGTATTGCTATCAATCTGTATTCTTTTCTCATTCTATATTTGGTCCTATTTTATTACATAGATTCTAATTAATAAGTTTCTGTGATTTCGTACCTTCGTAACTGTTTATTCATATCCGTAAAATATTTGAAAAGTAATAATTTACAGGCAAGTTATTATATTAATAATGATTTTTCAATATGACTACCTAAATAAGTCGAAACTGAAGTTCAGGTCAACAAAATTTCTATTTAAGCTAGCTCTATATTGCTTATATTAAATTGTAGGGTCTCTATTACTACAAGGTTTCCCTTATTGTCTATGTTTAATAAAGGTTACAATTAAATATTTTAGTCCCTTTATATAAACCCATGATTATTATTTAAATTATGATATAAAAATAAGTACCTAGTTTAAAACTGTTATACATAATTGAAATTTTTACTTGAAAGCAAGTTTTGATAATTGCCCTCTTATTATAAAAAATATTTAGTTGTATTAATAAATTACTTCTACTAATAAACTTAAACTAAACTGTCTGTGTGGTGACGGAGTAAGAATACTATTCACCACCCCAAATCTTACCTGTGCGTGATCGTACGAAACGACTAAGGAATATTAAATGCATATAAAATCTATGCGAGAGAACGAAAACTCGGAACAAAACCCTATACCAACACGTCTGACCAGCGTGGTATAGTAGGTTAATTTCCCTCCCATTACGGGGGAGGCCCGAGCCCAACAGTGGGACATTTATGGGCTGTGATGATGATGATGATGAATAAACTTAATAAATTACTTGCTTTTAGTCTTTGTGGTTTAGAAGAAAAGCACCAATAGATAAATGGAAATATAAATTTCATTGCCTAATTCAGATAAACTATTTTGGTTTGCCCAAAATAAATGACGAAAGACTGTATAAACCATAATTGTTATTGCATGCAAATAAATGACGAAAGACTGTATAAACCATAATTGTTATTGTAGATATATGCTGATGTTGATAAACTGAACATGACAATTATAAAGAACAAACCCCAGACCAGGGTTGGAAAAAAAACATGTTTTTTTTTTAAAGAAAAAAACATCATGTTTTATTTGCAAAACAAAAAAAAAACATGTTTTTTATTAATGTTTCATTGCTGTTTTAATTGCCTTGTTTTAAACATGTTTTAATCACGTTTTAAACATGTTTTAAACACGTCCATACGTAATAAATTTAAAAAAAGTTAAAAATGAAAAAGTACTTTATTTATTGTAATTATAATTATTATTATTTTTCCAAGTTAAGATGCAATTAAGTTCAATCAACTTCCCTTCTCCTATCTTCAACTTAACCCTCAAGTTCCATGATCTGAAGTTTCTCAAGCAAACTGTGTTGATTAAGAGTCCTCACAATTGTAACCAGTTTAGCAGCTTTCTGTCCCGAGCTTGATCCTTAATTTTAAATGTACCAGTCCAAATATTGAGAGTAACCTTTCAATTCCTGCGGAAGAAGCAGTTGCAGTAAATAACTGACACGTAATGTCGAGCATCCCTGGATCCACTTTATTACTCAGTGATTTCCACCACACAGACACATGCGTTTTCATTAAAAGGTATTTTTTAAACATGTATTCCAAAAAAGGATATTTCCTCGCACGGTACGTCAAGACATCTTTTATAGCATGTGGACAGCTTGAATCTAAAAACTGCATGCCTATTGTGTCTTCCTCTTCTGACAGACCTTCTCCATTATAGTTGGGGTCTAATATATAAGCAGCGAAATGTGCAGGTGTCATTGCGGCTTTAAATCTTGCTTTAAATTTGTCTGCTTCTTTTGGCAACTAGTCCGATGAGAGTAAATCTTTCCATATACGTGTGCAATCACTTAGGACGCACATGTCTTTTGAATGAGATCGAGAGCTCGGACTACTTTTTCCAGCTTTTTGAGATAGTTCTCAACATTTTCTTTAAACTCAACATCTTGGACGTTTCTTACGATTGTTAAATCTAATACAGTCCTGTGCTCGCTCCATACTTTTACAAGACAGTGCCAGTTGTTGACGTAGGATTCCATATATTAATATACCAGCGTACATCTTGAGATAGTATAAGTGCTCTAGTTCGGCTTTCATTTTATCAAGTAAGCCGAGAAATCCCCGCGTTTTATGAACATTCATCGCATTACCGCTTGTCAGTCAGGGGAATCCCAACTAGTTATGTCGAAGCTGCCAACTCTTTGGTAAAAAACATACCAAAAAATGAGTTTCTTAATTTTTTCTGACTAAAAGTATAATGTGTCTTTTTTATGTGTTTTAAACATGTTTAAAACAAATTGTTTTTAATTATGTTTTAAACGTGATATGTATTTTTGTATTGTTTTAATCAATGTTTTAAACGTATGTTTAAAACAAATGTTTTAAACATTGCCAACCCTGCCCCAGCCTGATTAAAAGATACAACAAGCATGGACTATTTATTCCTTGTCGTCTAAGAGAAAATTCAGAAGGGGCAGGTTAAGATAGAATTACGAAGGGAGTGTACACTTGAAAATGTGTTTTTGTAATTAATTTTAGAATCTGTTGTAGTACATTTAACCATTCATTATACAAAAACTGTATTGTCATGGGTTGTGTTATCATCACCTCATTTTCTCGTGGATTGGTGAAAACTTATAATACCAACTGCGATCGCCAACTGTTCTAAAACACGTGGCGATTATGCAGAATACTATCCATTCTTACATTGACCATGAATGTCATAAAAGACGACTAAGAGCTAAATATATACCTGGGTTAACTCCATCTGATGTAGTCTGGTCAAATATTACATTCACAAGGAGGGTTGACGTCAAATATTAAACTATTGCCAAAGTTTTTGCAATACGACACGATAGGAGTAAATTTGTAAATAATTGAGATCAGAAAGAGTTCAACAAGCCTGATATTGTAAAAAATGTACAACAAATGTTCTTTCGCAGGCTTAAAGAAGTTGCTGATCGTTGGAATAGATACGGTACAGGTGCTGGATCGTCGGCGCTCAGTTCCCTGCGCGGTGTACGTGCAGTGGCGGCGGGTCCGGCGCATATCGCGTGTCTACTCGAAGATGGCACGATATGTCGTGCAGCGTTCTCCATTATTCCCGACAGATTGGACTTAAGCAAAACAGATGCTAGTAAGAATGGGGGTAATGGAGGAGGAGGTAGTGGTGGAGGTGGCACGAGTGGTGGTAAGCAGGGAGGCAGCGGCGGGGGTTGTGGCTCACGTCAGCAACCTCGCACCAGAGCTCGCATTATGAGGAATTCGATTCGCGCCACCCCTAGTTCGCAAGGTATTTAGCGTCACGTACCATTTGTAATAAACAATATATAAAAAAATGGGGTATCAATATTATCATAATTATTATTATGCCCAGGTTCAACGAGCCGTGCTACAGGTGTTATTATTGGAGCTTCTGGTTCTGGTCGAGTCGTGTCAGTGCCGGCACCATTTGTGCCCGAGGATCTTGTAACTCAGGCTCAAGTGGTTCTCCAAGGAAAAAGCCGGAGTCTTATAATTAGAGAATTACAGGTGAGAAAAGATGTATTCCGTATGTATAATCAGATTGGCGTTTTGTCAGAGTATGCTTATCTTGTAAGTACCGTAGTTTTTAGTTGACATATGTCACCATAAATATTATGTACATAGTTATAATAACACATCTGTCTACCTGGATCATATTTGAAATAGACACAAAACTTATGCGTATTATTTTGTGAAGATTTACTCTCCCAGTCTACTGACATTAACATGTGTTGCCACGCGTAATTTACCAGCGAGAGTATTAAAATCTCCTAAGGAATACTGGGTCACACCTAACTCCAACTGCAATGACCAAGTCGTTTAAGCACTTTCATTATTACAATAACAAAGGAAGGGCCTACATGGAACTGTCAAAACACTGATGCACGAATAAAAAGTAATTTTGTTTTTAAAAATATGAGGATTCAAAATAAAAATATTTCTTTATCATCATTTTAATATAATTTTTATAAATTCAAAAATAGCAGTTCATGCAACTCTGCTGGGTAGCGTTCAGGAAACTTATTCCGTTATTCTATTTTTTATCCAATATTCCGTAGTGTCTAAATACAATGGTTTACAACTATATCTAATCTAAGAAGTGCACTTTGACAGCTGTTGAGTAAGTTGTCTAGGTATGTGAACATAATAATCGTTATCGAAAATATCCGATTTTACTAAGAAATCGATATTGATTCTTTATAATTATTAATTAAGCGGTTTATTTTTTATTTTTCAAAAAGGTGATGAATAAATTAAGTGCTAAATTAGTACTAAACAAATTTAATTATTTCAGCATAGAATCTATTCATCATATTTAGTAGGATTAGGTTAATTAAAAACAAAAACTGGATTTGTAAGCAGCTATTTATTAAGAATTACTACTATTACTTGAATTATCAGCGTCGCGAACATTAATAATTATTTCCTCATCAATCAAAGTGTCAAAATGTACATCTCTGTCAAAATCTCTATTCGATTAATTGTATTATTCTAAAATTTTTACCGATTATTTGGATATTCGTGAATTGGAAGTTGTCAAGCACTACTGTATAAAACGTGATGACGTGACATTGTTAGGTCGTCAATAACAATTACTATTTACCCTGTTATTTTTATTTTAAATTAGTTTTACGAGTTTCAACATTAGATTATTGTACAAGAAAGTCACCCGCAATTTTAATTATGTAAATAACTTAATAGTGGTTTTAAAATTTCAGATTTAGTGTTTACAATCATGTGTATACGTTTGACCGAGGTTATTGTGTATTAAAAAATGCAAAACGTCAAGATGCACTTCTTAGATTAGATGAACTATAGTGTGTTACCAGCAATGATGAATGGCAGTGAAACGTGGCCTCATAAAAAAGCTCAAAGTCCCTGAGTATGTCATGGAGATATCCTCGGGATTCTTTACGTGATAAAATTCGGATTATGGATTCTTATTATTGCTTATGGTGACAAACTAGTAAGCAGCACACCTAATGGTAAGTGTTACCGCTGCTCATGGACCTTTGCAATACCATAGATACAGCTAGGTCACTGACTGCCAACCAAAAACCTTTCAGAAAATTGGGCTTTCGCCTCTCGCTCACCGAAGGAGGCACACATATTGCCACTACTCAGACCTCGATGTTCTGAAAGAATGTGGTACTACCCCGCACGGGCCTTTTGAGTGGCGATCAATTATTGGACGACGTAGCGTAGGTCGATCCCCCTACTAGATGGACTGGCGAGATCTCAAAAGTCGTTTGATGTAAGTGGCATAGGACCGTTCTGAGTGGCATTCTTGTGGGGAGACTTGTGTCCAGCTGTGGACTTTCACTGGCTAATGGACGGTATTAATACAAAATGAAAAACTTAAATTTATTCTAATTGAATTTTAGCGAACAAACCTAGATGTGAATCTGGCAGTAAACAACTTGCTGTCGCGTGATGACGAGGAAGGTGAGGAACCGGAAGGCGGTGAGGGGGGCGACGGCTACGTGCCAGAGGACCTAATTTCACTACTCGACGGTGGTTTCCACGCCGCGCAACAGGATCACTCCGTCATCATCGACGCGGACACCATGTTTTCGGAGGACATCTTCGGGTACGCCGCTATCAGAAGGTATACCTGTCATGCTATGCTCCTCTGCCTCTACACGCTCCTCACCTGTAGTTAAACTAGTCCTCTCAACCCAATCTCTAGCACGCCGACAAGCTTACGCTGTTTTCTGTTGTGATTGGGTATTCAATGTTTAGTTCTATATTTAGGTTATGTCTGTTTGCATGCTTATTTCACTCTGTGCACTATTCCCTGATCAATGTGGTGTGTCGTGAGTATGTTTGTGTACAGTGTAGAAAGTAGCATTAGGAGTGATATGGTATCATGGGATGTTAGTGACAATATGGTTTTATGATAGTCGCAGTGGTGGCGGCGGGGGCAGTAGCGGAGGGCGCGGTGGAGCTAATCGCGAAAGCAGCAGCTCTACTCAGGAGCGTCCATCGGAGTTCAGTCGTTGGCGTGAGCGTCAATACTTTGGTCCTCGTAGGTGGCTTGAATCCGCCCTTCGTGATACCTCTTGGGATAAGGAAGGTGGTAATAATGATGGAGGTAAGATGTCGTTTAGTGTATTTTTTTTTTCAAGATTTTATGTCTTTTTCGCCAAATATTTAAATAATATAGGAATAAATGAATAAACTAGGAATAAATGAATCTATATTTCGTTTGTCTAGATCCCACGTAATAAGTAGGCAAGTTTATTGCTATATAGTTACTGTGAATTTGGTGATGGAAAAATTTAGTAGCCTCCATCCTAGAACTCGATATCATGAACAAGAACCGCGTAGTGGAATAATCCATAAGGCAGCGAAAGATTTATAACATATAATTTTCACTACAGTATGATGTCCGTTTTCATCAACGATTCTTAAAATGTAGGAGACATCTAAGACAATATAAATGATACATATTGAAAGTGTATGTTAATTAAAGTTAAATAAAATTTAAGTTTACGAGGTTACACTTAGGCACCCTTCAATACGTAACTTTGGTTCTTTATATCATTTATATTGCCTTAGTTATTAGCTAAAACTTAGGAGTCTTTGGTGATAACAGTCATTAATCTCACTCAATTACTCAATGACTTATCGACTCAGCAACAAAACAGTCCTGAGTTCTGAACTTACAATCATCATCATCATCATCAACCTGCTCTTATCCCAATTTATTTGGGGTCGACGCAATATGTCTTCTCCTTCCATACAACTCTATCAGACGTCATCTCTGTGGTCACTCCATGTCTATCCATGTCATGTTTCACGCAGTTCATCCATCTTTTCTTCGGTCTTCCCTTACCCTTAAGCCTTCAACATTCATGCTTAAAGCTTTCCTCACAACATTACTTTCATCCCTTCTCATCACATGTCCATACCATGTCAATCTTTCACTTCTAAATTTTTTCGTCACTGGCGCAACTTTCAAACTTCCTCTTATATGTTCATTCTTTCTTTTATCCATTCTTGTCACACCACACATCCATCTCAACATTCGCATCTTCGCTACATGCAGTCGTCTCTCATCCGTCGCTTTTGTCGCCCAACATGCTGATCCATACAGTATAGCAGGTCTTATTATAGTTCTGAACTTACAATATAATAAGAATATCAGGTATTATTTAAAAATTAAAAATTGCGATCTACGTGAGCGAAAGATACGTAAGTATCACTAATTTGTCTATGGTTAAGTCTTTTAATTTTGAGATTGAAGGCATAGACAATACTTGTGCACTATAATTCACCAACTACTTTTGACGCTGTCTGTCGTTGTAATCGAAGTACGGTCAGGAGGACTTAATGTATGTCCTTAAATAAATTTGGAGTATAGTTAGTTGATAAATAATAGTAATAACTAATGGTATAAAAACATTTGCAACAGCTGAAAGCAAGAAAAAGGATTCTTCAATGGCGGCATCTCCACTTTGGGTTTCCGAAGAATTGGAATATTGGGATTCTAACACTCGTTTTACCCACATTGCTGCCACTTATAGCGAACTAGTGGCTATATCTACACAAGGTCAACTGCATCAATGGCGGTGGGCTGATGCACATCCTTATCAACGTAATGACGTAAGTAGATGTTTTAAATTTTTAATTTATTGAGACGTGGTAGATATACCATGATCTCTATCTAGAATAGAAACGCGCGCGTGAGATCCTTAGCGTTTTAGTCTTAATTAGAATATTAGACAATATTAACTTAGGGACCATTCATAAAATATGTAAGGCGTTTTAAGGAGGTGTTGACTGAATATTATAACTTCTTACCATAGGCAGGGAGGGGTTAGTGAAACTGACATTAATTACGTAATATATTAACTTGAAAATTATTAGTTTTGGTCAAAACCATAGAGTATTTTAAATATATAGGTATAGAGGTAACAGCAAAGCTCAGGTACAGACGCCATCTGTCGATAAGTGGTGTAAATGGAGAGCGGCCTCCTTGGCTAGAGAGGATTCAATTATTCATTAAAATTAATATAATTTTTCTAAGTAATTTTCAGAAGTAAAATCTTTATAGAATTGATTTCACAACTGAAGATTATTAAAAGACTCTTAAAGAAAAACAAATAAAACAACAGTTTACCTTTAAATTTACATGTCCTACAATTAGTCGCGGTAGTGTAGTGGCAGCACGATTGGGCCGGAATCCCAATAGGCGCGGGTTCGAATCCCGCTTGCGACATCAATTTTTCATTTCGTAATCGGATTTTATAAATTAAGCATATTAAATGCTAAATTTCAGTAATTTAAATAACAAGGTTGTGTCATCGTTTAATACAATTCTAACTGTAAAGTTTGAAGTATTAAGCCTATAACATTGTGTAAACATTGTCGGGTAGATAGCACACCGTCACCTTAAGACGTAAATACAATACGAAATGAAAATTTGCATGTCCTACAATTAGTCGCGGTAGTGTAGTGGCAGCACGATTGGGCCGGAATCCCAATAGGCGCGGGTTCGAATCCCGCTTGCGACATCAATTTTTCATTTCGTAATCGGATTTTATAAATTAAGCATATTAAATGCTAAATTTCAGTAATTTAAATAACAAGGTTGTGTCATCGTTTAATACAATTCTAACTGTAAAGTTTGAAGTATTAAGCCTATAACATTGTGTAAACATTGTCGGGTAGATAGCACACCGTCACCTTAAGACGTAAATACAATACGAAATGAAAATTTGCATGTCCTACAATTAGTCGCGGTAGTGTAGTGGCAGCACGATTGGGCCGGAATCCCAATAGGCGCGGGTTCGAATCCCGCTTGCGACATCAATTTTTCATTTCGTAATCGGATTTTATAAATTAAGCATATTAAATGCTAAATTTCAGTAATTTAAATAACAAGGTTGTGTCATCGTTTAATACAATTCTAACTGTAAAGTTTGAAGTATTAAGCCTATAACATTGTGTAAACATTGTCGGGTAGATAGCATACCGTCACCTTAAGACGTAAATACAATACGAAATGAAAATTTGCATGTCCTACAATTAGTCGCGGTAGTGTAGTGGCAGCACGATTGGGCCGGAATCCCAATAGGCGCGGGTTCGAATCCCGCTTGCGACATCAATTTTTCATTTCGTAATCGGATTTTATAAACAGTTTACCTTATTATAGTGCTTTCTTTTATTATAATACAATATTTAACAACATACAACATTTTAATTATATCACTGGTCTCCGTGGGTATTACACATGGGTCAGGTTAGTAAAACAAGCGTTGATCGGTATCTTGGAAACAAAAAATAGTCGTCGGCGATAACAAAAAATACTCACACAACAAATAAACAGAACAGAATAATCACAGACTAATATAAGCTTACGCATAGAATAATGTCAAACTCACGTACAGTGTGGCCAGATTTAAATTGATCATTATGCTAGCTACTCATTTAATTTCTGCTAAAAATCTGATATTATTTTTGGTATAAATGTTAAAATTCTGCTAATAGATAAGTTTTAATGTGTACTAGAGAAAAACGCAACTCAATATTTTCAAATAAAAAAATACTAAGTTCTATCCACATTTTTATATAGAACTATAGAGTTTTGAACTATCTTAACCATATTTTTTGATGGCGTAAAATTTATGGATCCAGACTGTTCTTTAACTGCTTGTTTGACATGTAGAATTGCAGCAACATGTTCATTTTTAAAATTTTTTCGCACGTCATTTTTTATATTGTTCATTTGAAAAAATATGCGCTCACAAGATGTACATGTATAATCATAGATAAAATCATCATAGCTTTTGCGAAATAATGTACTTGGGGAGTGTGGGTACAATTAATTCCATCTGCCTTCGTGATTTTTGAAATGTGGTGGATATCGGTACTTTCATCAATGACAACTGAAGAAACAAGGTTTTCTGGCACACACTGCATGTTGAATTAGCTTTTTGTTGTATTTTCCCCAAGAATGAAAGGTGCCTTTAGAAGAAAAAAAAATACGTTCTATAAGAAAGACAGGTTTTTTAAATATGTTTACCGCAACTACCGAATGGTAATTAATTAATATCTAATCCCGCTAGTTTCCTGCGGAACTTTTTCAATATTATGCCAAAATCTGCCTAATTTTAAAGTCTGCGACACAATCTACTGTCATAAATTTGAGATTGAATTCTGCTAAAATCGCAGAATTCTGCTAAATTTGGTCACACTGCTCGCAAGATATTTTTTTAAATGGCTGCCATGGCGGCAGCACGTTTCTTTTTACGCAAAATACAATAAAATGTATAAAAATTAACATGTGATTTATAAAAATAATAAGAGTTAAAATGAATGTTTTACTCAAATACAAATAAGCTCATATAATATAAATTAATTTTATATTATTTTTATCGTAACAAAGCTTAACATTGGCGCCATCTAACGCAACAGGGTAGAATTAAAAATCTCATACAAAATTTCTATAGGCGAACTGTTAACACACTGGTCAAAACTGTCTTAGATTAATGTTATTGCAGTGAGATAATGATACCTACTTGTAGTAAGAAGATTGTAATAAAAGATATTGTCAGAATATCTGATCAATAGGGCATTTTCTTACAAAAATTCTTATTAAGGGGCAGGGGAGAGTAGTTGCAATCTTATGATGTCTTATCGTAGGAAGGGAGGGGGCCAAATCATTCTTCAAAATCACTTACGTAATGTATGAATGGCCCCTAATCAATATACATTGTTGGATAAAGGATTTCCAAATTCTCCAGAAAAACACCACATCTGCCTCAGTTAACAGGCCAATGGACTATCACACTATGACTATAACCGTTGGCGTTATAAATTGACAGGCGAATGCTGTTGGCGATTCTCCTTTAAACGGTTTTTACGACTCTTACGGGAAAATAAGGGGTGGTTTTATATTGTATTCTTAATCTATCGCCTTATTTAGTCTATTATTTATTTAAATATTATATCTGACTGTCAGACATAATATTATTCCACTCGTAGTGGGAGATCGTGTGATCGAATAGAATGGCTTGGGTTCGATTCCGATTTTTCGATTCGATTCGATTCTGTAACTGTGCTTGTAGGATGTGTGCTAATAGCCACTTATTCCAAGGATTGGGTATCCCATGTACGTTCCAAACTTTACCAGATTTATTGAAATTTATTTAGATTTCAATGTTATATTTATCTTTAACATTTTATGTTTAAGATATGGCGTATATATTAGGATTTTATAATGTTTACTCGTTAATTTCCGAAACGGTTGTAATGGCTATCTTAATTCTTATCATTTGATAGGTAACCGATTCTATGAAGAAGAAATAAAGTTTTTTTCCTAGTAAATATAAATTTTTAAATTTATAACTACGACGAAAAATCGAACTGGAATATCATAAAGAAATCCATATATAATAAAAGTAATCGTGTTTTTATAAGAAAAGAAATCCATATATTTTTTTAAAGAATCCACGCTAGTAGAGGCGTGCCTAATCCTATTGTTGTCAGCTCTACTTAGAGGTTATAATTAAGTTAATTTATTTAACAGGCGTCTGGATTGACGAGTTCTTTCCATCCCCGTTCCATCTGGCTTGGCATGGCACCTGGTGAACGAATAATCAACATAAGCGCTGCTGGGATACGCATATCAGTGCTCACAGATACTGGCAGGATTGCTACATTCCTGGATGAATCCATAGGTAAAACCATATTATAATTAAATTTAGACCATTCTTATGTAGTTTCTTTTTACAGCCTATATATATTTCTTTGAAAGAGATGAAGCCAGAACAGATGTAAGAGTAACAATAGGCAATGATGTACTAGAGCAAGTGGATGAATTTGTATATCTTGGATGTGGTTTTAGCCGAGATGGAAGGTACACCACTGATATAGAGCGAAGAGTGAATGCGGGAAATAGAGTGAACGAAGCGTTGGGACAATTTCTCGGTAGCCACCACCTCAGCCAGAAGGCACGTGTAGCAATACATAACGCAGTGCTTGTCCCAACATTACTATATGGAAGCGAGAGTTGGGTTTGCGGAAAAGAGCATGAAAGCAAAATTAATGCGGTCGAAATGCGATCTCTACGGAAAATCTGTGGAGTTAGGCTGACCGACCGCATTCGCAACGACAACGTAGGAGAGCGAGTAGGTATGAAAGAGAGTATTGGTGTAAAGATGCGAAAGGGAATGCTCCGATGGTTCAGACATGTGGAAAGAATGCCAAACGAACGTTTGGTTAAAAAGATATACAATGCGAAAGTGGAAGGATGTAGGTACCGAGGGAGATCGAGTCTCACCTACCTAGACCAGATTGGTCACGTACTGAAGGAAGGTGGAGTCAAGAGTCTCCGAAACCGGCGAGCGTGTATGAAGAGAATTATGAATGTTGAGGAAGCGAGTGAAGTATGCAAGGACTCTATCCTTGCATACTTCACTCGCTTCCTCGCTTTCTCTGGCACTCTGTTCTCTCTGATTACCCTGCAAGGGATAAGGCGTGATGATATGTATGTATGTATATATATTTCACTAGCGGGCATGACGCTCCTCCATGATGGGAAATTGACCTACTGCTATATTATTTTAACACACAATAGGTATGAGTATTCTTTTTAGATTTTCCGTTGCATGTGTTACCTACCTATTTTGGACTCCTAGTCATCTTATATAAGAGCAAGATCATATCAAGTGGACCCCCCATTTTCCACTTGCTCATAAAATTTATATTCATATATTTTTTTAGAAAGTAGTTATTATGAATAATTGATCCCCAAAATAGTTTTTGAAAATTTTCATTTTAATAATAATTTTTATTATAATGAAAATTTTTACGACTTATAATGTTGTTAATGAACAAAGTACAAGAGATATCTTAATGAAATTTTCAGGATTCATAGTTCAATACTTGTACTTTGAAGAAATAATTGTAACTTTGAATTATTTGTTTATTTTCACATTGTTAATTAACTTTTAAGTTAACAATTTAAAATTTCAATGACTTATCCCTCAAAAAAAAAAAAAAAAATATTTTTTAATGACATTCATTATGTATTTAAGCTTCATATTCCGAAATAAAATCTCACTGCTCGGAAGTAGATGAATTTATACAAATTTATTTATCACCCGGCGCTGAACGCTGCTGGTATAGCGCGCTGCCGCGCATCGGTTACTTATCTTTAGCTTCAATCAGTAATGATTAATAATAATTTATTTTTACAATTAAGAGCAGTATTATTCAAAAATAATTTTATTTAAGCATACTACACTAAACTAATTCATAAATCAAATCTTTTTTAATGGTGTTTCCATTAGAAAAGAGACAAGACAATTAACAAAAATGATGAAATTATACATTTTACAAAATATAATTTTTTTTTTTAAACTATATTAGTAAAAAATTTCTCATCTTCAGAGAAAAGCTTAGACTGGAGTGATGTACTAGTTAGTGCTTTAAAGTAATGAAATTGGCGAGTATTTTTAATCGTCACAGATTGTCCGTGTCGTAGCTTATACTTTTTTTCGTGAGAATCATGATATTCTTTAGAACAGAAACCAAAATTAATTTTTTAAAGGCATTTTTGGCTCATTCAAATAATGAGTGAGCATTAGTAATGTAACTCTCATTATTACGATGAAGGCTAACACGATATGCTTGTCTTTTGACGCTTCTTCCCAAGCCATCACATGCTCCTTTTCCATGAGATGTAGCAAAAAAGTTTGACTGTGCGTCCACATTAAAATCATTCTTGTGATTTAATAAATTCGCAAAATTATATTTATTTTTAAAATGAAATGAAAAATTAGATTTTTTTTTAATTTTATCTGCTCGAAACTTATTTTAAAAAAATGTAATTAATTTAGAGTTAAAAAGATTGATTTGATGCTCCGAATTCACGTCTTATCATTTTAATAGACCAATTCTCGGGAAGCGTGGTCAAAACTTGGATTTTGTCAGTTATAGTAGATTTTTCATTGAAAGCAGATTTAAAATTATTAATCAGAAGATAATTGGGATTTATATCATTATTTGGATCCTTATTATTATTATTTATTTTACTCACAACACTTAAAATAGCATTTTTTCGTTCAATGGTACTTGATACTAGCTTCAATTTTATTGGAGGTTCGCCAATCTCTAATAATAATTTATTAACATTGTTAACCTTTAACTTGTTGTCCACTGCGTCACATCGAAAGGAAGGATCACTTCTTTCATCATCGATAACGTGATCAGTTGACAATTCAGTCTTATCAAGATTTGAACATATATTAGAATTTTATTAATATTTAACTCTTCAGGAATTTCGAGTTTTCGGCCTGAATAAATGGCTCGCTCACACGAATTGCACATATAATCTCCAATAAAAATTTTAAAATCAACATTACGGTTCTTTGTAATTAAAACTAGATTCCTAATATTTTTTTTACGATTCTTTTTATTAAGAGGATTACAGCATTTATTTACTGGCCCATGTTAGATCACCAACAGCAATATTATAAGCACAAGTAAAATTTACAACAGTATAAATGAAAAAAATTAACGCAAATTTTTAAAATAAAAACTCTAGACTTAAATTTATCCATTAATACGGTTATGAACATATTTAACTAATGAACTTGAACGGCTTGAAATGTTCATTTGTTTATTTACATATATACATCAAAATAACAATTGAAGATAATAACTGAACGCGATTATTTTTGTTTGATGAAAATATGGAGTAATATTTACTACAATAAAAGTAGGTATATATATTTTTTTTATTGACAATTTTTTTTATGAAGTGACCAAATTAAAACTATTGCAATTTGTAAAAAACCATAAACAAAATAACGCGATTATGTAAAATGTATAATTTGATAATTTTTTTTAATTGTCTTGTCTCTTTTTTTAATGGAAACACCATTAAAAAAGATTTGATTTATGAATTAGTTTAGTGTGCTTAAATAAAATCATTTTTGAATAATACTGCTCTTAATTGTAAAAATAAATTATTATTAATCATTACTGATTGAAGCTAAAGGTAAGTAACCGATGCGTGGCAGCGCGCTATACCAGCAGCGCTCAGCGCCGGGTGATAAATAAATTTGTATAAATTCATCTACCTCCGAGCAGTGAGATTTTATTTCGGAATATGAAGCTTAAATACATAATGAATGTGATTAAAAAATATTTTTTATTTTTTTTGAGGGGGAAGTCATTGAAATTTTAAATTGTTAACTTAAAAGTTAATTAACAATGTGTAAATAAACAAATAATTCAAAGTCACAATTATTTCTTCAAAGTACAAGTATTGAACTATGAATCCTGAAAATTTCATTAAGATATCTCTTGTACTTTGTTCATTAACAATTTTTTAATTAAAAGTCGTAAAAGATTTCATTATAATAAAAATTTATGTTAAAATGAAAATTTTCAAAAACTATTTTGGGGATCAATTATTCATAATAACTACTTTCTAAAAAAATATATGAATCAAAATTTTATGAGCAAGTGGAAAATGGGGGGTCCACTTGATATGATCTTGCTCATAATGTTTATAGTAAAAGAGAAATGGTGACACATTGTCTGCCTATTCCTATACTACATAAAACGTATTTATCATACTATAGGTTAATTAAAGTTATTTTATCATTATTACATCCTGCTGTTACCTTCAATTACCTGTGGTCGACACAATGTCGAGCATATACTGCAAAAGTTTTGGCAATAGTTTTTATGACCGCCTGCCTGTGGTCAACTCTTTCTGGCAATGCAATTGTTGACCAGTGGACATCAAATGGAGTTGACGCAGGTCGATGTGAAGGTGCTAGTTGTCTTTTATGACACATTACATTTTATGACCATGATCAATGTAAGAATTGGTAGTATTCATAGCCATCGTGTCACAGCAAAGTTATTTTGTATTACAAGTAATTAAATTAATATATTTTTACTTTTTTTTAGCTCATGCACCAGGCGCATGCCGCCTAGAGCATCCCTTACAGACGTTTTTGGAATTTGGATCTGACAAGGCAATCTCATTGCATGTATGCTCACTGTATACTGTGGCGAGATTGGATTCAGGAGCCTTATATTGGTGGTAAGTACCAGTAAATATTAAGTTTCATATCCACTGTGGTAAAAAAAAAGAAAGGTAGTCTCACATATTCTTTAGAAAACTGAAATGATGTAAATTTTTGTAGTTGGATATGAATACATTTTGTTTTTAGGGGCGTGCTACCCTTGGGACAACGAGCTCGACTTTGGGAAAAACATCGTGCGCGATCCCGTAAGCAACAACGTGGACACTCTTCGACCGCTCCACAAGACTTACAAGCTGGACAAAGTGTTACTATGAAGAATGCTCCCATGTATCAACCTGGAGCTGTTGGTAAGATAATTGTCCCTAGTTTGTGTTGCTTTCTATGTTCAGAGATTCTCAATCAGATTTCCATATACAATAACCCCATGTATCTGATAGAAAGGAGTGATGGCCATCATATTTGTAGTCTGTTATCATGCGTAAAATCCACTTACTGCAAGTGAAGAAAGGCTATCGACTCAAAAATTTAAGATAACAAGTGCTGAGGAGTTAATGATCTAGGTCACGCAGTCTATTATTCTGAACCTTGCAAGTCTATCATAGAGAATTTTGATTATTTTTTTTTTATTTTGCACAGGATTTAATATGTCTACTGGAGTTCCGAAAGTGGGCATTCTACAGAACGCTGCATGGAACCTTTCTGATATGTGCCGATTTAAATTGCTGCCACCGCCGCAGCCTGACCGTTCTGTCTCCGATAAAGATAAGAGAGACTTACAGGTAAGATTTTATTAGTTACTATAGAATCTTGAATAAAAACACTTAAAAGGATAGTTCGGTACTTTAAGTGTTTAAAAAAGTCTAAAAATCCTGTTAGTTGCAAGCAATTATACGAGTATTCACGCACACTACTGTAAAATGGATCTCAATGACCTTACACATTACGGAGCGGGCCGGCGTAGGGTGTTTCTGACACCAATTTAGTGGCGTCAAATATTGTGTGAAATTGGTTTCTATGTGTTCTTTATTCTAAGTATAGAATATAATAAATGAAATTGTATTCCATACTTTAAATTTATTATATAATTTTGGGGGCATAGTCCGGAGCGTGCTGGGGGGCATAGTCCGGAGCGTGCGCGTCGCGTCCCCTGCCAGTCTAGTTAGACTGCTAATCCGGCTCGAATAATGCGTACCGCAGTGCGGGTTAGGGCGTCCCCCGGAGGCGACGCGTACCGACCCGCCCCCGTCGTTACGAACATTGGCAGATGCGGCGATGGTGGCCACCACCCATCACGCCTTGCCCAGTCAGGCGAGTCGAGGAGAGCAGAGTGCCGGGTGGGCACGTGGAATGTAAGAGGATGTATGGAAGGTAAGTTGCACGAGCTGATAACCGTCATGGCGGACAAACAGCTAGACGTGCTCTGTGTAACAGAGACCAAGCGAAGGGGCAGCGATGCCTGCGATCTTGCTAGTGGCGGGATGGCTCTGTGGTCTGGTGTACCACAGAGTGATCGAGCCAGCATGGGGGTAGGAGTGCTGTTGTCCTCTCGCTTGGCCTCAGGTGTGAAGGATTACGGAAAGTATGATCCCAGACATCTTTGGGTCCGTATACAACTAGGTGTCACCAAGGTATTCATGGTTGTAGCATATGCTCCCGTAGGATCCTCGGTGGCATCAGACCTAGAGCAGTTTTGAGATAATGTTAGGGAAGTTCTGGATATGGCAGAAACCAGTGAACGTGTGATTGTATGCGGAGATTTGAACGGATGGGTGGGAACCAAGCGTCTCGACTATGAGGACGTACTTGGTCCATTTGGTGATAAGAGAGTGAACGACTCAGGTAGGCTCAAAGCGGATGTATGCATGGAGAGAAACCTTATTGTGTCAAACACATTTTTCCAAAATAAGGACATCCATATGGAGAAGGAATGAACAGAAAAGTATAATAGATTTAATTTTGGTAGACAGTCGCCTCCGAAGCAAAATATTGGATGCAAGAACCTACAGGGGCCCCACAGTCGATACGGACCACTATCTCGTTATTGCGAGATTTAGTGGTCTGTTAAGAAAGTGGAGGCACAGGCGAGAGCGTGTCCACTTCGGACAGCTTGAAAGAATAAAGGTTGAAAGGTTGCAAGAAGAGTGTGTAAGAAAAAAGTATGCAGAGGGTGTCCGAGAACGGCTGACGATGGCAAGCCAGCCGCAATCGGACATTGAAGAACGCTGGAGAATATTGAAAGAGAGTACGGTAGATACAGCGAAAGAAGTATGTGGAAGTTCAAAGAAGCATAGAAAAACAAATGGTGATGCAGGGTGGGATGCGGAAGTGGCAGCTTCCGTAGAGCAAAAGAAGAAAGCGTGGCTGGACTATGTCTCTTCTTTGAATCTGAATGACAGTATGACTGAACAGAAGAAAGAAATATATCGGCAATGTAAGAATGGCACCAAGGCCTTAGTGAAAGAGAAACGTGATAGAGCAAATATGAGTGCAGAAGATAGGCTGACTAAAAACTTCGAGGGTAACACCAAACTCTTTTGGAGGGAGATGAAGAAGTCTCGGTGTGGTTGGTCAGCCTTCAGAGTGAATAAAATAAGGTCTAAAGGTGGAGACATTCTTACACAAACACAAGATGTGTTAAGCCGATGGAGTGAATATTTTGGCGATATGTATGCGGATACTCGAGTTGTCGCCGGTGTCGCATGTGGTTTAGTAGATCAACATTCGACACCGGAGTCCTCCGATGGCATCAGTATGGATGAAGTTGAATGGGCGATAAGAAGTTTGAAAAATGGTAAGGCAGCGGGCATTGATATGGTGTCTGCCGAGATGATCAAGCTTGGCGGCTTCTGTGTCTGGGAGGCGTTCCTATTGCTCCTCAATTTATGTTGGAGCTCGGGAATGGTTCCCACTGACTGGAATAGCGCAGTCATCGTGCCTTTGTTTAAAAACAAGGGTTCACGTTATGACTGCGCAAATTACAGAGCCATAAGCTCGACCAGTTTGGCAGCAAAAGTGTACGGTAAAATTATTGAAAGGAAAATGAGGATGGTGGTAACACCAAACTCTTTTGGAGGGAGGTGAAGAAGTCTCGGGGTGGTTAGTCAGCCTTCAGAATGAATGAAATAAGGTCTAAAGGTGGAGGTCTGTGTGAGACACAAGGAGGTTTCAGGAGTGGAAGGGGATGCATGGATCAAGTGTTCTCTCTGCGCAATATTGTGGAGAAGCATCTGGCTCTAGGTCAGAGGGTTTTCTGCAGTTTTGTGGATCTGGAGAGAGCATTTGACACGGTTGTACGAAAGGAACTTTGGGACATTTTACCGGAGTATGGTATGAACGGTAAACTGCTACAGGCTGTGCAGTCCAGTTACATGGGCTGTAGAGCCTGTGTGCGACTGGATGATGGAATGTCGCCTTGGTTTGACGTCAATATCGGCGTTAAGCAGGGGTGCGTTCTGTCAGCCAGGCTGTTTATCATATACCTGGATAAATGTCTCCAAAGGTTGAACGATATGAATGTGGGAGTCCAGATGGCAGACTCAGTGGTCAGTGCTCTGCTCTATGCAGATGATGCAGTCCTGCTGGCACAGTCAGCGACTGACCTGCAGACCCTAGTCGACACAATGACAGAAGATTGTAAGAAAAGGGGTCCACGCGTGAATGTGAGCAAAACCAAAATAATGGTATTTGAAAGAGATGAAGCCAGAACAGATGTAAGAGTAACAATAGGTAATGATGTACTGGAGCAAGTGGATGAATTTGTATATCTTGGATGTGGAGTTAGCCGAGATGGAAGGTACACCACTAATATAGAGCGAAGAGTGAATGCGGGAAATAGAGTGAACGGAGCGTTGGGGCAACTTCTCGGTAGCCACCGCCTCAGCGAGAAGGCACATGTAGGAGTACATAACGCAGTGCTTGTCCCAACATTTCTGTATGGAAGCGAGATTTGGGTATGCAGAAAAGAGTATGAAAGTAAAATTAATGCGGTCGAAATGCGATCTCTACGGAAAATCTGTGGAGTTAGGCTGATCGATCGCATTCGTAACGACGACGTAAGAGAGCGAGTAGGTATGAAAGAGGGTATTGGTGTAAAGATGCGAAAGGGAATGCTCCGATGGTTCGGACATGTGGAAAGAATGCCGAACGAACGTCTGGTTAAGAAGATATACAATGCGAAAGTGGAAGGATGTAGGTACCTGGGGAGAACGAGACTAACCTACCTAGACCAGATCGGTCATGTACTGAAGGAAGGTGGAGTCAAGTCTCCGAAACCGGCGAGCGTGTATGAAGAGAATTATGAATGTTGAAGAAGCGAGTGAAGTATGCAAGGATAGAGTTCTCTGTGGACATGTGTGTAATGCAAGTGACGTATCACACGTAATATTACCCGACCGCGTCCTGTCATATTACACATTACGACTAAACATCACATCACATTAAACGTGACGCGAACACCCGTGTACTGTTCTGCATTTCTGCAATGTTCGGTGTCTGGCAATTCAATATTTATTTTGAGCTTTATTTTCAGAACGTTAAGGCTTATATTTCTTGACGCCGCCCCCCGTATATATAAAGCGCTATCGCATTACGCATCACACATGACATGAAATGTCATGTGTGATGTTTGAAGTGATAATAAAATGTAATATTACTCGGCACGAAATGTAATGCCATATCACATCACTTCGCGAAGTACTGTTTCGTGCATGTCTAGTTCTCTGGCACTCTGTTCTCTCTGCCTACCCTGCAAGGGACATGGCGTGATGGTATGTATGTATGTAAATTTATTATGATATATGAATGACATTATACTGACTTGACGGGGATGTTGTCAATTTTGTCTAGGACTAGATATAATTTGCCTATTTTATATCCTTTTTTTTTGTAACAGATAAGGTTTTTGCTACATTCATTATGTCATATCCCTGGTTAATTTGTTGCATTTCGATTCCACGTGTGTATTGACAAATAAGGTATGTTGCAATAGAAGGTAAATTCGAACTAGACCTTATGCCGACCTACGTGAAAGGCATGTTTTTGTAATTATTATATAATATGGACCATAATTACTCTGCCGTTATGGAGGTGGTTTTATTTAACAGAGGGATGTACTTGTATATACCTACCGTGAAAGTATAGAAAAACAGAGATGTAAAGAAAGGCAAATAAAATTTGTGTACATAGCAGCATTAGTTCCTGAAGGTAATATCTTTTCAAGCAAGAAAAAGTACTGTTTCCAAGCGATAGAAAAAATCGTTGACATAAACTCCATTAATATGTACAATATGTACATAACTAATAAAACTTACAGCTTTTTTGAACTGCTTGTGTGTCCATTCCAGAATCAGTCCCCACTGACAGTATCATCAGTGAAAGCGTCGTCTTCTAGTGGCAATAGCAAGGATGGCGCTAAGGACAGTAATAAAGATATGGCAGATCGTCTCGATATGCCGCCACCTCCTAGTCCGGCATCTTCCACTTGCAGCGATACCAGCACTTCACATAGTAAGTATTACGTCTAGGTGTATTTTCTTCCATCCAGCAGATCGTCAACATCCACTACTTGACATAGGTCTCTCCAAAAGGAAGTTTCTCAAGAGAGTGTTATTGACTAATCTTCGAGTGTAAAGATGATGACGATGAGTAAATAAACAAAATGTATTAATATAAACTTGATTACGTTAACTTAGTCATCAGAAGTCCAAGATATTATTCTATAATATTTTTTTTCTAGAACGTGCTAAGCGCGTGACTGTTCGTGGCGAAGAAGGATCATCTAACGATGGCTCCAAGCGTGATGAAGAAGAATGGCCGCTCAAAGAGGTGGTGTTCCTAGAGGATGTAAAGAGTGTTCCATTAGGTCGTGTGCTCAAAGTAGATGGAGCATATGCTGCAGTGCGATTCCCTACTATAGGGAAAGATGGCAAAGAAGTTGTGCCCTCGGCTCCTGATGATTTATCAACACTGTTGCAAGACTGTAGACTTGTGCGCAAAGACGATTTATTGGCTGTCAAGTGGGGCGTGGGTGGAGCAGCTGGACATCGTGGCCCTGACTGCTTACAACGTTCACCACGTAAAATTGCGTTGCCACCTGACGTACAAGTCATTACCATAGCTGTAAGTATATTCATTACTTTACAATCATCAATTTGGTTCATGTTTTTTTCCGACATTTTATTTATTTCCTATAGTATATTTTAAGTCAAAGAATCTAGAAAAATATCGTGTGAATCTTGAAGTAATGCTATATACAGTACGTTTAAAGATGAATTTATGATAATCATATCATAAATTCATATGATATGGGCACCAAATGAAATTAAATTAGTTACTAGAGATATTATATATGATATAAATATACTAGATATAGCAAATTCTAAGAATAAATAAAATGAATTGTGTGAGAAGATAATGTGAAAGAGGTTTAGGTACGCCTGTCAGAAACCCTTACAAAAGATGCTAATATTTAGTATAGGACGTATCGGACGTCGTGGTGTTAGTCGCCCCACCAACTAGGTGGACCGATGACCTGGTGAAGGTTGCTAGGAGTTGTTGGCTGTGGGCGGCCCAAGACCGCACTTTGTGGCAAGATATGAGGGAGGCCTACGTCTACCAGTGTATGACAAAAGGCTGAATGATGACACAAACATGTTATTGATATTATAATAAATAATATATTTGTTGTAAATACAAGGTGGATAGTCGTGGTGTGCACGCGGTAGTACGTAGACCTGGTGGTGCTTTGGCGTACGCCGTATACGCTGTGGGAACTACTCGCGCGCTCACCGACAGTGTTTTCCCGACAGACAACAATGCTTTACTCGGATATTCAAACGGCTCTGTTATACAACTTGTAACTGCAGCTGAAGTAAGTACTAAAACAATTATTTTGAATTTATTCATTATTTTTTGCTCACCTGTCGATGTAAATGACCTGCAACGTTAAAATAACAGTAGCAGGTGGTTTGGAACCATGGTCAAAATAATTTTATCATGAGAACTCTTAGATTTATTTCCTATTTATTAATTATTTAAACATTTGTAAAGATAACTCATATTATTGGTGTATTTTATTAATTAGAAAGCCATATTGACATACAGAACCATATTTATTTTAGGGAAATAGGTAGTAAATCAGCCTATAAATTCCTTAGAAATATAAAATTCTCTGAAAGTATTGTTTTAAATCCTAGTTAATTTTAGTTGAAAAATTGGAAAGTATTTTAAATTTCTTTGCTTACAAGTGCTGTATTTATTATGAATGAATCTTACTAGCTATGCCTGCATGTAGTTTTTTAAACAATATCCTTATCCCTCGGGAACATTTCACACATATACATTATTCTTTTACTGGGATTATCGGTACTCAAGATCCTTTTCTATAAACATGATAATGTGTATTCAAAATTAAGAATTTAATAAACAAACAATTAGTACAATATTATTTTTTTGTTGATGCTAGGCTTATTTATTTGCGAGGGAAAAATGAGGTACCACAAGAGGAACTTGATCTAACATGCATTTAGAAATGCATTCCAACCGCCTTACCAATTAAGCCAGAGTGAGTAGGCCTACACATGGTAAGCAAATTGTGACTCGCATTACTGTCTTGGAAGACATATTGTTGGATCGGATTTATTATAGATATTCAAGTCGTGTAGTAATCATTTTTCCCTTGCAAATATTTTTTCATTATATTGCAATGTGTATAATAAAATGTTTATATAGACGCGTTGTAAAGTATTGTATATCATGGTATATTGCAGGGCAGCGAGCCAGTAGTGATAATGTTAGATGGCAACGGCGCATTGTATCCAGTATCGCGTGACTGCGTCGGTATGGTGCGAGCCCCGCCCGCGCTCAGCCTAGCGCCGGCGCGCGCTGTGGCGGCACACGCTCTGCCGCTTCATCCGCACGCAGCTGCCTCTGCACCTGCACACCATGCAGCACATCATCCCGCCCTCAAATCACAGGTACATATATCTAATTGTGTAAAGACCCTATTAGAAATAACAAGATTAAGAAACCTCATTCAATAAATTTCCAAAAGAAGTACAGAGCGACATATATTGTTAGGAGGTAGAAATCAATAAGTCTCTCTTATGCTCATAATATTTTCACTTATTCCATCTATACACAAGCCTATGGACGTCCACTGTTGGACACAGCCCCTCTCAAGATTGGCAGGCGGGTTCATGGTTATAGTTTTATGAGTTTCCCAGGTCAGGTTTCTATCTTCTTGGATGATATGAGTTAAGAATAAAATGTGTTACTCCCTCTCAATTTCTCGTTCGAGTTGTAAAAATCGGCTGTTGGGTCATCGGATGAATGGCCTGCAACACTACGATCGGCTAACTCGTGTCTGCTAGGTGATTTTAGTAAAAAAACACATTAGGGAATCCATCCCACATCTAATAGCGTCAATGGATTGATGGATTGATGCAATTGAATGTTTTAATTTTTTAATATGCACAATATAAATCGTAATATTGAAATCACTGAAATATATATCAAATATGCAAATATGTCAAATGTACATTATAAAATGAGGAATGTGGTGTAAAAAACATTATCAATTTAGCAAATGTTTGATTTCAAACAATCCAAAGAAACTTGCCTGATATTGTTTTCATTGGTAATAATTATTTCGTTATCAGGTTGCACTAATCATAATAGTGCCAGAGCCTCAACTCATGATGCCTCGTGTGCTTCGTTGTGACCTCGATGGTGTACGCCAACTTCTACACCAATTGGAATCTGACTCTAATAGTAAGTATATTATATTTAATGGAAGGTAGTTAGTCTATACTATCTACCAATTTACGACTGTAAAGTTGTAATATTATCTATGGTTTGCAGACTCCAATCTGTCCAGACAGGATATAGTAACTGCCCTTAGACTTCGTTCCGGACACATACCTTTGAACAGCTTTATCCGTATGATGAATAGGGGTTCTTCACCTGACTGTACTATGTGCGCAGTTAGGGAAGACGTCTACCACATCCTGGTGGACAAATATTTGTCTAAGAACGATTGGAGCCTGTAACAGTATTCTAGCTTCGCCTTTATCTGAAGAAGCAATATGGTTATATAATATAGTAAACATAGGGTTAAAACGTAGAAATAACTAGATTTTAATTTTTAATTTGTAATTCTAGATTTTAATTATTAATTTGTAATTCTCAACAAGGGTGACATGATCGCTTTGTGATCAAACCCTACCTTTTGGTAAATAAATGAAAAAAAAAAAGTTGTAATAAGAAACAAAGTGTACATTTTTGTTTATGTAAATATCGCTGGACTACCCTCTCCAGCTCATTAAATACTTTAGATACGTTCATAAGCATTCACCAAAGGGATGTTTATTTACAGAGCAACAGATTTTGGCTATTCTTCAAGAACGTTGCGACGGCAACAGGAATATATTGCACGCATGCGTGCATATGTGTGCGCCGACATCAAATAAGGAACCTGATATAGGTAAGTCGTATTGCATCTATTCATAAGGTTAAATCTTATTTACGAGTAAAACAGGATTTCTATATCTACGTGGGATTTGAACTCATATCTATTGGGAATATGTTCCAATCACTTTACCAATTAGACGGACGTGATACGTGTATGATAACTAAATTTTGGCTCGCATTATCGTTTTTATGGGAGACATACAACACACCATTGATTAGAAAATGTTTATACAGTGTTTCGATTTAATAGTCTAAAATTTTTGTTAGAATTGTAATAATCAACGGCACATACAATGAATATTAATACATATAGGCTCCATTTATTTAATTGAGCTATGTAGATTTTTGAAAATTTGCATTTATAGAAATAATGTAGTATATATAAAACTTTCCCATAAACTTTGGTAGTTCTTAGACCATTTGTTTCTTCAAAAACTGAGTACACTGTTATTGAAAATTTATACAATATTGTACGTATTCTAATGTAAACTGTATTTATGATCAGTGGAAAACCCTTCGATGCCCAATTTAGCGGGTGGTACGGGTGGCAGTAGTACCAGTGTTGAGGATCCTGTTCCTGCCATGTCTTGGCCACCGGAAGCGTTTGAGGCATCTGGAGATGAAGACAGTTTGATGGGGCTCACTAACAATGGGTAAGTTTCAAATTATATTTAACACATTTGTTTCAATTTTCATTGACAGCTGTTCAATAGCTCCACAATTATGTTATGAAAGTTATTTCCGGATGACAAAAATCTCCTTTGAGTAATAATTGTTATATGTTAATATTATTGCGTTAATGTATCTAATTTGTTTTTCATTTTAGCGACTAAATTGAATTTTCGTGTATGCGAATATGCAAGAGCCGGTATTATCCTTCGTTAGTGATATCATTTAGTTTTTTTTAATGACGCTACTGGTTAATGAGACACGTTGATATAGATTATTACATCAGTATACTTATTAAAAAGCATAGGTAGCACCGTGACTGTGTGTCGTATTTTAGGGTTTCAGAAGTACGCATTTTTCGTAGGCGACTCTGCTGATTATATCCTGTTGCTGTGTAGTAACTGAATCTCGGCTTTTCGTTGATAAGCGAGTCGGGAATTCTAAGGACCTAATAAATTCTCATCAGAAAACTGTCCAGCGGCAGTAACAGCGGCGGCGGCCCCGTGAGCGCAGACCCGGCGGAGCGTCGCGGCAACGCACTGGCCGCGCTACGGGCTCTTTGTGATAGCGTCGCTTTGCAGCCCTATCTCATGCAGCTACTCACTGCCAAGTAAGTTATAATCATATACAGATATTCAACTAGTATCGAACGGTTGATCATCTTGAATTGCTATACTGTACTTAAAGGTTCTCATTCATAGATGTACAAAATGGTTTTAAAAAAGCATTTAAATACAAAATGCAAAATACTTTTCAGATTTACTATTTCAAATGCAAAATACCAAATAGTTTTGCGTTTTGTATTTCAAATGCAAAATAGGTATTTTCAGAATACTTTTTCAAAATAAAATACCTTTTGACCAAATCTCAGTTTGTAATCGGGTTTTAAAAATATTTAAGCATGTTAAATGCTAAATTTCAGTAATTTGAATAACAAAGTTGTGTCATCGTTTAATACAATTCTAACTGCAAAGTTTGAAGTATTAAGTCTATAACAATGGGTAAACATTGTCGGGTAGATGGCTTACCGTCACCTTAAGACGTAAATATGATACGAAGCGAAATTTGCATGTCCTACAATAAGTCACGGTGGTGTAGTGGCAGCACGATTGGGCTGGAATCCCAATAGGCGCGGGTTCGAATTCCGCTTGTGACATCATTTTTCGCTTCGTAATCGGGTTTTATAAATAATTAAGCATATTAAATGCTAAATTTCAGTAATTTGAATAACAAGGTTGTGTCATCGTTTAATACAATTCTAACTGCAAAGTAGTATTAAGCCTATAACAATGTGTAAACATTGTCGGGTAGATGGCGCATGTCACCTTAAAGACGTAAATATGATACGAAGTGAAATTTGCATGTCCTACAATAGTTCACGGTGGTGTAGTGGCAGCACGATTGGGCCGGAATCCCAATAGGCGCGGGTTCTAATCCCGCTTGTGACATCATTTTTCGCTTTGTAATCGGGTTTTATAAATTCTGTTATGTTATTAATAATAATAATACTCACTTAAAATAATGTAAAAAACTAGACTAACGAAAAGAGAGCCATGGCTCCATTTTGTGAATTGTGTGGCCATTTATTTCGGTTCACTTTTCTTTTCTCTTATCTTGTTGTAGTACAGTACATTGCCGTTTCAGTATTGTAGGGATAACAACAACACTTCAATATCATAAAAGTGGGTAATCAAATCAAATAAAATAAGGGCGCGCAGTCTAGCAGGTGCCTCTATCGGTCAAATTCGGCAATACAAGCGTCATTCGTTCATTTCATTTTGTTTGACTGGTAATGTTGGCTAAACTTAATCACAAAGTATTTTGCATTTTGAAATGAATATTAAAAATGCTAAATACATCTCGAAAGGTGTTTCAAATAAAATACAAAATGTTTTTACTAAAAGGCATTTAAATGCAAAATACAAAATAGGTATTTTGCATTTTGTATTTGCATTTTAAATAGAAGTATTTCAAATAAATCGCATCTCTGCTCAAATTATATTTAAAAAAATAATAAAACCACTGCCTTTTATAGTTATGAAGTATTTAGCTGGCTTAACTTTTGGAATAATATAGGTATATGTTAAAATCTGAACAGATCAAGGATTTAATTGTGCAATTAAATAACAAATAGTAGGGACAATAGTGAAACGCCCGATTATCGGTTTCGCACAAGCTATGAGTGTGTCCAGACCATAGCCTGCCAAAAAAGGACGAGATTCTTAGTCATGCAAATTGTTGGTACAAAGAGGTGGATATGGTGTGATAATTTCTTATTAAAGCTAAATGTTTCATAAACAGAGACGGCATGGGACAAACACCTTTAATGGCAGCGGTAGCTGAACGAGCTTATCGTGCTGCATTAGTACTGCTTGATGCGATACGTGCGTGTCCCGATACCGATGAAGCCCAACGTTCGGCGGCCATTTTCCCACCCAACGCGCATCCTGATCATTCACCATTACTTGTGCTCTGTTGCAATGATACTTGCAGCTTTACATGGACAGGACAAGAACATATCAATCAGGTATGCATATGACTTGACTTGGTAAATATTATGATTTTTTTGTTTATGTATAATTATTGTAATTTTTGTCACACAACAAATGGAGCATTAACGATTTTATCCTCGTCTTCTAATTATTAATTATAATATTATAAATGTAGTTCCATTGACGAACTATAGATATTATGTAAATTAAATTCACTAATAACTTTATATGGTCTTATGACAAACTTAAACTATTATCTATCTATCTTATTATTTGAAATTATTTCAAACTATATTATTTTCTTTTAGGATATATTTGAGTGTAAAACATGTGGACTAACGGGATCATTGTGCTGCTGTACAGAATGTGCAAAGGTAAGTTTGCAATATCAATCATGCCATTTAGTATTTAATTGAGAAGTATAGATATTGTTATACTGGGTTTATTCAACTTGTAATGTCCAGCCTGTTTTCAATTCTTTTTTTATTGCTTATGGTAATAAACGAGCAAGTAGCACACCTGATGGTAAGTGCCACTGCCGCCCATGGACCTTTGCAATACCAACGGTATAGCTAGGCCGCTGCCTACCAATACATAGCACAAACCCACCCAGTTGGGCTGCCGGCTATGACGCTCACCGAACGAAGTGCAATAACACATTGCCATTACTCAGACGTCGATTTTCTGCGAGAGTGTGGACTACCCCGGACGGACCGGTCCGCCGCTGTAGACGGGAACTATCAACAGCGTGGTCCTATCACCAATAAAAATTATACCTGAAGTAATATATATACACCTGGGGGGGCACACTTAAAACATTACTTATTTTTACTGACCGTCGCGCCGCCTACAGATTGTTTGTACAAACTTAACTGCTGCCATTTTGTCCTGTATGTCAAACGTTTGACAACTGAGAATTGTTATTTTTTGTTCCTAGCGTAGGTACAACTTGTACTTATTGTCATCAATCTATTTACGGTTATTGATGTACTTTCTCAAAATTATCTCAATTTTCATTGTTAAGCTGATATTATTATTGCTTCGTTATCAGATGATATGTTTTTTTTTATATTTCAGGGTAGCTTTCATAGTAAAAGAAAATTCTATATAATTACACATACACATGTAGATATGTATATATATCACTTCAACTTTAGTTCACCGCGTAAACTCTGGGTAGCAGCACCTTCCATACATGCATATTTTATCACGGAGTTGCCACTCTTTTTCAGTTTAATAACTTTACTCTTTGATATACACACAGATTTTTATCTGTTTTCTGGGGTTGTAGTGACAATATATCAAATATTTGTCTTGTTTCACTCTCACTCATTTAATATTTCATGCATTCCTCTTATTTAAGTGTTTCCTTAATTCAAAACTTTTTATCAGCATATCACCAGTTTCATCCAAGAATAGTGAAAGAAGGAGTACATGGTTGACGTGTTTTATTATTATTTAATATTTGTTTTGCCATTGTAGGTCTGCCACAAAGGACACGATTGCAAGTTAAAGCGCACATCGCCGACCGCCTATTGCGACTGTTGGGAGAAATGCCGTTGTAAAGCGCTCGTTGGCGGTAATTGGACTGCGCGATGTGATTTATTGGCGCGTCTTGCTAGAGATACATCGTTAGCAACGCACTTTAATTCTCGGTATGTTCATTCTTAATACTAACAATACACTAATGAATGAATTTGTTATTCAATTACTGCAGATATATTTGACGGATTCGAATGAACGTATGATAATCGGCATTATTTATTATTGTTCATTCAAAGTAATTTTTAAATGGCTGGTACTGCGTCGGACGGACTGGCTCGCGGCTATAGACAGAAAACTGGCAAGTGTGGCTCTACCACTATGATGTCTTCGTTATTTCTAAGCTGATTTTACAATTCCCACAAAAAAATTAGGACATCTACCTCCATTAATCGGGACAAAGTCAGGAAGATGATAATATCGTTTATAACCATTAATATTTGCTGTGTGGTAGCAGTTACGAATACTACCAACCCTTACATGGCCGTGGGTGTCGTTGAAGGCGTCTAAAAGCTTTACGAGGCTCAAAGTCTCTCAGCGTGCTATGGAAAGTGCTATGCTCGGTATTTCTCTACGTGATAAAATCCGGCATACTCCGTAATCCGTAGACTGTATCCGTAGAACGGTTGTAACCGACATAGCCCGAAGAATTAGCACGTTGAAGTTGCAATGGACAGGTCACACCGCTCGATGAACCGATAACCGTTGGGGAAGAAAGATTCTCGAGTGGCGACCACGAATCGGACGACGCAGCGTAGGATGATCCCCACTAGGTGGATTGACGACATTATTAAAGACGCAGGAAAACTCTTGGATGCAAGTGGCGCAGGACCGTTTTGAATGGCATTCTCGTGGGGAGGCCTACAATGGACGTTTATGAGCTGATGGATGGATAGATGGAAAAGCTTTATATAGACTTAGGGTAATTCCACATGATGCCGTCTGGTCATCAAGTCTTTCCCAAGGAGGATTGACGCCAGATAGGCGGCTGAGATAAAAATACAATAATGATGCTGACTATGTATGACTAACATTGTGGTGTACAGGGGCGAGTCCATTCTGCTGTTCCTGGTTCAGACAGTGGGTCGTCAAGCGGTAGAACAACGGCAGTTCCGCGCTGGCGGTGGTCGAGGTCGCGGCCCACGGAAGCAACCTGGCTCTGACGCTGAAGTGGACGCACCGGACCATGATCTAGAACCGCCCAAGTTCGCCAGGAGGGCGCTGTTGCATTTACTATGTGACTGGCCGGCGGTGGAAGCGGCAGTCATGTGCGGCGCTACCGGTACTGGTGAAAACGAGACTCGACCCGCCAGTCCTGCTCCACACCAATCAGGCACCACACTGTTGGACAAATTTACGCATGCACTTATTGTCAAGTGCACCAATGAAGTAAGTATACCTAATATACGTATCATATTTAGAGCCTTTATTGTGATGATAGCAAACTATGTTTTACGTATATTAAACAAAAAAGTCAAGTTTTGGTGACTTACATTATTAAGTGGGTATTTATATCCTATAATCTGAAATAATGAAATGAATACGTTTTGTTTTGTTGTACTTTTCATTCTTTTTATGTAAAAATAAATACTAGAGGACAAAAATTTATATATTATCGGCGGTAGGAATTGTACAATATTTTGCACATGTATATGCATGTATACATATATATATATATATATACATATATATATATATATATACATATATATATATATATATATATATATATATATACACATATATAAATCTCGTATATTTATTTTATCTTCTAACCAGATGTTAGACACTCTCCTACACACATTGATCCGGGAACAACAAAACGACTCAATACCCGGACGTGCAGAGCGAGCTCGCGAGGTAGCAAGACGTTTTGTGCGATCCGTCGCCAGGATATTTGTCATATTCAGCGTCGAAATGGCGCCAGGTGCTGCAAAAAAGAAGGGGTAAGCATATTTACAACAAACGAGTTTTATTAAAATGTAATAAGTCGTATTATAATGATTACAAGAACTAGTTGTATCATTGTTATGTGGAGGCATCTACAAATATTACGAACGTTTACATTGCTCGTGGGTGTCATAAAAAAACTACTAAGAGCTTTACATTGACCGGGGCTGATTCTATCTGATGCCAAGGTCATAAAACTATTGCGAAGTCTACAGTATATATTGCTTTGACTCCAAGTAATTGGGATAAGAGCAGGATGATGATGAACTAGTTGTGGTTATCAATTTAACAGCACTAAATTCACTATCAGTTTGGGCTCCTATTCTTTTTTTTTATTGGTCGTAATGAGCGTTCTAGAGTCCACAAAATAAGACGGACATGAAAAGTAACGTAAATTTCTATAAACCTGTATTTTGATTTAATATAGGTTTATTCTTCATTGGCATTTCGAAATGTACTTGTGAAATTGTGTTTTAGAAGTTTTAGATATGCATATACAGTCAAAACTGGATAAGCGAGAGTTCAAGGGAGCAAAATCTCATTCTCGCTTATAGAGGTTTCTCACTAACCCGAGTTTCTCGCTAATGCAGGTACATTGGTAGTGTTTCTCTCTTATAGAGGTACGCAGCAATAACAAGTCACAGCAAGTATGAATATAGTAAATTTCGCACGCATTTTTGAACGAATTTCACGCACGAAACGTAAATGTTTTATCCGGAAGGCACTTGAAAAACAAAGCAGTTTCATCCGCGTTGTAAATATCGCCTGGTTCATACCCTTCTAAAATATTTGGCAAATCTTCAGTCCAGTGGTTGCACACACCTAGGTCCACAGATTTACTTTCCTCAGCTGCTTTTTTGAAAACTATATCATGACGCCTTTTAAAACTCTCTAACCAGCCGTTACTAGCAGAAAAGTTCTGGATTCCCAGTTTTGTAGCAAACTCTTTTGATTTTCCTTTCAGCAAAGGTCCATCCATGGGAATGTTCTTATCGAGAGTTTGTTTTATCCATTTCAAAAGGCACTTTTCGATATTGGAAAATTCAGAAATTCTAGTCCTCTTAATATTTCCATGTCCATCAGAGCACTCAGACTTTATAGAGTCTTCTAATTTTATAATAGGTGGATTCTGGTAAATTAAACTCCCTCTGAATTTCATTTCGCGATTTGCCGGATTCAAACGCATTCACCATTTTAAGTTTATCACTTAATGACAGTACTTTAATCTTCCGTTTTGACATGATGCAGAACAGAACTTTCCTTCGCAATTGATTAACTATAAACTGAGTACCTAAGTCCGACAAACAGGACGGTATACAGGCAGGCACACGTGTCCATTCGAAAAGAATGCGATAAAATAACAACGTTATTTAGTTGCACGAAATAGAATAGGTACAATATCGACGAGAAAACAATAAAAAAACAATTGTAGGAAGTTCCACAAAAGTTAAGAATGAGTCATAAAATAGCAGATGTTAAATTTGAATTTTGTTTTGTCATTTGCTATAGTTCCTCCTAAATAATGTAAATAAAGCTCGACTGTCGCTTATAGAGGTATAGATAAGCAGCAGTCTCGCTTATGGAGGTTCATGAGGGGAAAAACGACTCTCTCTTACAGAGGTTTCTGTTTCTCGCTAATAGAGGTTTTGGGAGCTTAAAATGACGGGTCCTGGCTTTTACTCTCACTTATAGAGTTTTCTCGCTTATCCAGTTATCACTTATCCAGGTTTGACTGTATTTTCAATTTTTTTTTGTGTATAGTAAATATAATAATACAAATCTTGTATCGACTGATAATTTGTTTTTATTTCTTATAATGTAATATATAGAACAATAGGCGTATTTAATAATTAACCTTCATTGTGGAAGAGGCCGGCGTCTAACAGTAGGAGCTATATAGGCTGAAAAGTAGTGAAGATAAGAATTGCGTATTGTCAAGTGTCAATTGGTTCTTCATCTTGAATATTTACTTCATCATCTCAGCTCATATATGTTCCACTGCTGGGCTCGAGCCTCCGCCACACTGAGAGGGAAAATGACCTACGCCACGCTGGTCAGACGTGTTGGTATAGGGCTTTGTTTCGAGTTTTCTTTCTCTTGCATAGATGTTATATTCATATTTTGTCCCTTAGTCGTCTTTTACGATCACCCATAGGTAAGATAGGCGGTGATGAATTGTATTCTTACTCCGTCACCACATGGAAAATAATATTTACTTATCTTTCTAGTAAATGTAGGTTTAAGGGATCAATGTTGAGATGGTTTTATCTTAATTGAACATTTTTTCCAAGTAAAACATAAAAATGTTTATAAACAGTTCCATTGGATAAATTTCTACACATTTTCTTGCAAACAGGAAGATGTAAATTATGATTTATATTTTTCATTTAGCCCTCTGTCAATAACTTCATCTCTGGTCCGGTGCCGACGAGTATTCGCGGCGTTAGTGGCTCTGGCTGTAGAGGAACTAGTTGAAGCGGCTGATGCCCTTTTGGCTCCGGTGCGGCTCGGAGTGGTGCGTCCAACAGCTCCATTCCCATTAGCTACCACTTATGTGGATCTTGTAAACGGCAGTGAAGATTTGTTTGGAGTGGAACCACTTTCCACTGGTCATTCGCGACTCTCACATACTCGCAGGTAATTGTTGATTATTTTTAATTACGTATATTTATGTATATGTTTATGTATATGTATATTTGGAACAACTTCAATAAATAAAACGCATGTTACGTTTTATCAAAAATACTCAAGTCTTGTCCCAATAATATATATATTGCCCCATTATGTCAAACTGGTTGACAGGTTTATTTCTTTTAACATTATTATATCTGTTGTAGTGATGTTATCAATTTATGTCCATTATACATTCTGTAATAACGGCGTCGAAATAACACATTAAAAATTTACTTACTCTTTTATATTTTAGTACAATTTAATAGAATTTATAAGTTTGTTTGATACTCTTTTACACCTTTACTATCCATTAGATATTGTGCATTCACATTGTCAGAAACAAGGCACAAGACTATAGATAGAGGTTAAGCTCCATATTAGCACCACTAAAATAAAGCCTATTCGATCATCTGCTGTTGGCCATTATGACAAGATTGAATAAGTAGTTCAAAATTACTATGTATTAACGTACTGATGTTAGAATCACGTCTTAATGACAATAATAATAATAGTCCAACTGATTTCCAAATTGAGCCCTTTGATTTGCTGGCCTTCGTGTGACAGATCAGTGAGCCCTGTTAGCTTTGAGTGATTATAATGATTCGTAAATTGTGTATCAGATTTATTTATTTTATCAGAGAGTCGAGTGCGAGCGGTAGTCGTGGTGCCGCGGTAGGCGGCACGTCTATGGGTAGTTCCACACTGGTGCCGGACCGCTCATCTACGCCAGTGGCCACGGAGTATGCGGATGATGTGGCGGCGGCGCTGGGTGCCGATGATGACGCGTCAGAGAGTGACGAGCCCGCACCGGCACCCGCCGCTCTACAGGACGTGCGCGATCAACGGGATAACCAACATGACGATCCTATGCCTGACAGGTACAATATATGGTACAAACAGGTACAATATATGTTACACATAGGTACAATACACACCCACACATTAAGGATAAATACAAATGATAATTTGTATAGTTTCTTATTGCTTTGTGCCCTAATGAATTGCGTGTTTGAGGAAACACAATATGTTTTACATTAATTTTAAATTTGCAAAGACTGAGAACATCATATATCCTTTCTCAATCCTTATCAGGCTATTGATTTGTCGTTGCCCATTGTTAAACATAAATTTTCACATTGAATATAATGACGCAATCGCCGCGCTTTTTAATCGAGTTGGCGATCACTTGATAATAAGCCTCTTGAGAAAGTATTTTAGTTATTATTATTGATTTTTACATAACAATTACAAAAAAGGGTTAAAATTAAAAAAAAAAACTTAACATTTCATTTAAAGAGATGGTATATATTACAATTGCTTGCATGTAAAAATATATACCACATGTTCACTTTTTACAATTTATATTTTTTTTGCATAATTATATCTTTTATTTTAAATGAGTCATTTAATTCTATTAGGGGACAAGAGCAGCACGTCGTTGTAGAAAACGGCACTGAGCGGGCTGAAGGTGGCGAGAGTGAGAGTGAATTAGATCTACTTGCAGAAGTTGAAACAGAGAGCGACTCAGACGATCAAGACAATGCAGAGTCGGCGCAACGCAGTGTGCAGACTGGCGCTACGCAAGGCTCTGATGCAGGTGTGTTAACATGACGAAAACAATTTTATATTAAATGTGCAATCTTTTTTATCCGTGTGGTGACGGAATAAGAATACAATTCACCACCTCCCTACCTTAACCGTTGGTGATCGTACGAGACGACTAAGAGATATAAAACGCATTAATATCTATGTGAGAGAAGGAAAGCTCGAAACAAAACCCTATACCAACACGTCCGACCAGCGTGGTATAGTAGATTAATTACCCTCCCATTATGGAGGAGGCTCGAGCCCAACAGTGGGACATATATAAGCTGAGATGATGATGATGATGATGAAGAATCTTTTAAGGACACAAAACCAGATGCTTGGTTACTTTAATAATATTAGGATATAATTGCGATTTGTGACGTCTTGTGTTAGATGGCTATGTTGTATTGCATTTTTCTATCAAGAAATCTACGTAGTAGCACAAGTACCGTTCTTATTGATCGTAAAAAAATTATACTTGAAATTGTTTAATTTCGTTAAAAATGATTAAATTTTTCATAATTTTACTAAATTTGAATGTTTTAAATTTTGTAATCAATCTCGATCACTAAACACGGCATTTGTGTTATTATATATATATATATATATATAACTAGCTTTTGCCCGCGACTTCGTCCACGCAGAAGTCATCTCTGACAGAGTTAAATAGAAAAAGCAATGCAAGGTATTGAAGGTTTATCGCCAGGACGATGATTAACAGCGTCAGAAACTGGGATGCGGTCGCCGCCTTCTGCGAGTTAGTTGTCTAATGGAATTAGGCAATATGGTGGGTCCGAAAGAAAATACTCTACGTTGACACGCTCTACCGTCGGTGCTTTGGGCGGCGCAGATGTGAGTAACTGTATTGAGGTTCACTGCATGAGGACTTCGACTCGCGATGATACCCGATTGCGGTGGTTCGCCCGCATAACGTAGATGTACGTGTACGGCGCGCTATGGGGTTACGCGTCACCGCAGACGGATTGGGTGCGGTGTGTCTATATACCATAGCCGGTCACTAAAGGAAAAGGTTGTTCAAAGTTCTATTCATTCTACAAATTATATTGCCTTTAATAAATAAAAAAAAAAAAATTTTTGGCGCAAAAATTTTTGGCTAAAGGTCAGGAAGTCTTTTGCGCTTTCATTGATTTAGAGAAGGCTTATGACAAAGTGAGGAGGAATGAACTGTGGTCGGTACTATCTATGTATGGGGTAAATGGCCATCTTATTCAGGCGCTGAAATCCATTTATAAGGATTCCAGAGCCTGCATAAGGATAAACGGGTCCTACACTGAATGGTTTAACATTGATAAAGGTGTCAGACAGGGATGTGTAGCGTCACCGTGGCTGTTTAACCTATTTATGGATAGCTGTTTGCAAGATTTAAAAAATAATGAATGTGGTTTAAGAATGAATGAGTTACTCGTCAAATGTCTTCTTTATGCCGATGATCAGGTTTTACTTGCATCGTCGGCTGAAGACTTACAGGCGATGGTAACTACTATGCATGATGCTTTTGAAAGAAAAGGTATGAAAGTGAATGTAAGTAAGACGAAAGTAATGGTCTTTGAAAAGGATAAATGTATGACGGAATGTAATATTTTTATAAATGGTGAGGGATTGGAACAGGTGAAAGAATTTGTATACTTGGGTGTACTGTTTACTAGTGATGGTAAAAATGATGAAGATGTTGAAAGACGAGTAAATGCTGGTAATAAAGTGAATGGGGCATTGTACGCTTTTATGAAAAGTAGGAATGTATCTAACAAGGCACGCGTAGCTGTACATAAGGGAGTATTAGTTCCCACTCTCATGTATGGCAGTGAAAGCTGGATTTCGCAGGGAAGACATGAAAGTAGCATAAATGCTGTAGAGATGAGAGCTCTTCGTAGTATGTGTGGTGTAAGTCTGAAAGATAAAATTAGGAATAGTGTTATAAGAGAGCGCTGCGGTATGAATGAAGAAGTAGTGACAAAGATAAAAAAGGGTATGCTGAGGTGGTTCGGACACGTGGAAAGAATGAGTGAAGAAAGGTTGACTAAACAAGTATACAAAGCGAGTGTGAGTGGGACGATTACAAGGGGAAGACCACGTCGTACTTTCCTGGATCAAATTGAAGATGTGTTAGTGAAAGGTCAGATTAAGAGTACGCGTAATCGTAGAGCATGCATGAAGACTGTGATGAGTGTGAATGAAGCGATGGAGGTATGTCAGGATCGTGGTTTGTGGCAATCCGTAGTCTCTGCCTACCCCTCAGGGAAACAGGCGTGAGGCTATGTATGTATACTATTTACGGTATGACCATGGGATAAAAATATAATTATCGCCGTCCTTTATTTGACTGTTTTGTTTCATCAGCAGAGCTGCGACCTTGTTAGATATGATTTATTATTTGAGTTAGAGTGAAAATTTTTGAAGCTAAACTTAACCTGTATCTTAAACCCTTAGGCAAGAACCTGTTGCCGTCTACTATGTGTATCGTGTGAGCTCTCACGCCGGCACTGGTCGCCACGACGGCACTGGTGCGGGGTTGATGGAAAGGGAAAGCGAAACACGTGTTTATTTATTTTTACCGAAGAATATTTGTACGTGATTTAAAAAGAATCGATAAAGAAATATTCTCCCAATACATACTTTGCCACTTTGTTACACCCTCTTAGGGTCGGAATTCATAAAATCCTTTCATATTGAATCTATGTCATAAAAAGAAACGTGCGTCAAAATTTAATGTTTCTAGCTTTAATAATTTCGGTTTGGCGGTAGTGAGTCGTTCAACACGCTTCACAGGCCTAATTTATACAACCAGAGGGTGAAAATTGACAAATGCTGGATATTACCATAGAATATTTGATTCGACTCGTAATTTGAATCGATAAAGATTTTTTTCTCCCCATACAAACTTTGCCACTCTGTTCCACCCCCTTAGGGGTGTAATTTCGTAAAATCCTTTCTTAGTAAATCTCTACGTCATAGAAAGAAACCACTGTCAAAATTTCAAGTTGCCAGCTTCAATAATATCGGCTTGGCGCTAATGACTTAATGAGTCGTCCAACCCGCTCCGCAGGCCTAATTTACACCTCCAGAGGGTGAAAATTAACAAATGCTGAAACACGTGTTTATTCATTTTTACTGAAGAATATTTGTACGTAATTTGAAAAGAATCGATTAAGATTTTTTCGTCGAGCATTCTTTAAATTGCCATATTTTTTTTATTTATAAACCAATTGACCTGAAATAAAGCCTAAATGTTAAGAGAAGCTTACCACAATATATTAGCGAAAACCGCGTCTAAATCGGATAAGCCGTTTCTGAGATTAGCGTGCACAAACGCACAGACAAACAGATAAACAGACAAAAATTTAAACAATCATTGTTTTGGGTTCTATTCGTGTTGATAAAGGTCCCCAGTAATGCTTTTTCTCATATATCTTCCATGTACAGACAGCGATCCGTTACATTTTTATTATATGTATAGATGTTGCACCACTTCTTTTAGAAATGAAAGGCGTGATAATATAAAAGTATGCTCATATGCATAAACTTTAAGTAAAAATATGAACTGTAAAGTACTAAGTTTTGATAAAAGTCGATATATTCAATTTTACAAATTCGTATGCCCTGTCATCAAATCTGGTAACTGGGCATCATTGTTTATTATTTGAATTATCGCGTACATCCTGACAGGCATAGCCTCACTACTGCTATACCCAGAGGACGAGAGCGGCGACTCCTCTCAACCGGAAGATGAAGACTCCGAGGCAGGCGAGACGGACGAACAAGACGGAGAACCTGAGCAACAGCAACACGATGGCGATACGTTAGAAAGGAGAGCCGCTCCACCAGCCAGACCTAACTTAGCGCCACATTCTATGCAGTGGGCAATACGGTTCGTAATAATTTTTAAACTTCAGAATCGACTTGCGACATATGCCTGCCTGCAGTCGTAATTAGACCTGCTCGTCCAGTTTAATACCACATTCTCGCAGGAAATGACGTCTGGATAAAGCTATTTGCTACTGTCGTCGCTCGATGAGCAAGAGAGCTAGTGGAACAAATCTTCCACGTAATTTCGGTCCTCACTCTAGTCCCTCCAGTTCTTATAGTACTTGATTGCTTGACTGCCCTGGTATTGCTGAGGACTGCCTATCAGTAGTTACTACTTATTAGTGGGCATACTTATTGATTGGCCACCATAGTAAATAAAGAAATAACAGTTTATGCTACAGTAGGAACATTCTGTAAATATCATTTAGGGTCAGTTTGAAAGTTTTACTCCTATATACTTATCGACATGCAACATTAGCAAGAACTAGTATTTTTGCAGTACAATGCTAATCTTTCTGTATGAGTTTACTATAAGGTGTAATTTGTAGGTATAGTCTTTAAAATATAGCTTGATCTCTGTGACAGATAGATACAAAACCGATGAAGTAATATTGAATACGCGTCATGTTTACAATTTTATTTTGTATTTTTTTTTATTGCTTATGGTGGTGGCAAACGAGCGAGCAAGCAGCACGCCTGATGATAAGTGTCACTGCCGCCCATGGACTTTTGCAATACCAAGGGTAGCTTAGGCCGCTGCCAACTAATAAAATCCCCAAACCCAACCCAGTTGGGCTCCCGGCTCTCTCGCTCACCGAACGAAGCGCAATAGCACATTGCCATTACTCAGCCGTCGATCTTCTGCGAAATTGTGGTACTAACCCGGACGGACAGGCCTGCGACTGTAGGCAGAAAACTGTCAAAAGCGTGATTCTACCAGTATGATCGCTTATATTTTCACTCTTTACGTGCCAGTTATATCTCAACTGAATTATGAATATAAAAATATGAATATTTACACCAAAACTTGTACCTCATATATTTTAAAATATTTAGTTACCATTTTATAAAAATATGATGCTTACGCAAATACAAAGTCATGCTAGACTGAGAAAAAGATAGAGATGGGACAGTCGATAAACGTGAATCGATAACATTCTTATTAATTATTTATAAAACAAGTAAAACCAAATAATTACATATATAAACCACTTGGTTACTCTATAAAATAAGAAAATTGTGTTAATTTAGTATTCAGACATCAGTTATAATATTAATAAGACTATTTCTTTTATATTAAAAATATAAATTCTTTTATAAAATAAACATGATGAAATTATCAGTGACCAAGAACTCGTGATCAACCTACAGGAATACCCTAGCGATAATGATAATAGTGACGATGAACTTGTATGCACTCTTTTCGAATAATAAAAATAAATAATTAACAGCTTTAGTTTAAATTAAATAAAATCCATTGATTTCAATTCAATAAGATTATTATAGTTGTTTTACATTTTTGATCGATTCACCCATCCATTTGATTGAAATTCAATAAGATTTATATACATTGTTTTTCAATTGCAGTAGTAAATAACTTTAAAATATAAGTAATTATATCGATAAAAATACAGACTACATCGTAAGCGTCCGGCACTAGTGACAACTGTCACAGAGATCATGCTATATTTTATAGACTATAGGGAATGGGTATGTTATCAATACAACGTGACTCATTTTTTGTAACTTTTTAACCACCATCCCTGTGTAATCATCACGTAATATAAAAAAGACCCAATTTTGTTCAATTTGAATTCGTGATGAAAACTATGTTTGAGCGATGATTTCATTTCAAAAATGATCACTGACTAATTAAATTGCCCGTGATACAAACAATAAAATGATCACGTTTGTATTTGATTTTTAATTTGCCGACATGTTGAACACTTTACAGCGTTCATATTCACGGGAGGAGTATGATGCAGGGATTTAAGAAGCCTTAATTTGTGGTCTTTTATAAACAAAACCAAAAGATCTATTCTTTGATTTTAAAAGGCTGTTGGCTGAAAGTTCATAGGAACAATAAAAAGACGAATTGTTTTATATGATTATGTTTCACTTTGATTAGATCTAGGGAGACAACTCGAGGCACAAGTAGTGGTAGCACGGGTGGTGTACGCCTGACCGGCAGTTCGTCACTGGTATTCATAGATCCAGCGTCGTTGCGCCGATCAGCTGCAGCGCACGATCCGCATTCAACTGCCACTACGGCTTCATGCTTAGCGAGAGCATTCGGTAAGTGTACTATCTCGTGTTTATATAATACATACATATCATCACGCCATATCCCTTGCAGGGTAGGCAGAGAGAACAGAGTGCCAGAGAACTCTATCTCTGCATACTTCACTCGCTTCCTCAACATTCATAATTCTCTTCATACACGCTCGCCGGTTTCGGAGACTCTTGACTCCACCTTCCTTCAGTACATGACCGATCTGGTCTAGGTAGGTTAGTCTCGGTCTCCCTCGGTACCTACATCCTTCCACTTTCGTATTGTATATCTTCTTAACCAGGCGTTCGTTCGGCATTCTTTCCACATGTCCGAACCATCGGAGCATTCCCTTTCGCATCTTTACACCAATACTCTCTTTCATACCTACTCGCTCTCTTACGTCGTCGTTACGAATGCGGTCGGTCAGCCTAACTCCACAGATTTTCCGCAGAGATCGCATTTCGACCGCATTAATTTTACTATCATACTCTTTTCTGCATACCCAACTCTCGCTTCCATACAGTAATGTTGGGACAAGCACTGCGTTATGTATTGCTACACGTGCCTTCTGGCTGAGGTGGTGGCTGCCGAGAAGTTGCCCCAACGCTCCGTTCACTCTATTTCCCGCATTCACTCTTCGCTCTATATCAGTGGTGTACCTTCCATCTCGGCTAAATCCACATCCAAGATATAGTTTATATAATATATAACAATATATAACTTTTACTAATTTATTTTCGACCTATACTATACATTACTACACTTTTTTTTAAATTTAAAGTACATACTGTTTTTTGGAAAAGATGTTATCTGCTTACATGCATTAATTGACTTTTAACACATTTATGTTAAAGGAAATGGTGACGACCACTTGAATTTAAATTAAATAAGTGTAATATTTGTTTTATAGGCATAGTAATACGTCAAATCGCTGATCTCTTATGGGAGTACGAGCGCGTTACATTGCCACTGCCGCGTATGGTGCCGCTTGCTTACCGCGAGGCACTTCGCTTGCAGTGTTACCTCGAAAGACAACTCAAACAAACATGGGATTGGCTTGTCACCGTTATGGATGCAACTGAAGCACAACTGCGGTAAATATTTATTGATATTGTTAAGATATATTTTTAACCCAGTTTATTGGGTATTTATTATTTGGAGTATGTCTAGGGATGGAGACACTTTTCCATATATGCAATTATAATTTTCCCATTCTCAACTATTTGTGGACAGTGGATTGGGAAACTAACCAGAATTAATGCTGTTTATAGTAGTCATTATACCTATTTGCTAGTGTTTATTTTTTTATATTCAGATTGTTAATCATGCTACTTTACCTTAATACAGAAATATGTTATTATTATTAGATATCATATTTAGACTCCATTTATTGCTTAGTGGCTTGAGATAGACATACTTGTTTCTTATAGACTTTGATCCAGGTAATCACACAACTTCAATATTCATTACTTCATTTATTACTCTATCATTCCAAATAATGCGGGCATTCTCATAGGATATCCTCTTCCTCTATAAGGCCGTAAAGTAGAAGAGATCTGCTTCAAGACTTCAAACTATGTATTATGCCTAGATAGCCCGGAGACACCAAGAAACGTAAAAGTGATTAACTAAATTAGATTGAATGTATAGTTAAATTCGGTGTAGTTTCTTAAACTACATGGCGTCTACTCAGCAATTAATGGTATTTGTGATCATTAAACGTATGGATATTATAATATTTATTATCAACCAAAATATTGTTAAACAGATTCGGAGCATCCTTAACGTCTAATAATGCGGGCACTGCGACCGGAGATGTTGGACGTACTGCCACCACTCGACGCACTACACTGACCTCGCCTGCCACAAGAATCATTGGATTCTCAGAAGGGCCCAGGGTGAGGGACCGTGAACAAGGTACTTAAAACTACTCTCTGTAAAAATTGCATGCGTCAAATAAAAATAATATTCTGTAGTTAAAAGTTTGATCGCTGATACGGGCTTATAAATATGGATTGATTAACACTTAAGTTTAATAAGTTTAAATCAAAAATAGAAATTTATATAATAAGCGAAACTCCATTGACCGCCTAGTCATCAATCTCAGCAAATAATTGTACTATTATCTTGAAGTTTGTTCCGTAAATTACTCATGAGAAGTATGCGCGGCTCTTAATCCGTTAAGAAAGGATTTTTGGATATACCATCTCTAAAGTAAGTAAAACAAGATTGAATTACTGTATGACAACAGTTCGACATTTTCGTTACGTTCGGCAATTTCAGAATTATGTTCGCGATAAAATCTGTAAAAATAGTTTTATTGTTTAATATACATATAAGATATGAACGCGTTAATACAATTCCTCTCCTTATAACAATTTTGCCAAGTTGTTTCAAACACTTTTCCTTATATGGTGATTAAGTGCTACCAGCTCTTATTCTCCCATGGCAGTCCTAAAAACCAGCTAAAGTATCACGAGTAGAATAGACAGCAGTAGATTTCTTGATGGACTTGGGTAGGCTGGTGTATGTAAAACCTTCACTAGCCGTTAATAAAAGTTCTAGATCCTAAGATTAGTATATGCAGCGACCTGGCTGTGCTCATGGTATTGCCGAGGCCCATAAGCGGCAGTTATCACTTTACCTGCTTATCATTAGTTGGAATGCACGCTCGTCTGCCATAAAAGGCAAGAGTAAAAAAAACGAAAATAAATATTGGTAGTACATATTTATAATTACTTAGCGTACAATAGCTAGTGTCATGAAATATATAATCGAGTGTGAATAAACATGTGCGCCCGTGTAATGTAGTGCGGCTGGCAGGTGTGGAGGCGGGCAGTGCACGGCGTGAGTTCCTTGCGTACTGTTTGTCACTGCTGCGTGCGCACAGCGCCGAGCACGCGGAGCAGCTGCCGGTACTGGACGTAGCGGCTCTCAAACACGTGGCGTACGTGCTCGACGCGCTCGTGTACTATATGCGTGCAGCACAACCCCAACCTCATCACCACCATCATCTATGGACACCGGTAACGTACACTGTTACGTCATTACAATTTTTATATAAAAATATTTATACAAAAATACAGGGGCTTCTCTATTACTTGAACCTTGTTAAGTCATAAGACTCAGTAAATCTAAATACGCATTACCTCGTATTTTTATCACAAAGGAGACTGAAACTACTTAGTTGCTTACTAAAATATAATGACGTCTAAATTGAAATCTCCTGAACTCCATAACAATAAAGTCTTAAAAGGATTTTTTTGATGCTTCTGATCTATTATTAGTGCTTGGCACGTGCAATGAATGAATACATTTATTAAGAGTTCTAAGCAACGTAAATCGTGACTTTCCAAGTCGAAATTTTAGCTATAAAATCTTCTGTATCTCGAACTACTTGTTAAGTCGAAAGCTCATTACCTCGGATTTTTGTTTTTGCATCTCCCTTGACATTAGTTATCGAGAGTCCACTGTATTTATCATGTCTCAACGTATACGTACGTAACGTGAAGTATAAGTGATATATAATTTAATGATTAATTTATTTATATTATTATCTTATATAATGTATTTCTATTATTTAAATGCAGAGGATGGTGGTTTATCTTGCTACGTACACGTAATGAATAGGGATGAAAGGCATTTAACGAGTGAATAGGATTAGGGTTAGCGTTTAGGTAGTGGGACTAGCTGAGGCAGCGGGTGACCGGCCTGAATTGAATTAACGGGACATAACAATACCGTAGCCCACCGCCAAAAAAATGCAAAGGGTGGGCCGTTTGTTTACCAAGGAGTATTGTAGGAGAGTCAAAAACTGATGGATAAAAAGAACACAATCTTCTTTTTCCGTGGATATCATAGAAATCGCTTATGAGATTTAAGCAGATAACACAGCAAGAGAAAGAAAACTCTAAATGAAACCCTAAGATAACGCGTCTGACCAGCGGATAGGCAAATTTTATCATATCTGGTTGAAGTCCGCACTGGTCCGAATTACTGATGCAGTATATGGGCCAAGAAAAGATTATTTCATAGGATAATAACTTATTTCTTAATATAAAATTGTTATATATTATCATCATTATATATTATCATTAATATAGGATGAAAATGAAAACGAGGAAGGCGATGAGGAGATGGCAGTAGGTGGCGGCGGCGCTGTAGAGTCTGACGGTGAAAGCGAGAATGCACGTGGTCGTACACACGGTTTCTTCCAACGATCTGATTCCACGCTATGCTTGGGTTGTCCACCACCTGACCCTTTTAACAGTTAGTGCTTATTTATTTAATGGATTACAGTTTTCTATATTAGCAGTATGTATAACGCCTACTTGTTAGAATTGATTTTTAGGCGAATGAACAAAGAACAATATATCAACATTATCGAGATTAGCATTTAACATGCTAATTTATTCGCGAATGAAAAATTATTAGCACATGTGGAATTTGAACACACATCTATAGGAAATTTATTTGAAGTCCTTTCTAATTAGGCTAGTGTTACCAATGTAAACGAATGACTCGCATTATCGGCTTTATATAAAATCATCATCATCATCTTGCTCTTATCCCAATTACTTGGGGTCGACGCAATATGTCATCTTCCTCCATACAGTCCTATCAGACGTCATCTCTGCAGTCACTCCCTGTCCATCCTCACGCAGTCCATCTTTTCTTTGGTCTTCCTTTACCCCTAAAGCCTTCAACATTCATATTTAAAACTTTCCTCACAACATTACTTTCGTCCCGTCTCATCACATGTCCATACCATGTTAACCTTTCTCCTTAACTTTCAAACTTCCTCTTATATGCTCATTTCTTATTTTATCCAATCTCGCCACACCACACATCCATCTCAACATTCGTATCTCCGCTACATGCAGTCATATACAATATATCTATATAATATATTTATAAAAATTAAAAGAATGTGTTGTGACTTAATTGTCACGACACATTCTTTTAATTTTTGTAATCCCATTTACATTGCATATTAATTTAAAATTAATAAATATTTATACATATAATGTTAAAGCCGGACTTTTTTTTTGCAATTTATACATTAAAATCTATTCAAATTTATTATGAAATAGGTAAAACGTTATTACAATATTTGAAGCAATATTTTTTTATATAGCCGTTCCAACTAGCTTTAACGTATTTTAAGCTATCGGCATTTGATATTTCTGTTGCTCAATATTATTGTTTTTTTTTAAAGAAGACAAAGCCTTATGTCATACTTATGGATAGAACTGCGTAGTGGATGACTGCAACAATACCAATACCAAACATAATTAACACTTAAATTAATTTATACGTAGTACAAAAAATTGTTTCGCTTGACAATAGTACACACTAACTAGTTAATTAAACCACACGTCATTTGTATGCTGCCGTTTTACAGTGATATTGGCTTAGGTCTTAGTTACCGAGCCCTAAACCTCCAAACAATAGAATATTGATATCGTAATGATACGTTTACTATGTTGCATTTTGGTATTGTTTAGTGACAATGCAAGACGCATTACCACTTGCCGACCAGCCACAATTGTTGCAACCGAACGCACGTCGCGAAGAGTTGTTTGGCATGCCGCGCCAGCTCGTCACTGTGCCTACATCGGGTGATGCACCGCCTGGGGTCAACAATCCGTTAGAAGGTAACATTACACGTAAATATGAACATTTTATTCATATACTATTATTATAGCAGATTCTTATTTTTTTTTTGTGTTTTGTGACGGAATAGTAAGTTCTCCTCTTGATGCTAAATAATAACTGCCACTTATGGACCTCTGCTATAGCAGAGACAGTCAGGACACGGCTCACCTTTATATATGTTTGGGACGTCGGCCATTGCTCGCCGTACTAAGTGCAATAGCAAATTACTAATACGCTGACGTCTACTTTATGCAGGATTTATAGTATTGGGGTAGAACCAAATTTGTATAGCCGACCCTTTTTTTGGCTGTAGATAGATAACTGGCAGTATATGGTTTTACGATTTGTGTCTGACTATTAATTTTGTCCTGTTATTGCTTTCGAGGCATTGATCATCGTTAATATTTACCAAATTGTGGATTAATTTTGTTGATTACATTTGACATGCTAGACCTTTTGTGAAATCTTATTTACAAATGAAAAAAGTGATTACAATAAGCGTGACTCCAACCCAAATCTATTGGAAATCTTGTTTATCTCTTAATCTATTAACTGTAATGTGTACTAGAATATTATTGAAGGCTGGCCATGCTCTTGATTGCTTCTATCTTCACCAGATTCTATCTTCAAGCACAATAGATTACACTTGGAAGCTTTACTGGTAGTGACTGTCGTATAAGGTCCCGATTAATGTTTCCATTTTAATGCAAAATGACACCGTCCGGTGCATTTCAATGAATGTAAACTAATAAAATTATAATTGGTGTGGTTGGCAGAGCAAGAATACAATTCACTAATACATTTCTCGCTGGTGTCGTAAAAGTTCAGTTGTGGTAGGACCACGCTGTTGATAGTTCCCGTCTACAGCGGCGGACCGGACCGTCCGGGGTAGTACCACACTCGCAGAAGATCGACGTCTGAGTAATGGCAATGTGCTATTGCGTTTCGCTTGTTGAGTGAGAGAGCCGGTAGCCCAACTGGGCGGTTCTGGGGTTTGTATTCGTAGGCATCGGCCTAGCTATACCGTGGAATTGCAAAGGTCCATGGGTAGCAGTGACAACTACCATCAGGTGTGCTGCTTGCTCGTTTGCCACCATAAGCAATAATAAAAAAAAGACGGCTAACGGATATCGGAAAGCTCGAAATAAAAGTATCGCCGTTTTACCGGCCTGACATTTTATTGAGTTTCCTCCCCCAGCCAGGTGGCGAATAAAGTGTAAAGGCTGTATAATATAATATGAAGAATGCAATGAGATGATAAAATTCTTAGTAACAATAATCAGTAATTTGTCGATTAGAAATAAAGTAACGAATTATTTCGTTTCCAGTTGTGCCACGTCGTTTAGGATTGTCGACACGAGGCACAGATCGTGGCTGGTCACCACCGGCACGGCCCGCGTCCGCTCCACCTACGCACTCTCTAACCAGAGACGAACCACAGGTTAGTACAAGTTTTTACTTGCATGCCTATTGTTAAGTATTATTTTGCGACATATATAAAATGAATTTGGCGCTGAAAAAGTGATTGTTTTTATTCCATGTATATATGCAGCGGATACTGATAATACAATATTAATTAAGGAATCCAATAATATTACTTAAAATATTTAAAGCTGACATATGTGAGAATGAAATTTATAAATGTAACTAACCCAAAAGACGTTGATCTTTTTGTATAAAAAAAAACTCCAATACATGAGTTAGTTAGTGCCTTAGAACAGATTCAGTTATGAAAATCAAGCTCAAATCGTTTAATTTTATATACGCCCTTGGTTCCTCTCTCATTATATAGATTTTGTTAATTATCTATTTCTTACAAATGGTAATTCTTTTTCTTAATTCATTCCTGCCTTATAACGTGTATGCAAAATAAATATGTTATCTTAAAAATAGTCTGAATTATCGTCAAGATAATGTGAAGTTTAAGAATAGCCTTTCTGCTTTTATTGTGGAAGCATTATACATTACCCCGTCTGACTCTTCTACTTTAGTTCTATGAATCTAACGACCAATAAAATTTGATCTTATCTGAAAATCATCATCATCATCATCTCAGTTTATATATGTTCTGCTGTTGGGCTCGAGCCTCCTCCGGAGGTTAATTGACCTACTATACCACGCTGGTCAGACGTGTTGGTATACGTGTAGGGTTTTGTTTCGAGGTTTCCTTCTCTCTCTTGTTATATGTGTTTTATATCCCTTAGTCGTCTCGTACGATCACCCACGGGTAAGATGGTGAAGGTGGTGGTGAATTATATTCTTACTCCGTCACCACACGGAAAATATCAGCTGCCAATTAGGACGTCAGTCATAACTACACATACACTAAAATTATTATTATACAGGCTGTAACAGAGAATAGGAAAGCTGCTCAAACGCGTGACAAAATTGATGGTAGGAGGAACACAAAAAAATTTGGATATAACAACTCGTTAATGAAGCATATAAAGTTTTAAATTTTACCATCCTTTTTTTTCTGTGACTGATGAATTGATGAAGTATACTTGATACTTTATTGCAGATGAATATTGATACTTTATTGCAGATAAAAGTATCAAACTCATGCTTTGTTAAATACTCATCAGAATTTAAGGAAATCAATGATTACGTTCGCATAAGTGAGATAAATGACGCTTTAAATATGTTATTGGAATCACTATAACTATTATTTATTTTTATAATATACATGCTAATTACGATTTACGACTATTGAATGAACTCTAACATATTCAGGCAGCTGTTCCATATTCTAGTACATCTGTATATATAAAGATAGATATTAACACAAATTGATTCATATGTGTTATTTTCATTACTGAATTTATGTTCTGTATTCCAGTATTAATTTAGTGTATATTGATAATCTTTGAACATTATCATTAGCATTTGTGATTTTTCAGGATTTATCTTGTGCAAAAGACACAACAACTAAAATGGATATTGATACTGACGGCGAGTACTTATCAGACTCTGATTCTAATGAAGCTAGGCAGATACCAAGGAAAAAACATCGCAGGTATGTGAAAATTGTACAGTGATAAAGATAGTTTATTTTACCTACATAAAAAAAAAGGTACTACACTTTTTTTTTTTGGTATGCTATGGCCCGGTCACACGTCGCCCGCACCGTCCGGGGCGACGGAAGGGCAGCGCGTGGCCCCATAACCCACCGTATTCCCTCCCCATCGCCATTGGGCCGGCCACTGGTACCGCTTCCTTGCCTTCCGTGGCCAGCCCGACGGTCAGGGACCCCGCCCACACGGGTGCCGTACAGGGCCATCGACCGGATCACCCCCGCGTACAGCAGTCGGCACGTAGCGCTGGGTCCGCCCACATTCGGCATAAGCCAGGATAGGGCGGACGCCGCGCCGACAAGCCGTGGAGCAAGCCGACGGAAATGCTCCCGGAACCACCATTGCCCGTCGAGCACCAGACCCAAGTACCTCATATGGACTCGGATGCTGATGGGAACCGAATTGATGGTGATCGAGGCGTCGCTGGGTGGACTTGTGCGGGGCCCAGGGAATAATAAGGCCTCTGTCTTATCCAGGGCCACCCTTAGCCCCAGCTCCTCGATCCGCCTGACAATCTCCGCGGTGCCAAGAGTTGCCAGGCGTGCCGCCTCCTCCAGCGTCCCACCCCGGGCTGTGACGAGTGTATCGTCGGCGTAACAGATTACGCCCAGCCCGAGCGGGAGGCTCCCTCTCAACGCCCAGTCGTAGCCGATGCTCCACAAAGTCGGCCCCAAGACCGACCCCTGCGGAACACCGCACGACATGGGCGTTCGCATAACATCCCCTACTCGTTTCTTATAGAGGACGCTGCGCCCCTCCAAATAGTCTGCCACCAGCTGCCTCAGGTATACAGGCACCCCGTGATACCGGAGTGCTTCCCTGATGCAGCTGAATGGCAGACTATTGAATGCGTTGGCGCTGTCTAGCAACACCGCCAACAGCACCCCACCGCCAGTGTCAGCCTCCGCAACTACGGCCCTCAGGCGCAGTAAGGCCGCGATCGTCGAACGCCCCCTTTCGGAAACCGAATTGGGCGTCCAACAGATCGGGGCCAACCTCGCTAAGGTGCTGGCCGATACGGACAGCCAGGATCCTCCAACTCCAACAGCTTACCCGTATCGTCCAGCAGCACGATCGGCCTATAGGCCGATGCCGAGTCCGGAGACCGTCCCGGCTTCGGCAGGAGTACCAGCCTCTCCTCCTTCCAACACCCAGGGAATTGCCCAGAGGATAAACACGCGTTGTACAGTCCCCCGAGGCGCGGAGCTTACTCAGCGCCGCAGGTTAGGGGCGACCCCAGGGGTCACGCTCGAGACTGTCCAGCATCTCCAGCCGACTAACGGATGGCCAAGGTCTCCTTGGCCTGACCGATGGCCAGCCTGAAGGCAGACCGCGCACTGCGGTATGCTTCGTACAGCTGGCCCTCGCTCAGCGTCGCGGTGACGCCGCCGACTGCGGGTATACGATCTCCGAGAACGTACGCACTCAGCTCGGAGCTCTGCCAACTCCCGATAGTAGTACCTTACCTGCGGGTGTCGTACAATATAACCAAGGGTCGTCAGCTATCAGCATATTACTAGTTTCATCGCTGTAGAAGTCTAGTTCGAAATAAAACCAACCAGCGCATTTTGTCAAAACCCCGATTCACTAGACAGTGGCGATAAGACGTCGATGAGACCCAGATATCGTCTGATAGCACGTAACACTGATGCGACTTGGATATCGCGCCGAGTCTGCTTAATTGATGTTTGCTCATAGCGAATACGCGCTGTATATGGTATAATAGGACAAATATTTGCATAATGGAGACTTCCCCAACGGACATATTTTTACCATTTACTTTTGCTCACCGCTTCACGTTGTCAGCCTCGATTTCATGTGCTGCTGTACAAAAGATGGCAATCACAACCATATTGTTGTCTCTGAGTGAAAATAACTACAAGTTGAAATTGTCAAATTTATTTCACGCTTACCTATGTTAAATATTGAAAGACTTTTTTTACATATTTTTTTTTTAAATAAGACTCCATCCACCCTGCGCTAAGGAAATAATCATTGTATTGCGGGGGACTTTATAAATATGCAATTAGCGCAGACAAATTACACAGAGACTCAGAACACTTTGTGGACCGCACAAAGTATTGTCCCGCGTGGGAATCGAATCCCTAGCACTGGTATTGAAGGTCGCTATCTTAACCACTACGCCATCTGTGCAGTCAAATTAATTACAAATTATCGTATTGAAAGTAATTTTGCACTATTTCAACTAAAATTACGACTCACAATTGGGAGCTGCTGTGGCGAAGATTCGTTCCGCCACCACGGCCCCGGCCCGGACGGAATTCCAGTCCGGGTGTTACGTACGTTACTCCTCGAGCACCTGGGACCTCATCTCAGGCAACTGTACAACGCCTGTTTGACGTTTGGACAGTTCCCTGAGTGCTGGAAGAAGGGGAGGTTGGTTCTCCTGCCAAAACCGGGACGGCCCCCGGATTCGCCGTCGGCCTACAGGCCCATAGTGCTTCTGGACGATGTGGGTAAGCTGCTGGAGCGTGTCCTCGCTGCCCGCATCGTCCGACACCTGAAAGAGGTGGGGCCCGATCTGTCGAACGCTCAATTCAGCTTTCGAAGGGGGCGTTTGACCATTGGGGCCCTGCTCGCCTGAGGCAGACGGCTGCGGAGGCTGTCGCCGGCAGAGGAGTGCTGTTGGCGGTGTCGTTGGACATCGCCAATGCATTCAATAGTCTGCCATTCAGCTGCATCAGTGAGGCGCTCCGATTCCATGGAGTGCCCTTGTACCTGAGGCGGCTGGTGGCAGACTATTTGGAGGGGCGCAGTGTTCTCTGCGCGAGTCCCGCAGGAGACATTGTGCGGACGCCCATGTCGTGCGGTGTTCCGCAGGGGTCGGTATTGGGGCCGACTCTGTGGGACATGGGTTACGACTGGGCGTTGAGAGGGAGTCTCCCCCCCCGGGCTGAGCGTGATATGCTATGCTGACGACACGAGCTATGAATCATTATGGCTCACAAAACACTAAAAAACATCTAAATTGACAGCACACTAACACAAATATTCACGGGCCATGTAGGGTTCTCCGACTATCTTGTTCGTTTTAAATGTAAGGAGAACCCTCTTTGCCCCTGCAACACCGACGCCACAGAAACAGTAATACACATAATCACAGAATATCCGATCAACAATAAGGACCGATTCAACTTAGAACAGGAGACTGACATTACAATAACTGAAGACAAGTTCCCACTTCTGACTGACGAAGACAACAGACAAACATTTTTAGACTATTGTAGAAAAGTCGCAAACATTGCCATCAAAAGAAACAGAACAAAATAACACATCCATACACTTACACATCGCATCATTACACCACCACATTATGTTAGGATAAGTTAGTCTTATATACAGATGGCACTTTTCTTTTCTAGTATAAAAAAGTTGTAGACTTTTCTATCACTTCTTTATTTTCTTCTATTTCTATCTCATATCTTTAGTCTTATTTCTTTTTGCTTTCTTTACTTTTAATAAAAAACTTTTTTTTATTTTTCTAACTTCAAATTTATATGTTATGCTTATTCCTTATTATGAAATTCTTGTTTTCTGCGTACGTATGTGTTTGTACTTTCTGTTCTTTATTTATTACTTTAAATAACACTATTTATAAATTCTTCATATATTATTATAGTATAAAATGTAAGAAAAAAGTTAATAACAATAAAAAAAATGTATATAAAAAAAAAAAAATAATAATAGTTAATATTACTCCCTCATTATCTATAGTCTATAAAATATAGCTTGATCTCTGTGACAGTTCTCACTAGTGCCGCACGCTTACGATGCAGTCCGTATTTTTGTCGATAACTTTAAAAATAAGGAATTATTCCTTATTTTTAAAGTTATTGAAATTGAAAAACAATGCATGAAAATCTTATTGAACTTCCATCAAATGGATGGATGAAGCGATTATAAATTTAAAACTATTTATTAAAATCTTATTGAATTTAAATTAATGGATTTTATTTAATTTAAACTAAAGCTGTTAATTAATTCCTTTTATTATTCGAAAGGAATACATCCAAGTTCATCGTCACTATTATCATCATCGCTGGAGCATTCCTGTAGGTTGATGATGAGTTCTTGGTCACAGATTATTTCATGAATAATCATGTTTATTTTATAAAAGAAATTATCTTTTTAATATAATAGAAATGGTCTTATTAATATTATAACTGATGTCTGAATACTAAATTAACACAATTTACTTATTTTATAGAGTAACCATATGGTTTATATAGGTAATGTATTGGTTTTACTTGTTTTATAAATAATTAATAAGAATGTTATCGATTTACGTTTATCGATTGTCCCATCTTTATCTTATTCTCAGTTCTGTATGATCTTGTACTTGCGTAAGCACCATACTTTTATAAAATGGTTACTAAGTATTTTATAACATATGAGGTACTAGTTTTGTTGTAAATATTCATATTTTTATATTCATAATTCAGTTGAGATGTAACTGGCATCTAAAGAATGAAAATATAGGCGATATAATCAATTGTGGTAGGACCTTGCTGTTGACAGTTTTCTGTCTACAGCCGCGGGCTGGTCCGTCCGGGGTAGTACCACACTCTCGCAGAAGATCGACGTTTGAGTAGTGACAATGTGCTATTGCGCTTTGTTCGGTGAGCGAGAGAGCCGGAAGACCAACTGGGTGGGCTTGGGGACTTTATTGGTAGGCAGCGGCCCAAACTATACCCTTGGTATTGCAAAGGTTTATGGGTGGTAGTGACACTTACCATCAGGTGTGCTGCTTGCTCATTTGCCACCATAAGAAATAAAAAAAAAATACAATTTAAAATTGTAAACATAACGCGTATTCATAATTATTTCATCGGTTTTGTCGCTATCTGTCACAGAGATCAAGCTATATTTTAAGGACTATAGTTCTAATTTCCTACATTGTATCATTTATTTCCTTTCGCTTCACTTAACTTTCTTTACTTCTAATAAGAAAACTTTATTCAATTATTTCTCTAACTTTAAGTTAACATGTAATCTCCTACCTTTTCTATTATATATGTTCTGTATTCTATTTAACCTTAATCTAATATTTATGTTCTCTATGTACTTTAGTGTTTGTGCTTTCTGTTCTTTTTTCACTTTCTAAATCTAATCTAACACGCTAAATAAGGTCCCTGATCATGTCAGGGGAGACATAAGCCCAAACGTACGATAGTTTGAAAAAAAAAAAACCTCAGTGCGCAACGAGGGTGGCTCCCCATCGTCTAGCGAGATAGCTACCTGGCGCGAGGATGCCCGCCGAGACGTCATCGCCCGTTGGGTTACGCGGCTGGAGGGGCCTAGACACGGTGTTGTTGCCGCTGAGACCCTCCGGCCCGTACTGATGGAGTGGATGGAGCGGAGTCCTCTCCTTCCGGCTGGTTCAAGTATTGTCGGGGCACGGTTGCTTCGGATTGTACCTGCACACGGTCGCGTAGAGGGAGTGGACTCCGTCCACCATTGCAGTAGTGACGAGGACACGGCGCAACATACGCTCGAGGTATGTCCGAGCTGGGACGGGCAGCGCCGTGACCTCGTCGCTGTTATCGGTGCCGACCTGACGCTACCGGCTGTCGCGAAAGCGATGGTCGACAGCATTAGGAACTGGGACGCGGTCGCCGCCTTCTGCGAGGCTGTCATCTCGCAGAAGGAGGCGGCGGAACGAGTCCGGGATGATTCCCATGACCCGGGTCGCCGTCAGCGGCCGAGGCGGCGCAGGCGCGAGTATCTGCGCCTGATGCCGCACTAACTGAGGCTTTGGGTGATCGGACGCGGGGAATTGTCCGGTCACCCGACGTTAGGCCATCGCGTGAGGGCGACGCCCCGACAGCTTTCGCCGACATGAGGGGAACCCGCGAGGGTAAACCGCCGGGCGGGCCACCGAAGACAAAGATCGGGTACCGGTGGCCCGCTCGCACGGCGAAGAGAGGTGCTTGCAGGGCGATGATCTATGGGGTTGCGCGCCGCCTCTTTCGTCTGGCGGGGCGCGACCACGTCCATAAACCACCGGAAAAAAACCATGTCTCACAATATATCGTTCTTTCAGACATCCGCATTCAGTGAATCTATCGGCTGGTAGCAGTTCAATGCACGATTCGATGTCGCAGCCTTCGGAGTTCCACACACTAGTCGACACAGCTTGTTCTATCATAGAAGCGCCACATCAACAGAGGATGGCTACATCACCCATGCCTGGTGAGACTTGTACCTTGTCTTATCAACGATTACTAAATTTTAGGTAACACTTAGGGCAATAGAAATGACACAAAATTGGTTCATTATCTTAAATAAACTTTAAATTTCTAGCATGCCTCCACCCTGGTCGTTCATATTTGCTGTTGCCATTTTATGTAACTTATGACGATTTATGTATATATTTATTATATTTAGTAGTTTTAATAATTTCGATAAGGAGTTCCATAAAACCAGTAGAGTGATAATAGGTTCAGAATATATCATCACGCTTATTTTCACGTGGATTTCATAAAAGTCAATTAACGCTGTACCAACAGAGTGGGCAGGGGCACTGTTTTCTAAAAAAGTTTATAACGCTAACATCAATTGGCAACACTTGTGGTCTTAAAATCAGTGTACAGTTTATATATTCTTACAGTTAGGTTAAAATCCTCCTTTTGTTGTCAATCTTCGTTGTTTCAATGATATTGCCATGCAACTGCTAATATTGAAATATTTTGCTCGCAATTTCAATAACCAAACGTGGGCTCAAAATTTATACCTGTATTATGTAATCATTTAATCTTTTTATTAGGTTATTAACGCTGCAATTGGGTGGTGCTTTATTGATTAAAATTCTATTACAGGTCCAAGCGGATTAAACGCGAGTGTGTCCGAACCACGCGCATCGACGTCACGAAGTCCGGGCAAGACCGTTATTGTACGTGCTGTAAGTCACTCCACTTATTTGGGGGACTTTTTATTTATCAAAATTAAACGGTGTTTCTAATTCGACATATTGTGATTTTAAAAGATATATTTTAAACACTTATTTTTATTATCATTTATATTACAAAAGGGTAGTTGATGGTCATTTATTTTCCTTTAAATATAATGCTTTAAATAATAGTAAAATTATTTATTTATCGCTGTATTATTGAAGTAAATATATGGATATACACTACACTGCTAAGGAAAACAACCTATTTCAACAGGGTGGTATAGTAGGTAAAGAGAAGAGAAGAAGAAGAAGCCTTGTACATTATTGGCCTATGAGTTGAGAGGTAGACATTTATTTATAGTTATTTACAAACCAAGACCCACGGGATATTAATTTATAGCTCATGGATTTTGTTACATTAGAGGTAAAACCACAGCTATAGAAAACGTGTATCACTTTTTAAATTCTATTTTAAGTAATTCCAGTGCTTAGGAAACTGTTGTTTCAGAGCCTACTGATTGTAGAAAAAATCAATGTTGAATATGTTAGAATTTTCCATTATATGTTGCTCTTATGTTACGAATTTTATATATTGACTATATATATATTTTAGGGCGAACTATTAAGTGCCGCTGATCCCCTCGTGAATCAAGAGATATCAGCACACGTAACTGTAGAAACTACAGGTCTACCGCCGCCGTTACTGCCAACACTCAATGCACCTGCCCAACCGTGAGTATCAACCATATTACTTTGCGTTACTGTATTACTTCATCATCATCACAGCCCATATATGTCCCACTGTTAGGCTCGGGCCTCCTCTGAAATGGGAGGGAAATTAACCTACTATACCGTGCTGGTCAGACGTGTTGGTATAGGGTATGTGCTTAATATATTTAGCCGTTGTTCATACTAAATCATTATTTTATATGTAGATGTGATTCCTATTACATTTAAATTTCTTAAGTTTACCAGTTAGCGGGCATTATAATTAATTGACTGCACAGGCGTAGTGGTTAACATACCTTCCATGCCAGTGCCATGGGTTCGATACCCACGCAGGACAATACTTTGTGCGATCCAAAATGTGTTGTTCTGAGTCTGGATATAATTTGTCTGCGTTAATTGCATGTTTGTAAAGTCCCCCGCAATACAAGGATTATTAAAATTATTACCAGTATAGCATATTCATTGCCGTATTCCATATTGCCACGTACGATAGTGTACCATGTTATGAATTTCTTGAATACTGGTCTTATTAATATCTAGACGTGATGCATTAAGAATGTTACTTATTGTCATTTTAATTTTTCGCCTTTGGATGCGAAAAAGGACGCCTAAAGAAGCACCAGTGGTGTGGGTTATACATCCGCTTGGGAATCTCATAACACCAACTGCTTACCAAGCGTGGCGATTATGAAAGTACGATTCCCTCATTGTGGCGAGATTTATGTCCAACAATGGGTGTCAATATGTTGAGCAATGGATGGGCTAGGTAACTGATAAATTTAGGATAGATTTAAAGGGTTCTTTTTATTTTCAGACGTGCCTGTCCATCGTTAGGAGCGTCGGTGTCGCACGATTTGTTATTGGGCAGATGGAGACTGTCGTTAGATTTATTCGGACGCGTGTTTACTGAAGATGTTGGATTAGAACCTGGCTCAGTTGTTGCTGAACTTGGTGGATTCCCTCTAAGGGAGGCCAAGTTCCGACGGGATATGGAGAAGCTCAGGAATTCACAACAAAAAGATTTATCACTACACAAAGTAAGATTTTGATCACTTATTTTACGTAACTATAGAAAGTTTCTGAATCATTATTACTGTCATGCGTGCAGTACTTTTGGACAAAATTCTTATTATTTTCATCCTTTTTATGCATCCTATTGATTATATATAATAAGGCTTAAAGCTTTTTGGATATTTTCATATATTTATCTCGGAAGGACGCTTTTTGCAGTCCCAAGAACGTTCCTGTGGCGCTAATCGGACACAGTTATATAATGATTCAAAATCCTGAATTTCCATACGTGTGCGTCCACCCTGACGCACAATTGCAGTACAAATATAACATCGAAGTCATTCTACTTCGTCTGTAACGGAAAAAACTAATCTACCATGCAACAACGTTGGCCAGAATTTAGTTCAAGATTTTCTACCGTCCATCAGTTTAAAGCGACATTATCTTTTACCTAACCTACGAGAAAAGTATGGTGATGAAAAATTGTATTTTTTTTACTATTACGAGTAACTAGGAACTAAATATGAGTATGTTTTATAGATGGAACGTGATCGAGCCAAGCTCTTACAACAAACGTTTGCGGAGTTAAACAGCGCGTTCGCTGGGCAGAACAGACGCGCTCACAGTGCTCAACCGCCTCTAGTAGTGAACAGAGTAAAGGTTACTTTCCGCGACGAGCCGGGCGAGGGCAGCGGTGTTGCAAGATCCTTTTACACAAGTGTCGCCGAGGTGGGTCAAATTAAACAATATGAAATTGTAACAATTGCAGCGGATTTTATCCAACATCATCATCATCTCAGCTCTTATATGTTTCATTGCTGGGCTCGAGCCTTCTCCACAATAGGAGGGAAATTGACCTCCTATACTACGCTGACGTGTTGGCATCGTTTTATTTCGAGTTGTCATTCTCTTACATAAATATTATTAGCATGTGCTATATTTTACGACACCTACAGGTAAAAAATGGTAGTGGTGAAATGAATTTTTACTCTCACCGCATGGTGTGATTGAATTGTATTTTAATAAAATAATAATATTGGCAAACAATTATATTGTAACGAAATGTGGGTAATATTTTTCATCATAAATTTATCAAATAGTTCGCAAGATAGCAAACACTTCTCATTATAGAATAGATTATTATCTTAATATATATAAATTACGCATCACGTTGTTTGTCCGCAATGGACTCCTAAATTACTTAACCGATTTTAATCAAATTTGCACAGCATGTGTAGTTTGATCCAACTTAAAAGATAGGATAGTTTCTATCTCAATGTATAGTCGCAATATTATTTTATTGCAAATTATTTGTCTGTTATTTGACAGTCACAATTATCTGTTATCTCCAAATGATTCTAAAAGATGGCGGTGTCTGTTAACTGGATTGAGTAAGTATTTAGATGGCACTATGTTAACGTACAAACGTTTCATATGAGCTACAATATATTAGCATAACCGCCACGTGTTACTGAGGCTAGCTTAGCCACCGCAATGCGTGGCCGTGTCTGCTAGTATTATTATAAGTTATAATCATCATCACAGCCCATATATATGTCCCACTGTTAAGCTCGGGCCTCCTTCGTAATGGGAGGGAAATTAACCTACTATACCACGCTAGTCAGACGTCGTGTTGGTATAGGTAAAAAAAAAATATAATATAAACATGTAATCAACTGATATAAATTACATCCAAATGGACCGCACAATGGACCGTCGGGATTGAATACGAACGAGAGTCGATTTGAGAGGTCATTTCTTCTTTATAGTATATTTAGACCATTATGCCATCCGTGCTATAGAATTGCCGATAGCAATTTATTACTGATATATTTATTTATCTTGCTCCCATCCCAATTTACTTGGGATCGACGCAATATGTCTCCACCTTCCATCCAACACTATCAAACGTCATCTCCATGGTCATTCCTTGTCTATCCATGTCATGTTTCACGCAGTCCATCCATCTTTTCTTTGATCTTCCCTTACCTCTATAACTTTCATACTTAAAAGTCTATAACTTTCATACTTAAAACTTTCCTCGCCATATCACTTTCCATTCCGTCTCATCACATGTCCACACCACGTCTACCGGTCATTCCTTAGCTTATCCATCACTGGCCCCACTTTGATTACGGACAAGTACCCGCAACCAGTTTATTACGGACACTAATATTAAAATTAATTTTGTTATCTAGGCTCTATTAGCAAATGAAAAGCTACCGCCGTTCGAGCCCACGACCAGTAGCGGTCAAAATAATAGTAGCACTAATGGAACTTCGGGATCAGCTGGTACAAACCCCAGTGGAACAACTAGTAATAGTGGACCTCGGTAAGTTGGCAATTTATTGTTATACTAGAAGTGTTGTTATTACAGATAGAAATGGGATATATCCAATATCCTATTTCATACTAATATTATAATTGTTTGTGAAGATGTTTGAATGAACATATTTGAATGAAAGTTGTGCTAACTTTCATTCAAATACATACATAGACCATTTCCTGGACTAACACATAGAATACTTTAATCGTTTTAATGTGCTCGCTTGGGATAATGTAGTGATAAAATAAGTAGGGACTTATTTTATGTATTTGGAAATATTGCCTGAGTGCACTTCAATAAAACAGTTATCGATTTCTCTTCCGATTTAGTATTAGCTATCTTGAGAGTGAACTCGTAGCCCGCCATTTCATTACGTGTCATTGTACATTTGTATTTCTTATTTTTTAGAATACCACTGAACCAAACCCCTTTTGCCAAAACATAATTTAAATATAATTTTTTTCTTCCTTTACTTATACTTATATGAATAGGCATAGTTCACAATTTCACAGCATTGTCTTTTGCGTGAAATCGAATATTTTGTTATTTACCCGACTGCGCGACGCAAAGGAGTGGTGTTGTGTTTAACAGTCTATGTATATATGTATGTTCCTTTGAAGCACTATAAAGACCAAACGCCTGGGCCGATTTTTATGATTCACACGTCAATCGATTACTTTTAATCCGGCGAGTGTCACTAAAGATATGACGTTAATGAAAATTCAATATGGCGACTACTGGACGCCATATTGTGAAAATGAAAAAAATTAAAGTCAACAAACAATGTCGAGTGGGGTATCGTTGAGTAGGTATTTAAAAATCATTATTAGTTTTCCCTCAACATTTTTCGATTTGATTGGCCGTTTAGGATCTATATCGATTTAAAGTTTCGTAACAACCTTTCTCACATATAGGTTTTTTAGACTGTAGAAATTTACGATGAAAAGACGAAAAATTTATATAACTGGATGTGGATGGACATATACTGAAGTATCTAGTAGGTATATTGTCCAATATACCATAGGTAGGCCTACCTAAAGTATCTAATGTCTTACGCGGTCGCCTATCTCCAATTTCTAACGATTTAGTACTCAACTTCAGTCGAAAAACTATATATAATTAGGTACTTACCTACTTATTAATAAATAAGATAACTATAGCTACGTAACCCAAACTACGTACATAATAAAAAAAACTGAAAAGAAAAAAACAAGCACTTAGATGTCCGGTGGTCAGAATTCCATAATACATATATTATTGAATAAATACTATTGCAGAAAATAAACCACCGGTCCGGACCGGACCACCAATCTAAGTGCTTGTTTTTTTCTTTTCAGTTTTTTTATTATGTACGTAGTTTTGGGTTACTTTTTACGCAGTCGGGTTTTTTGATTTTTTTAATTAAAGAAGTTAGGTCTTGTAACTTCAACTATATATCCATAAAAATCGGTGCAATGGTTGTAATGAATTATCTGGTACAAATATTCAGAGCGAGAGAGACAGATAAAATTTGCGATAATAAGCTTCTTCAATTTTATTTGTATAAACAGTGGAATCCACTTTAAGCAAGTATTGATATTGTTGTGATGCTGACTATATATAGACTTAATATGGTAAACAAATAGATTGCATTTGTAATAGGATCTTGTTTCTTTTTGTCAGGAGTGGTGCCGGTCGAGCACGATCTAAGGATACGGCACGAAGGACTCCCGGCAGACCTGCACCTCGTCCACCTGCAGCAAGGGAGCCTCGTAGAGTATTAAATGTTGAGGCGAGACCGTATTCGCCACAGGTATGTGAATAATAGTTAAAAATTTTTTTGCCTTTTTGTCCATTCATAATTTGAGGCAGCGAGTGAAGTATGCAAAGATAGAGTTCTCTGGCACTCTGTTCTCTCTGCCTACCCTGCAAGGGATGTGGCGTGATGATATGTATGTATGTATGTATGTCCATTCATAAGTTTGTACAAGCAAAACTACTACTTGGAGTTGAATGCAGTATACCCTGATGTATTGCTAGAGTCCTGATTTAAAACAGTGTCATCTAGAATAAATAACAATAATAGATTCGAAATAATAGTTATCTATGTAATCAACCCAAGCAAAGCAGCAGACATGGTACATAGAATTCTATAGTTCCTTTTTTTTGCGTGTCTATTAGCTGTTAGCCGCAGATGGCACGCACTTCGCAGCTTAACCCAGACTATGGGTGAGCACTGAGGGCTCTCAACATGGAGTTTATGCTTCCATACCAATGTTTATTTATAAATATATTTTTTTTTAGGCTGCTCCTGGTACGGAAGGTGCTGGTTACAGCGGAGACCGACCCGATGGACATAATGAACATCTCACTCTTCACCAGGCACAGTTAGGCGAACGACTTTATCCTAGGGTAAGAAATATTTTTAATAGCTATGCTATTTGCCAGCTTAGCCGATGCCACTGTGATCAGAGTGTGGATTAGTCCATCGACCGCAGTGTTAAAGATTGTGATATGTTATATGTTTTTTATACAACGGTTATCACTCTTTCCTTTCTGAGGATTTGCTCATATGACTATTAAAGGATGTAAACAGACGTCAAAACCCTGTAAGAGAAGAAATTACAATGTTATAAGAATTTACTTGATCAATTTGGTTCAGTAGGCTAATTTCCCTTATCTACATGTGGATCCATATTCAATATTGGAATATACTTTTGTATATCTATATTGCGAAGAAGACAATATTTTATAATTTTAACATTAGTGCTAAGTGAAATAAATGGAACCTCTCAGTGGTCATACTGTACTTGTTATAGGTACACGCTCTCCATCCGACATTCGCGGGTAAAATAACAGGCATGCTGTTGGAACTTACTCCGGCGCAACTCCTAGTATTGCTCGCGAGTGAGGACGCGCTGCGGCAAAAAGTACGCGAAGCAATGGATCTAATAGTCCACAATCCCTCCGAGGCGATATTAGGTAACTTGTTTGACTATTTTTTTTAATAGAAAATATCCTTATGCCGTAGGAGAATTAGCATAGGAGCAGATAGAATAGGAGTTCGATAAAATCTTTCAGTAGAGATGGACGAATTAAGAATACAGTTAACCTTTCTAGTCCATAGGCGTTATAAAAGACGGCTTATATAATATGTACATAACATATATGCAAGGGAAGGAGAACTGGAAGTAAAAACTCTGTAATAATCTGTCTGATAAGCGTGGGATAGTAGGTTAATTTTTCTCTTGATGTGGAGGAGACTTAAGCCTAGCAATAGGCCATTATAAGCCGAAATGATAATGACAATAATTGTACTATTTTTTTCCTTGCAAATTCATATAGGTGGTACTTATATGCATCTGCTTTATTATTTGAGTAAAAAATGTCTATGTTGTATATGTTGTGTTGGTCAGATGAGTTAGCGTGGGTTTTATTTCAGTTTGTCTTGCAGTGATTCGGATTTTTTTTTTCTGCCTTCATTTTCTACGATATACAGAGGTGGTCAAACATTGTATTCTTATTCTGTCATCACGTGAGTTTATTTACTTGGGCATTATTAAATTTTCGTTATATATTTGATAGATGTTTTCCCATATTATAATACGAGTTTATCACAATAAGATTTATCGCGAATAGCTTGGTGACAAAGTGCTCGTGTCAATATACAAGGTTAATAGGCATCATTTTGTGTAAGGAGTATAGTTTGTATATAGTGTTAGTTTATACAATAGACATTGTAATATTGATCGAAGTTGTTTTGCATATTTGGATTGGCTATATATCAGATGTTGTTGGTGGAGCAGACTTGGACGTATTCTCTCTGTCGGAGCGCGGCGCGGGCGGATCCAGCAGTAGTGGTGCGGGCGCGAGTACACCCGGCACGTCCGGTGCTGCTCCCGCACCCGCCGACGACGCAGCGCCGCTGTTCTACTCGCCCGGCAAACGTGGTTATTATTCACCACGACAAGGACGAGCCACGGCTGAGAGGATCAATGCGTTCAGGAATGTTGGCAGGTATGTAATCTATTTGTTTGAACACTATCGTCAATAAAATTTCACCGTGTGCCGTTAAATCTTTTTCCACCTATATTACGCTCCGTTTCCGAATACAGGCCGCCGCCAAATGTAAGAAATTAGCTTGTCATCATAATGGCCAGATATGTTGGCGTAGCATTTCATTTCCTTTTAATTCAATGATGTTACCTGTGATGTATATCTTAATTGATTTTAATGATACCCCTGGGAAATTAAACTAGTAAATATTGTGTCAATCAATCTTTGTACTGATAATATACAATAGTAATGAATTACCAAGTTTATAGAAACAACTATAGAATTAAATATGAAAAATAATAATTCAACTTCTTGTTATGTAATAAAAAATTATACTTATTCTTTTCATTTAGTACCAGACTTATTAGCCTACATATTGTTAATATCAAGTAGTAGATGATACTTTACTGAAGCGCCATAGATTTGTAAAACAATGGGTAAAATTACTTGAATTTTTTCTTTAATTTGATGCATTATCTAGATTATATTATGCTTTACTTTATATGTAAGTATTTGTATTTTAAACTACACATAGATAACGTATTTGTCTTGTTACAGAATAATTGGGCTTTGTCTGTTACAAAATGAGCTTTGCCCTATGTTCCTGAATAGACATGTATTGAAATATCTTTTGGGTCGACCAGTGAGATTCCACGACCTAGCATTTTTCGACCCTGTCGTCTACGAGAGTCTTCGACAACTTGTTGTGGATGCTGAAACGGGCGACTCTCATTCCTTATTTGCTGCTTTAGATCTCAATTTTAGGTAAATAACAACTTATATTTTGGTATTGTTAAACTTAATATCATCATCATTCTCGTGCTCTTTATTTATCTCAATTACTCTTACTCTTCTCTTCCATCGTTCATATTGCAAAAGTTATTAGCAATAGTTTTATGACCGGACGGCGCCTGCCTGACGTCAACCCTTTCTTGAAATGCAATTGTTGTTAACTCAATATTTCATATTTAAATTGAGATAGATATGCAATATATTTTATTCGCTATGTATTAAGCCTGTTGTAAAATGTGAAAAGTGGTGTGTATAAAATAAAATGTGGCAAGTGTGTGGAAACATTACCCTAGAGAGGCATTAGATAATTGGACCACTAATCACGTCATATTATATAGATGGCGGGCCATACAACAGAGTGAAGATTTACAGCATAATTTAACTCTAAGCGCTAAGCCTTTAAACACATTTCGCTTATCAAAAATACGAGTGGAGGGGTATTGCTCCCAATTTCGACATTGCTATTAATTATTTCATCCTTGTTTAGTTTGGAAATGTGCGAAGAGGAAGGCGGTGGTTGTGTAGAACTGGTTCCTGGCGGGCGAGACATCGAGGTGACTGCACTCAATGTGTACGACTACGTGCGCAAGTATGCACAGCACAGGATGTTGCTGTCACAGGAGAAGGCACTTGAGGTACTTATCGTTAATAACAAAACATTATCAATAAAATGTCAACGTTTACTATTGGCTATCCCAAAAAAGAACAATACTTACGTTCTGCCGGCGTATTGGAAATTTCACAATACGTGGGGAGTGCTACGGTGCCCCTATTGATCCCTTAGCTGATTTTTACCACTCACACACGGGCAAATTGTGTAATAGTTGCAAATTTCAAGTTAATTTTGTAATAATTAAATCCTAAAATTTTATCTAAATGCAAAAAAAAGTTATTTTCAAATACAATAATTTCCGACGACAGTTCACAAAGTTTCCCTTTCCCGCGAATGTTCCCAAACGAAGACTAAAAAGAGTAAGCAGAAAATATTAGAGGAACTCGAAAAAACGTCAACTGCCAATTCATCTGCTATGTGTGGTATTATACTTTAATTTCTTTCGTATTGTGGAGATGTAATGGAAAGAATAATGTAATCACTATAGTCCTTAAAATATAGCTTCATCTCTGTGACAGATAGTGACGAAACCGATGAAGTAATTATGAATACGCGTCATGTTCACAATTTTATTTTGTATCGCCTATATTTTCATTCTTTACATGCCACTTAATTCAGTTGAGATACAACTGAATTATGAATATAAAAATATGAATATTTATACAAAAATTTGTACCTCATATGTTTTAAAAAACTTAGTAACCATTTTACAAAAATATGATGGTTACGCAAGCACAAGGTCTTACTGGACTGAGATTAAGATAGAGATGGGACAGTCGATAAACGTAAATCGATAACATTCTTATTAATTATTTATAAAACATGTAAAACCATTACATTACCTATATAAACCACATGATTACTCTATAAAATAAGTAAATTGTGTTCATTTAATATCACTGTGACCAAGAACTCATCATCAATCTACAGGAATCCGCCAGCGATGATGATAATATTGACGATGAACTTGGATGTACTCAGTTTGAATAATAAAAAGAAATAATTAACAGCTTTAGTTTAAATAAATAAAATCCATTAATTTAAATTCAATAAGATTTTCATAGATTATTTTAAATTTATAATCGATTCATCCATCCATTTGATTGAAATTCAATAAGATTTTCATACATTGTTTTTCAATTGCAGTAGCAAATAACTTTAAAAAATAAGGAATTATATCGACAAAAATTCGAACTGCATCGTAAGCGTGCAGCACTAGTGAGAACTGTCACAGAGATCATGCTATATTTTATAGACTATAATCGTTATTTACACTAACATTAATAATTTGTTAGGTTAATATTTAATAAAGTATGACTCAAAACCTAGTTAATGTTAATAATTCGTGCCTAAGTGGCAAAAGCCGTGAGGGGTGTATAATGAGGTTTTATAATTTTTCCTGTTTTTATAGGCTATGCGAGTGGGCGTCCTCGATGTGTTACCGGAATCAACGCTGGAAGGTTTGACTGCGGAAGATCTCAGGCTGCTGTTGAACGGCGTGGGCGATATCAATGTTGCTGCGCTGGTCTCATACACTAGTTTCAATGATGAAAGTGGCGAACGTCCCGAGAAACTCGCGCGATTCAAGCGATGGCTTTGGGCTATCGTGGATAAAATGACACACCTGGAGCGACAAGACCTGGTATGTTAACTGTAAATTTTACTGCTTATTTTAGCGAATCAGCAAATGTATTTTATTTTTCATATTCATATTAAACCTATTTGACAGATATTACATAAGTCTAATAATTTCAATTGTGTTATAACTAGGTTTATTTCTGGACGGGGTCCCCTGCGCTGCCAGCGTCTGAGGAAGGTTTCCAGCCGATGCCATCGGTGACGATACGGCCCGCGGACGACGCGCACCTGCCCACCGCCAACACCTGTATATCGCGTCTCTACATCCCGCTCTATTCGTCGCGACACGTGCTCAAGCACAAGTTACTGCTTGCCATCAAAACTAAAAATTTCGGCTTTGTTTAGACACTCGTCACTATTTGTTATCTAAGTCCTTAGGCTAAGCCCAGTCATGTAAGACTGCCGCTGCGTTCTCTCAGTTATGATTTAGAAAAGTTAGTTGTCTTTGTAAACATATTCAAATGTAGCTGTTAATTAACAATAAAACCACTGCTAGTATTAAACTATTCGATTGTGGACTATACTGATGTATCTATTTATTCGGTTTCTTATTTTGACGAATCTTTATATGACTGGGTATTTTGACTGAATAGTAATATTCAATATGCAGTAATTTTCGTTAGAAGGCCCCCGAAAAAGGTCCGCACAAGTACATAATAAACTTTTAAGCTCATAGGCCATAAGTATTTAACTGATATTTAAAAAAAAAACCTAGTAAATCGCAACTCTATATACCTACTTACAATATTGAAGTTGTTATAAATCAAAAATCAACTTAAGAAAACTGATTATTTTGTACCTATTTCCTGGTATAATTTTCTAAATGGCCTAATTTAAATGCATTTGGTTGCTCTCATGATCTATGTCGAATTATTTGTGATTGTGTCGCTTGATGGCAAGCAAAGGCAGAGTGAGCCAAATATTCAAGAACATTTCATTTGTTTATATAGCTTTGTTATATATATAGTTAAAATTATATAAGATAGTACAGTATGATGGGTATACTGCTATATTATTTGGGTTAAGCTTAGGTAGAGAGGCGCCGAATCCGAGCAGTAGTGGTATTGTGATATCAGAGGAAGTTTTGCGCCTCACTGTCTAAATTTAAGATTATAATTAGAACTCCTTTGATTAGTTGTATTAATACGGTTCATAATAAACAATCTCAAAATGCTTTACATGTTATTATTATTATTTACCCCAAAATCCTTTTGATTTCATATCATAATGAACAAAAAAGGTGTTTAGTAAAGAGACATTTGTAAGTACAAATATTTATTCAAAAATATAAATATTTAGGTACTAGCTTACAACTAATTTGTTTTATGAACACAATTGAAAGTTTTGTAAGTGCAATAGAACAAATATGAAATAATACAAATTTGTCTTTCCATTTATTGCATAAGGGTTTACCAATTACCACCCTTCATTTAAATCTATATAGTTTTCATTCTATTTTGGAAGCCATTTTCAATTCACTTGACATCTTTCTATAGATTCCTAACAGAACACTGATATGACACATATGGAGTAATGCACTTGTTAAAACAGTACTAGGATAAGTATTCCAACACATTTCAATTAATGCTAAAATGAGAAACCTGACAATAACTGAATAATTGTTTGACCACAACAAATATGGCAAGCTATGGAAATACCAAGAGTAAAATTGATAATGAAGACTTCTGGCACATGTTACACCAATAAAGTTAACAATAAACATTGGTAAAATGAACAATTGAGCTAAAATACCAAAATCAATGCTATAATGTGAATCTTTGCTCAGTTCAACAGGCTTCTTAACAACTTTTCGGCTTCCCTGTTCAGATTTTTGCAACATTTTTTCAAATGAACTCAGAAAGTTCTCTTGTTCTTGTGTCAGTCTTTCTTGTGCTTCATTATTTTTGTTTAGTTTTAGCTTCATATCTTTTTTAAATTTATTTTTCCTTTTAGTTTCTACATTTTTGGCATCTATTTGTGGCTGTATGTTATGCTGCACATACTTGAGCCTACAATAGCTTTTAAAGTATTTTATACACATAGGAATAAATATAATTAGTAACAGTACATGTATAACCAATAAGGATAGATGGAAACATTTATTTTCAAATACTTCTACATCCAAAAATCTATAATTAACTGTCCATGTATGGTTGAAAATGCGGCCCAAATCAAAGCTTCCTTTTAAATATGCTTCAGGACTAGATAGTAGAAATGGTAAACCTAATAATAATTGAATGACACCACAAATAAGAAGCTGTATTATAGTTCCCTTAAATCCCAAATTCACCAGGTAAAAGAAAAATAATGCTGGAGCATACAAAAGTATGTTCATTTTAATAGATACACCCAAACTGTAGAAAATACTGCCAAGATTCCATTTAGATTCGATAAATAAATTTAAGGCTATGTATAGAAAAAGTACTGCAATGGGATCATTAAACAATCTTAATATATAGATAGAATGTATTCTATAAGATGTTAATATTGTTATGACAAGAACATAGGGTGGAACCTTTTTTGTTTTTATGTAAATTCTAAGAACCAAACATAATTGAAGTAAATATATGCCAATAAATATATATTGTGCAAGCCTGACATTTTCTCCCTGACTAGTTATGAAGTAGAATAATGAATATATATACACAAAACCAGCTGGATACACTAGTGGTCCAGTGTCACCCCGCAGCTGGCTGTAGTCAAAGGTACCATTTAGAAATCTTTCACATTCCTGCATATACGCCTTCCAGTCGATTTCAGTATACGGTACGCGTTCCACCACCAGAATGTTTATGATTAATTCAGCCGTAAGAATAAGAATAGCAGCAAACGTTAAACGTGCAGGGTTAACAACTAAGTCTTTTAGATTAGACCACGTAAACATTTTACTCAATTCTTGGTAGAAATGATTTAACTTGCTTCTTGTAGCCATGATGCAAATCTGTGAACAATTACTGAATTATAAATGATAGGGAAGAATATTGAGCTAAAAGATAGAGTTTGGCAGATTAAATATTATTTCTATTTTAAGATTAGGTCACAGCACCGGATCCCGGCGACAGCAAGTACTACAGTGCATATTTCTCTACTATTTCATTCGTTTTTTAAGTTAATAATTAATTTTACCTTTGTAGAATGATAAACGTGTGATTTTATACATCAAAAGATGATGAGCTTATAGGCTCACACAAACAAATAAAGCGTGATATTAGTTCGATGTTTTAATTAAAAATTTTGATAATCGACAACAGCTGTTTTTGACAGTTTGAAATTATGAGTCGATTGACATTGGCAGATAAGATTTTTTTATTCGATTCGTCTGTTCGTATAGACAAAGGGTAAATAGATCATACAGGCAAGTGATTTTCTTCACAATATATAGAATAAAATTTTAGTTTCATATTGCGTAGCTTAGCTTCGTCGTAATTATGTGTCAATCACTCGAGTCTTTGAATTTAATAGCGTACTGGCCACTTTATTAAAAGATTTTTTTGAGAATTTTGGCACATAAAGGGAATATAGACATACATACATATCATCACGCCATATCCCTTGCAGGGTAGGCAGAGAGAACAGAGTGCCAGAGAACTCTATCATTGCATACTTCACTCGCTTCCTCAACATTCATAATTCTCTTCATACACGCTCGCCGATTTCGGAGACTCTTGACACCACCTTCATTCAGTACATGACTGATCTGGTCTAGATAGGTTAGTCTCGGTCTTCCGCGGTACCTGCATCCTTCCGCTTTCGCATTGTATATCTTCTTAACCAGACGTTCGTTCGGCATTCTTTCCACATGTCCGAACTATTGGAGCTTTCCCTTTCGCATCTTTACACCAATACTCTCTTTCATACCTACTCGCTCTCTTACGTCGTCGTTACGAATGCGGTCGGTCAGCCTAACTCCACAGATTTTCCGCAGAGATCGCATTTCGACCGCATTAATTTTACTTTCATACTCTTTTCTGCATACCCAACTCTCGCTTCCATACAGTAATGTTGGGACAAGCACTGCGTTATGTATTGCTACACGTGCCTTCTGGCTGAGGTGGTGGCTAACGAGAAGTGGCCCCAACGCTCCGTTCACTCTATTTACCGCATTCACTCTTCGCTCTATATCAGTGGTGTACCTTCTATCTCGACTAAATCCACATCCAAGATATACAAATTCATCCACTTGCTCTAGTACATCATTACCTATTGTTACTCTTACATCTGTTCTGGCTTCATCTCTTTCAAAGACCATTATTTTGGTTTTACTCACATTCACGCGTAGTCCCCTTTTCTTACAATCTTCTGTCATTGTGTCGACTAGGGTCTGCAGGTCAGTCGCTGACTGTGCCAGCAGGACTGCATCATCTGCATAAAGCAGAGCAGTGACCACTGAGTCGCCCATCTGGACTCCCACATTCATATCGTTCAACCTTTGGAGACATTTATCCAGATATATGATAAACAGCCTGGCTGACAGAACGCACCCCTGCTTAACGCTGATATTGACGTCAAACCAAGGCGACATTCCATCATCCAGCCGCACACAGGATCTGTCTGTCTGCCCATGTAACGGGACTGCACAGCCTGTAGCAGTTTACCGTTAATACCATACTCCGGTAAAATGTTCCAAAGTTCCTTCCGTACAACCGTGTCAAATGCTCTCTCCAGATCCACAAAACTGCAGAAAACCCTCTGACCTAGAGCCAGATGCTTCTCAACAATGTTGCGCAAAGAGAACACTTGATCCATCCATCCCCTTCCACTCCTGAAACTTCCTTGTGTCTCACACAGTAAACCATAGGACACCATCCTCATTCTCCTTTCAATAATTTTACCGTACACTTTTGCTGCCAAACTGGTCAAGCTTATGGCTCTGTAATTTGCGCAGTCATAACGTGAACCCTTGTTTTTAAGCTAAGGCACGATGACTGCGCTATTCCAGTCCGCGGGAACCATTCCCGAGCTCCAACATAAATTGAGGAGCAACAGGAACGCCTCCCAGACACAGGAGCCACCAAGCTTGATCATCTCGGCAGACACCATATCAATGCCCGCTGCCTTACCATTTTTCAAACTTCTTATCGCCCATTCAACTTCATCCATACTGATAGTTTTTTTTTTTTGTATTTTTTTTTTTATATTTTTTTTTTTTTGTATTATTTATTTCACCGTTACTCATCGCGGCTTAACACGTCTTGTGTTTGTGTAAGAATGTCTCCACCTTTAGACCTTATTTTATTCATTCTGAACGCTGACAAACCACCCCGAGACTTCTTCACCTCCCTCCAAAAGAGTTTGGTGTTACCCTCGAAGTGTTTAGTCAGCCTATCTTCTGCACTCATATTTGCTAGGTATGCGTCCGATATATCAAAACGAATCTGAAATCGGATTTCAGTCAGAAATCGTATCGTATCGATATTCAACGCTATACAAACTGATTTTATTTATAAAATCCGATTACGAAATGAAAAATGATGTCGCAAGCGGGATTCGAACCCGCGCCTATTGGGATGCCGGCCCAATCGTGCTGCCACTACACTACCGCGACTAATTGTAGGACATGCAAATTTCATTTCGTATTGTATTTACGTCTTAAGGTGACGGTGTGCTATCTACCCGACAATGTTTACACATTGTTATAGGCTTAATACTTCAAACTTTACAGTTAGAATTGTATTAAACGATGACACAACCTTGTTATTTAAATTACTGAAATTTAGCATTTAATATGCTTAATTATTTATAAAATCCGATTACGAAATGAAAAATAATGTCGCAAGCGGGATTCGAACCCGCGCCTATTGGGATTCCGGCCCAATCGTGCTGCCACTACACTACCGCGACTAATTGTAGGACATGCAAATTTCATTTCGTATTGTATTTACGTCTTAAGGTGACGGTGTGCTATTTACCCGACAATGTTTACACATTGTTATAGGCTTAATACTTCAAACTTTACAGTTAGAATTGTATTAAACGATGACACAACCTTGTTATTTAAATTACTGAAATTTAGCATTTAATATGCTTAATTATTTATATAATCCGATTACGAAATGAAAAAAAACTGAATTTAGAAAACGTATCTCGGCAGAAACTAAATCAACACGACATATCAAAACAAAACGAAAACACAAACTAGTATAAATCTAATCATCGCGAAATCGTTTTCTATTGCTAGTTTTGCAAACCAAACCAATATTTGAAAACTTACTAACTCTTTCACTGCGCTAAGCGATCGCTTAGTTAGAATGAGAGAAAGCGAATTTCATTAAAATTCGCCTCCTTTCATTCTAACTAAGCGATCATTTAGTGCAGTGAAAGAGATGAAGCGAGCGTATTATCATCAGTTTTGGATTTTTGCGGTTTCTAAGAAACTAAGAATGGCAGATTGAAACGAAACAGAATTACAAGGGACAGGGAATAAGATCTATATCAGAATGCAACTACTTCCATGATAGTATTACGCAATACTTAATGATAGTTTAAGTTTTGTGTTTGTTAAATAGATTTTTTGAATTATTGGAGTTTTGATGTAGGTATACTTGTCCTTGGTGATACGTGCGGTGTGCGCGTAATGTTATTTTTATGTTCTTGTGAACTATATAATTAGATGGGTATTTTATGGTTTAATACTATACTAGCGTATGTTAGCATCACGATTTGATGATAAATGAGAAATAACTATTAATTGTAAAATGGAAACAAAAAAAAACATACAAAAAATGTACATTATATAATTATGAAATCATTGTAAATATGACGATTTTTAAATGCGCCAGAAAGTTTTGTATCATATCCAAAACAAAGCATTTTTGCTAGTCCTAAGCCTAATTAAAGCATGAAGGAAAATCGTACACCTAAATCCAATCAACAAAGAAATTAAAGAAAAATATTTTGAATGCGTTCGTTCGTTTGGGTTTTTCGTCTGCTACGCTAAAATAACTAAAACCTGAAACCATCGAATATCGATCTAAACTAAGGTAAATACCGCTCAACCGCCAACCACTCCGGAAATCGATTTCTGAAATCGAATTTTGAAATCGATTTCAATGTCAGAAATCGAATTTGTATCGGTTTGCGTAAAAATCTGAAAACGCCCATCTCTAATATTTGCTCTATCACGTTTCTCTTTCACTAAGGCCTTGGTGTCATTCTTACATTGCCGACATATATCTTTCTTCTGTTCAGTTATACTGTCATTCAGATTCAAAGAAGAGACATAGTCCAGCCACGCTTTCTTCTTTTGCTCTACGGAAGCTACCACTTCCGCATCCCACCATGCATCACCATTTGTTTTTCTATGCTTCTTTGAACTTCCACATACTTCTTTCGCTGTATCTACCATACTCTCTTTCAATACTCTTCAGCATTCTTCAATGTCCGATTGCGGCTGGCTTGCCATCGTCAGCCGTTCTCGGACACCCTCTGCATACTTTTCTCTTACACACTCTTCTTGCAACCTTTCAACCTTTATTCTTTCAAGCCGTCCGAAGTGGACACGCTCTCGCCAGTGCCACCACTTTCTGAACAGACCACTAAATCTCGCAATAACGAGATAGTGGTCCGTATCGACTGTGGGGCCCCTGTAGGCTCTTGCATCCAATATTTTGCCTCGGAGGCGACTGTCTACCAAAATTAAATCTAATATACTTTTCTGTTCATTCCTTCTCTATGTATACATATGGATGTCCTTATGTTGGAAAAATGTGTTCGACACAATAAGGTTTCTCTCCATACATACATCCGCTATGAGCCTACCTGCGTCGTTCACTCTCTCATCACCAAATGGACCAAGTACGTCCTCATAGTCGGGACACTTGGTCCCCACCCATCCGTTCAAATCTCCGCATACAATCACGCGTTCATTGGTTTCTGCCATATCCAGAACTTCCCTAATATTATCCCAAATTTTCTCTAGGTCTGATGTCACCGAGGATCCTACGGGAGCAGTGCCGGTTTTAACACTACCAGCGCCCTGGGCGAGATTTTTACAGCGCCCTCCAACTGCAATTCAAGACTTTACGACTAAGTAGACCTCGAACTATGAGAATGGCCTGCGGCGCCCTTTTTTACCCGGCGCCCTGGGCGGTCGCCCAACCTCGCCCTACCCTAACACCGCTACTGTACGGGAGCATATGCTACAACCATGAATACCTTGGTGACACCTAGTTTTATACGGACTCAAAGAAGTCTGGGATCATACATTCCGTAATCCTTCACACCTCAGGCCAAGCGAGAGGACAACAGCACTCCTACCCCCATGCTGGCTCGATCGCTCTGTGGTACACCAGACCACAGAGCCATCCCGCCACCAGGAAGATCGCAGGCGTCGCTGCCCCTTCGCTTGGTCTCTGTTACACAGAGCACGTCTAGCTGTTTATCCGCCATGACGGATATCAGCTCGTGCAACTTACCTTCCACACAACCTCTTACATTCCACGTGCCCACCCGGCACTCTGCTCTCCTCGACTCGCCTGACTGGGCAAGGCGTGATGGGTGGCGGCCCCCATCGCCGCAACTGCCGAAGTTCGTACCGACGGGGGCGGGTCGGTACGCGTCGCCTCCGGGGGACGCCCTAACCCGCACTGCGCATATCGAGCCGGATTAGCAGTCTAATTAGACTGGCAGGAGACGCGACGAGCATGCTCCGGACTATGCCCCCCATGGGATATATTTGGGATTATTATGGGATATACTCCCATATATATATATATATATATATATATATATATATATATATATATATATATATATATATATAATATATATATATATATATATATATATATATATATATATATATATATGGGAATATAGAAACGCTCGTAAAGCACTATTTAAATCATATAATATAATACACCTCTTTAGCATTTTATATACATTTTAGTGTTTGATGGCATATAATTTATGAGCTCCACATGATGTTTTTAGGTTCCCACCAAAACTCATCGAACTCAACAAATGTTTAAACTAGCCAAGTGGTGCCTTTGATGGGACTCTATTTTGAACATTGTTAGAAGAGGAGCTTTGTTTAGTGCTATCCTTTGCCAATTTTCTGCTCTCAATGCAGCACACAATGCGTATGCCAAATTTCATAATATCAATTTCATCATCATCATCATCTCAACTCATATATGTCCCACTGTTGAGCTCGAGCCTCCTCAGGCTGGTCAGACGTGTTGGTATAGGGTTTTATTTCGAGTTTTTCCTTCTTTTGCATAGATGTTATATGCGTTTTATATCACTTAGTCGTCTCTTACGATCGATCACGGGTAAGATAGGGGGTGGTGCATTGTATTCTTACTCCGTCACCAGACGGAAAAAAAAACCTACCATTTAAATATCAATTTAAATAATAGGAACTGTGAAACCATGATTGAGAGGATGTAATGCTTTCAATTAGGTAGTGCGATAATTGTGTGAAAATGTCACACTTCCATTTTTCCATTTTTTTAGACCTCATTTCTTCTTATTTTGTAATATTTGCTATACCTTTTTTTTTTTGGCTGGGCTATGGTCGGCGCACTCCTCGCACCACTCCGTCCAGGGCGACAGAGGGGCGTAAGCACGCACACCCGTAACCCACCCGTGACACCTCGCCTTCGTCATATTTGCTATCCCTGCTGTTCTGTTAGTAGTTCACTTATATCAGAAAATATAACTCACAAAGAATAGGTACTAGTTGCGAGTGTAGATTTAAACATTCAGACTTTATTAATAACATATTATTGAACATACTTATTTAATAATTTGTTTATTTTATGAAATTTGCTAGAAACCATATGCGATCAACACAAATAAGCAATTAAAACAAAATATCCTTTTTATTTTGTACATTGTAGTGAACCTGACATGAGTTATTAAATTGAAAATTGCTAATTTTGGTCTAAACTGTGATAGATTATTAATAAGATTAATGTTATTGCAGTGAGTTAATGATAATTGTAGTAAGAAGATTGTAATAAAAGATATTTTCAGAGTTATATTTGATCAACAGGGCCTTTTTTACAAAAATTCTTATTAAGGGGCAGGTGGGAGTAGTTGCAATCTTATGATGTCTTACGGTAGGGGGAAGAGGGCCAAATCATTCTTCAAAATCCCTTATGTAATTTATGAACTGCCCTTAGCCATCTTTTAAGATATCCAATAAAACATAATTTTATTACGTTTTCATTCATGTTATATTGCAGGATAGGTAGTAACTGTCATAAGTGTCCGCAATGGAAGACGAGATTTCTAAAGTTATTCCAAAGAAAATATAAAACAATTGAGCTCATATACTTTATACTTTAAAGAATTTAAGATACTATTTTATACATCTTTACTACCTGTTACCTGCCTAAGCAACCACAACCTAAACACCATAGTCGCTGGTCATTCTTAGGGGTGTCCATTAATTACGTGAGGCGTTTTTGAGGATTTTTTGACCCCCCGCCCCCCTTTGTGAAATGTCGTAAGATCTTTATCGATCCCCTCGCCCTTCTCCAAACTTAGGTGAGATTTTTCAAAACTTGTACTTGAGTATAAAAGTGTTGGATTTATTGAAAAAAAAAACACAATTTACTTCATTACTTTTATTTAAGACTAGCAAGGACAAGTATTTGCGAATATTGCTGTAATTTTAAATACGGGAATAAAATTAAATAACAATACTTACAAAAGTATAAGCAGAAAAAATTAAGGCTAAAGCTTAAGCATTAGCATTAACCCATTAATGCCGAGATGATCAGAATTTTTACTAACTTTTCAACGTGTTTATTTATTACGTTATCGGACCAAAAACATAATGCAATACCTCTATACCTATGCGAAATTTGATGTTCTTTCTGAATCCCAGCTCAAAATTTCAATTAGACAGAAGAGAAAGATAAAAAATATGGCCGATTTAAATGTGAAAAACCCGAAAAATTTCGAAAATAAAAATTTTTCGCATTTTTTTCGCAATGATACCGCAAAGGTATCAACTTTATACTATGATCAGAGGTGATCATGGCACTCGAACTATAAGAGGAATCTTTTTTAGAAAAATTCATCGACGCGTTTTTTTCAAAATGGCGGCGGGAATGAAAAATAAATATATAAATATTTATTCTATCGTTTTCTTAAAAACTATAAACTTTAGAAAAAAAATTCTATAAACAAAAATATCTTAAAATTTGTCAAGGAATACTCTCAATTTTTTTCAAAATTTTTAAAGACAGTTTTTGATATTCGAAAATTTCAAAAAATCCAATTTTTCAATAATACCTCAAAAGAATTGATAGAATTTAGTGTTCCTTGACTAATTTTAAGACATTCTTGTTCTTAAAAATTTTTTCGTAACGTCTAGCTTTAGAGAAAAAAAACTTCTTAAATGGTACAAACAAATAATGCAATACAGAGGTATTGTATTCCTACGCGAAATTTTATGTTCTTTCAGAATCTGAGCTCAAAATTTCGATTAGACACCAAGAAAAAAAATATGGCGGATTTAAACGTGAAAATTTTCAAATTTTTTTTTTCTCGTTTTACACAATGATACCGCAAAGGTATCAACTTTTTACTATGATCAGAGGTGATCATGGCACTCGAACTATAAGAGGAATTCTTTTTAGAAAAAATCATCGACGCCTTTTTACAAAATGGCGGCGAGAGTGAAACAAATTAATATAAATCTTAATCTATCGTTTTATTAAAAACTATAAACTTTAGAAAAAAAATTCTAAGAACAAAAATGTCTTAAAATTAGTCAAAAAACACTCAAATTTTACAAATTTGTTCAGGTATTTTGAGTGATGTATTCGCCATTGATGTTGATGCCGAGTCCGGTCCAGTCTAAGAGCTTGAAGACATCTTTCCAGCGCAGTGGTGAACAGTTTCGGAGAGATAACGTCTCCCTGTCTCACGCCTTTCTGCAACTGAATCGGTTTCGTACTCTTATCCTAGATGCGGACTGACATAGTAGCGTTTTTATACAAACACTTCAACACTTCGATATATCGATAGTCAATTTGGCACCTCTAAAGGGACTGCAGCACTGGCCAAGTTTCGACAGAATCAAAGGCTTTCTCATAGCCCACAAACGCTAGACACAGAGGCCGATTATACTCCTCGGTCTTCTGTATAATCTGGCGTAGCGTATGGATGTGGTCTATGGTACTATAACCTTTTCGGAAACTGGCTTGTTCGGGCGGCTGGAAGTTATCTAGCTCGCGCGCGAGTCGGTTCGTAATTACTCTTGAAAACAATTTGTACACGTGGCTCTGGAGTGAGATTCGTCTGTAATTCTATAAGAGCGTTTTATCGCCCTTCTTGAAAAACAGCACCACCACACTACTAGTCCACGATTCTGGAACGTCGCTCCCGAGAATGACAGTATTAAACAGCTTCTGTAGGGCTTTTCAAACTGGCTTGCCGCCTGCCCTTAGGAGCTCTGTGGTAATTCCGTCATCTCCCGGTGCCTTCCCGTTCTTTAATTGTTTTAGAGCCATTTTGATCTCGTACAAGTTGACGACCGGGATTTCTTCGGTATCGTGCAGTCTTGGACCAAGCCGACAACAGGATTCAGGGATGCTTTGTATAACTGCCCATAGAACCTTTTGACCTCTCCCGAGATCTCACTCTGGGATGCAATGACAGTACCGTTATCGGTCTTCAGCTTAGTCATTTGGCTCTGCCCAATAGACAAATCTAGTGCCAACACTTTGGAGCCTCGATGTCGCTCTATCGCCTCTTCAAAACGTAGTGTATGGAATCGGCGAATATCGCGTAGCATAGATTTAGAGATTTGTCTATTAAGCTGCCTGAGTTCGGACCAATCGGCTGAAGACTGTAGCGTCATTTCCTTTCTCCTCTCCATGAGTTGAAGACTCTGGTCAGAAAGCTTTTTTGTTCTAGTAGCGCGACCAGCGACTGATCAAGAGTTCTGACCGCCCTAGGCTAATTATGAGGACGCGCCATCAGTGTTACAGTCGGCCTAAAAAGTAGTATATTAGTTTTGACTTTCTTTACTAGTGTGAAAATTTTAACGTGATTCATACTATTTATAAAAGTTTTTAGATCGATCTGCAAGCGAAACCAACGTTCTCCCTTTAATCTCCACGACATTCAACCTTTGGGTGGCATGCCATTTTTTAGCTGACCGTACATAAAGGCAAAGCACCTCACGCGTTATACGGCCAAAATCATGACGAGTGACTGCAGGCGACCAAGTAGAAAACCAAATCCATGTCGTGTTTGGCCGCATGACTGGTATTGGCTTAGTTTCTATAGACAACTTAGTTGTTGCGGCCATTGACCATGAGCTTGGTTATCTAGTGTGCCAAGTTGCTTCGACTTTAAGTATTTTTTAAATACTTACACTTCTTTTGTTATCTTTAAAAAAGACACGAGGCATCATGCTAGTGAAACATTTGCAACTGATTAATGATTTATTTAAAAATTATAGTAATTAAGTAATTATTATTAGCTTATACAAAAGTCCTTTTTCGCGCTTTAGCGTTTGCAAATCTTTCCACAATTTTTTCAAATTTAATACTTTGTAAAAAAACACTTTCTATATACATTAACGAGAGCGCTGCCAGTTTTTGCTGGAGAAGTGTGGAGCGCAAGTAATTTTTTACTCTTTTAAGTGCTGAAAAAGATCTTTCGCCGCTGCAGTTGGTAACACTCATTGTCAAAAAAATTCTTAATATTATCTCCACGTTCGGGAACATGCATGAAATATTAAAACTTTTTATTAACTGCAACAAACCCTTTGGGGTTCTGGCAAAAATAGAATGCTCGGCCTCGGTGTCAGATTTTAAAAACTGCACCAAATGGACACATTCTTCTGCAAAGGTTTCTTCTAAATCAGTGGCGTATAGTTGTTTTAACTCCTTTGCTTTGCTTCTAATAAATTCACTGTCGTCTAGTTCATGCAGTTTCCATAAGAAACCAAACTTTGTATTTACGGTATTATATATAATTTGCCGGTTTTTTAAGTGCACTTTAAGACAGTCAATAGCTACATAATAATTATTAATGATGAAAGATCGTCTCCCTTCTAACTCAATGTGCCCCGTTTTAACTTCATCAAAATGAAATTTTGGTTTCTTTCTTCTTCTTACATCTTTTTCGTATGTGGTCACTTCGCATCTCTTCATTGCCTCTGATTCAAAATTTTCGAACTCTTTTTCGTCACGCAACGAATCAAGATAAGCATGTAAAGTCTCATAAAGAGTAACAACGTTAGATAAGTCAACAGAAATTGCTTGTAGCTGTGCACTAACGACTTGAAATTTTACGAGCACAGAGTTCCAAAAGCACAACATTATTGTAATTTCTAGAGTTTGCATTTTTTCTAATATAACTTTTGCTTCTATTTTGGTGTCTTTACTTTGATTTTCATCTTCGCAAATAGAGTTTAATGCTTCCAGAACTTGTTTGTATGAACTGTATAAAGCTTTGCTTGCATCTGCTCGCGCACTCCAACGAGTTTTTGATAGATTTTTTATTACTGTCGATTCTTCATCCAATTTGGATAGTAAAATTTGCCATCTGCTTGTAGATCCAGAAAAATATATGTATAGTTGTTTTTCCAGTGTAAAAAAAGCAGCTGACTCGTCACTACTTTCCGTGGCAGCCGATCCCACGAGTTGGAGAGAATGCGCTGCACAAGGAACGAAAGTAGCCAAAGGATTTACAGCTTTAATTCTTAACTGAAGACCTTTGTATTGGCCAGACATATTGCTAGCATTATTATAACTTTGGCCGCGACAGTCTTTAATATCAAGTTCCAAAGTTTTATCAATTGTCGCAAGAACAGCCTTCTCCATGTCTTCACCTTTATGACCGCAATTGGGTAAAAATGTGACAAAACGTTCAACAGGTTCTCCGTCAGGTAAAATATAACGAATTATAAATGTCTGAAGAAGTGTGAAATATCTGAAGTAGAATCAATGCTAATCGAATAATATTTAGCTTTTTTTATTTCTCCTATAATCGAACGTCGAACTTCATCAGCAAGAAGTAAAATAAATTCATCGATTATAGAGGATGACAAGTACGATGGAGAACCTCTGCCTTTTTGTCCAAATCTCACTAAGTGTTCAGCCATGAAAGGATCAAATTTAGATATAAGTTCAATACAGCCAAGAAAATTTCCGTTTAGTGCCGATCCAATAATTTCATTTTGACCATGAAATGGAAGCCCACGAGAAGCTAAAAACTTAATTGTTTCTATTACACGTAGTAATACATTTCGCCAATAAGTTATTTCCTCATTATATTGTTTGACTATTTGGGTATCCAATCGTTGTAAAAGTTTTCCTCTACATACATATTGTACCAAACATTTACGATGATCCGGAGAATTATCATGATCGGTTATTAAGTTATTATTTTTCCAGTCATTAAATCCACTTTTGGCAAATACGGATGTTCCTCCATATAATTTGCAAGGACCACAAAACACGTGACCTGTGGATTCTGAGTACACTAACCAGCTTCTCTTCACAATTTCACCATTAACAAGCTTTATCTGAAACATATTTTTAGATAAAAATCTTTTTTGATTTTTATACTGCCTTTCTGATCTGGAAAAATCTAATTCCTCGTTTTGTTGCAGTTCTTTTTTAACAATATAATCTCTAAATTCATCGTTTACTTGCCACAGTGCAGGGTCACTTGTCGGAATAGACGGCTTTTCTTCTATTAGAATTTCGTCTTCATCGTAGATCGTCGGCGTGGTCGCTATTATAGGGATAGTGTCGGACGGAGAAACGTAAGAACAGTCCGCAGTAGAGGGACCAGGTCGAGAAATCACTGGCGATAATGCAGCATTCGTCACCGTTTCGTTCCTTTCTGTAGAACTCGTAAAAAATGTTTCTAGTTTACGAGTATGTTTTAAAATGTTTTCTATCTTCTTTTCCTTTTCTTTTGCTTTTTTTCTATATTCTGCTCCACTTAGCTTTTTTACTATCGAACTACTCTCATTGCCACTCATTGTCTTTAAAAAACACGGAAACACTAAGGATATATAAATATCAGGACAATAAATATCAATCACCAAAAACGAATATACGCGAGCGCGTGATATGACGGAAGAACGACGAATAACGAAAAATTTGTGACAAATGAATGAAGCGCGGCAAAGTATACTAGCTATTAACCACCGGGGAGTCCCCGCGCGTCATTGATGTATTTCATCGCGCGCGCGGCGAGCTGCGCTGTTGCCAGCTCGCTCACTCGCTCGACCACCTACCGATTCGAGGGACAAGTCAGTGTTTGTTTTACGCGTGCTTTTCAAAGTTTAATTTATTGTTAAAATTAGGGACTCCCAAACTTTTTTAGTTCACAGCGCATTTAGTTTTAGTATTTTGTATCGATCTAATTGAAATATGTAGGGTATATGCAATCATGCTAGATTAACAGTGCATGCGAAGAGACGATTACATTTTTTCCGCGCCCCCTTGATCCTCGCGCCCTAGGCTGTAGCCTAATTAGCCTAAGGGTTAATCAGGCCCTGAGCGCGACGGGCCTTAAAGAATTTTGACCCGACCGCGTGGACAGTTTCCACGAACCTGTTGTTCATATCGTTCGAAGATTCGCACTGTTCCAGGCATTGGAAGCGATTATGTAATACCAGTTGAATGCTATCGGGGTTCTGGTATTGGACAGGTGTAGGTCGGAGTGTAGACCTCATCAAGCGGGACCGCTAGACTTTCATACGAAGATTCAATGTGCTTCGAACCATTCGGTGATCACTCCTAGTTTTAATCCTGCTGATCACAGAGACATCATTGAATATTTGTCGTTTGTCCGTCAAGATGAAGTCTATCTCATTTTTAGTGGATCCATCAGGGCTAATCCAGGTCCACTTCCTTTGTGGCCGCTTCTTGAAGAAGGAATTCATCATGAAGAGGCCTTCCTTCTCCAAAAAGTCGGCCAATTTTTGGTCCCTTTGGTTTCTCTGTCCAAATCCATATTGCCCCACTCTCAACTCATCGTCTGTCCTCTTGCCTAGTTTTGCGTTGAAGTCTCCCATAACTACCGTGAAGTGGGTTTTGGACGTGTGGATGGCTTTCGAGATATCCTCGTATAAGGCCTCCACTACGTCGTCGGAGTATGTCGAAGTCGGTGCGTAAACCTGTATGACCTTCAACGAATACCGTTTAGTAATTCTGAGTATAAGGTACGCTACCCTTGTTGACACACTTTCGATCCTCTCCACGTTCTCTACGAGAGACTTACGAACGATAAACGCTACACCGCCTTGGGATGGGTGAACTCCCTCCCGGTGGAAGAGCAGATTTCTAGACCGGAGGATTATCATGCCCTCCTCATCTCTTCGCACTTCTGATAATCCTACAATGTCTCATCGGATTTTGCTCATATCCTCTTGCAGCTCGATGACCCTCTCGTCGGTCCTAAGCGTCCGAACGTTGTGTTTTATCAGGGCCAAGGGTCGAATTTTTTGGTAGTCGGATCGCGGCCGGAGATTCCTAGCACCCCCTGCCCCGCTACCAACAGGCCCGCTACCACAATGAGCCCGTGGAACAGCGGAACTGCCGTGACTGGGGGCCCTGACTTTTTTGTATTCATATTTTTGTTTTTTTTTTGACAATAATGCCATAATCGCCACGCTTGGGGAGCGGATTGGCGATCGCGGTAGATGTTATTAAGTTTCCCGGGAGATAGCCGCTGCCCAATCTCCCGGTGAGACCCTTAGCCGATTTTTACGACTCCTACGGCCAAGTAAGGGGTGACGACCTTTGTATTCTATTCCCGTCGCCACACGGGGAGAGAGTTATACATAATAAATAAACACGTTGAAAAGTTAGTAAAAATTCTGATCATCTCGGCGTTAATGGGTTAATACAGAAACAAGGGACCGTATCTTCGCAGGCAACCCAGAAGACTTCGTATGTTGTGTGTCTAGAGGATCATAATGAGGACTGGATCCAGTATAATTCACGCAGAGAATGGGTGCACGAAGCATGTGCTGATACCAGAGTACTTAGAGTTATATATTTGTGACCATATATGTGTGTTTATATGCCAATTATAATGCATGTTCGGTACTAAGTGCTACAGTCTAATTAACCAAAAAATAATAATAATGCGAAACTTATGATTAAACATCTAAATTGTTTATTTTTGTTGGTCCTTTTAATTTAAATGAGTGTCTATGATTCTTAAGTTTAAATTACTGAAATTTAGCATTTAATATGCTTAATTATTTATAAAACCCGATTACGAAGCGAAAAATGATGTCACAAGCGGGATTCGAACCCGCGCCTATTGGAATTCCGGCCCAATCGTGCTATAAATCCTAGTGCTAGGAATCCCAACAGGCGCGGGTTCGAATCCCGCTTGTGACATCATTTTTCGCTTCGTAATCGGGTTTTATAGATTCTTAAGTTCTTAATCATGTCCATTAAATGATTCATAGTACCTTCATTTTTTTTTTACTTTGACACAAGCCTAGGGGTTCGGCACTGCGGCATTCTCCCCTAATTGTATCAGGTTTTGCTATATTTTATTCAAGACACGTAAAAAACCAGTCTTGTGTAAAAGTAAAAAACTTTCATTTAACTTTAATTTAACTTAACTTTCACGCAGTTTTACACCATTTTCTGCTAAACAGAATTATGTGATATATACCAAAACTCCCTCTCTCCCCCAAGTGAGATAGTCAGATTCAGCTCGACTCTCAGCACTGAATACCTCACGTAATTAACGGACAGCCTCTTACCTGTAGGTGTAGGGGACATGCACAGAATAACTTTCAGCATTTATAAAATAACGAAGGTCTGGCCGTTGTGAGCTCTTGGGCTATTATATCAAGCCATCCCGCAATGTGAAGGAGGTCTATCATTATTAGTTGCACCAATTTGTGCTAATAGTATCTAGAAAATGACTATAAGTGTTGATCAGTTTTAGTCCAAGGTGCAGCATAAACTATTTGAAAAAAATATAAAGTTCTCTAAAGAATAAACACTTTATGACTTATGCCTAAGTACTTTTCATGCCCTTCATCTAAGGAACATCTTGATCTTTTTAGATATTTATCTGATTATTTTTATTTACTGTTTGTACTTTCAGAAAATCATAAACATTGCTTTTAGCTTAATTTTATTAATATAAGTCATGACATTGAATATGAATCGTCCTTACATTGGACATTCATTTTAAAAACCTTGCTAGCGGTATATTTAAGATGATCAATACAATAAATGTATGAGGGGCGGCTGATAAGGTCGCGGCCTAGGTTACTTAATGAAAGAAAAGTTTAGTTTTTTAATTTTTATTTTTCAATATAATCACCCTCAAGTGAAATACACTTCTCACATCGTGAATACAATGCCTTTAAACCATTGAAATAATATTCTAAAGCTTTCTCTTGAAAATGACTCTCCACGGCTAACCTCATGTCATTGTCATCCGAAAATCTCCCTTAACTCCTTTTTCAGTTTCGAAAAAACGAGAAAGTTACTGGGAGCCAGGTCCGTACTATAGGGTGGATGGTCAATTTCTGCGAACCCAGTGGCTTTTAAAGCATCCCTCGAAACGCGAGCGGTGTGAACGGGCGCGCTGTCTTGCAGAAACTACACACCGTGCGCCAATTTGCCACGTCTCTTCTCTCAGACCCAATAAATTGGCATAGTATTGACCATTCATAGCAGTTCCTTTAGGCAAGTAATCAATTAATAAAATTCCCTCGCTATCCCAGAAAACCCATATCATACCGCAATTTGTGCAGTCTTTATATGCCTTTGACCTACTATACACCTTGGTAAATCCATTCCAAATGTCAACTTGGTAATTCCATCCGTTCACCAGCCTATAAACATAAACTGTCGGATATTGGCTTACTCACAAAATATATAAGGAATAGTGCCGTAATGGCAGCGCTTCATAGGTAAGTTGTAATCGCAATTGTTATGAACTCCCAGAAGAGCCCTGCCAGTTCAATACTAGGTACTAACGATTCTTTGGACCCACTACACTATGTACTCGATTATCTTCATTATGATGACTTTGTTTCAAATGCTTATTGATAATAAGTCTTTTTCGACACGAGAATATAAATCTCATTTCTTAAGAATAATCTATTAGTGTCGGTTATATTAGGTACATGTTGAGTCTCTGTTCATCCACAGCTTCAGCTTAGGTTTGTATCGAGTGTCCTAGCAGAGGCCACGGCCTTAACCATCCCATAGATACATATCTAGAATTTATTTACTTACCAAACTATAATCAACCTCGGTTTTTATTAGTTTAAATGTACAAGATAATATTAAACACTGCACCGAACCCTTTAATTGCTTATCTTATCTATCACGTAATTATGGGTAAGGCTTTGTTTTCATACTGAGTCAACACTAATACAATTGTATATAAATGGTTTTCAGTCACACTTTAGTATCAGTAAATTCATAATTACCGAGAATAATCATGATCCAATTAAATACATTTTTTACACTAGTCATTTTGATTGTGACGTTATTGTCCAACTCTTTTGGAGCAGATATAAGAGCTGGTAAGTTACTCAAAACGGTGGCTTTTAATATTAGACTAAACCCGTACTTATGTAATATCAATTTTATTAAATTAACAGTAAGCTATGGTAAAGTAAAGAACACAGTGTCTACAATGGTAGACGAAGACGAAGTAGATGAAGTTTTTATCTAATCCCACAGAACAGTAAATGTACTGTTCTGTGGGATTAGATAAAAACGGCTGTTAAATGATCAGGAGTCTGGGCACAGTCCAGGGGATTTTGAACAGTAACGAGTATGATCAACCCGATTGCTAAGCGTAGTAAGTGTACTTATTATCCATGTTGGTGAGATCTAAATCCGAAATCACTTAAGTTGAGACAACTTAATGACTTAATTTAATGAATGAACGCTACGTTTATCTATTCTATACATATAATAAAAATGTAACGGATCGCTGTCTGTACATGGAAGATATACGAGAAAAAATATTACTGGGACCTTTATCAACACAAATAGAACCCAAAACAATAATTGTTAAAATTTTTGTCACAGACAAACGTTTGTGCACGCTAATCTCAGAAACGGCTTATCCGATTTAAACGTGCTTTTCACTAATATATTATGGTAAGCTTCACTTAATATTTAGGCTTTATTTCATGTCAATTTGTTTATAAATAAAAACGTTATGTCAATTTAAAAAATGTTCGGAGAAAAAAATCTTTATCGATTCTTTTCAAATTACGTACAAATTATCTTCAGTAAAAATAAATAAACACGTGTTTCAGCATTTGTTGATTTTCACCCTCTGGGAGTATAAATTAGGCCTGCGAAGCGAGTTTGACGACTCATTTAGTCATAAGCGCCAAGCCGATATTATAGAAGCTGGCAACTTGAAATTTTGACAGTGGTTTCTTTCTATGACGTAGAGATTTACTAAGAAAGGATTTTACGAAATTATATCCCTAAGGGGATGGAACAGAGTGGCAAAGTTTGTATGGGGAGAAAAAAATCTTTATTGATTCTTTTCAAATTACGTGTCGAATCAAATACCTACTTCTATGGTAATATCCAGCATTTGTCAATTTTCACCCTCTGGCTGTGTAAATAAGGCCTGTGAAGCGGGTAGAATGACTCATTACCGCCAAACCAAAACTATTAAAGCTAGAAACATTAAATTTTGACGCACGTTTCTTTTTATGACATGGAGATTCAATATGATTGATAAGAGTTATTCTATGTCTTTTCGCAAGCTGTGGTCTATATTTATACAATCTATACCTACCTTTTAGTGGTAGGACCAAGCTGTTGACAGTTTTCTGTCTACAGCTGCGGGCAAGTCCGTCCGGGATACCATACTCTCGTAGAAAATCGACGTCTGAAAAATAGCATTGTGCTGTTGCGCTCCATTCAATGAGCGAGACAGCCGGTAGCCCAACTGGACGGGCTTGGAGGTTCTATTGGTAGGCAGCCTAGCGATACCCTTGGTATTGCAAAGGTCCTTGAGCGGCAGTAACACTTACCAACAGGTGTTCGGCTTGCTTGTTTGCCACCATAAGCAATAGAAAAGAATTTCATTAAAATCAGTTCAGCAGCTATTAAAGGGTAACAGACAGACAAACTTACTCTCGCATTTATAATAATAGTAAGGGTTTAGCCTAACAAATGAATTGCTTTAAATCGTGTAGACAATATTATATGTATTAGATAATTATTTTTTAGGTTTAAAAATTTTATATATTTTTAAATAAGTTGGTAATAAATACATTGTAGTGGCATTTACATAGATGGTCACACACCTGTTTCCCATAGTGGTAGGCTGTAGGGTAATGCAGATACATTTATTGTTCTAATATTTCAGACCATTTTTCGCTTCTTTCGATCGGATAACGAATGTTCATCGTCCTCTTTTTCGGTTCACAAATAAGCCTAAGGAATGTCCCCGTATCGGACCGGGGAATTGTCCAGTCACCCAACGTGAGGCCACCGCGTGAGGGCGACGCCCCGACAATCTTCGGGGCGTCGACGAGAGGATCCCGCGAGGGTAAACCGCCGGGCGGACCACCGAAGACAAAAATCAGGTACCGGTGGTCCGCTCGTACGGCGAAGAGAGAGGAGTTTTACGGTGGGTCTATGGGGTCACGCGCCGCCTTTCCGTCACCCCGGACCGATTTGGCGGGCGAGACGCATCTATAGTCCACCAAAAAAAAAAAAAAAAGGAATGTCCCCGTACCACGTGACTCTTTTTATTTAAAAATTTTTATCCCCTCCATCTCTTCGGTGACCATCCGTAGTTTACACTAAGATCCCCTTCCTGCCCTCTACTTTTCACGTTCATTAATATAATTTAATATCTTTTCTTTTCCAAATTTGTCTTTTTTAATGTATTTAGCATTTACCGGGAGACATCAAAGGTAAATTATATGTTAAATTAGCTGATGTCTTACATCAATGTAACCACCTGTGAGTTTATAAAGCTCGGCAAATTGAGCTTGATGATGCTGGACTACGTGTCGAAAACCTAACCCTTTCCCGACTCAAGACAAGAAAACATTATACAATAAACTTATCAAAAGTTAAAATTAAAACTATTTTTAATTCTATCGCTATTGTATTTGATTTTTCTACTGTGGTGCTATAGCTGTACGTTTGCCACCAAGAGCAATAAAAAAACAAATTAAGGAAATAAGAAGAATATTTGCATTAAATAATGATTAGACTGGGCCAAAAAAAACGAACAATTTTTTTTATTAACGGTACTGTGAAAATATTGTTCGTGATGCCAAAAGAAAATTATTCTGAAAACTTGAGCCCTTAATATTAATATTAAGAGGTGCATCATTATGATTATCGATTTTTGAACAGCTACTGAATTTTTCACACAAAATTCGGACATCATGAATTTTAAAAATGTTTCCATTTCATATCTTTGAAGGAAATTAAATTCTCTACAAAAAAGCTTTCTTAATAAATTAACGTAGGACGAGCCGTTCCCTTGTAATTAAGCCTTAAACATTGATATTTTTTTTTATTTTTTAATTTGAATTCTGGATTTTTTTAACCACTATAAATATCAATATTTTTATATAGCAAATAATTATTCTTAAGTAAAATTTCATGCTCTACAAAAAAGGTCTCTTAATATTTTTTATCAAATTCACTCCTTTCAAAGTTATTCGACTTTAAAATCAAATTCAAAAGTAATTAACCGTTTATTTTTTTATTTTTTTAAAGTCGAATAACTTTGAAAGGAGTGAATTTGATAAAAAATGTTAAGAGACCTTTTTTGTAGAACATGAAATTTTACTTAAGAATAATTATTTGCTATATAAAAATATTGATATTTATAGTGGTTAAAAAAATCCAGAATCCAAATTAAAAAATTATATCAATGTTTAAGGCTTGATTACAAGGGAAAGACTCGTCCTACGTTAATTTATTAAGAAAGCTTTTTTGTAGGGAATTTAATTTCCTTCAAAGATATGAAATGGAAATATTTTTAAAATTCATGTTGTCCGAATTTTGTGTGAAAAATTCAGTAGCTGTTCAAAAATCGATAATCATAATGATGCACCTCTTAATATTAATATTAAGGGCTCAACTTTTCAGAATAATTTTCTTTTGTCATCATGAACAATATTTTCACAGTACCGTTAATAAAAAAAATTGTTCGTTTTTTTTGGCCCAGTCTAATAATGAACATATAACGAACAGCTAAAATAACATATATAAAATGTCTCTAATCATGTTGGAGGTTTCACGGTTTAGGTTATATAAATAAATCCCTTCTCTCTCTCTCTGTATAAATGACGTAGTTAGGGTACGTTACCTAACATATCAAATGCTAAATCAATAAAAAATATTCATATGAGGAATATGAATTGTTCAAAATCTTTAATGACACTATTCGCTCTTCTCTTAACATCATAATTTTCATTATCTCAATGTTTTATTTAATGATATCTTACCATGGTATTTGTGAATTTGAGTATTTCGGTAATTCATGTGTGTGATAAAGACCTGAATGTGGCTTGAATACTAACTGTTCTTTCAACAAAATAAGTTTGAAGAGCAAATGTGTAGGTGCTTGGAGATTGTGGCTCGTCCAAAATATAAGTATGTCATCGATCATAATCCCCTACGTAATTATACATCTGGTTATACTGAATATTCCTTTTTATATTGTGTTATCATAAATAATAATAACCAAGTAAGTGATTAATAGTTCATAGTTGTCTTTTAATTATTTGCGATTAGATTTATTCTACTTCTAAAGTAGCTATCGATAATAATTAACACCTACAATTATTCCACAGCACAAGAATGTTCTACAAACGCTGATTGTCCCAATACTCAGACCTGTGAACGGTCAACATGTGTAGATCCTTGCATTAATTTCTGTGGAACAAATGCCATGTGTAATGTTATAAATCATTCACCGGTTTGTACATGCAGAGCCAATTATACAGGAGATCCATTTTCGAACTGTACACCTATTACAGGTATTTATTTAAACGTACACATATAACACTGTTTCAGGTTTCTTTTATGATGGATGCTAAATTATTGATTTTGATTTTAGCTCGATTGTACTGAAAGTAATCCTTGTGGTATGCAATACATCACCTTGAAACTCTATTTGTGAAATTATCAATAAAGCATCATCACGTACGTTTGTAGAAAATTACATCATCAAACTACCAAGCAACAATTTGTATGTAAAACTCAAGCATCGCGATCCACGCCTCATTTAAATTGGAATACAACGAGATTGACACGTAGTTATACTAAAATTCAGCTATTGATTATAATTATGGAGAAAGACCTACAGGACATCTTTGAAGGTTACAATAAAATATAGTAAATATGGCACTTAGGTATTACATTTATGTTAGCCGCCATTATTGAAATTGGAACGAACTTACGCTGACATGAAATGCATAATATGCACTATCATCATACAAAAATTGCCTTTGTTTGGGGCCGTCCATTAATCACGTGGGGTTTGAAAGGGGGGGAGGGGTGTGAAAAAAATCACGGAGTCCTAAACCGTCATAGTCTTAAACCTCACCATGTATCACCAAATTTGTTAAAAATGCTAAAAAAACGATCACGTGATTAATGGACGTCCCCTTATAGTGATTTTAGTCAGTTATATATTTGCACTACATACACGCTACATAATGTAGATAAATACAAATAACTAACTAAATGTATCCACACGCCATTTCACGTGTTACCTAATAATAATTAATAATGTCTATAATCTATATCAAATTATAAATAGAGATTTCATGAAATGGTTATAAGTAAGATTGGGTTAACGCTTATTTTTTTTGTTAAAGAATTCAGTTTTATCGTTTTATTTATATATACATATAGGTATATTATAGTTGAATATTATATACAGATAAAACGACAAAAACGTTTTCTTGTGAAAAGCTATTGTCATAAATAAATACTAATATACCTTCTAGTAATTGCACTTCCATTTTATCGGTTAAACAGAAGAGAGACATTTTTCAAAAAATATGAAATTGATATTATTCTTTAAAACGTTTTTTATTGTTTGTTGTTTAATAGAATAATGACAAATCATTAAATTAAACATCAAAAATGTTGTGCTGTCAAATGTCATTTTAATATGATAAACCGTTATTTTAAATCGTGTAACAATCTTTAAAAACTTGTAATGTAGAATTTAGTCTTTTGATTAATGTCACTTTTCTATTTAACCAAACATGACTAACTTATATCTCTGTAGGATCTGTCTATATTTAACTTTGTAAATTTTTGTGTCTATCTGTTAGTTTTGTGGCAAACTGATCCAAACATTAATTATACTGTATCAGATATGTAAATACATATATCACTATTATGAACTAAAATGAATATGGTAAAAACAAAGGAGTTACTACTAGCTTTTTACTCTAAAAGTGACGATACTTAGAAAAAAAGTCAATAAAGGAAATACTTCGAAAATTATTTGTAATCATAAGCAATATCTAGTATTTTGTTCTTCGTTATTATTAATATATTTTATTCTTTTGTAGTTTTAGCTTAAATATAATATATGAATCTGCAAATGTAGTTATTGTTTTAATGAATTGACGACTACCCCTACCTATTATGACTAAACGGGATCCTAATAATTCGAGGATCTTAGCGCTTACCGAATAGAGAGCAGTGTTTTTCAATTTTGTAGCAGTAGTTTTCCTTTCTTTTTCTTCTTAGCAGGTTTCTCAACTTTGGTTTAAAAACAAACGTGGGCATAACTTTTACGTCTAATACCTACACATGTCGTCATACTTGTGCCGGTTCTTGTTGGGAATGGGATCTTCAACGGGGTCGATCATTAATTTACCTACATAAGACATAAACAATTCAGCTAAGTAGATTCAATTTCGAGAATTTATGTGTAATGCCTCGCGGGCCGTGTAAGCTCTTAATTGAGCGAGTCTGATATCGTCGTCGTCATCGTCAATGACGTGTCGCGGACGTCGGATTTTTGAATTACGAGAGGGCGTGTAGGAAGCCGCCCCAACCACTAGTGGGTTGAGGTGTGTCATGGCAGAGTCAAAGTAGCTCTGGGAGCACAGTTTCATAAATTGCCTGATGGTCGGTAGTTCGAGGTCGACATGAAGATCGATGTTTCGTATGAACCACGGTGCTCCCGTAGCTCGGCGCATGAACCTATTTTGAAGTGTCTGTAGTCTGTGGATCCCGTGTGCCTTAACATGCACGAACACTATGCTAGCATAGGTCATGATTGGATGTCAGCTGGACAGCTTTCCGATAACTTTGACAGATTTTCTTTGTAATTATGGCGCAGAGTCTCAAATAAAGGTCTATGACTAGTGTGTTAACAGCGGTGACTTTTGGCACTGAAAGGTTGTCTCTACATGGAAAATGTGGACGGTAAAAAACATGACACAAACTATTAGCACACAATAAGTGGCAATAAGTGACCACATAGCGATCGATGTGACCACAATCATTGGGAAAGAAAGTTCTCGAGTAGGTAACAAGCATTACAGATTAATATGTTTTACGTATCTCATTTGTAAAAAGGTGTTAAAGAATTTTTTATATGACGTCATCTTAAAAATTATGTTATATTAAAAAGGGAAAACATTATGTAAATAAACTTGATGTATTATTTTTTTTAAATCTTTAGAGGTTCACCGGAATCCTTGAATATCACTTGCCGTTATGCCATATTGCATTGCTATTTGATCGTTATCATTGTCAAAATGAAATACCTACCATTTACGGCCTGGTCACGACTTTGGTCTTAGCTAAGCGCTGCGCGGCGTGCCAAGCGGTGCGTTTTGCACGCCACGTACCTTCAGTAGCGGTTAGTCACAGCGGCCAAGGTCTAGGTAGCCGTATTTAGGTAGTCAAAACGTGTTCAAAATCATAGCGTTATCAAAATTATCCCTTTTCTAATTAGAAAGCAGTATATTTTTAAAACAAGATATTCTTAATATGAGAGGAGTGCACGAACTAAATAAATATCGGTATTTCAATTGCGAATTTCGTGACCTATACGAAGATTACAGAAAATTCCAGATAAGTTTTATGAGTAGGTAGACCAAAATGAGTGTGCAAATTTTTACTTATATTCTGCAGCACATATAAGTATAATAATGCCTCGGTATCCATTACCGCCACAAAATCGTCTAAATTTTTTTATTTTTATCTACGCCGCTGAGTACATTCCTCCTATGCCGCTGTCCACGCCACTCTGTTTCGTGGCGTCGCACTCATTCACATGTCCTTTTGTTCACGCCACTCACCACACATTATACCACGCTGGTCAAACGGGTTGATATAGGGTTTTATTTTGACTTTTCCTTCTCTTGAATAATTGTTACAAAGATATTTAACCCCTTAATCGTCTTTTTCGACACCCACTGGAAAGATAAGAGTGGTGAATTATTGTATTCTGATTCCGTAACCACAGGAAAAAGTGCTGTACAGTGTTGAACATATTGAATACAAAAGATTGGAATATTAAAATATCGATTCTTAATACTTGCCTTTTTCTTCAAACGATTACTTACTGGATATAATAGGTATGACGACTATCAAGAATGTTATGGTACCTACCATACTCGTACCAGTAAGCGGATTATTGAATATCCAGAATGAAATTATATTCGAAAACGTTACGGAATCGGATAAAAAATTCAAATAATTTCGGATAAAGGCGAAATCTGAAAGATATATCTACTTACGTTGCATTGTGATATTTACCAAATGGTAGCCTAGAAATAAACTCAAATTGACATATTTTCTTTTAGAATGCCCTAATCATCGTCATCATCATCATCTCAGCTCATATAAATCCTACTACTGGGCTCGAGCCTTTTCCATAATGGGAGGATAATTGCCTTACTATACCACGCTGGTCGGACGTGTTGGTATAGGATTTTGTTTCGAGATTTCTTTCTCTTGGATAGATGTCAAATGCATTTTATATCCCTTAGTCGTTTCGATCATCCTCGGGTAAGATAAAGGTTCTTGAACTGTATTCTTACTCCTTCACCACACGGATATGCTCTAATACATAATTTTTAATAATTAAAAAAAAAAACATATTTACAGTTGGGGTACAAATGTATTTTAATAGTAGGTAACGTTCTTTTTCTTCTACTTTTTTGGTATCGGCACTCAGCTACTTAAACGCCCCAGCGTTGTCAGTGGAAAGTTATCATTTTCTTCACATCTTTAGTCTTTTTAAGTTAGTCATTCTGTCAGTAAGTCAAACCGTCGTCATTAACAGTGCTATGGACAAACTGTACATGGAAATTGTCGTGGAAAACGCTAATGTTGTATATATAGCACTTTTATATCACATTTACTACATTCCAGCAATTTCGTCACATCACATTACATAAAATGCCATCAAAATTATCTAATATAAGATGTTAAAACACTAAGATATCGAATATAATACAAGAGTACTACATTATGTTTTCAAATTCCCGTCTATAGTAACGTTCGTTTAATCTATTTCTTATTTTTTTTATTCATAGTAACATGCATAGGAGAGCCATTATTGGACTTATTAACAAAATGGCGCCAAGGTGATGTTCTTCCAGTTCCGTTGCCTCCGCTGAAAGTTATAACATTACCATCGTACGAAGGGCAGTACGCCGGATATGGAATTAAGTAAGTAATTTTATTAATTTAGCTAATAAAAGTTATAAATTTATCTAAGTTTAGAAGTCACAATGCCAACATTTTATATTAAAAAGACACTATCACACTAAGAAATCGAATATTGTAGCGCGCCCAAATAAATACACAATATATAAATATAGAAATAAATTTAAACTTTCAAAGAGAACAATAATGAAGCCCACAAATAGGTACCTATTTTATTACAAAATATTTTTAATACAATAATTTAAATTTATTTGTCCGCAGGATTTTGTTTAGCACGGGCGAAATGAAACTGATGGGAGTAAATGATTTATTAATTGACAAACTAACCACGTCGACTCGTGATGGATTATTAGACGTTTCTGGAACTATTCAGTTTCCATTGCTGACTGTAACTTCAGGTTAAGATTTTCTACATTCTTATTTTAATAAACAAAATATTAATTGTACATTACTGTATACAGCCATTGTTTTACAGTTTTAACTAGGTATATGATAATTAATATAACGCAGAATTTGAGTTGTACCTAATACAGAGTACATTCTAAGCTCAAGGATGGAACTTGATATGTGTCATCACTTGTTACTCATTCATGGGATTTCGTAAAAATCGGCTGATAGGTGATCTATCAGCCGATTTTCAATAGAGTAAACAGCAACATTGTCCAGAGAAACTTATATCATCAAATGCAATCGCTAACACGCTTGCTTATGATGACATTACGCCCTCATGTGAAGAGGCCTGTGTGTTGCAGTAGACGGCTATAGGAAAATGAAATTATAGAAAAGTTATAGGTACAGAGATATTTGTTTTATAGCTACTCGTAAGTAATCTAAATTCACTTTCAGATAATTATAATATTAAAGGAAAGGCATATTCTATTTATAATCTCAAAGGATCAGGAGTCATGCGGTGAGTATGATTATAAAATTATAAAATTTTATGCTTAGTCAATGGTGACGAACTACAAATACAATATTTTATAACCCGTTTCTTTAGCCGTAAATGTCATAAAATTGCGATTAGTATGCATTTACACTTGGGGACTACGTGCTACAGCAATGAACTTCAAAATAAGGGCATTTTCACAAAAATAGGCAGTACCAAAAAAAACACATTTTTTTTTAAACTTTCATTTTAAGGTGATATTATATTTGTTAGTAATAGTCTAATTTACATATTTATCGAATTTCAGTTTTTAACTTGGATTGATTGCATAATTTATTAAAAATAAGCAAAAACGTAGGCCTAGTCAGACAAAAAGATGTCAGGTTTGTTACTTTTGTATAACATGATTAAAATGAAAATATAAATGAAATACCTCTCTTTTTAATAAAAAACCAAAAAGAACATGGTTGAACTACCTAATGATGTAACTTCGTCAAACAAACTTGAAAAAATACTAAAAATATGACAATAATTAGCAAGTTTTGTTACTGTTGATAACAGAAGAAACACTTATTTTTATTTTTTTTTATGTAAAACTAAGTTTCTTTTAAAATAATTATAATAATAAAAAAGTTATCATATATCTTAACTTAAATTAAGTTAAATTACGGTATTAAAGCTTGAAATATAAAAAAATAGACAGAAATTAAATTGAAAAATTTGGGGGACAGTAACAAAACTGATGATAACAAAATTATAAAGAACCATTTACATTATCATCAAAATCCAATAATAAGTTCTAAAATCTCTAATTGAAACTAAATAATTACTTTGATAAAACCAACAAAATCAATTAGACAAATAATAATCAAAATAAATTATATCAAATATGTTGCTTAACATCCGTTTAAGTTTTTAATCATATACATGGACACAAACCTCCATTCTACAAAGTGACTTGTTAAAAAAGTATGTTATGTGTATGGTTATACAGAGATTATGTTTGCAAGGTGAGAAATGTAATTACCTAAATTCTATTAAATTCACTAATGTAACAGTAGTACAGTACAGAGTAGTCTTTTATATTCAATCATAAAATAATATTAAAATATGAATACTTGTTGCACAATTTATTACGAAATTACGAAATATTATTGTACTTATATTACGGTAATACACATAGTAAAATAAATTATACCGTTACTTTTTGGCGTTTTTAAATTGTTTACATTAAAATTATGTTCATTCTTTTTAAAATATGTGGTGCGAATTAGTATGTTATTAAACATACTAACTCGCACAACAGTATAATATATATTACTCTTCGTCATTAAAATAAAAATATTTAATAAATTAAAATATCAAACATTGCTGGCATTCGTCTGCCGGATAATGATCATAGACACTAAAATCACAATACCACCAAAAATAAGGTGTCTTTATTAAGAATTTGATGTTCTGTCGACTCATTGGCAAAAAGAAGTATAATAATCATAAATCTGAAGCCAGGATCTTCTTTTTGCATCCAAAACAGTATTTCGACAAAATAAAATGTGTGTAGAAGGATGAATTATGTTTTTTTTTTCATATTATATCGATACTCTAGTAAAATTGTAAATATCAAAAAGTCTGTTTATTAAAAATATGTCATCGACAATCCGGTTTCATCATATCTGTCTGTCCATCTGTCACTTCTGTTACCTAACAACTTTAAGAGCTGAATGAATTGTAATAAAACATGGGAGGCATACATACCTCTTTTTGGTAAGTTGGTAAAAAGTGTAATGGCCAGTCTCCTTTATAGTCAGTTTTGTTACTTTTAGGTCGTACCTACTATATGTTACCATACAAAACTGACGTAACGTTACCTTACCCTCGCATGATTAATAATTATTTAAAAATATACGATTGTGGTGACGTCTCATCAACAGTTTTATAAGTTGTATTAGATGATAAATATTATGAAAATAACCACAAAATATGTTTACTAATTAATGCGTCAAGAAATATTGGTAACACACCTTGACAAAAAAAGTACGCCCACACGAAGCACTGAATCATAATGTGCTCCTCACATGAAATTTTGGGAGAAACTAAACAATGTTTACTAAATAGGCACCAAATAAAAGACTGTTATTGTTGTTATTACATAAAACATACAAAAAGTGTAGTATTTTAGAAAAAAATGTGGTAACAAAACTGACTGTGTCAGGATTTTTAAAATGCATTCCGGTAATTAAATTTTATTTATTCTTTTTATTTTGCGTTGTGATACTATATATTTTTCTTAAAATGACCCTACATTATCACTAGAAAAATAAAATACTGCACTGATAGCAAATTTTAACAACTAATACTTAAATTCGATGTTGAAATATCGTCTGGTTGCAAAGGGACACGGTAAAATGATAGCATTCTGTTGTTTTATTATTTTTTAATCAAAAAGTTATACTACGATTGGCTTTAATAATATTATAAAATATTAGTTAAATGTATAATAAACCCAATGTAAAATTTTGTTCTAGTTTCAAATAGAATTAATTGTTTAAAAAAAATAATGTTTTAGAGGGACAAGCCTGAAAACGCCCTTGCACATTTTTATGAAAATGCCCATAAACTATCAAATTATCTCACAGATTAGGGGTGTCCACTTTGAAAAAACATCGATGTTTTTTTCGATTCGATAAATCGAAACTGTACATCGATGTCTTTCGATGTATCGGATGAAAACATCGAAGTTTTTAAACATCGAGTACTTTTTCTAAAGTCATATCAAAAGTGTTACTTCTAAAAAAACAAAGGTCTTTTTTGTGGTATTTATACCTATTCTAATCCCTTATAAAACTGACTTCTAAAAAAAAAAGGTCCTTTTTGTGGCATTTATACCTATTCCAGTCCCTTATAAAACAGATTTCTAGAAAGAAAAAAAAGGTCTTTTTTGTAGCATTTACTGGTTATCATCGTTTCGATGTTTTATGAAAAAACATCGATACATCGAGTATTTCGATAGCTCTTCCAAACATCGGATCGATTCGATGTATCGCATTGTAAACATCGATGTTTTCGATGCATCGATGTATATCGAATATCCCTATCACAGATATAGTTGCTGTTATTCATTAAACTATAGATACTATTAAAAATCAAAAATATAAATCATTTATTCAAATCATTTGGATTCAACGTAATGTGTACCCGTATATATTACGGAAGTTATTGACAATAGTTTTAAGATTAGCCGCCTACCTGATGTCAATTCTTCTTGGGATGGTTTGGAGTTGGCCCAGGTCGATATAAAGTTCTTAGTCGTATTTTACGACATCCACAAACAAACTAAGAGTTGATAGTATTCGTTGCCGCTACTACACAGCATATGAAAAATAAATCTTGGGATAATATTATTAATATATATGTGTATAAAAACAGATACCATTTCATAAATTAAAGCGGTGTCATAAATCGTACGTTAGATCATTTGAAACCCCCATTAACTTACACGTTCATTAGCTGGTAAAGCTTTAGCCGTGGGTCATTCAATGGCGATCGTAAGCTCTCCGTTTATGCAAAACAAGTTATTTTGTATATGATATTTATGTGCTTCCTACAATACTGAAGTAAGTGTTAACTCAAAGCTGGTTTTATTACCTGAGAGCGTTTCCTTACAAAATCAGCTGGCTTTACCGACTAAGAGCGTTACAACTCTAATGTAATAGTAATGGATAAACAATATTTCTTAGTCACTAATATTCTTTAGATTTATATATTTTTTTATTTATTTATTTAAAGAAAACATACAGATTTAAAATAAAATAAATGTAAGACAATCAAAAGCGCATAACAATAGCTGAAATAGTTTCCACTTACCAAAGAAACAGTGAGAAGGCAAATGATAAAAAATATATGAATAACTAAATTATAAAAGAAAGGAGTCGAATACGATGATAGTAGACAATTATTGCACATGATGCTTTAAAAATATGAATTAAGCGTCAGTTTTAATTTTTCTTTTCAATGAAACATATTGAGGAAATTGGTTGTCCAATATATCAAATTCACTATAGCATCGTAAATTCTACAAACTCTTATTAAAAAGTTAATTGAATGAATTATTAGTTGTAAAAAATCGGTCAAGTGCGAGTACTCGCGCTCGAAGGGTTCCGTAAAACTAAAAAAAAAATCAAGTTTGTTGTATGGGAGCCCCCCTTAAATATTTATTTTATTTTATTTTTAGTTTATTTTATTATATTTGTTGTTATAGCGGCAATAGAAATACATCATCTGTGAAAATTTCAATGGTCTAGCTATCACCGTTCTTGAGATACAGCCTGGTGACGAACGGACGGACGGACGTACAGCGAAGTGTCAGTAATGGGGTGCCGTTTTTACCCTTTGGGTACGGAACCCTAAAAATGGACACTGAAAATAATGAGTTGGAACTAGAAACTTTTGGGTATTTGAGATCAATGTGACCAAGAAGATTAGGAGAATCAATAATATTGTTTATAATTTTATATAGAAATATCTGATCTGATAGTATCAGTATTTTGTATTTAGAATCACGGTTCAGTTTCGATGTATTGCAACGTTATGCTTTATAGCCAACAATCTTCCTTAATAAACAGTTTATCTGACACAGGGTTTTCCAAATCGGATGTGTGTCTTCTGATATTACCGTGTTTAAGCAAATAACCAAACTTAAATAGACTAGTTAGTTGTATATTAGATGATAATAAACAGTACATGACGTAATATATTTTACAGAATCGCTTTGGACAACGTTTTAGTACCGTTTTATATAAGCTTAGGTCCACAGGGGGAAGGTTCAAAAGTTGATCACCTTCGTCTCGACTTTACCATTGATGATGTACGGGTAAGCATGTCTTAATTCTTCTAAATTTATTTATGTTTCTGTTCGTCACTAACTTATACAATGATAGAATAATTGACTTACAATTAGTATGATATCTTTGTATGCCCCTCACTCGTGTTTTTTAAATAATCTGCATCCAGTGATAAGATTCATCAGTTATACTTTAGGAAATATAAATTTTAAGTCTAGAAACGACCTTGAGATGGCACGAGTCGTAATTACTTGTGTTAAAAGTTATTGGTTTATTTTTTTAAGTAGAGATGATTAAAAAGTGTTTTTGTCTTTTTGTGGCTTATAAATATGAGGTACCTATATTTCCCTTCCTATCTTGTGAGAGTCGTGAAAACTAGCAGCGCGTTCATGCATTATTAAACACTGTTTGCAATTGTTAACCCGCTCGATAAGCGAGACGATTATGGCATAAGCCTCTCTTTATGAAAAGACTTATGCTCAATAGTGGCCAGCTAATGGATGAAGAAAAATGGATACAAATATATGAAGTCAACTTTATTTGTTACAGGTCAATTTGGCAGATAGTTCGTGGCCTATCAATAATATATTAAACGCGCAAGGATTGTACATCATCGCAAGTTATTACAACAATATTGTTCAATCTGCTGCAGCCAATTTAAAATATACACTAGATCAATATATGATAAATGTCCCAACAAAACAGCTTCTAAATACATTTATAGGTAATTGTACAAATGTTTAAACAATGTACATAGTTACCTTTGTTAATGAATTGAAAATACAATAAACAATTAAGAATTACCAAATAGTTTATTATTTTTTAATTGAATTAGGTATGTCATTAATCATTTCCATCCACCTATCATTAAACTAGATATACCATTGAGACTATAAATGACTAAAATTATCTGTGAAAATGGATTGTGGGATGCCTTTTTTGATTATTTTCCAACAATTATTCAGCTATATATACTGACTATAGTACAAATAGAGTATTTGATGTATATATTTTGTACAAGAGAACAGTACTTTCTTTACCACAAAGGCACTCAGGACCTCTGCTCAAGGTCCCCACTTCTACGAGGACTCCGAAAGCTCATGATATTCTTTTACATTATAACTATACTGGTTTTTAGTGTTCCGTACCTCAAAAGGAAAAAACGGAACCCTTATAGGATCACTTTGTTGTCCGTCCGTCCGTTTGTCCGTCTGTCTGTCTGTCAAGACTCATTTTTCTCAGGAACGCGTGGAGGTATCAAGCTGAAATTTATATCAAATACTCAAGTCTGCTGTCCCTTAAAGCTGTGAAAAAATTAAACTTCTAAGCCAATGTAATCAAAGATACAGGCGTTTATGCCGCAAATTGCCGGAAATTTTCAACACTCGCAAGGGAATCAAAACCTACAGGGTACTTCCCGTGAACTCAGAATCTTGAAATTTGGTACAAAGCAACGTCTTATAGCAGAGATAAAGGAAAAATTGCGAAAACCCTAAATTTTTAATTACATCATATAATAAAAATATTTTAATAATTTTAAACTTATTACCCCTTTCCTCACGAACGCGTAGAGATATTAGATTGAAATTCATATCAAATATATCTATAAAACCTTTAAGCTGTACCAAAATCAAATTTCTATGTCAACGCAATCAAAAGAAACAGCAATTTAAGCCGCATATTTTCAAACACGCAACTACTCGCAAGGGAATCAAAACCTAAAGGTCCAGTCGACCTAGAATCTTGAAATTTCGCATGAAACAACGATTTATAGCACATGTAAAGGAAAAATGCCGAAAACTTTAAATTTTTAGTTACATCACATATTTTTTTTTTATATATTATGGTACGGAACCCTTCGCGCGCGAGTTACTCGCACTTGGTGGATATTTTTTTGAAGCAGTCATTGGTCACACTCCGCTCGGCGGACAGTGCGCGACCCCATAGTATGACGTATCTCTCAACGCCATAAGAGCGGGCCCCAGTATCCGGTTGTTGTCATCGGTAGCCCATATGGGGCGTTATCCTTTCGGGTACCACCTCGATTCAATGGACTGACAGCTTTCATTGTCGGGATATCGCTTTCATGTTGTCTCTCGGCTGGTGGCGGACTAATCCTTGGTCCGTTCACCTGATACTATTTGCTATTTGACCCTGAGTAAGTAGAAATTCATGGTGCTCCTTGACAAAACACACAATGTTCTTAATGTTTTGTTAACTTCTATAGCAATGGGATACATAGATGTTTATAAATATGAACTTTAACGTTAGTATTATAGAAAATGTTACGCCATTATATTATGTATATTTTTATATAAATTAATTTAGGAAATAGATCTGTGAAGACGTGCAAAGAAAGATTCGTGACATCAGGCTTGTTGGTTACAATGTTGTCTCTTAATTTTAAGAATCTATACCTATAAAAAGAGACTGTTTGTTTAAGTATATGACATCGCTAAACTCAGAAACTATTTGACCGATTAATATAAAATTTTATATGTATATGTATTTTTCAACAGAGAAGGTTTATAAGCTATTTGGTGTAACTCGCCACCAGGTGGCGCTGCGATATATCGACTCTAGAAACAAATCAATGTGCTGGGTTTGTTAGTAAATTATAAATATCATTTCTTCATGATGGTGAACTTTCACTTCAATTTAATTTCTTCATAATTATCATTATTTGTTTTTAACAATTTACGTTGTTATGTGGCAAATAATAATATCTTTTTCGCATTCGGAATTCAGCAATTCATTACGTTTTGCTAGCTGCGATAATATCGCATCGCAATGAGGTATGGAAAAGTCAAAGACTAAAGAAAAAGCGATTGTTTTTAATTTAGATAAGGGTAGACCTTGAGTACATTTTATAATGTAATCTCAAATGTAGAAAATTTATTTGCAAATTGTTCTTTAAAATGTTTTACGTTACTGGAATTAGATGGTTTATTAAAGTCCATCATATCTTTAAAATAACCATATCTTTAAAAGAGCAATTCTTGTTATATTTTTACCCGACTGCAAAGGAGTGGTATTGTGTTTAACAGTCTATGTATGTATGTATGTATGTTTGTATGTTCCTTTGAAGCACTATATATACCAAACGCCTGGGCCGATTTTTATGATTCGTACGTCAATCGATTCCTCTTAATCCGGCGAGTGTCACTAAAGATATGACGTTATTGAAAATTCAATATGGCGACTACTGGACGCCACGGACGTAAGAGAGCGAGTAGGTATGAAAGAGAGTATTGGTGTAAAGATGCGAAAGGGAATGCTCCGATGGTTCGGACATGTGGAAAGAATGCCGAACGAACGCCTGGTTAAGAAGATATACAATGCGAAAGTGGAAGGATGTAGGTACCGAGGGAGACCGAGACTAACCTACCTAGACCAGATCGGTCATGTACTGAAGGAAGGTGGAGTCAAGAGTCTCCGAAACCGGCGAGCGTGTATGAAGAGAATTATGAATGTTGAGGAAGCGAGTGAAGTATGCAGAGATAGAGTTCTCTGGCACTCTGTTCTCTCTGCCTACCCTGCAAGGGATATGGCGTGATGATATGTATGTATGTTAGAAATTTATAGAAAAAAATATATACATACTATTGTTTTGTTCGTGTTTTTAGCCATCGAAAATATTTTTTTTTTTGCCTGAAAACTATTAGAATATAAAGGCAAATTTATGTCATTGGTAATAGACGTAGCTCAGTTGGCAAATCGAGCTGTCTAATTCAACAGCAAAGTTTATTATATTGTCATTTCCAATTTTCATATTTTTTTTAAAATTAAATTTATTAATATCTTTTTTAATATATAAATATACTTTCCAACAAATATTAAAAAGAAAATATCGAGTTAAGCCCGGTAAGTGTATGTCAAAAAGGTAACGACGTTTATATACAATTTTGTATCATATACTTTGAGTTTTAGGCGACTGCGCATGACTCTACTACTTGGACTCTACTAGGTACTCGAATTTAAATAGCGAAGGAGGTCTATGATTGGTATTTATTTTAAATTTATTCCGAAAGAGATAAGGATGAAAAATTTTCAATGAAAATAAATTAGCGAATAGTTCTTTTTCAGTGGTTGTATAATTGTCTTCAGAATAATTTAATGTACGCGACGTATTTGCGATTTGACTTATCTTTGCCTACAGTACCTTGAGAGAGAACTGTGCTTGCGGCGTAGCTACTTGCGTTCATGGTAACTATAAATGGCGGTGTAGAATTTGGATATTAAACAAGCGATGCGGTAATTGATTATTTTTAAAAATCAAAGGTTCTGAACAGTTAAGTATGCGTAACGTATACGCTATTGGCTTATGTTTGTCTGCAGGACCTTGAGAGAAAATTGTGCCTGCGGTGTAATTACTCTATACTGTAATAAAAAAAAAGAAGTTTAGTTATGGTATGTAGCGATGCAGTACAAGCTTCTTCTGGTGAAGGCTTACTGTCGACCACTCTAGTTTAGGTACAGGCTTAGACGCAGTCAATCTTGATAATTTCAGAAGCCTAAAATTTTAGGTCAGCAGCGTTTGAAATACCCGATTACGAAATGAAAAATGATGTCACAAGCGGGATTCGAACCCGCGCCTATTGGAATTCCGGCCCAATCGTGCTGCCACTACACCACCGTGACTAATTGTAGGACATGCAAATTTCACTTCGTATCATATTTACGTCTTAAGGTGACGGTATGCTATCTACCCGACAATGTTTACACATTGTTATAGGCTTAATACTTAAAACTTTACAGTTAGAATTGTATTAAACGATGACACAACCTTGTTATTTAAATTACTGAAATTTAGCATTGAATATGCTTAATTATTTATAATACCCGATTACGAAATGAAAAATGATGTCACAAGCGGGATTCGAACCCGCGCCTATTGGGATTCCGGCCCAATCGTGCCGGAATTAGTTTAGAATTAATTAGTTATCCATTAGTTAATTAACAATTTTTGTAGGACGAACATTAAGTTGCATTGCAAGTGCGATAATTGTTAAACTATTAATCTGAGATTGTTATATTTCGTTTTGTTCACGCGACTTCATCTAGGGCGGCATCAAACGCAGGTACTCAGGCCGAAATCACTCAGCGCGCCGGCGCGCGGTGGCGGAGTGTGTCAGCACGAAAAATCTCCTCTCTAATACTCGAGTACGTTTCAGTTCCTGATACTATCGAGTGTAGTCTTGGCGATGGTCAGAAATGTCAGGTAGCCACCGATGATTGCGACAAATTCACAGCGCTGCGCTGCCCAGGCCGCTCAGACCTCAAGCATGTCCTGCGGCGTGTTCTCGTCCCAATCGCAGTAGTGACAGGACGGTGTACTTTCCCTCCTCGCGACTGTGTGCAGGTATTTGCCGAAGCAACCGTGCCCAGGCAAGACCCCAGTCGGAAGTATCCCATACTGTCGACCCAACCACGCCATCAACAAGAGGACCTTTACAGTTTGAACATCGAACCGAAGCCTCGTCACCCCAATAGGCGGCCAACTCACGGAGAAAGACATTGCCGCCCCTACCAGTGTCGTCAATTTGTCGTAAATTTTTTGGTAATTTCTTCAACACCATTTTAAATTTATTTTAAAGTCTAGTAAATGATTCTTTCTTTCATTATATTGACAACGAAAAAAAATTACGAAGAATTAGTTTTCGTCATTGTCTCAGCTCGTAAAAGTCAATAGTGGTAGGATCACACTGTTGACAGTTCCCTATCTACAGCCGCGGGTTGGTCCGTCCGCGGTAGTACCACACTCTCGCAGAAAATCGCCTGAACCACTGCTCAAGCGTCGATTTTCTTCGCAGTATGTTACTGTGCTTCGTTCGGTGAGCGAGAGAGCCGGAAGCCTAACTTTTTGAGCGGGTATGGGATTATTGGTAGGCAGCGGTCTAGTTACAGCTCTAGTAGTTCAAAGGTCCATTTTTTTTTTTTTTTCTCGCAAGGTGGGACCATGGATGTGGTCGCGCCCCGGCAAATCGGCCCGGGGCGACGGAAGAGGCGGCGCGCAACCCCATGGATCCACCCTGCAAACACCTCTCTTCGCCGTGCGAGCGGACCACCGGTACCCGATCTTTGTCTTCGGTGGCCCGCCCGGCGATATACCCCCTCGGGTTCCTCTCTCGTCAACGCCCCGACAGCTTTCGCCGTCGAGGCATCGCCCTCACGCGGTGGCCTCACGTCGGGTGACCGGACAATTCTCCGGTCCGATCACCCGAAGCCTCGGTTAGGGCGGCATCAGGCGCAGATACTCGCGCATGCGCCGCCCTGGCCGCGGGCGGCGGCCCGGGTCACGGGAATCCTCCCGGACTCGTTGCGCCGCCTCCTTCTGCGAGATGACAGCCTCCCAGAAGGCGGCGACCGCGTCCCAATTCCTGACGCTGTCGACCATCGCTTTCACGACAGCCGGCAGCGTCAGGTCGGCACCGATGACAGCGACGAGGTCACGGCGCTGCCCGTCCCAGCCCGAACATACCTCAAGCGTATGTTGCACCGTGTCCTCGTCGCTACTGCAATGGTGGCAGGACGGAGTCCACTCCCTCCGCACGACCGTGTGCAAGTACTTGCCGAAGCAACCGTGCCCCGACAAGACCTGCACCAACCGGAAGGAGAGCACTCCGTGCCGCCGCTCCATCCACTCCATCAGTACGGGCCGGAGGGCCTCGACGGTAACAATACCGTGTCTAGTCCTATCCAGCCGCATAGCCCAATGGGCGATGACTTATCGGCGGGCGTCCTCGCGCCAGGTGGCTATCTCGTTGAACGATGGGGAGCCACCCTCGTCGCGCATTGTGGTAACCCGCCGGTAGAGGTCGGAGAGCATCTCCGCCTCTAGGTCGCACGGGGGTGTCCCGGCCAATAGGCATGCCGCTTCGGTAGACACCGTGCGGTACCCTCGAATGGCTCTGACCGCCATGGCTCGCTGTGGCTTCCACAGTATAGCCCTGAGCTGGGCGTTCAGAGCCCTCGCCCACACGGGTGCGGCGTACATGGCCATTGAGCGGATCACCCCCGCATACAGCCGTCGGCCCTCGAAACTGGGTCCACCCACGTTCGGCATGAGCCGAGAAAGGGCGGACGCCGCGCCGACCAGCTGGGGAGCAATTTGACGGAAATGCTCCCGGAACCACCATCGCCCGTCGAGCACCAGACCCAAGTAACTCATATGGGCCTGGATACTGATGTGGATGGAGTTGACGACTAACGAGGCGCCGATGGGCAGCCTCACACGGGGCCCATGGAATAAAAGGGCCTCCGTCTTGTTTAGGGCCACCCTGAGCCCCAGCGCCTCGATTCGCCTGACCATCTCCTCGGTGCCGAGAATGGCCAGGCTCGCCGCCTCTTCGAATGTCCTGCCCCGGGCTGTGACGAGCGTGTCATCAGCATAGCAAATAACGCTCAGCCCGGGGGGGAGACTCCCTCTCAACGCCCAGTCGTACCCGATGTCCCACAGAGTCGGCCCCAGAACCGACCCCTGCGGAACACTGCACGACATGGGCGTCCGCACAATGTCCCCTGCGGGGCTCGCGTAGAGAACACTGCGCCCCTCCAAATAGTCTGCCACCAGCCGCCTGAGGTACAGGGGCACTCCATGGAACCGGAGCGCCTCCCTGATGCAGCTGAATGGCAGACTATTGAAGGCGTTGGCGATGTCCAACGACACCGCCAACAACACTCCTTTGCCGGCGACAGCCTCCGCGGCCGTCTGCCTCAGGCGTAGCAGGGCCCCTATGGTCGAACGCCCCTTCCGAAACCCAAATTGAGCGTCCGACAGATCGGGCCCCACCTCCTCCAGGTGCTGGACGATGCGAGCAGCGAGGACACGCTCCAGCAGTTTACCCACATCATCCAGAAGCACAATGAGCCTGTAGGCCGACGGCGAATCCGGGGCCCGTCCCGGCTTTAGCAGGAGAACCAACCTCCCTTCCTTCCAGCACTCAGGGAACTGTCCAGACGTCAGACAGGCGTTGAACAGTCGCCTGAGGCGAGGTTCGAGATGCTCGAGGAGCAACGTCAACACCCGGACTGGGACTCCGTCCGGGCCGGGGGCCGTGGTGGAGGAACGAATCTTCGCCACGGCTGCCCCCACTTCCGACTCCGTCACGGGCGGAACACTCTCGACGGCCTCCCGGTCGTGATCTGGCGAAGCCATGACCGGGGACGTGTGCTCCGACTGCCGCGGGAACAGCTCCTCGACCACTCTACGAAGGAGGTCGGGCTGGAGGGTCTCGGTGAGGGGGGGGGCCTGCGCGCGAAGCTTATTCAGCGACGCGCGATACGGGCGACCCCAGGGGTCACGGTCGAGACCGTCCAGCATCTCCTGCCAACTTGCGTCCTTGGCGGACCGGATGGCCAGCCGAAAGGCGGTACGCGCACTGCGGTACGCCTCGTACAGCTGGCCCTCCCGCTCAACATCGCGGCGACGCCGCCGACTGCGGGTGTAGGACCTTCGGGCACTAATGCACGCCGCACGAAGGTCCGCCAGTCTTGGGGACCACCAGTAGACCCCCTGCCTCGGAGGTAGACGCCGTACCCTGGGCATGGCCGCATCGCAGACCTGCGTTAGCGCACTGCGGATGCGGACAGCCTCAACGTCCACTCCGTCCGCTGGGGGTGGTGAGGACAGCCACGCGTTCACGATGGCCGCCTCCGCCAGTAGGTCCCTATACAGCCGCCCCACAGCCCACCGCGGAAATGTGGGAGCCCGGTCCGCCCTGTGACCCCTGCTGGGGTCCCGGAGAGGGGAGACCTCCATCCGGATGTATCGGTGATCCGACAGGGTTTCCGCCTCCTCCAGGACACGCCAGTTCCTCACTCGTGGTGCGACAGCGGGGCTAGCGAACGACAAGTCCACTATCCACCCACCCTGCTGTCACACACACGTGTTCACTGAGCCTCTGTTTAGGATACAGAGACCCAGTGACGCCGCCCACTCCACGATCGCCCGCCCGCGATCGTCCGTCATCGGGGACCCCCACGCCGTGGATTTGGCGTTGAAGTCCCCCAGGACCAGGACGAGGCCCGGTGCCAGTCGCCGTATCGAAGCCTCCAAGGTGGTGAGGGAGGCCCCGAAATCATCCATCCTCCTATTAGGGGAGAGGTATACACTGTAGAGAGTGACCCCTCCCCAATCCGCCGCGACAAATTCCTCGCCCCTATCCAAGAGGGATAAGGACGGGAAGTGCCGCTGCGTGGAGGTGACGATTGCCGCGGTTCCGTTCCGGGTGACCACCCAATTGGGGCGATCAGGCACGACGTACGGTTCCGCGACTACGGCTGCACCGATTGACCACTCCGCCATGGATTGTAGGAGGAGATCCTGCGCACCGGCGGAGTGGTTGGTGTTGGCCTGCAGGAGGTGAGTGGACTGGGCAGCCATTAATGGGCCGTGTCCATCATCACCTCCTGGCTTGCGGCGGGCGATCGGGCCGCGCTAGGAGCGGGAGCGGCCGGAGTCGAAGGGCCGCTCCGCCCCTTTGGAGCCGAAGCCGGAGGTCTGCACGCCCCAGAGCCCATGCGGTGCTTGGCAGGCTTATTGCCCGCCGCACACGCGAGGCAGTGGGGCGGGGCGGCGCAGGATGCCGCCATATGCCCAGTTTGACCGCAGCGGAAACAGAGTCCGCCGCAGTCAAAGCAATTAGTGCATGTTGGCCGGGTGTGTCCGACCGCCATGCACTTGAAACACCTCGCAGGCCGGTGCTCCAGCACGGTGACTCGCGCTGAGCTCCAGTCCACGAGGAGCCTGCCTGAGTCGGCCAGTTGCCTGACCGACTCCACTGGGCACTGCACCCAGGCAGCACCTACGCCGCCCGGACCGGGCCGGATGACGCCAACCCGGACGGTGTCCAGGGGACACCCGGTTTTCGAGGCAATGGCCTCCCGGATGTCTTCCACCGTCACGGAGTCGTCCAGGCCCGAAATGCGCATTTCGGCGCACTTCACGGGTCTGGCGATTCTAACGCCACCCTCCTCGGCGAACAGACCTCTCAACTTCGACGCCACGCTATCGGCCGTCCTGGTGCCCTCGGCCCCAGGGAACTCTAAAATCCGAGCCCCTGTCCGGGCCTTGCGGGTCCTGGCTTCAACGCCTCCTATGTCGGAGACGTCGAGCTCCCGCCGGGCTTTCCGCAGAATGGCCTCATAGCTGAGGCCCCTTTCTGCCGCCTCAGGCAGCACAGTGATCACCACTGCGGCTGTCTTCGGCGGCCGGAGCCCCTTGCGCGGCCTATTCCTTTTCTTCCCGCCTCCGGCTCTTGCCTAGGGAGCGGCGGCCTCAGCGGCGCGCTTTGTCGCCGCTCTCCTTCTCTGCCCGCGACTCTTTCTGCCGCGCTCGGCAACTTGCCAACCCTGTTCGGGCGCAGCGGGCGTGCCAGGCGTGGAAGGCGCGGTCGCGGGTGCGCTAGTCGTCGCCAGCGGTGTCGGTGCGGGCGACGACTGCGGTCCGGCATAGTTCAAAGGTCCATGGGCAGCAGTAACACTTACTATTAGGTGTACTGCTTGCTCGTTTGCTACCAAGAGCAATAAAAGAAAGTCCTGCTGCTGGGCTCGAGTCTCCTCCACAGTGACAGTGGAATTGAGCTATTGTACCACGCTGGTTAAATGGTTTAATATAGGGTTTGATATGGAGTTTCTGAGAGAAAGACTTCTCTTGTTATTATTTGATTGCGTCTCTGACGATCGCCCACGGATAAAGGAAAAGGAATGGTACATTGTATTCTTAATCCTTCACCACACGGATGAATTATTTCATAAGCAACCAAACAAAAGCTTATCCTCATATACTGATAATTCTTAATCGAAAACGAGTATTGTTTTTGTTCAAGAATATTGCCTGTCTCATACGAAGTTAGGTTGATTTTTTCAAGAATTTGATATACGTACTTGAAACAAAGGTAACTTTGAATGACAGTAAAATTTTATTTAACTACAAATAATTGGGCATTTTGATAAAAGAAATGTTTTCTTTGTCATTGAAAATATATTATTCCTAATGGAAAAGAAATTTAATTTAAAATAAAAGTAGTTGGTGTTAGATTAAATGGTATGGTATAACTACTTAGACAAAAATGTGTTCTCTATGTAAATTACGTGATTACCTTATCTGTTTGCTGTGCGGTAGCAGCTAATAATACTATAAACCCTTACTTTGCTCGTGGATGTTTTAAAAGACGACTAAGAACTCTATATCGACCTAGGCCAACTTCACCTGATGCCGTTTGATCATTAATTACATTCCCAAGGAGAGCTGATGTCAAGCACCGGTGATAAAACTACTGCCAGTAACTTTTTTAAATATGTACGATGTAAGCTGATGTATGTACGATGAAGCTATATATTTTGTCGACTCCAAATAATTGGGATGAGAGCAGGAGAATGCTGATTAGGTTATCAGCAAAAAGAAGGAAAGACGCATAAGGTTATCCGTCTTTTTTTATTTTCTCTCCAAAGATAAATTGCTTTAGATGATTTTTTTTTAAATATTTTGTTCAAGACAGTGTTTCCACGAGAGAAAATTTCTTTCAACAAAATTTTTTTTTCAATTGAAAGCAAATTGATATATATACTAAATCATTTCCAGTGTCATATTTATTTAGCGATATTTCTTTTAAAACACACCATTAGTGTTGTATGAAGAATCCTGATATTTTCAATTTATAGTGATCATGGTCACGGGAGGACTCAGTAAGTACTTCCGTGACCATGATTCTTCTTCTTCTTTTTATGTATTGGCAATCAGCTACTTATACGAGCCATTTTTGCCAGTGTCGAGTTATAATTATCTTCACGTTCTTAATCTCTTCAAGTTAGTCATTGTCTGTCAGTCAGTCGAATTGTCGCCATCAACACTGCTATGGTGACACTGTTAATGGTATGTTGTAGGAATTTTGATGGAAAACGAAAACGTTGTAAAGCACTTTTATATGATATTCACTACATCCCAGCTGTTCTGTCACATCATATTACATAAAACACCATAAAAATTATCTAATATAACACGTTAAAACACTAAGATATCGAATATAATACAAGAGCACAACATGACGTTTTAGATTCCCGCCAAAAGTCCGTGACCATGATTACTGTAAAGTGTTCAAAACGTCGTGAAATTAAAAATCAAATACAAACGCGATAGAATCCGTAAAAGAGGTTTTATTTCAAATGTGTAATACCTTCTTGCGTAAACATTAGAAATCATTTGTACGAGCCAAAACTGCTCACACAGCGATTTGCGTGCTATAAGTGCTGCGACCTAGTTAGCATGAGGCAGTCGTATACAATCCTCCGTAGTGCACAAACGTGTGTAGTATTAACGTTACGAGAGGTGCGACTCAGATACACCGGGGTTACCGTAAGCTACGGAAAATCCCAAACATCTTTTGGTCCTTCGAGAATCTGTGGAGTGCTTGGTGTGGAAATTCCCAGTTACGTTAGCAAATCGGTGCTTTTGGCTTCCCAGAAGAGGGTCTCACCAAGAGCATTGAGAAGGTGCACATAACGTAAAGGAGGGAGTGCTACGCTAAGTACCAGCAATTAACGAACCAGCGGGGATAACGTCTACTGCTGCAACAACTAAACTAACTATCAAATAACAATGTCAAAAGAAGTTGAATTTGTAGAGCTCATAAATAAACAGCAAAACAGCTACGAGAAAATCAAAGCCCTGCAAAGCAATTACAAAAAGGATTCTGTAAGTAGAAAATCTATAGATTACCTTAACAAGCGCATCGAAACGCTACAATCTCTCTGGGATGAATTCTTATCAAACCATGAGATCTTGATAAAATATGAGTCGGTCAAGAGAGACCATGACTATTTTAAGGAGAACATTTTTAACATAACGAGAAGCATGTTTAACGAAACAAAAAAGTCTATGACTGAACTGCGAATCGAGGTTTTAACAGAGTCTGGATTTACGAGCATTTCAGCACCAAACAATCCTGGAACTAGTGGAACACCACAATCAGATGCATCGATAAGGCAACGGCTACCAGCAGATGAGACAAAAAAGCTTTTACGTCAGCAGATGTGTAACTTTAACGCCTTGGACCGAGCAGTGACCAAAATTAATCTTAATGAAATGAAAGAAAAGTGGCAATTTCAAGATCAACTAAACATCCTACAATCCAAGTGGGAAAACATCGACAAAATTCATTGGGAACTAAGCTACTTACTACAAGGAGACGACAAGGATTATGAGGCGAGATTCTACCATTGGGAAGAAGTCTATGACAACCTGAAGGCAGAGCTAAATAGAAAAATCTTTGAATCATCTCATTACGAAAAATTGACACCACGCATTGAATTGCCGGAGTTCAACGGAGTTTATAGTAACTGGGTTTCTTTTAGAGATTTATTCATCGAGATGATCCATAACAATCCAACACTAAACAAAACGCAAAAAATGAAGTTCCTAAAATCTAAATTGAGAGGAGAAGCTGAGAAACTGATAAAACATCTTTCTGTAAGTGCTGAGAATTATGACTCATGCCTAGATATAATCCAACATCGCTACGACAACAAGCGATTACTTTTCACATCATATATAGACACGCTTCTAAATCAACCATCTATCGATAAAGCGAACTCAGTTAACATAAAGAAGCTGCACGACACAACAAAAGAGTGTTTAAATGCACTGGAAAATATCAAAATAGATATTCCAGTATGGGGCCCACTCATTGTCCATTTGCTGTCGTCGAAACTGGATGACGAAACTTACGGTGACTACATACAGAGTATGAAACAATCAAGAGAGCTACCTGACTTAAATGAGTTTATGGAGTTCCTGGAATTAAGGTTCATGTCATTGGAAACAAATCGAACAAAAAAAGGGATACAGAAACAAAATTCAACGAATATACAACAAAAAAATTACAGCAATTACAAGTCAACGAACTTTAATAACTCGGACAAGTACACAAAAAGCTACCATGCTACATTGCGAAAATGCCCTCTTTGCATAAACGATCACGTGTTATGGCAGTGTCCTACATTTCTAGACTTGGATGTCGCAACGCGTAATCAAACAATACAAAAAATTAACGTGTGCAAAAATTGTTTATTTCATCACGGCAAATATAAATGCAATTCAACAAAACGATGTCGCACGTGTAATTTGAAACATCATACCCTACTTCATGATGATAATTTCAGAGGGCAACAATCGAGATCATCCACCTTAACAACAGCTGAGCGAACCTCGAACCACATCAGCGGGGAACAAGAGATACTCTTAACAACCCTTCAACTTCAAGTCAAGAACAAAGAAGGAGATTACGTCATCCTTCGGGCGTTACTGGATCAAGGATCTCAAGTAACATTGATCACAGAAAATGCCGCTCAACGCTTGAACTTACCACGTAGCAAAATGAACGCCGCCATCACGGGCGTTGGCTCTATAATGGGCACGAGTAAGGGGATGATTAAACTAGAATGTAAATCAATTCATTCTGAATATGCATTCCAAACTGAAGCACTAGTAATGAGAAAACTTATCAACAACCTGCCCAGCTCAACAATCAACGCGGAGAACTGGTCACACCTCGATAACATCAAGTTGGCTGATCCGGCATTCAACATCTCTGGGCCCATCGATGTATTGTTGGGAGCAGAAATTTACTCCGAAGTTATCCTAGAAGGAATGATTAAACGTGACACTAACTCGCCAGTAGCTCAGCAGACTAAATTAGGCTGGATACTGTGTGGTGCAACAAAGCAATTCAACTGTCTAGTTACCCTAACAGAGTTAGAAGATTTTTCCAAATTCTGGGAGACTGAAGAAATCCCTTCAGCACTCGAGACTACATCGAAGGACGAATACTGCGAAAAATATTACACAGAAACCACAGAACGATTAAAGAACGGACGATATGTGGTAAAAATGCCAATGAAAGCTAACTTTGAACAAAACCTTGGCAACTCTAAGTCTCAAGCCATCGCGCAATTTCTTCAGTTAGAAAAGAAAATGGCGAGACAAGAACACTTTGCAAAGCTATACAAGCAATTTATAAATGACTATATCGATTTAGGTCATATGAAGAAAATAATTGAAAGCACAAGTAAAGTACAAGCTTACTTACCACACCACGGAGTGTTAAAGGATAGCTCAACAACTACAAAACTACGAGCTGTTTTTAATGCTTCCATGAAAACAGACTCGGGCTATAGCCTTAATGACTTGATGGAAAAAGGGCCAAACTTACAAAAGGACATTTTATCCCTGATCATTAAATGGCGGAGCTATAAATATGTTCTGACGGCGGATATCGAAAAAATGTACCGTCAAATCCTTATTCATCAAGATCAACAATGTCTACAAAAAATATTTTGGAGAGAATCAGTAAATGAACCGCTAAGAGAGATGCAGCTGTGTACCCTAACTTATGGGACCAAAGTCGCGCCATTCATCGCGATGCGCACTCTCCAGCAATTAACTAAGGATGAAGGCAGCGCTTTCCCTTTAGCCCAGAAAGCTTTACAAAACGAGGCATATATGGATGACGTCACCACAGGTCACCATAACATTGAAACAACGAAATTACTACAAAAGGAGCTCTACGAGTTACTTAGGAAAGGTGGTTTCACCTTACGAAAATGGGCAACTAATGAACCATCTATTCTCAAAGAATTACAAAATTACGAAAAGAGTCATTCTAAAGACTTTAACTTTAAACAACACGAGTTCAGTAAAATACTTGGACTCGCATGGGATTGCGCAAGCGACACATTCCATTTTATTAGCGAAGAATTTAACAAGAATATAAATTCGCCATACACGAAACGCAGGCTATTGTCAGAGATAAGCAAGATCTACGATCCACTCGGTTGGTTAGCTCCAATGACTATCCAAGCGAAATTAATCTTCCAAAAGCTATGGAGTGAAAACTACCAAAATATCGGTTGGGATGAAAATGTACCTAAAAACATAACAAACGAATGGATAAAAATTAAATCTGAACTACCAAACATAAACAACATAACTCTACCAAGATGGATCAGAAACGAAAACAATAAACCCATCGAATTGCATGCCTTCTGTGACGCAAGCGAGCAAGCTTACGCATGCGTTATATACGGCCGAACTACGTCACGGAGCGGAGGGTTCGAAACTACTCTACTTGCAGCGAAAACGAAGGTGGCACCTCTAAAAAATAAAAGTACGATACCGAGGCTGGAACTAAGCGCCGCTGTTTTGCTAGCGACTCTCCTAGAAAGGGTAATCAAGGTTCTAGCAGACTATGAGCTAAGGATATCCTGTTGGACCGACTCTAAAGTCGTCTTAGCATGGCTTCAGGGCAATCAAACAAAATATGCAAAATATATAACAAACAGAACTACACATATAATAAATATCGTACCTGCAGTAAACTGGGGTTACGTAAAAAGTAACGAAAACCCCGCCGACTGTGCAACAAGAGGACTTTCGCCGTCGAAATTAGTTAATTTCTCGCTATGGTGGGAAGGACCTCAATGGCTCAAAAAACAAGAAAAACGAACTCGTCTATCAACTGAAACTTATACTACGGACGAGGGCTTTCTAACAAACTGTTACACAACAAACCCTACGGAACCCGTGGCAAATAAAAATGAATTAATTAATTCATTACTCGAACGATACAGCAACATTGATCGTATTACAAGAATACTCGCCTGGGTAATACGTTTTGCTGATGCATTACAAAACAAACAGAGGACAAAGGAGTGCAATGAACTGAACATGAAATAAATAAACAATGCATTATGTTTAATTATCAATTCAATACAAGGACATTATTTTGAAAATGAAATAAAATTCCTCGGCGAAAACGGCAAACTGCCTAAAAGATGCACCATATTGAAACTCAACCCATTTTTAGACTCAAAAGGAGTACTACGCGTCGGAGGACGTCTAAAACACTCATACTTACCTGAAGAAACAAAGTACCCTACTCTCATCCCAGGAAAGGGGAGATTCACCCAACTAATAATCGAGAAGGCGCATCAGCAAACATTACACGGTGGAGCAAGATTAACGCTAGCTTCCACTAGAAATAAATATTGGATTATCAGCGGCAATCGAACCAATGTCAGAAGATAACTACAACCACAGAATATATTGGTGTGAACTTTGCTAAGAATACGTATATACAGATGGAAGAAGCCGATCTTCATCAATGTACGATAATGATGGCGGACAGCTACATATGTCACACCTACACGTCGATAAACCACTTGGATGGAGCCGCAGCATCTTGCGAAGCGAAAATGCTGGGTCAAAATGTAAACATCGTCTGTGATTGGATATCACAACAATGCACTGACCAATGGATAAAATTACAGAGACCAAACATATGGTTATATAACTGCGTCAATGAGTGCCCGACCCATATAATATGCGAGAATCAAATTACAACAACAATGCTTACTAAAGCGGGTCTACTCGCACTAGGTCAAGATTGCGTGATTCAACATAATGACGTTACCATGTACTCACATAACATTTTCAGCAGCAAAACTAACACGGGAATTACATTGGAAATACCTACTGTGGACTCCCCAAATGACATGTGGGATACGTACAACAGTACGAATATTATGCTTCCTAAACTAAACTTAGCGGATGACCACAAATTATTAGACACTCGGATAGCCGCACAAAAGGTACGAGAGAGCCTACCTAGCGACTTAAGCACCCACGACATTGGCCACTACACGATAAGCAGCTTGCTGGTGGGAGGAATAATCGTCGCAATCATAGTATGGCAAGTGAGAAGATGTGGTCTTGCGTGCACAAATAATAAGAACAGCGCAACAAATAAAACGCCAACAAGAACTCTAAATAGAACAGAAAACATAGAACTAGAGGAGATCGCTACCTACGCTGAAATAGGACAGGGGCAGTCGAAGAAGAATCCTCAGCTGACTTCAGAAGCTGGAGCAAGATTCAACCTATGATATTAATCAAATATTTAAGAATGTAAACTTTATATTTTGCTTATTTTGTATTTTGCTTTGATATTTTTATAACATATTTTTATATATACTTACCTACTTGTAACGCTTGATTAGGAATCTGAGTACGTATATCTTTCCCTCGGGAGCATGTACGAGCCAAAACTGCTCACACAGCGATTTGCGTGCTATAAGTGCTGCGACCTAGTTAGCATGAGGCAGTCGTATACAATCCTCCGTAGTGCACAAACGTGTGTAGTATTAACGTTACGAGAGGTGCGACTCAGATACACCGGGGTTACCGTAAGCTACGGAAAATCCCAAACATCATTATTAAATGTTCTTGAAATTATTATTTAAAACAAAAAGATATTTTTGTCGCTTGAATAATTAATAATTCCCAGATCAAAAGAGGTAATATAAAACAGTTTATTTGTTTTGCATTAGCTAAATAAAGTCCATAATATGCTTCAATAATAGCTATATGTAGATCTATATATATTATTCTTAATGATTTCTAATGTTTACGCGAGTGGTACACATTTGAAATAAAACTACTTTTACGGACTCTATCGCGTTTGTATTTGATTTTTAATTTCCCGACGTTTCGAACACTTTACAGTGATCATGGTCACGAGAGGATTATTCTTGGTCAATAGAATATACGAGTACATGGTTGGAGAAAAGTACTTTTTCTGTGTACTAGGCGTTCACAAAGATCGTAATACTTCTTGAGACGTTCTCCACGACCGCGGCCGTTCTAGTAGCGGCGAAAATGTTACTATTGTTGTACTTCTATTTAAGGTTTCCCAGGAAGTAGTAGAAGATAATAGTACAAGTAACCACTATAAACTGCAGTTACTTAGTGAAAAGACTAATTGGTCTTTTCTATTGGACTGTCACAAAAAGGTCTACTGAACTAATACGATCTTACACGATTTAGGTAACTGTTACACAAGTCACACACATTTCGTTTCAAATTTAAGTCTATATATTTATACCGTATTTTAGCACCGTTTAAAACCCTTTTAAACCATTTTTTAAGTTGAAAATAGTTGATAACTGTGTTTTTTTTATTATTATCCATAGCCGGGTAGCAAGTTGATGAGAATGCTTCTGAAACTACCATCACCTGTTAAGCACCAGCCTGATGTCATACCAAATGTCAAGAAATTTGTCTCCATAGCTTTTGCATTATTCCTTAAAAAATTAACAAATACACAAGACTGTAAGGTAGACAAAAATTCTACATTTAATTGATGTATTCTGTTCACGGAGCAAATACAAAGAGGAGACGGCCTAAGTTACTGTGCACTGTGATTCTCAAGTAGGCCGTGACGTCATCACGTTAACATCAATAGTAGGCGTGGCCTATTAGTCTTCTGTCGTCGCTGACGGTGTTCGTACGGTGCATAAAATTATATTTTTGGTGTATTTTTATGTTATTACGAAGAAAACCATGAAGTGTTGTGTTTTATCATGTAAAAACTACTCCGATAAACGTACAGATGCTATGGAAAGAATCACATTCCATTTGTAAGTATATTTATTCATAATTTATCAAAATAATTTCTAGAAAGTTCTTTTGACGGTATCATGTTCAAAAATAATTTTACTCAACGTTAGATGGCACCACTTTGCGTAATAGGACCTAGAACAATAAAAGCACATACAGTTCAAACTATTAAGATTATTGTAATAACTAATAACCATGAGTATTAAAATTTACACCCAAAGCCTTTTACCTCGACAAAATATGAGTTTTATATGTAGTTAATAATTATTTTGTAAGCAATACGCCAGCTGTCGTTAACTATGAAGAACTATAAAAGTGTCAAAAATCCAGGGTCGTAATTAGAATATAATTATAACATTCGGATTTTTCGTCAAAGAAAAATATTTTTTACACTACTTTAAATGAACCTATTATAATTAAACTGTAAATTTTGTATGTTTTAGAATACCGTCCAATGACAATGTTAAGAAGCAATGGATTTCAAAAATTTATAGAAAAAACTGGACTCCTACGAAATATACAAAGATTTGTTCTTCTCATTTTAACAATGAAGATTTAAAGGACTGTATTGCAGCCAATGGAAACCACTTCGAACAAGCTTTTTATAATAATAATTTAATAATAATTTATTTATTACTCAAAAACAAAACATTACAAAATACTCAAAGTCACAATAAAAATCCAGTGGTACAAGAGAAATACAATAGAAATTGATTCACAGATGTTTGACGAGTTACAATTTTGAGTTGTAAAACCCTGTCTCCTAAACTAGGCCAAGAGGCTTGTATCTTAGGAGGATCTCTTCTTTATATTTTAAATTGTTTTATATTAATTTATTAAACTAACACTGTAAAAGTAATAAATATTTTTTGCAATAGAAAAAGGTTTTTCTTTGTTACAGTATTTAGGGAGGACATATACTTATTGGGCACCCTAAAATGATTACAGGGTTTTAAGATTAGACTCAACAGTCAATCTTCTGAAGCAGACTCGCAGTTGCTCATCTTCTTCACTACGGATCACTGCGGGAAAGAAGCGTCAGGAGAGTACCTACTGTTTTCCTGTTCATGTCAGTGCAGAGCCTAGGGAATAGCTAGAAAGGCCAACGAACCCACTTCCCGTTGCATACCTTCTCTTCATTATAATTAATTAAATAATTATTTCTATTTAATTTTACCTTCTCTTCATTTTAATTAATTAAACATTTAATTCTATTTAATTTTTTTTTTATGTTACCTATACCCAGTGTAACAATATGATACAAAAGAGTAGTTCATTTTTATTATTGGAACCAATGTCACCCTTTCTCCTTTATTTCTTAATAATGTAATTGCACTCGATGCAATTTCTTGATAAGATTAACGAGGTTGAGCACGTCACAAAAGTATTCAAAATGGTGGTGGCGTCGAAGACCAGGTCTTCAAGTTACCTTTGGCATGGCTAAGTTTTAGATGGCCCGTGCGTCAATCAAACGGTTGCTGCCAGGGGGGTCTGGTCTGCTCGCTTGAAATATTATTTTACATGTCTTGGTCATTGACACTATTGTTGCATTATCAATTGTATAAAGCCTTATTTTAATAGAGTGGTTTGGTTCTTTTTTATATGGAAAAGACAAAAAGGAAGGAAATAATACCGTGTAACTAACATATTTACTAAAAGTCCAACTACTTTCATTCGACAATTTGTTAGAAACCCAAACAAATAATTGTATTATTTGGTCGTATGAAAAGGACACAAATATGTAGGAAAAAAAAAGGTTTCTAAACTTCTGAGATTATCAGAATGACAGTAAAGAAAAGATGGATTTTTCATAAAATATTAACATTATGAACAATGCTGACAAGTTTTATAAAGAAATTTGCGGTTAAAAACAGTAGTCATTCACCTATTCGCTATGCAGAATTATTTGATTATAAACATTTGTATTTGAATAGAGCAAACAGCTAATAAGATTTGTTTGTATTTTTGAAATAAAAAAAAATTAGCACTCCTTGATATAGGTAAATTCTGAGTACGTCCCTGTTACACCATACACTTACTGACATCTAATCTCTCGAACTCTATCCTTGCATACTTCACTCGCTTCTTCAATATTCATAATTTTCTTCATACACGCTCGCCGGTTTCGGAGACTCTTGACTCCACCTTCTTTCAGCACGTGACCAATCTGGTTTAGGTAGGTGAGTCTCGGTCTCACCCGGTACCTACATCCTTCCACTTTTGCATTGTATATCTTCTTAAACAGACGTTCGTTCGGCATTCTTTCCACATGTCCAAACCATCGGAGCATTCCCTTTCGCATCTTTACACCAATACTCTCTTTCATGCCTACTCGCTCTCTTACGTCGTCGTTGCGAATGCGGTCGGTCAGCCTAACTCCACAGATTTTCCGTAGAGATCGCATTTCGACCGCATTAATTTTGCTTTCATGCTCTTTTCTGCATACCCAACTCTCGCTTCCATATAGTAATGTTGGGACAAGTACAGCGTTATGTATGGCTACACGTGCCTTCTGGCTGAGGTGGTGGCTACCGAGAAGTTGTCCCAACGCTCCGTTCACTCTATTTCCCGCATTCACTCTTCGCTCTATATCAGTGGTGTACCTCCCATCTCGGCTAAAACCACATCCAAGATATACAAATTCATCCACTTGCTCTAGTACATCATTACCTATTTTTATTCTTACATCTGTTCTGGCTTCATCTCTTTCAAAGACCATTATTCTGGTTTTGCTCACATTCACGCGTAGACCCCTTTTCTTACAATCTTCTGTCATTGTGTCGACTAGGGTCTGCAGGTCAGTCGCTGACTGTGCCAGCAGGACTGCATCATCTGCATAAAGCAGAGCATTGACCACTGAGTCGCCCATCTGGACTCCCACATTCATATCGTTCAACCTTTGGAGACATTTATCCAGATATATGATAAACAATAATAATATAATAAATATATAATATAATAATATAAAAAAAATAATAATCATTTATAATTAATATTAATTATATTCCTAATAAAGACACTTCATCATAAAGGCTGGTAGACTCTAGATGACCATATTCAATCTGATCATCATAATTTTCATCATGATAATGTTACATTCAATAGTATCTTAGGGGCCATTCATAAATTATGTAAGGCGTTTATTGTAGACTGAATATTATAACTTCTTACTATAGGCAGGGAGGGGGTAGTGAACCTGACATTATGGTAAGATATTAAATTGAAAATTACTAATTTTGGTCAAAACTGTGATAGATTAATAAGACTAATGTTATTGCAGTGAGTTAATGATACCTACTCGTAGTAAGAAGATTGTAATAAAAGATATTTTAAGAATAAACGGACTTATATTTGATCAATAGCGCCTTTTCTTACAAAAAAACTTATTAAGGAGCAGGGAGTAGTTGCAATCTTATGATGTCTTACGGTATTGGCAAATCATTCTTCAAAATCCTTTACGTAATTTATGAACGCCCCTTATCAAGTATTTGTAAATTTTAGTACTTTGGTAATCCGTATGTGCTTGAAAATCCGAATGTAGCATTAGTACTAACTGCCCTTTTATCAAAGTCATACTGAAGAGCAAATGTGAAGTGCTTGTAGATTGTGGCTCGTCCGCGACATATGTCATCGATGATAGTCCTCTATTTAATTATGCACCTGCATATACTGAATATCCATTCATATATTGTCTTATTATTTTCCGTGTGGTGACGAAGTAAGAATGCCATTCACCATCCCATATCTTACCCGTGACGTAGTAAGACGTATACGACTAAGGGATATAAAACGCATATAACATCTATGCAAGAGAAGGAAAACTGGAAACAAAACCGTATCCAATCCGTCTGACCAGCGCGGTATAGTAGGTTAATTTCCCTCCCATTACAGAGGAGGCTCGAGCCCAACAGTGGGATATTATGGGCTGTGATGATGATGATATTGTCTTATTATAAATAATATACCAAGTAAGTGATATACCTACTTACTTGGTAAATTATTTATACTTATTTTTTAATTATGAGCGTTAGATTTATTCTAATTCTAAACTAGCTATCAATAATAACTATTACAATAATTCCACAGCACAAGCATGTACTATCAACAATGATTGTCCTGCTAATCGGGCCTGTGAAAATAGAACATGTACTGATACTTGCATTGGTTCCTGTGGAGAAAACACTAATTGTGAAATTATAAATCATTTATATGTTTGTTCATGCAAACCAGGCTATTCAGGAGATGTATTTTCTAAATGTACGCCTGTTACAGGTACCTATTTATTTAAATAATAATAATGTATATGTGTGTGTGTGTGTTTTAGCGATTGGTGGCGGCTACAAAAATTACCGACACCTTCACTGCTTATAGCTGTGTGATAGCGGCTACGAATACTACCAACACTTTGCTCGTGGATGTCGTAAAAGACGACTAATAAATAGCGTTATAACGACCTGGGCGAACTCCATCTGATGCCCTTTGGTCAACAATTACATTCCCAAGGAGGATTGACGTCTGGCAGGCGCAGGAGCGGCTCTAGCACATGTAGCGCTCGGGTGCAATCAATCACCTGGCACCCATTGTACCAAAATGCGTGATCAAAATGGAATAGGTTGATAGTTACAATACGTTCGAGTAAACTCCGAATCTTGCTGGAATGCGTTATCACATGCTTAGTCTCGTTCTTTTGACACGAAACTAGGTAAACGCGATCGGATTATGAAGTTACAGTGAGCATGGCGACAAAGCAACCTACTAAACCTGTCAAATAACGCACCCACTACGTTTATAAATGGTTAGGCACTCGCTGCGTACGGTGCGCGCGCTCCATGCGGAGCGTTACAGTGGAGGCTCTATGTGTCCCGAGTAGCTCTCGGCGCCCCCTAACACCCGGCGCCCGGGTGCACCACACCCTCTGCGCTATAGATAAAGCCGCCCCTGGGCAGGCGGCCGGTCATAAAACTATTGCCAATAACTTTTAAAATATGTACTATGAAAGAAGAGTACATATTGTATCGACCCCAAATAATTGGGATAAGAACAGAAGAATGATGACGATGATGAGTCCTGGGTTAACTTTATCTGATGGCATCTCGTCAATAACTACATACTCAAGGAGAGCTTAAGTCAGTTAGGTGGCCGGTTATAAATCTGACTGGAATAATAGCAGTATGATAATAGTAAATAATAATCATAATATTTATTTTCCTCTGTATGCATATAACACTGATTCAGGTAAACTTTATTTATGTTATATTATTGATTTTGATTTCAGATTAGGCCTGAAAAGAATCCTTATACATCATATACATATAAGGTGATGGCATCTTACGGACCAAAAGTCTATTAGCAAAATTATCAATTAAATATCATCATATGTACTGAAAATTGCAGGGACTCTGCATCAAACTGCAAAGCTTTTAAAGAACTCAAGTACTGCTATCTGTCTCGATTTATTTGGTTTACAACCAGAGTGCTATGTGTACCAACATTCAGCTATTGATTATTTTTGTAGATACCATCGTTGTCATATAGAATTTTAGTCATTTAGTCAAGGTAAACATAACCTAACCTTACTTACGAGCTACTTATATAATGCATGTACCTACAATGTAAAATACCTATAATAATAAAATATCTATAATATATTAATGACGTCTATATTTTTTTCATTAATCACCTCAGACGCATTGGTAAGGGGGCGTCCATTAATTGCGTGAGGTATTCAGGTTGGTCGAGCAGAATCTTACTAAATCTCACTTTTTGGGTTTCTTGGCAAATATCACGTAATTTATTTTAGCAGAAACTGGTGTAAAAGTGCGTGAACGATAAGTTTAATGAAATTAAAAACCCTTTATACCCAAGTACTAGGTTTGAAAAATCTCACGTGAGATTTAGGAAGAGGGGAGGGGATCGAGAAAAATCTTACGACATCTCACCATGGGGGAGGGGGAGTCAAAAAAACCTCAAAAATGCCTCACGTAATTAATGGACGCCCTCTAACGACGACGTAAGAGAGCGAGTAGGTATGAAAGAGAGTATTGGTGTAAAGATGCGAAAGGGAATGCTCCGATGGTTCGGACATGTGGAAAGAATGCCGAACGAACGTCTGGTTAAGAAGATATACAATGTGAAAGTGGAAGGATGTAGGTATCGGGGGAGACCGAGACTAACCTACCTAGACCAGATTGGTCAGGTAATGAAGGAAGGTGAAGTCAAGAGTCTCTGAAACCGGCGAGCGTGTATGAAGAGAATTATGAATGTTGAGGAAGCGAGTGAAGTTTGCAAGGATAGCGTTCTCTGGCACTCTGTTCTCTCTGCCTACCCTGCAAGGGATATGGCGTGATGATATGTATGTATGTATGTAAATACTTCAAATTGTAAATAGAAATTTTATGAACTGTTTATAGGCAACGTTCATTGTCTGTTTCTTAAAGGTAGACTAGGATACAAATAAAATGAAGTAACTGTTTTCATGAAAAAAGAATTATAAATGAATAATTTAAGAAAGTCGATGTTAATGGTGCGCGACCATCTTGTTCTGGTATTAAAATAGGCATCCCATAGGGGTCCATTCTGAGGTCATTTCTAGACTATATAAATTTGAATGGAGTATGCCATGCTACTATATAGGATACAATCAAAACATTGTGTTGCTTATACATATCTTTATTACTTAAAATTTAAAAAAAAAAACAATGTTTAACTATGACGATATGAATAATGCACTCTCTAATGTTGTCATTGGTGTCATTATCATCTCATATACGTCCCACTGTTGGGCTCGAGCCTCGTCCATAATGGGAGGGCAATTGACCTACTATACCACGCTGGTCAGACGTCTTGGTATAGGGTTTTGTTTCGAGTTTTCCACCTCTCGCATAGATGTTATATGCGTTTTATATCCCTTAGACGTCTCATACGATCACCCACGGGTAAGATAGGGGGTGGTGAATTGTATTCTTACTCCGTCACCACACGGAAAGTCATCATCAAGTCATGTCATTGGTTTAATACTAACAATTTAGTTCACAATGAGAAGAAAACAAAATATATTAAATTTACTACACCCAATATGAGACAAGTGGGATCAATGTTAAAATAAATAATATGGCTCTAGAACTTTAGGAATAAACCATTTTTATAGGAATCACTATAGACGATAGATTTCAATGGGGTCTTCCATATAAAAAAAATCGCGTGTGGCGACGGGAAAAGAATATTATTGTCGTCACCCCTTGCTTGCCCGTGGGAGTCGTAAAAATCGGCTAAGGGTCTCACCGGGAGAGTGGGCAGCTGTCTGAGTGGCCGGCTGTCTCCCGGGAAACTTAATAACATTCACCGCGATGGCCAATCCGCCTGCCAAGCGTTTATTATGACATTATTCCCCGATCGTAGGGAGGTTTATGTCCAACAATGGACGTTTACGGGCTGATGGATGGATGGATATAAAAATGTCAACTAGATATTGATATATTTATTATTAGTTATTTTATTTTTGTATACATACCATCACGCCATATCCCTTGCAGGGTTAGGCAGAGAGAACAGAGTGCCAGAGAACTTTATCCTTGCATACTTCACTCGCTTCCTCAACATTCATAATTCTCTTAATACACGCTCGCCAGTTTCGGAGACTCTTGATTCCACCTTCCGTCAGTACATGACCGATCTGGTCTAGGTAGGTTAGTCTCGGTCTTCCCCGGTACCTACATCCTTCCACTTTCGCATTGTATATACAGCGTGACTGGTAAAAGATTGTACATATTTAGGGAGGGTATTCAGTACTCGATTCTGATACCGAATATATAAAAAAATTGATACTTAAATTTTGAACTAATGTCCTATAAAAATGATTATTTACGTACACATCCGCATAGATATTGAAATTGCATTAAAATAGTAACTAGCGGAGCGCGTGACCTTGACAACAGTGCTAAGTAGTGGCTCCCGCGCACACTCTGCAAGAGGGATATCCCCGGGGTGAGTGTCTGTCTGTGGTCAGCTGATCAGTCAAAGCGCGAGCACCGTATCGGGTGTTTTGCATTTCCGTGTTTGTTAACCTACGCGTCTTTCGATTGCCCGCGTTTTGATTTTAACCGTGATTATTTGTGTGTGAAGTGTGATAGAATGTGTTATTCGCACGAAAAGTGTTGGGAAATGGTTCGTGCATATGCTCGAGCAAATGGCAGTTGTACAAGGTGCGATTGATTTGTGTCAAGAAATGTTGAGAAGGTGACCATCTTTTTGAGAATCCTGACACACTAATATTGTTGAGGTTTAATATCTAGTTAATTAATATTACCTTCTTATTATATTTTTATTGGTTACATGTGACCATTATCTATCGTCTCCTTTGATATGCACAGTCTTTTACCAGTCATACTGTATATTATTTTTGTATCATCCGGTATATTATTGTGGGAGTGCTCAATCGATCTGAATAAAATCTATGTTCTCCAAAAGAAACCTTCTTTGCCCACTTAATTTATAATCTAGGTCAAATAGTTTCACTTCGAGAGAAATTCTAAGAAGTAAATTTACTAACTGTTGTATCTTAATTGTGAATAAGTTTAAAAAAGCAACAAGAATAAAATAAAAATTTGAAATAAAACTGTTTTCATGGATTCACAGGACTATCTGAGTCCTTCCGTGAATCCTTCCGTGAACAAAACAATATTTTCTACAAATGAAACTTAGCTAGATCGATTAGTCGTCACCGAACCCCTCTACATGCTAAATTGCAAGAAAATTGTTGGTGCCGTTTCCGAGATTCAGAAAATATATATATGTACAAGAATTGCTCGTTTAAAGATATAAGAATATCGTAAGCTACTTTCGTGAGTGTCTACTAAGCTTTTTTTTTATTTTAGATGGCCCGGGCTTTAGCTCGGATGTTGATGATGGTATCCCAAACAATACGATGGATGCTGGGACAGGCGCCCAGTCTGTTATCGGGTCATCTTCATCGTCAGAGCATTTTAGCTCCACATCTGGGACGTTAGTACAAAATTTGCCACCGCATGACTGGCAAAGAACTGAGCAGCGGAGTCCCGCCTTTCTGCACGAACAGCTCCCAGAGCACCCTTTCTTGCATTTGCAAGTAATTTCTCGCAGAAGGGCAGGTGGTGCAGGATCCATAGTGGTGGGAATAGGAGCGAGTCCCTGAGGAGACAGCTTCCAACCCTAATCAGTTGGATTCAACTTAATTCCCCGCCATTTCTGCACTTAGAGGTAGCACCTTTCTGCCATCTTCCGTCGGCGGCAAACGGGCGAGGTTTAAGGTTTTTGACGTAACAAACGTCTTATATCGCAGGAAGTCTAAACTATCCCTCGCGATGTCACCGCCATACAGAGCCACAAAGCACTTGATACCTGCTTCCTTCACGGCTTCTAGGGTGGAGTCTGGACAAAGAAAGACCTTCACTTGCTCAGCAACTTTACTCTTTACTCTTGCTGAGGAGTGAGGTGATTTTAGTCTTTCCTTGGCCAAACGGTGCTGAAGTAGTGTCGCACCCGGTAAAAGCGTGGGCGAACAGTACCGTTCCTGGTGATGACTGGAGGTCTTGTTGGATGTTGTAGGACTTTGAGGAGTAGTGACAGCAACCAGCTTTGCCCTTTGTGCTCTTTTGAAGGTAGACGTTTGTCTCTTCGGTGCATAAACCGTTAAGAATAACGAGTAAGTCGACGTCTTCTCCAATAATGACTACGCGATTAGCTACTGCTCTTTTTAAAAGCGCAGTCATGACGATCTCACGATCCGCATCTTCTTCGGCCACAACCACTTCTACTCCCTCCGTCCGAAAGGCGTCACAAAGAAGAGCTATTAAGCGTCTCTTGTTGTTCTCATTGCCCAATGTGTGCTCTTGAGCAATCTGAATCATTGTGGATTCATCGAACGTTATTTCGTAGCTTGAATTTACTGCGTAGCGCCGGAGTCGTTACGCTGTTTTCGTATTCTTTTTTGCGGCGTCTTCGGGGTAGGCGTCAAAAACGATAGAGACCTGCTTCCCAAAGTGCAAAATTACGACAGGACCTGTGTGGAGGTCCTCACGACACACGAAACACACGCCTGGACGGATAGATATCACACTGCAAATTTCTTAATCTGCTCTAGATAAACACTTTTACAATACAATTCACTCGTTTGGTGGCTGCTCCCCTGCGTTACCGGATACACAGACACACATACACCGCCATCAATATAGACAACTACAACATAAGCCCGAAGGCATGTTAATAAGGAGTTTTAGCCAATATAATATTTAATAGTATATTGTTACCGCCTTCACCGCGTGGAGATACTCCCAGCTTATGTTTCTTTCTTTTTTAATTGTCGTCTTTGTTTACATTTTTTTTGCATATTTTATTATTTAGAAAATAAAAAAGAATATTTGTGGCCGTTACGAAAAATATCCACTTTTCAGCATATTTTCGAAGATTTGTATGTTATTTATCAAATCATCATCATCATCACAGCCCATAAACGCCCCACTGTTGGACTCGCGACTCCTCCGTAATGGGAGGGAAATTAACCTACTATACCGCGCTGGTCAGACGTGTTGGTATAGGGTTTTGTTTCGAGTTTTCCTTCTCTCGCATAGATGTTATATGCATTTTATATCCCTTAGTCGTCTTGTACGATCATCCACGGGTAAGATATGGGGTGGTGAATAGTATTCTTACTCCGTCACCACACGGAAAATCATCATCATCTTTAAAAAGACGTGAAAACAGTTTTTTGCATTGCCTCGTTATCTGCGTTTTGGAGGGATCTGCTGGTTGAACAAGTACCAATTTGATCTTAAATGAAAGCTGATTGAATGTACTACAATTTTGTTATAGTAAGTTTTGGTGTGAAATGCGTATTATAGAAGATATTACACAAAATAGGTTACTACTTTTAAAAATATCCACTTTTTTTAAAAAATCGGCTATATTTGAAGAACTGTATCTCAGGAACTAATAGCGGTATAGAGCTGGTTTTAGTCTCGAATTGTAGCTTATTTAGTGTACTTTTAATTCATAACAACTAAACATGTCAGACCCTTCCTCTACTAAGATATTCAACAAAATCTGAAAAATGTCCAAAAAATTTATGGTTTTATGGTCACCCTACCGTTAGCACAGCACTTTGGAAGTTGCAAATTGTGTATTTTTATGTTCATTTGGGTCCTAACAACATATTAAAAATTCGTGACTACACGACCTTTTGCAAGCACGAAGGTGTTTTTGGGGGCCTATCTTGACGGGACTACTATGATTGTAAAGCGTAATACTTTTTTATTATTTTGACTGTGCTTTGGTGCATTTGTACCATATGACGTTAGGTCATATTCTCTGAAAGGTCTGCTTACGGTACCTGCATGGAGTGCATTTCTACGTCTCTTCAAGGTGGTTGAGGGGAGTGATGGCTATTCTAGTAGTTAACTCGTGATCGGGTACCACCTGTTCTTTTGGCATTATATTTGAGTTTATATTATATCTTGGTCCTAATGTAATCACCCTGGAGCTAACTCTTACTAATACATATGTAAACTCCTAGCCTTGTATACATTTTTATATAAAATATATATGTTTGTAAAAAATAGTAGAAAAACCCACTGAGTTTCTTACCGGATCTTCTCAGTAGCGGTGACGTTTCGATCCGGTGGTAGTTTATTTAAATGTGACAATATGTACTTACATATTATTTTGTAGGGTTTACAAAATAATAGAATTTGAATTGAATTTGAGTTAGACAGTACTTGTGATTGCACTTATATTTATGTCTAAAATAATTGTAGACAGATCCTCTGTCCATTTAATTAATATTTTGTGCCTACCTATTTAATAAATGGTTTTGTGACAAACTAATCTAAATTGCACTTTTTTATTTTTGTCACCTTCGTCAAATTAGATAAAATCACTAAATACTGTAAACATAGTGTATGTAAAACTATTTTTGCAATAAATTTGTAAACTAAAATGATTTTCATCAGCAAAAACAGCGAGCGTAGTGAGACTACGTTGAAAGTGACAATGTTTAGCGAGTGATTCAGTTATAGAATACTTTAATAATATTATACTTTTTTTAGGGGGTCTACTACGGTCGGCGCACTCCTCGCACCACTCCATCCGGTGCGACAGAGGGGCGTAAGCACGCACACCCGTAACCCACCCGTGAACCTCGCCTTTGTCGTTGGACCGGCCACCGGAGCAGCGTGAACTTGTCGTCAGTGGCCGGTCCGACGGCAAATAATATTATACTACGAAAACTATTTGTAATCTTAGCCATTTGTAGTATTCTATTCCTCTTTAACAATAATATTAATTAATAGTGGCAGCACGATTAGGCCGGAATCCCAATAGGCGCGGGTTCGAATCCCGCTTGTGACATCATTTTTCGCTTCGTAATCGGGTTTTATAAATAATTAAGCATATTAAATGCTAAATTTCAGTAATTTAAAAAATATAGTTCTTATTATTAAATTTGCGACATCCTTATGACAATATGAAATGCTTGTAATTCATGGACCTAAGTGCCAAGCTCAACGACCTCAGCAGAGTTTCTCAACAAATGGATCTGTAAATGAATACGGGCATGACTTTCACGTCTAATAATCGTATAATTCATAGACAATCAATCGCTATCTATTTATGTACATACATATGTAAATGATTGAATGACGCATCAACGCCAACCCGAAATTACTGAATCAAATAAACATGAAATTTTGACAGTAGTTTATTTTTGTTATAGAGATACTTACTAAGAAAGGATGTTACGAGTTGCAAAACAGAAGTAAGTAAAACTTAGTGGCTACATTTGTATGGGAATAAAAATATTCATTGTCTTCAAATAAATATACAATTCGCTTTATAAAATAGGTTTTTTTTAATAATTATTTATTTATGTATTTCAGTATTTATGAATGTGTATCTGCTATAGGTGTGAAGTAGCTGATTAAATTTTGAATTCTTATTAAATTAAAATATAGCACATATAAGAATCAGACGGTCTTTCTTTTTAAAAGTAGACAGTTACTAAGAAGAATATTCTAAAATTCAGCCCCTCTGATAAAACTTTCATCCCTAAGGATGTATATCATCTCATCATCATCTCAATTCATAGATATCCCACTTTTGGGGTCGAGCCTCCTCCATAATGTGAGGGAAATTGACCTACTATACCAAGCTGGTCGGACATGTTGGTCTAGGGTTTTGTTTCGAGTTTTCTTTCTCTTGCATAGATGTTTTATGCGTTTATATCCCTTAGTCGTCTCTTACGATACCTAGGGTTAAGATAGGGGGTGGTGAATTATATTTTTACTCCATCTCTACACGGATAAAGGATGTAAAATAAGGTGTACTTTTTAGTTCGATATTTTTCACGCTACAGTGAATACAAATAATGAAAATCATTTTTAACTTAAGTTCCGGCTGGTAATATCGCGAATGTTGTGTAAGAAGAGATTCTAGACTGATATATTCCTGTCACCATATACATACAACAGAAACAGAACATTATTACAATTCAGCCTTCCCCATCCACTGGAAGTAGGCCTCTCCTTGGTAGAAGTATTAACGATAGCATTGAGGTGTTATAGATTCCCCAACAAAGAGCGTCTGCTCAGTCTCCTGGTGAGACCTAAACCGATTTTAACGATTCATACAGTAAAATAGAGATGGTGATAATTATATTCCTATCTTATCGCCATAGGGGTTAGAAATCATTAAAAAATAATATAGTTTTTTTTTTTTTTTTTTTTTTTTATTGCTTATGGCGGCAAACGAGCAGACAGCACACCTAATGGTAAGTGTCACTGCCGCCCATGGACCTTTGCCAATGGTATAGCTAGGCCGCTGCCTACCAATACAACCCTGAACCCACCCCAGTTAGGCTTCCGGCTCTCTCGCTCACCGAACGAAGCGCAATAGCACATTGCTATTACTCAGACGTCGATCTTCTGCGAGAGTGTGGTACTACCCCGGACGGACCGGCCCGCGGCTGTAGACAGAGAACTGTCCATAGCGTGGTCCTACCACAATAGTTTATAAAATTATTCATTTTATATTTCATTTGAAATAGACAGCAAGCCAGAAAGGATGTTTAGGTTCATCGTTCTTCGAATACCTTGCAGAGCTTGCACCTTGAGCCCTGTTCCTGACGCAGTCGCAAGCAAAAGCTAGGCTTCTATAAATATAAAGGAGCTGGTTGACTGATTAATCAACGCAGAGCTGAAACTATTGGAGTTAGAAACATGAAACTCTAACAATAGTTTCTTTTTGAGATGAAAAGCCTTACTAAGAAAGGATTTCACGAAACTCAGCCGACAACCCCAAAGGTGGTGAAACGTACCTACTAGCAAACTTTGTATAAGGGATAAATATTTTGATTCTTTGTCTTTAAATTATGTACTAATACTCTTCAATTTAAGCTCTCTAACAATTATTTTAATTATAATTACAATGCCAGGACAATTTTCTCGAGAAGGTAAAGAGAAGCGCACTTATCACTAAGTGCGGCCTAAACGCAGCGATAATAAATAAAAAAAGAGTGTGCGCTTAAGACTGCACGGCAGAAGTGAAAACTTCATTGGCCAATCCCAATCCATTTATATATATATATATATATAGTAAATAATATTATGTATTATGTAGTATTATTAGGGATCATATTCGTAGATTGAATGAGAAACAAGTCAGAGATTAAAGTTAATATTTATTAAATTCTATATCAATCAAATTATTTATTTTCGTTATCGTATTCTACAAATGATTTTTTTTTTTAAAGTAAAAGTTCACAGAAAATAAAAGTTAGGTTAAGTTTTAATTGTATTACACATACATACATTTATATATACGCATATAATATAAACATCAGGTGACTTACCTATACGATCGAATCCCTTTATATAATATCAATAACAATATATTATTTTTTCCATATATATTATTTTACCAAAATGTATTATTTTTCAATATTACCAAACCGCTAAATACACACACTAACCTCACAATGTAAAACTGATAGTTGTTAAAATAATAATAATTATCATTACGTATCAATTATAAGTATTAATTTAATAAAGACAATTAAGACGTAAGAATTGATCATAAGAAATACAGCGATACAACTGCGAAGAGCAGCTGACTGTATCTTTCTCGCTCGGGTACACTCGGCGGTCTCGAGTTCGAGTTCACCCGATCGGGCGTTGCACCTCAGAGCATGACGGATCAGCCTAACTTACTACCCACGAAAAAATCTGTGTGCGGTGCGCCTAAAGAAGTTTTCACTTCAAAAAACTGCGGCAATCAAACCAGCTAGTGCATCGGTCGGATATGCCCGAACAACGTGCATTTGTATCCTCATCATCCTCACAGGCCGGGGCTCCAGCGCGAATCATCTCAGCTCATACACATCTCACTGTTCGGCTCCTCAATAATGAGAGGACAATTTGACCTACTATACCACGTTGGTCAGACGTGTTGGTATAGGGTTTTGTTTCGCGTTTTCCTTCTCTTGCATAGATGTTATATGCGTTTTTTATCCCTAAGTCGTCTCGTACGATCACCCACGGCTGAGATAGGAGGTGGTGAATTGTATTCTTCCTCCGTCACCACACGAATATCCGCGCGGAAAAAATATAGAATAATGTAAGCGATTAACATATCTGCCCAGATCTCTGTGACTGTAGAGCCCTGGGTATGGGCACGGTGGCTTTGTAAAATAAAGACGGTACTGCACTTTAATAAAATATACATTAAACAAAGTGAAATATCTCTTCAATAATACCTAAATATGAAATAATGCGAACTACATAATAAATTGTAGGCAAATATGTACTGTAGAACCATTGTAAAAATAGAATATTTGTCGTTTTGTGTAAGAGCACAGTACTTACTATTTTTACCACAAGGCCACTTTGGGCCTCTGCTGAGGGTTCCCACTGTCCCGCGACCCGGGCCGCCGTCAGCGGCCAGGGCGGCGCAGGCGCGAATACCTGCGCCTGATGCCGCCCTAACCGAGGCCTCGGGTGATCGGACCGGGGAATTGTCCGATCACCCGACGTGAGGCCACCGCGTGAGGGCGACGCCCCGACGGCGAAATCTGTCGGGGCGTCGACGAGAGGAACCCGCGAGGGTAAACCGCCGGGCGTGCCACCGAAGTCAAAAATCGGGTACCGGTGGCCCGCTCGCACGGCGAAGAGAGAAGGATTTACGGTGGGTCTATGGGGTCGCGCGCCGCCTTTCCGTCACCCCGGACCGATTCGGCGGGGCGAGACGCATCCATAGCCCACCAATAAAAAAAAAAAAAAAAAAAAGGGTTCCCACCTTAACGAGAGGCCCGAAAGTCCGTAGTATTCCCTTTTTAATTTATTTGCCTTTATGGGTAGGCTACAGTCAGTTGACCATACTGACTTGTCTTACATATTCACTTTCTTCAAATATAATTTATCACTTCTTCATATTGCGTAGTCTTAATAGTCACTATCCGTCAGTAAGTCAAGTCGTTACCATTAATTGGGCGCTGATAACTAAATTATTATTTCTTTGGGAATTTTGGGAAAACAAAACATGGAGATACACGTAAACCACTATTCCATTTTCACTACCCTTCAACACGCTAACTGTTTCATATTCCATTAAATACCAGCAAAATTATTCAATATAACACTACAAAACACTAAAGAAATGAATATAATTGACGAGCGTGACAGGATATTTCCATATTACTGCCAAAACTCCATAATATTCTCTTATATTGTAACTACAATGACATTTCTTTAGATAGATATCATATTTAATTAATAATATAATTGACTATTTAATCCAACAGAACAAATGTTTTGTACAAATAAAAAATGAAATTCCTTGCAATCGATCACAACGCCACTTACCGGATCTTAATACATTGTTTACACCTATAATATATATAGTTATCTTAATACTTAATACATTTAGTTATCTAAAGCCAGCTTCATATTATTACCGTTCTAATGAAACTCGTTGGTGCATGCCGGTTTGATGATTTCAAAGACAGTTTCATAAGTATGAAGGACCTAGGTAAAAACAATTTACGTCACGTTTTATATATACAATTGCCGTCACCCCTTGCATACCCGCTATCTCTAATTCGCCGGCCAAGCGATTATGGTCTTATACCCAAAAAAATACAAGTATGGGTGTATTGTTTATTATACTCAGTTTATCAGATATATGTTAAATGTGAAACTTTTAAGCTATTTTTACTTAGCCATTAACTTAAAAATCTAATCTTGAAGGAGCTTTTATGAGGCGACTAAAGGAGGCAAGTTGATAAATCAAGGAAAGCTTAAAGGAAAACCCTATACCGACCCCTATCTAACCAACACGATAAGCAGATCATTGTCGCTCCTATGCCTATCCTACACTGGATGTTCGTGCCCATAGACATGTAGGGGAGGACAGGGTAATGGGAGTCACCGACAAATCTACCCAATTAAACATGTGAGCATCCCGCGACCAACCTGTCCTTCTTCACCTTTGTCCCTCGGATCTGTGTTGAACGGCTAGCACTAGCAGGCGCCCACACTTTGAAGAAATATGTGTTATTTGCTTTTTTGAAAAAATACACGGGCGCCCTGCCGTGTAATTTTTTCGTCATCGTAAAATAAAAGATGTGTCAATTTTATTTACAGTAAGCAATTAAAATATTCACATTGATTTATTCAGAGATTCAAATCAGTGATACATAATTTAAATTGCGTGACTAATTCGTAGATTTTTTCTTTTTAATTTTTTCTCATTAGTGCAGTTGTGGGTAATGAGAGTCAGATGACTCCTGTTAACCGCACGTGATGTGATCGTGATCGCCATTATCTACAAGTAACGTGTGTGTAAAACTAATTATTTTATACATGTTGAGGTATTTCTTTACCTTCGCCTTACCGGAATCAAGAAATAGCACGAACTAAAAATATCGCTATTTTATTTATTTTTGAGATGCCAAGAATACGAGTCAAAAATACCCAGAAAGCTTATTGGACTCCTGATAGCCTGGTAAAAGCTGTGCAGCAGCCATAGTTTTAACGTCGACACTTGTCAAAGAGAATATACAAAGCAGAAAAAGAAATTAAGACATTGAAAAAAAAAGTTGAACAGGAAGAGAAAGAGAAAATAAATTGAAGGGTAAGGGCAGGAAATGAGAACTAAATTCCAGAAGAAGGACAATAAAAAGGCAAAGCGACGAGAGCTCATTATCGAATTTTAGTACCAAGGATTTATACCAGGATGATGAGGATGACGACGTTAGAAAAGGCTGGCAATAAATTCCTAGTATGCTGCGATTTTGGGAGAAATAATGAGATGTGGTGCACTTCATGTGGGTTATGAGCTCACGCGGAGTATAGTGGTTGGGATTCGACCGAAGGATATGTTTGCAACGTCTGCTAAATTCTCTTGACTCTGATTGCCCACAGGGTGATCACCATTGCCCGCACGTCACCATAATGAGAGTCAGATGTGTTTTTTAAATCGTAGTAATTAAGTAATTGAAAGAGATGAAGCCAGAATAGATGTAAGAGTAACAATAGGTAATGATGTACTAGAGCAAGTGGATGAATTTGTATATCTTGGATGTGTATTTAGCCGAGATGGAAGGTACACCACTGATATAGAGCGAAGAGTGAATGCGGGAAATAGAGTAAACGGAGCGTTGGGGCAACTTCTCGGCAGCCACCACCTCAGCCAGAAGGCACGTGTAGCAATTCATAACGCAGTGCTTGTCCCAACATTACTATATGGAAGCGAGAGTTGGGTATGCAGAAAAGAGTATGAAAGTAAAATTAATGCGGTCGAAATGCGATCTCTTCGGAAAATCTGTGGAGTTAGGCTGACCGACCGCATTCGTAACGACGACGTAAGAGAGCGAGTAGGTATGAAAGAGAGTATTGGTGTAAAGATGCGAAAGGGAATGCTCCAATGGTTCGGACATGTGGAAAGAATGCCGAACGAACGTCTGGTTAAGAAGATATACAATGCGAAAGTGGAAGGATGTAGGTACCGAGGGAGACCGAGACTAACCTACCTAGACCAGATCGGTCAGGTACTGAAGGAAGGTGGAGTCAAGAGTCTCCGAAACCGGCGAGCGTGTATGAAGAGAATTATGAATGTTGAGGAAGCGAGTGAAATATGCAGAGATAGAGTTCTCTGGCACTCTGTTCTCTCTGCCTACCCTGCAAGGGATATGGCGTGATGATATGTATGTATGTATGTATGTAGTAATTAGCAAATCTGATTACCAAAGTGATTGGAATTGATCTTATATAATAGCTAATTAAGTAAATGTACGGTATTGGTAGTTGCAATTAATATATAAATTTCAATTAATGTTTTATTTGATTTCTCGCTTAAGTGACTCCCATTACCCCCTTTCCCCCTAACTGCTGAAGAAGAGATAGTTAAGAGCAGGCTAATATTAAATTAGATCTTTTATTTTGATACGTCACCGCTTACACCACCCTGTCATCACTATCTGTAGTAGTAATTGAAATACGTGTACGTGTTAAATAAACATATGTATTTGGACTCTAATTAATTGATAACACCGTAATCATAATTGATATTAGTTTGTTATTAGTTTCATCGGATATCATTATCTTTTATTCCACAAATAAACATTGTAAGCATTGTTGGCAACTCGTAGAGTTGCCAACAATGCTTATAAATCATTTATTTTTAATCCTTAAACTGAGATTGCGTATTAATGATGATTGATGTAAAGATAAATAAGTCTTTAAAAACAATATAAATTAGTTGCGAGCACAATATTAATAATCCCAATATAGATATCGGTACTAACTTTCATACTATATTTATATATATTATTTATAATTATTTATATTTAATTTGTGATTTAATTAATTTTATTTTGCAGAAGATGAAGTTACCGTGTCTCTTTGCGTTGCTTGTGTGCGCGGTAGCGCATGGCGCCAATGTGATTGAAGAACCTGCAGGTAAACATTATAACTGCTAGTGTTTCATTTACTATTATTTTTTCTTCAATAAATATAATAGAAAAATACATACAATGAACCATAGAACCTCCTCCATTTTGAAGTCGATTAAAAAGATAGACATTCTATCTCTATTCTGTTGTGCTCTTTTCATTAAAGAACTACTTTTCATTGTGATATTCAATTATTTTAATTAATAATTATATTTCTAAACAGGCTAACGGATTTATTTTGCTACTTTAATTACGTAAAAATAAAACGGTGTCCTTAGAATTCATATATATGACAAAAATAAAGGAGAATTAAAAAAAAAGAACAATAACTTTAGCACATAGAGAAGAAATTAATATTAAAATACAGTTCATTATCTATCCCCTTTCTTGCCCGTGAGTATTGTAAAGGACAGCTAAAGAATATGATTTGTGTTGATGTTGCATATAACATCAAACTTGTATCGATATCATCTGCATAAACTCAACATAAAAACCAATGACTAAGTAGCGTTGTATAGTAGATTAATTTCCTTACCATTATTGAGAAGGTTCAAGGGAGACCCTCATCGCTAATCGATCTTTCTCCCTACTGCTTAGTGATCAGTTATTAAATATCAATCTTATTCCATCTGTGTTAGAGTAAGAAGATATGTTGTACCTATTCATCCCATATATGTATATTAGAATAAAGTTATGAGACTTACTCTTACAAATCTCTCTAAATCTCTTTAAAATTTTTACTATTTTAAGGTATCGAAAGCGTTACCAAAGATTTCGAGAGGAGTCAATATGACTTGCGTATCGTTTCGCAAGACTTTGAAGAAACTGAGAGCGTACTCTCTGAGTTACAAGCAAAAGATACTCGTATAATCTCTGGTGCTATCGAACAGATGCTTGAGCAGTTCCGGGACATTGTTATTAATGGAAACGATGACCTCCCACCTCTTGACCCGTTGGTCATTTCTACTCTGGGACCTTTTCAATATAGCGCTACTGGGTAAGTGAATTTTTTAGCTTAGTAGTAAATTTATAAAAACCCGATTATGAAACGAAAAATGATGTCACAAGCGGGGTTCGAACCCGCACCTATTGGGAGTCCGGCCTAATCGTGCTGCCACTTACACCACCGTGAACTATTGTAGGACATGCAAATCTCGCTTCGTATCATATTTACGTCTTTAAAGTGACGTGTGCCAACTACCGGACAATGTTTACACATTGTATAGGCTTATTACTTCAAACTTTTGAAGTCGATGACGAATGACGATTGGGCCGGACTCCCAATAGGTGCGGGTTCGAACCCCGCTTGTGACATCATTTTTCGTTTCGTAACCGGGTTTTTATAAATAATTAAACATATTAAATGCTAAATTTCAGTAATTTAGTAGTAAATGTCTAAACTGGCCACTACTAATCGAGATGACATCGATTAGAACGAACTTTAACAAGTGGCTAATGAATAAAAAAGTCGCAACGCATCGTTGGATAAAACGACTAATGCCAGTGAACATGGCTGTGCTTTGTTTTCTTGAGACCTGTGACTACTACTGGGTAATAAGGGAAGGATAGCAAGCAATATCCTCTAAATCATAACCAAGTGCGCCAAGCCTTGATTCCTTGAATTCTCTAAAGGATTTTTAAATTACTCGATACATTATTTCCAATAATTTATTTGCTTACGGCTAAGAAAATACGTTTGACAAATATTTTACATATAAAAAATATTAATGAAAAATTTAAGAAATCTTTAATTCTATATATCACAGGGGAATGAATACCAAAAATAATTACAAGCAGTTAAATTCAACATTTTTTTTTTCATAAAATAGTACAATTTCAAAGGCTTCGGCAATAATTTTTATGACTGGTCGCTTACCTGACGTCAACCCTCTTTGGGAATGTAGTCGCTGACCTAAAGGCATCAGAAGATGTTGGCCCAAGTCAAGGTAAAGTAGGCTTTAGGGGTAAGGTAAGAGCGAAGAACAGATGGATAGATTGCGTAAAACATGATATCCATATCGTAAAAAAAATATCCATATCGAGAGAGAAAGAGAGTAAACGCAGGGATGACATCGGAACAGGATTGTGTGAAAGAAAAGGATATATTGCGTCGACCCCAAGTAATTGGGATAAGAGTAGGGTAATGTTGATTAACTCATCATCATTCAACAAATTAGTTAGCGTTTTATATTTTACATACATACATATCATCACGCCGTGTCCTTTGCAGGGTAGGCAGAGAGAACAGAGTGCCAGAGAACTCTATCCTTGCATACTTCACTCGCTTCCTCAACATTCATAATTCTCTTCATACACGCTCACCGGTTTTGGAGACTCTTGACTCCACCTTCCTTCAGTACATGACCGATCTGGTCAAGATAGGTTAGTCTCGGTCTCCCCCGGTACCTACATCCTTCCAATTTCGCATTGTATATCTTCTTAACCAGACGTTCGTTCGGCATTCTTTCCACATGTCCGAACCATCGGAGCATTCCCTTTCGCATCTTTACACCAATACTCTCTTTCATACCTACTCGCTCTCTTATGTCGTCGTTACAAATGCGATCGATCTGCCTAACTAAACAGATTCTCCGTAGAGATCGCATTTCGACCGCATTAATTTTACTTTCATACTCTTTTCTGCATACCCAACTCTCGCTTCCATACAGTAATGTTGGGACATGCACTGCGTTATGAATTGCTACACGTCCCTTCTGGCTGAGGTGGTGGCTACCGAGAAGTTGCCCCAACGCTCCGTTCACTCTATTTCCCGCATTCACTCTTCGCTCTATATCAGTGGTGTACCTTCCATCTCGGCTAAAACCACATCCAAGATATACAAATTCATCCACTTGCTCAAGTATATCATTACCTATTGTTACTCTTACATCTGTTCTGGCTGCATCTCTTTCAAAGACCATTATTTTGGTTTTGCTCACATTCTATTTCATTCATTCATTTCATTTTGTTTTATATTTTCATTTAGATTATAATTTATCTAACTCATGGCTATCCAACGATATATATCTAGATGATCTTGTGGCATTATACAAACTACTGGTAGATAGTCGTCTACCTATTGCAAGTCTTAAATTTAATCCCTGGTCCAAATCAACTTGTTTGGATTTCCGTTAGAAAATTTAATTAGAACTGAGCAATACAAAAGGAAATGTTCAAGAGAAGAGGCAAAAGAAATAAAATTTAAAAAGTCAGTCACATAGTGGTTAAGGGAACTTACCCATGCGTTGCCTTAATCATTCATCACCATTTTCCTGCTCTTATTCCAATTGAGGTTTACGCAATATGGATTCTTCTATCGTACACATTACAAAAGTAATTTGCAGTAGTTTTATGACCGGTCTGACGTCAACTCGCCTTGAGAATGTAATTATTGACCAGACGGCATCATGTGGAGTTGGCCCAGGTCGATATAAAGTTCTTAGCCGTCCTTTACGTCATCCACGATCAAAGTAAGCGTTGGTAGTATTCGTAGCCGCCAGCATTTAGCAATATAATATAATGTTAATATAGTATGATAATAATTATTAAGTTATTAATAAATAATTAAATTATTATTTATAGTATCACTGCCGAAGGTACCATCAACGATCTAAGAATGGAAGGTCTCCGTTGGTTTGTTGCTGATCGTATCACTATCAACCCATTACGTCTTACCGTTGGAATGACATTAACCTTGCCTTGGATAACTGTCACAGGTAAGTTTAAAAACTCAAATAAAAATTTTAGCACCGTTAAATCGTATTTCCTCATACTGATAATCTTCATAAGAACTGTCTAAACAATTTTTGCTCACGTTGTCTAAGTGACTATAATAATAACTTTTTGATATGTACATATATATTTATTTAGAACTCACTCATATTCATAAAAGTTTATGTTACTTACACAGTAGCGTCTAAGTCTTTTTTGTGCATTAATTCGTATTTTGGTAAATATTTTGCTGTTTTTGCGATCAATATGGCCCAATTTGTCAATAGATACTTCGGTAATATTTATAAATTCTTTTAGGCACTCATTATCTAGAACTTTCTGTATAGAATGCTATATATATATATATATATATTTTGTATGTGTAGAAATAAATAGATTAGGGTCACCTAACTTCATACTTCTGAAGTGCTGTGTGGTAGCCGTTATGAATACTACCAAAGTACCAAAATAAGTAAATACCAAAGTAAGGGTTACTTTGCTTGTGGGGTCATAAAAGATGATTGATGGGTATCGACCTTTTTTTTGGGAGTGGGCCCCCCGGTGTGGTATGTTGTTTACACAAAGTATAGACAATTTATTTTTGTTTTTAGCGTTATAGAAATAGGGGTCTTATGAAGAAAATATTGATTAGGCTAGCAAAAAAAATAATTAGCGTTCATATCACGGGAGGACGCTGTAAATATTCGAAACATACAGAAAAAATAAAATACAAAAACGATAAAATAAAACATTTATGCTAAACCCTGAAGAATATATTAATTTGGTTTTACAGGAAGCTACGACGCTCGCGCAAGACTGGGACTGTTACGTCACACAGCCGGTGGAAATTTAAGGTAGGTAAGAGGGTCCGCCGTACATGCCCACCTGGGAGGGCACACTTAAAACATTACTTATTTTTACTGACCGTCGCGCTGCCTACAGATTGGTTGTACAAACTTAACTGCTGCCATTTTGTCCTGCCTGTCAAACGTTTGACAACTGAGAATTGTTATTTTTTGTTCCTAGCGTAGGTACTTATTGTCATCGATCTATTTTCGGTTATTGATATTTTTCTGAAAATTATCTCAAGTTTCAATGTTAGGCTGATATTATTATTGTTTAATTATCAGCTGATATGTTTTTTTTTATATTTCAGGGTAGCTTTCATAGTAAAAGAAAATTCTATGTAATTACACATACACATGTAGATATGTATATATATTACTTCAACTTTAGTTCACCGCCTAAACTCTGGATGGCAGCACTTTCCATACATGCATATTTTATCATCGAGTTGCCACTCTTTTTCAATTTAATAACTTTACTCTTTGATGCCCACACTCGCATTGGCCGTCACGAGCCGTGTACGAGTGGCAGTATTTAAAACTACAAACACTCGCGTAAACATCAGAAATCATAAACTTCTAGAACGTTCATAAAAATATTCTTTATAATTTTAGGGTCTTCGCTCATCGCATTGAAGTTAGCGTTGATATGAGAATGGGTACCAACATCTTTGGTGGTGGACACTTAATACTTCGTGAATTGGACATTCATATTGACATCCATGACACCCAAGTAAGTATATATTTAATGCTTATATGCCGCCCTTCAGTTGTCTCGGACGCGTCCGACGGACGGTTCGGGCGAGGTGTGTTCAAAAAACCAGTTAAATAAAACGTTTTCTACTTCACGATCTAGTATGAACTATCTGCGGCTATGTTTTCAAAGCGCCTTTACATGTCCTTTGAATCAGGTTATAGAAAGTATATTCTATACGTGTGTAGCCCTTGGTTTTGTTGAGGTCCACGAGCGGTAGTATCACTTACCATCAGATGTGCTGGCCCATGTCTGTATAGTATGATAGGATTACTTTTGTAATGCGGACAAGGTATATGCTTACGAATAAAAAGAAAATGATAAGGTTGTGCCCCCTTTATAACCTCATTTGATTTATGAACGATTCTAGTACCTAATAATGAAATATGTAATTTATAATTGAATAATGAAACGTCTATTGAATTTTCTAGATTTCAATCACCGGTATGACTGGCTCCAGCGTTCTCAACAGCCTCATCAGCTCGACTATTCAGAACTTAACGCAAGATGTGATCCAGAATCAACTTGAGAGCGTCAGCAGCCTTCTCAGTGAAGAATTGTTTGACACCATAAACGAAATCCTTAAAGATTACACTATTAGTGATATTTTCGGTTAAAAAAACAGAAAATTCGTGAATGCATTTTTGTACATAATAAAGTAATAAAACTTAGAAATCCTAATCATTTCTAAAAGAATTGGCATTGTATATGTATAATATATTATGTTTTATTAACTAAAATTTTGAGCTATAGATTTCAAGTACAGCAGGTTGATTTATTTGAATTAAAGTATAATATCTATCTTTTTATTCCTAAAATTATATTAACAGGGTGACGTAGATAACATCCTTACCCTAAAGGTAAAATTTGAAAGCCAACTCAGACCATTAGTGAATAGTAATGTTGCCCAAAAGCAAGACCAAGCCTCGCTGCTAGAGTCTCGCAGTGCTCCCTTAGACAGCATTTTACGATTCCTTTGGCAAAGAAAGGATTTTCAACATTTTGTATTCTTAATACCAGTGCACGGGGAAATAATTTGTTGTTATTTTAAACAGTCTCATGATAGATAGGTGTGATAGCCCCACTCCCGTTAAGTGTTATGTACCTAATTATTGATAATTGTATAGTTAGTGCCACTAGATGAGTGGAATTACATTAATTTAGTTGGGTTTTTCATTTCTATGTGGATTTTTCATTTCTATCAACACAAGTGACTCTGTGTTATTTTAACAGCGAGACTCTCAAGAATATTACATTCGGGCAACACTTAATGTATAGTAGGTAGTCCAATTGCACTTCCTAAGTAGAGCAGGCTCATGGACAACACCGGGACTTGTTGTGGATTAAGTTCCCGCTTATTAGGCTTTGTGGCGTCTACTAAGATATTATCGGACTGCCAACATGCCTATCGCAAGGGTCGGTCCACGACGACCGTGACTAGGGAACTAATATGTAGTATTACAGCTGCTCGTGAAGGGAGACAGCAGGTCGCTGTCATTTTCTGCGATCTATCAAAAGCGTTCGACGTCACCGACCATTCGGTACTCGCGGTTAAACTACAGCACTATGGTTTACACGGCTCCTTTTAACTTGCTCATCGATATGCTGAGGAATAGATCGCAGATAGTAGTTACTAAGGAAGGAATGACTAGGTCTGATCCTGCGACATCGGCAGTGGGTGTTCCGCAGGGTTCGTCTCTATCTAATATATTGTTCTCTCTACTCTTAAACGATCTTCTAGAGGTAACGGCAGCAGACATCTTAATGTATGCAGATGATGTAGCTGCAATTGTCTGTGCTGACTCCGTTGATCTGCTTGAACAGAAGCTAAATTTAGCATCCTCCCAACTCGCGAGATGGTTCCGGATTAACGGGCTAGCTCTAAATTAAAAAAAAAACAAACTTCATGCACTCCTGTCTATCTGGTAAGAGAAATAGACGATTGATCGTATCTGTCGATGGATACCAGATGCAACAAACCGAAACAATAAATTTTCTTGGTTTTGTAATAGATGCTGCTCTTAAGTGGAATGAGCATGTCCAGAAAGTTTGTAGCAAAGTAGGCAGTGCATGCTTCGCGCTGCGACGAGTTGCTCGTGTGGTGACACATTCAGTAGCACGTTCGTGCTACTTTGCCACTGTGCACTCCATTCTCCAATATGGTGTGGAGCTATGGGGTATCGCAGCCGAATGGGAACGAGCCTTTCGCATGCAAAAAAGGGTCATTAGAGCGATTGTTGGGATACCAAAGTCCGTCTCTGCTTGACCACAATTTAAAAAACTAGGCATTATGACTGTACCCTCCATCGCCATCTTTCAGGTAAGATTAAATCTAACTGAATACAGCAGACACAAGGATGTTCACTCGTACAACACTAGAAACGCGAATAAATTAGTTTCTATAAAACGAACGCTAACTAAGTCTTCCAAGACAACTCATGTAATGGGACCGGCTGTGTATAACAAGCTGCCGACCACAATCACCATGGCTTCCAACTTTACTGGGTTTAAGACGCGCCTTAGGCGATGGCTGGTCGAGCAAACTTTCTACACTTATAACGAATTTTTTAAACTAGGCTAAATAATAATTAAATAATGTACAAAAACAATAAAATTGACATGTAAATTGGTTTTACGAAATAAATGAGTATGAGTATGTTCTCTGGCACTCTGTTCCCTCTGCCTACCCTGCAAGGGATATGGCGTGATGATATGTATGTATGTATGTATAAATATATAAACTAATTTGGCATAAGATATTATAATATTTTACTTGAGGGATAATAAACAAATTACATAATTTTATTATAATTAAATGAGAACATCGTCATTCTCCTGCTCTTATCCCAATCACTTAGGGTTGACACAATATGTACTCTGCTTCCATCGTACATATTGCAGAAAGTTATGTATAGTTTTATGACCGGCCTCCTGCCTGACATCAACCGTCCTTGGATTCCCAAGGAGTAATGGTTGACCAAACGGCATCAGGTGGAGTTGACCCAGGTCGATATAAAGCTCTTTGTCGTCTTTTACGACATCCACGAGCAAAGTAAGGGTTGGTAGTATTCTTAGCCGCTACCACACAGCAATATAATTAAAAGAGAACAGAAGAGAAAAAAAAAAATCTAAATTTTTAAACAATTATTCAAATACACCGCTGCCATTAGGCAACTTGCCCAGAATGCTAGAGCATAGCTAACGTTGGATGTTACTTAACATATGTGCCAAGTGTAAGCCTGCATTCCGGTTACGTGTCATTAAGGCCAGGCCAGCCGAGGCCTCCATGGTCCCAACGTTTCCACTTCAAAAGCTTCAATAATGTATACATTGTCTAGGGTACAAGTATTTGCGCCTTTTAGGTTCTCTGCTGATTCTTACTTGCGGCATACCTACTTCAGTCCACTATTTAACGATCTAGATAAGTATTGTGTTTCATTTTGATTAAAAAGCTTTAAAATGTCTTTTGGCAGGAATTTGAAAGCGTCATTAGGTGGTCTTATATTATTCTCTTAGTGTTTTAAAGTGTTATATTAAATAATTTTAATAACATTTTTTAATTTAATGTGATGCGGAGAAACTACTGTAGATATGATAGTGCTTTATAAATATTTTCTTTTGCCATCAAAATTCCCAGGTTACCATTTACCCTAATTAAAAATTACAGTACTTTTCATATGATTTCAAGTTTAATATTATTTCAATGATACCAGACTTACACACTAAATGCCATTAATTTAATAGCATCAACGATTTAATTCACCTGCAGACGATTTAAAACTAGGTGAAAAATAATCTTATGAAATAAGTTAACCATAAGTTATAGACATCAATAATAATGGACTCGAGTAAAATATAGAAATGTTCCTTCTTCTGTGTAATATACGAGATTTCTAAAACAAGAAACATTCCGTCTGAAGTTTTAGTAAAAGGGTTTTAGCGGGAATATGGAATTTTCAAGTTGTAGTCTGAAATTATATTCGTTTCTTTAGTGTTTTGTAGTATATATTATATTAAGTAATTTCACTGGTATTTTATGTAAATTTCCAGACAATTCATTTACTTGTTTTATTTATTTTATTTATTTATTCATTTTTAGGATAGCTAGTAATTGATACCTTGTAGATATTAAAATATAAATATAACATAAAATTAAACTAAATGCTCAATTCTTAAGCTATCACAGCATGCACAAAAATGGCAACAAATTACGGAAACAAACTATAAAAAAGAAAGAAACAAAATAAATCCTAATTCTTCATTATAAAAAAAGAAAAAAGAAGAAAGAAAAAAAAAGTTGAAATGATTAATATAATTTAATTATTTGAAAGAGTTAAATGGAATTTAGTGATGACAACACTCTTTTTTTATATTTATGAAGTGAATCATGAAAGAGATCTACTTCACTTCCAATTGAATTGAACGTTGTTGATATTCTAGAAATTATTGCATATTGTTTTAAATTGGTTTTGCTATAGGGTTTGTGCAGCAAGTTCATGAAGCGAGATGCCCGAATTGGCAATCTGCGCGGAATACTAAAATTAATACACTGCAAAAGTTTAGGACAATCGATGTAGTTGCGACATAATTTAAAAAGAAAAACTAGGCCTGAAAATTTTCTACGGACTTCTAAGCTATATAAATTGAAATGAGCTAACTTGTTTAAGTATGTTGGTAATTGCTTATGTAGTCTACAAGAAAATGCAATATGCCTCATAAATCTTTTTTGAATGCGTTCTAACCTTAACTGATGAATCTTATAATGCGGTGACCATACGATGCTACAATATTCAAGATGGCTTCTAACATATGCATTGTAAAGAACTATTTTAGTAGCTGGTTTACGAAAATGTTTGGTATTACGTATAATGAAGCCCAACATTTTATTAGATCTTGCAATAATATTATCCATGTGAGGAATAAAGGTTAATTTTGAATCAAAGACTACACCGAGATCTCTTATAACAGATAGTTGATCAATGTTTACTCCATTTATATGAAATTCTTTATCAAAAATGTTACGATTACGTGAAAAAATAATATAATTACATTTATTAGCATTTAAGGACATTTCATTAGCAACACACCAGCTGTACACAGTGTCAAGGTCTTTTTGAAGAAATTCACAGTGGGATAGACATTTAGCTACTTTACATAATTTTAGATCATCTGCATAAAGGTAAGCACTACTGAATATTATCTGAGAAATTATATCATTGATAAATATATTAAAAAGCCAAGGTCCTAAATGGGAGCCTTGGGGTACGCCAGATATTATAGAATAGCGATAAGATTGATAACCTTTAATAACCACATACTGTAGTCTTTTTTGTAAATAAGAATCTAACCAATTTGAAACGGGACCTCCTATTCCAGATAAAGCAAGCTTTCTAATCAAGATATTATGACTAACCCCGTCAAACGCTTTTGCAAAATCCATATATACTGCATTTACTTGTAGACCCGCATCAACTGCTTCGACTAACTCGTTATGGTAAGTCGCAAGATTAGTACTTGTGGAACGTGATTTTACAAAACCATGTTGTTCATTAACCAAAAAATGACTAGAATGGTGTTTTAAAAATGGATGTATTAAAGCTTCAAAAACTTTAGAAAATGTAGATAAAATAGATATTGGTCGGTAATTTGATACATCTTCAGCTGCTCCACTTTTAAGTATAGGAACTATTTTAGCGACTTGCCAAATATTTGGGAACACACCAGTCGAAATCGAGTGGTTGAAGATAAGAAATAAGGGCAAATTTAATGTGGAATAACACATTGATATAAAATATGGTGGGATATCATCTGGTCCCGCACCTTTATTTATGTCAAGGCATTGAACATAATTTTCAATTTTTATTGTGAGATATGGATTATATTTAGAGTATTCGTAAAATTAGTACTATCAACAGTTGACAATATACTATTATTAGTAGGCTTAGAAAATGTTGAAGAAAAATAATTTGCAAATAAATTACAAATACTGGGACCATCTGACGCTATAATATTATTTAAGCTCATTGTTTTTGGAAACTGAGCAATATTTGCACGTTTATTTTTAATATATGTCCAAAAATACTTGGGATTGTGTTTCATAGAATCTTCAACTGTAGCAATATATCGATTATAACAGGCAGTTGATAATAATTTGCATCTTTTACTTAATAATTTTAATGCTAATTCATCTAATGGATTTTTGTAAGTACGAAATCTGCGCAGTACTTTAGTCTTTTCTTTAGTTAATCTAATTAAATCTCTAGAGAACCAAACTGGATATCTATTTCGTTTTAAATTTATTTTGGGCACGTGTAAATCGATAGTATTCATAGCTTAAATATTAGTAATGATTTAGGTTACTGATTTACAGTGACTATGTATAAGCTATTTAATCTGAAGAAGAGTTAAACCATTTGTAAAGAAAATAGTAAAAGATTTTGCTGTATAGACTTTCTTCTTTTTGCCTCACTGAAAGGACAAAAAATACCAAAAAAGTCAGTGAAAAGTCAAATCTGATTGACAGTGACAATTTGGTGAATTTGGCGACAGCACTGATTAGCTTTAAAATAGGACTTTTGACGGGAATTTGAAAACGTCATGTGGTGCTCTTGTATTATATTCGATATTTTAGTGTTTTAACGTGTTATATTAGATAATTTTGATGGCATTTTATGTAATGTGATGCGCAGAACTACTGGGATGTAGTGAATATCATATAAAAGTGTTTTACAACGTTTTCGTTTTCCATCAAAATTCCAACAAGATACCATTAACAGTGTGGCCATTGCACTGTTGAAGGTGACGATTTGACTTAGACAATGACTAACCTGACAAGACTATAAACATAAAATAATAATAACTTGACACTGGCACCAATAGCTCGTATAAGTAGTAGCGATGGGCTGTAGCGGGTTATTTGGTTAACGAAACGAAACTATCTATCGAATGCCAATAGCGGTTTTTGAAACACGCTATTTCAATAGCGGGTTTTTTTTGCTACTATACTAACGTGCACACGAACGGGCGAGCGTCGCGGTCAATATTTCGGTAACATATTCGGACTACCTATGTGTATTGAATCGTATCTACTATGTATATAAGCGAAATATTCATTGCATAGGTATATCGTTAATGTATCTGAACTTTTCAATTAAAATAGTGTGACAGGAACATAATGTAAAAATTAAGATCGCAGCGAGCCGCTGGATGCAGGTGGCGCAGGACCGCGCGCTGTGGCGTTCTTTGGGGGAGACTTATGTCCACCAGTGGACGGAGAAAGGCTGATGGATAGATAGATAGATAAAAAACACCCAGACGCAATACAAATAACTGTGTACATCATACAAATAATTGTACTGTGTGTGAGTATACTCTGGGACTATCAAATTTAATATTTATACTCAAAAGTAAGCGACACGTCTATAATACACAATGTCGCTAAACACGTGAATTAGATAATGATTAGTTCAAGGCCACATAATTAGGCATCAACCTGCAACTAACAATTATCTAAGTACCTAATGACGAATAACAAAAATAATCTTCCAAAAAATGCATCTTATTTCAAAGGCTCTAAGGGCTAAAGTCAAAGGACAAACGCAGCTTTGGCGTGTGTGTGTATGAAAGAGGCAAAATGATCATTGATGAAAGAACCGATGTCCCAGCCATGTCGCGATCGCGATAGCTGTTAGCCACAGAGTTGTTGTTAGCTATAACTAGCTACAATAGCGAGTAGCGATTGTTAGCTGCCGATAGCGATCGAGTATTACCGAACATGATTGAGTTAATAGCTGTTAGCAGGTTATTGTAGTACGACAAAACTATCTAACCGCTATTGTGCCGATAGATAGTTTCAATAACCAGCTAAGTTGCGCAACGACCATCTCTAATAAGTAGCTGATTGCCATTATACAAAGAGAAGAAGAAGAAGCTTTAAAATAATCGTTTTAAAATATTTAGAAATACAAATTAAATTGTTATATTTTTATATATATTAAAATGGCCGGTAATTTTTGGCAAAGTTCTCATCATCAGCAATGGATATTAGACAAACAAGATTTAATCCGCGATCGTCAACACGATTTAGCCATATTGACGGAAGAAGAATATCAGAAAATTTTCAATTTTTTTGCAAGCATAATACAAATTCTAGGTGAACAGTTAAAACTCAGGCAACAAGTTATTGCTACTGCTACTGTATACTTTAAAAGATTTTACGCTAGGAATTCATTAAAATGTATAGATCCGCTGCTTCTAGCACCTACTTGTGTGTTTCTGGCGTCTAAAGTTGAAGAGTTTGGTGTAATATCAAATTCTAGGCTTATAACAACTTGTCAAACTGTGATAAAGAATAAATTTAGTTATGCATATGGCCAGCAAGAGTTTCCGTATAGAACGAACCACATTCTCGAGTGTGAGTTCTATCTACTTGAAAACTTGGATTGTTGTTTGATTGTATACCAGCCATACAGACCACTATTACTATTTGTACAAGATATTGGACAAGATGATCAGCTATTAACTTATGCTTGGAGAATAGTAAATGACTCATTGAGAACTGATGTTAGTCTACTCTACCCACCATATCAGGTAAATAATATACAATATTGCAATGTCAATACAAATTTCATCAATAATTAAACAGATTATAGTTCATCTAGTCTAAGAAGTGCATTTGGACGTTTCGTTTCGTTCATTTTTTAATACACAATAACTTTGGTCAAACGTATACACATGATTGCAAACAATAAATCTGAAATTTTAAAGAAATATTAAGTTATTTACATAATTAACGTTGCGAGTGAGTTACTTGTACAATAATGTAATGTTGAAACTTGTAAAACTAATTTAAAATTAAAATAACATTGTAAATAATAATTATTATGGACGATCTTACAATTTCACGTCATAACATTCTAAACAGTAGTGCTTGACAACTTCCAATTCGCGAATATCTAAATATCGGTAAAAATATTAGATTAATATATTTAATCGAATATAGATTTTGACAGAGATGTACGTTTCAACAATTTTATTGATAAGGATATAATTATTAATGTTCGCGACGGTGATAATTCAAGTAATACTATAGATTCTGAACAAATAGCTATTTTCAAATCCAGTTTTTGTTTTTACTTAACCTAATTCTACTAAATATGATGAATAGATTTTATGATGAAATAATTAAATTTGTTTAGTGTTAATTTAGCACTTAATATTTCATCTCCTTTTTGAAAAATAAAAAATAAACAGATTATTAATTACAAAGAATTAATATCGATTTCTCATCAAATTCGGATATTTTCGATAGCGATTATTTGGTTCACATACACCTTACTCTGACAGCTGTCCAAATGCACTTCTTAGATTAGATAGACTATAAGTATATGAGGTCATCACACCTTACCATTGGGTTTCATAGTGACTTCATTGATGACATAGTGGTTAAGATATCAACCTTCCGTGTCGGTGCCGTGGGTTTATTTCCCATGGAGGACAATACTTGGTGCGATGTTGTGTGTGTTGCAAAGTGTTGTTCTGAGTCTGGGTGTGATTTGTCTGAGTTAATTGCATGTTTGTAAAGTCCCCTCAATACAAGGATTATTGCATTACTGCAGTGTGGAGACTAAAAAAAGGGAATACTTATAACCAAGGGATGGAAGTACATAAAACATTAGCAGACAAAAAAATTAAAGATACAGTCCTCTACTAGTCCCTCACACTACTACGTTGCAGTGGGGCAGTACCTGAATTAGCTAATTTACTATGGCCTCACTATAGTATATCCGCGACTAGTACTTAGGATAGATTTCTGAATATACATAATACTATAACCTTTTACAGATAGCTGTGTATTAGCAGCTATGAATACTACCATCCCTTACTTTGCTCGTGGATGTCATAAAAGACGACTAAGAGCTTTATAATAACCTGAGCCAATTCCATCTGATGCCGTTTGTTCAACAATTACCTTACCTTCCAAGGAGGGTTGACGTCTGGCAGGTGGCCGATCATAAAACTATTGCCAATAACTTTTTCAATATGTACTATGAGAGATAACTACATAATGTATCAACCTCAAGTAATTGGGATAAGAGTAGGAGAATGACGATGGCTATAACTTTGTTATGGAGTGTAAATATTTCTTATTATATCATTATCGTGTATTATTATCACATTTTACTTGGACTTAGGTATTATTAACATGTTAACCATAGTCTATTATAACAAATCCTACAAAAATGCTTTGCAAATTTTTACTCAATATCGTGTTTTAGGCATGAAAATACGCCCGACAGGCTACACAGATACGTTGAATTTAGGTATGTTTTGTCGGTCATATAGTCCGACAAGGCCTGAATGATAAACTCATTTGTTGGACATATAGCCCGACATGGCAGCTAACGTGTTAAATATGTTTAAAATATACAAGATTTTAACTTTAATATTCTTGTTTTATATTTCAGATAGCAATAGCGTCCTTACACATAGCATGTGTGATGCTTGGTAAAGAAAACCACAAGCCCTGGTTTGCAGAGCTTAATGTTGATATGGATAAGGTAAATATTCTTTTCTGTGCAATCAAAATATTAATGTTTGTGATATTTTTTTATTATTATTACATACATACATACATATCATCACGCCATATCCCTTGCAGGGTAGGCAGAGAGAACAGAGTGCCAGAGAACTCTATCTTTGCATACTTCACTCGCTTCCTCAACATTCATAATTCTCTTCATACACGCTCGCCGGTTTCGGAGACTCTTGACTTCACCTTTATATTATTATATATCTATTATCCTTCATGTTATTCTTAACTTTATTATTATTAAATTTATAATATCTATCTATAGCCCAGTCAAAATAACGTTTCAGCTTGCATTAAGTATATTTCTTTGTATTATAAAAATTATAAAAAGTATGTAAAATAATAATAAATATTATATTATGATGATAAAAATTATCAAAATTATAAATACAGTAGAATCCGTTTATATTGACGCCGATTATAATGACCAACCGCTTAATATGACGATATTCCTTGTGTATTCGCCCGTTTTCGTTGCCATTTCTCTTGATGTGTATATTGCACTTTGCTCGTTTTTGTTTTATTTCTTTATGACAATTACGAGTCGATAAATTAAAATTGTTAGTGATTTGCAAATAAAATGATATCACAATGTTAAACTTTTTGGTAAAAGCTTAACATTGATGCAATTTTTATGATTTGAAGGTACCCATGCAATTATATTCGGTCGAGAAGATCATGATTAATACTTATCTATTGCAAATTTGGAGTCGGTCATTCGAAAATATCAATAATTTTTCAAAAACAAGTAGAAGATTAAAAAATCATTTAATTCGATTTGAAAGTGAGCGAGGCTCTTTGAAAGAATTACGACAAGAACATGGTGATTAAGTGTTAATTTTGCAGTTTTACTGTTATTAAATGGATATTATGTATTTACTTCCATCCATATCTTGTTATTTATTTACTTCCATAGATGTATGATATGTATGATGTCCTTTAGTCGTCTCGTGGGTGATCGACCCACGGGTAAGAAAGCGGTTGGTGAATTGTATTCTAACTGCACAACCGCACGGATAAATATATAATAAATGGCTTTCATTACGAAAGAATTAATAAAAATGAATTTCTTGGTTCATATTGCGTTTGATAAGTAGCGTAGAATATCTTCAGATGGATATCTTTTATATTTTATAATAATGTCAAAGGATTTAAAAGACTAAAACAATAACATCATTAAAAGCAAAAGACTCAAACGCTAAGATGCAAACTCAAACTATGACTGTTACAGGCCTACTACGGGTTGAGAGCCCTCAGCGCTCACCCACAGTCCGGGTAAAGTTGTCATAGCCATATGAGGCTAACAACTAAGACGCACAAAAAAAAAATACAGGCCTACTCAAGGGTGTCATCTCAGCGCTGATCACCTTCAAGTGCTCTGCAAGCTGCTTGAAAGTTGAAAGTTGTGCGTACTCTATGCTATCAACAGTATATAAAAATGTAAAAAAGTAGGCCCTCGCACAATATGCAGCAACAGGCGGCAGTAACAGCACTATTGCTAAAGTGACTGGTGTAGTGATGGGGCATGGTTGCTTCGGCGTGTACCTGCCCACGGTCGCAAGGAGGGAGAACACACCGTCTTACTACTATTGCGATTCCGAGGTGGACACTGCGCTGTAGACGCTTAAAGTTTGCGTGGCCTGGCTTCTGTTTCCCCGGAAGGAATGGCCGTGTCCAGACCATAGCCTACCAAACAGAAACAAAAAAGGGTGCACTTTGCATACTCGCCCCAAAGTAGCATCTTAACTAAGAATGTACGTTTTGTACGCTCTATGATGTGGACTTTATTTTCTTTTTCGTGTTTGACTTAGTTGTTACTCGCAGATGGCTATGACAACTTTACTCGGACTGTTAGGTGAGTGCTGAGAGCTCTCCACCCAAAGTACCTTTACTAAGTTTAAGAAATTAATGTAGTAGCTTTTGAAAATATAACAAAAAAATAATTTAAAGTTTTAAACTAAATTATAGCACCATCTATTGCTCATTTAAGAAACTAAATAAATCATGCATTTTATTAATTTATAGCTAAATTATATATTATTAACTAATTAAAACGTTCTTTTTTATCACAAATAGTTTTAATAGTTATTTTGACTACCTGACTAATGTTATGTATTATGTCAACTTCCCTTCGACTTTGAAGGAGGTTTGATCCCAGCAGTGGGATGTATACGAGCTGAATTGATGAAACTACCATATATTAAGTAATACAAATACTTTCCTTACACTATAGATAAATTAAATAACTATTTTGAATTGAACCTTTTAGTGACATAAAAGGCGAGCAGTGATTTTAAAAACTTAAATGATCATAACTTTTTTTAAAGACATCATATTTCAATGAAACAAAGACTAAATGTTGCTCTGAATTGGGCTTAATCTTTTTATCAAAACTGCGAAACAATCCGTTCAGTAACTTCGGAGATTAGCGATTACAGACACACAGTTATACAGACAAGAAATTCCAAAAAATGTTTTTTGTTTTCTGTTAGTGTTTTCTTACTGCCTAGATTCATTTTTAATAAATTTATCATATGTACAGACACGGGATTTCTACTGATTTATTATATGTATAGATAATTAAACACCTCTCCATGACTGGGCATTGGCGTCGTCCCTTTCACAATTAATATCTGAAATATTAATTATATATATATTTTTTTACAGATACAAGAAATTGTTAGATCAATAATTAACTTATATGAAATGTGGAAAAGTTACGATGAGAAGAAAGAAATACAAGGCTTGCTAGCAAAGATGCCGAAACCAAAGCCTGCACCCCAAAGATAATAGTGGATAATAATTTTGAAAGGACTTATATTTAGTGTGTATATACCATATCATAAGCCATAGAAAAACTATTTAGTATTTTGTATCAAATGATGCCTGAACGTGATTAATTGATATATTTTTCTAATGGTTTGTGCTTGTAATAATTGTTAATGTGTTAGCCAAAATTTGAGGGCGTCGACTAATTGCACAGATAAATAACCCCATTCTATCACTTATTTTTTTTTAATAAACATCACTACATAGAATCATTGTTGTGACATATTTTTTATATATTTGTCTTATATAATCTTGGGGCTTATTTATTTTTGTATAACTATATATGTATACCACAATTGAAATTATCATGAGTCTGGATATTCTGTGTCTATTAGATATAACAAAAATTATAATATTTCTCTTGAGTGTAGTTATATGTTGACACTATAGTTGAACACTTGTGTATTATAGAATTCCACGGATGTCAAGGAAGCGGTAGCAGTGGCCGGCCCAATGGCGATGGCGTGGGAATACTGTGGTTTATGGGGCCACGCGCTGCCCTGCCGTCGCCTCTGACGGAACGGACGGCGTGTGTCCCGACCCATAGCCTGTTAAAAAAAAGTATATTATAGAAAATATATGTGACATATTATTTTGAAATAGTGCATGCATTCAAACTTATTTTAATGAACTGATTTGTATGTATTCATGAATTGAAATAGAATTTAAAATGTAACTAGCCAGTATGTTTTTTAGAGTAATACAGTAATTTTATATTTTTCTAAATTGTTCCTAATAACAAACAAACAGAATGCAATAGACTCGTTTTATATTATTATAGCTTTATTTTTTTATTACTGAAAGGGTAGGTAGAAGTAAATAACATCCAAATATTGTCCTTGTGAAGCTTTAAAGTTATGTAAGTGAAATGTGAATGTCCAACACCTCTACCTATATCATTGCCTTCAAAAATGCTTTAAAATTTGAAAAATATGTGGTACTGAAAATCGCAGCTTAAATATTCAGCGAATAGGGAATATGCACGTGACTCCAAAATGAACAAAATATTTTTTTTGTAATCTTTATTGCTTAAATAACATACCTATACAATTATTTTTGAAATTCATCATTATTTAATAGTGAAATTTAATTATCAAAAATCACCATTTTTGAAATTCGCTCGCAAATTTCTAAAACGCAACGTGATTGGTTGTTCTTGAACAACCAATCGCGTTGCGTTTTTGAAATTTGTCGTTTTGACGTGACGTTATCGTACACTCAAGTTTTCTGGTTTCTATAGTGATTATTTTCTATCGTTACCCAGTTATTTCATGAGTTATTAGTTTTCTGTGTTCAAGTATTAATTTTTATGAATGAAAAACTTAACAAATGTCACTCTTTGTCCCTGTTCTAATGGCATTATTTTGTATTGCATATAATTCTCTGTATCTGAAATCCAATAGAAAAATTAATAATAAATAATTTCAAACTTTTCTCTTAGTCTAATAAGTTACATGTTTTCATTCATAGGTATCATAGATGACTAAACATATATTACTTTTAGACCCATGTACCTATTACATATTGAGAATATATCTTTAAGAACTTTACGTAAACTAGGTAGTGTACGTCTAAGTTTGTAAACAAAACAAGTATGTGCATGTAATTAAGGAAAAATGATTCTTTTATGTACTTCATCACTTCTCTAATGTGTTTACTTACGTTAAAATGATCTTCACAACAGTATAAACTGCTCAAACACAACACATTGTCTTTTCTCATCGCCTTGCATCATTTTTTTCTTATTACATTTCTCGGCATAAGGAAATATACTTTGTTAGGTACAGTTTTGATATTTTGGCACATAGGAACGACACAATATTTATAATACGGTTTTCTGTTCTTTTCCATGGTAATAAGTTGACTTTACACTCCCTTTTTTAATTTTCAATAAATTCGTGAACCAACCATTTCGTTAATGACATCCAACGTGTGTGTATTCTGACGTCACAGAAGCGCGCCATAATAGCCGCGTTTTTATCGCCCAAAAATGTCTTCACATAGATCTCGGCCTGCCGACCATCAGGCAGTACATGAAGCAGTACTCTCGCTGCTACTTCGACTCTGCCGCCACTCACCCTAACCCCATAGTGGTTAGGGCGTCCAGCTATACCCCATCAAAAATATCCGCGATCCGACAACCGCGACTAATCCTGGACGAACCTGACGACGCTATCTCGCTCGCCCAGACGGAGGCATACACAGCCCGCGCGGCCGTGACAAATAAATATCCACGATTCCGTCCCCGCCGTCGGGGTCGGAAATCGTGTCGCGTTCAAATCCTAAACGTGGGTGAACCCACTTTGCCAGCGACTCCCCGAGCCGAGATCCGTACCCCACAGGGGGTGCCCTCGGGATCGGTCGCTTAACTTTAACGGGTTGAGAGCCCTCAGCGCTCACCCACAGTCCGAGTAAAGTTGTCATAGCCATCTGAGGCTAACAACTAAGACACACAAAAAAAAAAAAAAATCCCAAAAATGATAGCGATTTTAATAATTTTTTTTTAGCTTAATGGTTTATATTTTGGATGTGTTATATTTATTTTTGGGAATGTAATAACTAGTAGAAACGTTTAAAAAAATAAAAAAATATCATGCATATTCCCCATTGCTTTATTGCTCGGTTGTGGTTTTAAAGATTATGCAAGTTTTTATATAATATCTAAATATAGTGATTGTTAGGAAAGATAGTACATGTACAAGTTAAATATTATTTTCCGGGTGGTGACTGACTAAGAATACAATTCACTACCCCATATCTTACCCGTGGGTGATCGTACGAGACGACTAAGGGATATAAAACGCATATAACATCTATGCAAGAGAAGGAAAACTCGAAACAGAACTCTATACCAATACGTCTAACCAGCGTGGTATAGTAGGTCAATGACTCTCTCATTATGGAGGAGGCTCGAGCCCAACAGTGGGACATATATGAGCTGAGATGATGATAATCATGAATTCAAATATTGAAACTGATATGGCTCAATCCTTTGTACCAGGTTTACTATTTTAACAAGTTATCTTTTGTTTTTTTTTTTTTAATTTAAAAGACAATACCCGTCACTAAGGAAATAACCCTTGTATGACAGGGGACTTGTACAACTCATCAGTCTCCTACTCTTATCCCAATTGCTTGGGGTCGATACAATATGTACTCTTTTGTCATAGTATATATTGTAAACGTTATTGGCAATAGTTTTATGCCGGTCGCCTGCCAGACGTCAACCCTCCTTGGGTATGTAATTGTTGACCAAACGGCACCAGATGGAGTTGGCCCACGTCGTTATAAGGCTCTTAGTCGTCTTTTACGACATCCACGACGAAAGTAAGGGTTGGTAGTATTCGTAGCCCCTACCTCATAGCATACTGTACAAGTTAATAGACAGAATTTATACCCAGATTTAAAACAACAATTTATGGATCACATCACACACAAAGTATTTACCTGGGTAGGAATCGAACCCACGACATTGGCATGATAGGCTGATAAGATTATCTTAACAATTGCCCTAGCTATGGTTTGGTGATTTATTATGAATTTATCAAAACTTGAACCTTGTCTTGTTTCGATAGGCTGTTTTTAGTTTAGACTATTTCAAATATTAAAAAGTCGTACATTTATCTTGCTGTGCAACTAAGCAATGATGATACATGAAAATAATTTAAGAATAGGTTAGTTCAAGCATTAAAATTTCCTTAAAAGTTACGGTTTGCGCATTTCTTAAAAAGACTGTTTTATCTAGGAATGTGTTATTAAAACGATAATAACTGAACTATGTATTTTTATTTGTGATTTATTTACCTCAACACAAATTACCAGTATTAATTTGTGACCTAGTTTTGAACTAAATATTCTATAATACCTTCACTGAAACTAGTCCAAGACAACCCAAACAAGAACTACACTAGAGTCAAGTGTCTCCGAAGCCGGCGAGCGTGTATGAAGAGAATTATGAATGTTGAGGAAGCCAGTGAAGTATGCAAGGATAGAGTTCTCTGGCACTCTGTTCTCTCTGTCTACCCTGTATATGGCGTGATATTATGTACTTATGTATGTACCTATGTACATACATAAGTACTAAGTATTAAGACTTGAAGCTTGTTATTATGAAGATATGAAAATTTGAACAATGTTAGCTAAGATACTGACTTCGTTTGACATACAAAATTATCTACTGACCTTTTATGTAGGCGGTCTTCTATAGTGATTATTTATAATACCTGATTTATTTATTTGCATCCTTTAATTGTTTTTTACAATATTTGTAGTAAGGAAAGCAATGATGAATTGTATCCATACTCATTTTATTTGTCTATCGCCGTACACTGCTGGACGTAGGCCTCCTTCATGTTACGCCACAGAGTGCGGTCCTATGCCGCCTGTATCCAACGACGCCCAGCGACTTTCACCATCCCGGATGCGGACTGACATTGTGGCGTTTCTTTACAAACACTGCAGCACTTCGATATAACGATGGTCGATTTGGCACCGCTGAAAGGAGTACAGCACCGCCCAGGTTTCGATTAAATCAAAGGCTTTCTCATAGTTCACAAACGCTATACATAGAGGCCGATTGTATTCCTCAGTCTTCTGGATAATCTGCCGAAGCGTCAGAATATGGTCAATGGTGCTATAGCCTTTTCGGAAGCCAGCTTGTTCGGGTGGCTGGAAATCATCAAGCTTGCACATGAGTCGATTGGTTATAACCCTCGAAAACAAGTTGCAGACGTGGTTCAAGAGTGAGATGGGTTTGTAGTTCTTTAGAAGAGCTTTGTCGCCCTTATTGAAGAACAGCACCACCATACACTCCTGGTCCTCGACTCTGGAATGTCGCCCCCGAGGATAACAGAACTAAATAGCTTCTGAAGAACTTTTAAGACCGGCTTACCGCCTGCCTTCAGGAGCTCTGCTGTAATTCCGCCATCCCCCGGTGCCTTACCGTTTCTTAGTTGCTTGAGAGCCATTCTGATCTCGCACAAGCTGATGTCCGGGATTTCTTCGGTATAGTGCCGAGTTAGCTTGGATCTGGGCTTTTAGACCAAGCCGACAACAGGATTTCGGGATGATTTACATAACGTCCATAGAACCTTTCGATCTCTCCCAAGATCTCACTTCGGAATGAAATGACAGTGCCGTCATCGGTCTTCAATGCAGTCATTTGGCTTTGCCAAATAGACAGATTTCGTGCGAACATGGAGCAGGACCAATCGGCTGAAGACTGTACCGTCATTTTTTTTCTCCGCTCCATGAGCTTGGAAGTCTGGTCAGATAGTTTTTAGGTCTATTAGCGCGGCGAACCTTGAAAAATTTCGACCCAACAGCGTGAACAGTTTCCACGAACCTGTTGTTCTCATCGTTCGGAAATTAGCACTTGTCTAGACATTGGAAGCGATTGTGTAGTTCGAGTTTAAAGCTTTCGAGGTTCTGGTGTAGGTCCGGGGGTAGACTTCATCAAGCGTGACCGCTCGATTTTTGTGTGGATATTTAACGTGCCTCGTACTATTCGGTGATCGGTACTAGTTTTAATCCTGCTAATCACTAAGACATCATTAAATATCTGTCGTTTGACCGACAAGATGAAGTCTATCTCGTTTTTTGTCGAACCATCAGGGCTAATCAAAGATCTAAATGGACCTGCCATTTCCTTTGTGGCTGCTTCCTGAAGAAGGAATTCATCATGAAGAGGCTTTCATTCTCCAGAAAGTCAGCCAGTTTCTGGCCCCTCTGGTTTCTCTGTCCATATCCATGTTTCCTCACCCTCAACTCCTCATCACTCCATTTGCCTAGTTTCACGTTAATGTCTAGCCCATAACCACCGTGAAGTGGGTTTTGGACAAGTGTATGGCTTTTGAGATGTCCTCGTAAAAAGCCTCCACCTCGTCTATATGACTGACTATGACTTTCAACGAATGACTTTCAACGAATACCTCTCGCACTCACACTCGATCATCTTCCACGTTGCCTACGAGAGACTTGCGAACGATAAACTCTATACCGCTTTGGGACGGGTGATCTCCCTCCCGGTAGAAGAGCAAGTTTCCACACCGGAGGATTGTTGCGCTCTCTTGGTACTTCTGTTAATCCTACAACGTCCCAGCGGATTTTGCTCAATTTCTCTTCCAGCTCGATGACCTTCCCGTCGGTCCTGAGTGCTCGAATGGTGTATATTACCAGGGCCAAGGGTTGTTTTGATTGGTAGCCGGATTGCTCCTGGAGAATCTTCGCACCCCGCGCACCACCACTACCGGGCCCGCCACCAAAATGTCTTACTCATTTACTATAGTTTTTTTAATACTCTCTATTAAGAAAAACCTTTTGTATCATAGCAAATATAAATTAATAATAACGGACTTAATTACACAGATTCGGAAAAATCACTCATATCGGATTGCATAAAGAATTGTCTTGGCTAGGGGTCAAACTTATGACACTTGGAACGAGATCACTATAGATTAGTTCGCCCGCCATCTGTGTAACCGTCACCACACGGCAAATACCTACTTCTCATATAATATCTAATTATTACGATGATATGTTCGTCTTCTGGCATACCTAAGAGAACGCAAAATCCTTTCGAGAAAGCCTGGTCTTAGTATTTAAAGGTGTCATAGATATTTTGTCCTAAGTGTAGAGAGAAGTGTATGATGTAGGTACGACCACGCCTTGATTTCTTGTGAGAGTCGTAAACATTGACCAGACCACCACAAAAAGAAGAATATGCAGTATCATTCTTCTGGAAAACATATACAAAATTATCCTCCTTCTTCTTCTTCTTAATGAATGGCCTCTGTGAGTGATTAACCACAACTTCGCCAATGTCAAGTAAAATAATTCTTAAAATGTCAAGTAAAATAATTCGAAAAAGTTCGAACCCCGCTTGTGACATAATTTTTCGTTTCGTATTCGGGTATTTATAAATAATTAAGCATATTAAATGCTAAAAATTTCAGTAATTTGAATAACAAGGTTGTGTCATCGTTTAATACAATTCTAACTGTAAAGTTTGATGTATTAAGTCTATACAATGTGTAAACATTGTCCGATAGATGGCATACGTCACCTTGAAGACGTAAGATATAATATGAAGCGAAATCTGCATGTCCTAAAATAGTTCACTATGGTGTAAGTGGCAGCACGGTTGGGCCGGATTCCCAATAGGTGCGGGTTCGAACCCCGCTTGTGACATAATTTTTCGTTTCGTATTCGGGTATTTATAAATAATTAAGCATATTAAATGCTAAAAATTTCAGTAATTTGAATAACAAGGTTGTGTCATCGTTTAATACAATTCTAACCGTAAAGTTTGATGTATTAAGTCTATACAATGTGTAATCATTGTCCGATAGATGGCATACGTCACCTTGAAGACGTAAGATATAATATGAAGCGAAATCTGCATGTCCTAAAATAGTTCACTATGGTGTAAGTGGCAGCACGGTTGGGCCGGATTCCCAATAGGTGCGGGTTCGAACCCCGCTTGTGACATAATTTTTCGTTTCGTATTCGGGTATTTATAAATAATTAAGCATATTAAATGCTAAAAATTTCAGTAATTTGAATAACAAGGTTGTGTCATCGTTTAATACAATTCTAACTGTAAAGTTTGATGTATTAAGTCTATACAATGTGTAAACATTGTCCGATAGATGGCATACGTCACCTTGAAGACGTAAGATATAATATGAAGCGAAATCTGCATGTCCTAAAATAGTTCACTATGGTGTAAGAGGCAGCACGGTTGGGCCGGATTCCCAATAGGTGCGGGTTCGAACCCCGCTTGTGACATAATTTTTCGTTTCGTATTCGGGTATTTATAAATAATTAAGCATATTAAACAGAATACATGTTCTGCGATTTCGGCGGTCTCTCCAATTTTACACCCATAACTTTAGATGGAGTACCTATCCCAGTATGCTCGAACTTTCGATACCTCGGTTCTCTTATCCAAAGCGATGGCGACCTGGATCGTGCGGTGAAGCACAGAATTGATGTGGGATGGATGAAGTGGCGGCAGGTCACGGGTACAACATGCGACCCCAAAGTACCCCTTAAATTAAAGGGCCAAATATATAAAAGCCTAATAAGACCTGCTGTACTGTATGGATCAGCATGTTGGGCGATAAAAGCGACGGATGAGAGACGACTGCATGTAGCGGAGATGCGAATTTTGAGATGGATGTGTGGTGTGACAAGAATGGATAAAATAAGGAATGAACATATAAGAGGAAGTTTGAAAGTTGCGCCAGTGACGGAAAAATTAAGGAGTGAAAGATTGACATGGTATGGACATGTGATGAGAAGGGATGAAAGTAATGTTGTGAGGAAAGCTTTAAGCATGAATGTTGAAGGCTTAAGGGGTAAGGGAAGACCGAAGAAAAGATGGATGAACTGCGTGAAACATGACATGGATAGACAAGGAGTGACCACAGAGATGACGTCTGATAGAGTTGTATGGAAGGAGAAGACATATTGCGTCGACCCCAAATAAATTGGGATAAGAGCAGGTTGATGATGAATAAATAGAAGTTAAAAATGATCAGCTTCGGCAATTTTTCAATCCGTATAGGTTATGCATTTCAATCATCAAATTCGGTGCCCCTCATAACTTCAAAACTACTGCACCGATCCTTTTGAAAATTTTGAACACTATTTCTGTACCATAATTTATGAGGTAACGCTGGAATGATTTTTTAAAATTATCCGCGTGGTGATGGAATTAGAATACCTACAGTTCACCACCCTATCTTACCTGTGGTTGATCTTAAGAGCCGATTAAGGGATATAATATGCATAAGTATATCATATTTATGATAATTTTTTAGTTTTTAATTGTTATTAACTGGTAAAAAAATATTATATTTAAGGTTGGCTCACTATAATCTTTTTTATGCTAATCAAATTTGTTTTAAAAGAATGAGATATTTTCGAATGTTTTTTTATAAATATAATATTAATCTTTATCCAAATAAATTCGTTATTCATCACAAGTATTTAATTTAACACAAAATTGCTTTTACATTATTTGATTTCAATGAATATCTTAGGAAATATCGCAATTTAAAAATAACATCGCAGCAAAATAATGATCGAGTACTGCGAGCGCATTTATGGTACAAATACTGGTTCTTATAATTTTATATCATGTAGATTATAAGTTATTCTCAAAAAAAAACAACACTAATGTTATTTTGAAGTACTTCTGCGACCGCCCGTCCGCCTTACACATCCTAAATAATAATAATAAGTATAGGAAGTATTAGTGTCTGCCCTCATGTATGACACTAGTGAAAATTGGATTTGTCGGGGAAGACATGAAAGTAGAATAAATAATGTAGAGCTGAGACCTCTTCGTAACATGTGTGATGTAAGTCTGAAAGATAAAATTAGGAAACGAAGCAAACACATGAAGCAAACGTGAATGGAACGAATACAAGAGGAAGACTACGTCATACTTTTCTGGACCAAATTGGAGATTTGTTCACGAGAGGTCATACATGTTAAAAGTATGCGTAATCGGAAATAGTATAGATAAGACTGAAGACCCAATACTCTTACTTAAGGTTTAATGTTCTAACTCTTACTAATAAAAGCGTCATGTAGGTACCTAAAACAGCTTTAACGTATGTATTATTTGAGGCGGAAATGCTCGCCGATTTGTATCGCCGGGTGTCGAGGGTGCGCGCGGAGGGCGGTATGGTCTCTTTGAGGGAACTCACCGCCTGGCGCGTTGACGCCCGCCTAGATGTCATTGCCCGTTGGGCAGTCTGGCTGGAGAGGCCTCGGTTCGGTGTGCGGACCGTAGAGGCCTTCCGGCCGGTGCTGATGCAGTGGTTGGAACGGCGGCACGGGGTGCTCTCCTTTCGACTGGTGCAGGTTTTTACGGGGCATGGATGCTTCGCCAAATACCTGCACAAGGTCGTCAGGAGGGAGAGTACACCGTCCTGCCACCACTGCGATTGCGACGACGACACGGCGCAGCATACGCTCGAGGTTTGTGCCGCTTGGGCAGAGCAGCGTCGTGAACTCGTCGCAATCATCGGTGCCGACCTGACGCTGCCGACCATCGCCAGGGCGATGCTCGACAGCGTCAGGAACTGGGACGCGGTCGCAACCTTCTGCGAGGCAGTAGTCTCGCGGAAAGAGGCGGCGGAGCGCGTGCGCGAGGAGCGTCTCCTCGACGGCGCGAGCCGCCGCCGGCGACTGGGGCGGCGCAGGCGCGATTACCTGCGCCTGATGCCGCCCTAGCCAAGGCCGCGGGTGACTGGATCGGGGAATTAGTCCGTCACCCGCCGAGAGGCCGACCGCGTGAGGAAAGACCACGGAGCAAATACAAAGAGGAGCTGTTGTAATGAATATTTTCTATGAAACAATGCGTGTCATTTACAGGGGCTGAGGGGGACGCTGCTAATGGAGAAAGTGAGACAAGTAATAGTACTTGTCTCACTCCCTCCTTTATGTCCATCTACCGGCTATTAGCACAACTACTAATTTCGTATATTGTATGCAGTTGAGCTATCTTGCATTAGATGTCAGTAAGTGTATGGTGTAACAGGGACGTACTCAGAATTTACCTATATCAAGGCGTGCTAATTTTTTTTTATTTCAAAGATACAAACAAATCTTATTAGCTGTTTGCTCTATTCAAATACAAATGTTTATAATCAAATAATTCTGCATAGCGAATAGGTGTATGACTACTGTTTTTAACCGAAAATTTCTTTATAAGGCTTGTCAGCATTGTTCATAATGTTAATATTTTATGAAAAATCCATCTTTTCTTTACTGTCATTCTGATAAACTCAGAAGTTTAGAAACCTTTTTTTTTCTTTATATTTGTGTCCTTTTCATACGACCAAATAATACAATTATTTGTTTGGGTTTCTAACAAATTGTCGAATGAAAGTAGTTGGACTTTTAGTAAATATGTTAGTTACACGGTATTATTTCCTTCCTTTTTGTCTTTTCCATATAAAAAAAGAATCAAACCACTCTATTAAAATAAGGCTTTATACAATTGATAATGCAACAATGGTGTCAATGACCAAGACATGTAAAAGAGTATTTCAAGCGAGCAGACCAGCCCCCCCTGGTAGCAACCGTTTGATTGACGCACGGGCCATCTAAAACTTAGCCAAGCCAAAGGTAACTTGAAGACCCGGTCTTCGACGCCACCACCATTTTGAATATTTTTGTGACGTGCTCAACCTCGTTAATCTTATTAAGAAATTGCATCGAGTGCAATTACATTATTAATAAATAAAGAAGAAAGGGTGACATTGGTTCCAATAATAAAAATGAAATACTCTTTTGTATCATATATTTCTTGAGCTATACCTAGTCTTGCCCTAAATACTGTAACAAAGAAAAACCTTTTTCTATTGCAAAAAATATTTATGACTTTTACAGTGTTAGTTTAATACATAAATATAAAACAATTTAAAATATAAAAAGCTTGTTCGAAGTGGTTTCTATTGGCTGCAATACAGTCCTTTAAATCTTCATTGTTAAAATGAGAAGAACAAATCTTTGTATATTTCGTAGGAGTCCAGATTTTCTATTAATTTTTGAAATCCATTGCTTCTAACATCGTCATTGGACGGTATTCTAAAACATACAAAATTTACAGTTTAATTATAATAGGTTCATTTAAAGTAGTGTAAAAAATATTTTTCTTTGATGAAAAATCCGAATGTTATAATTATATTCTAATTACGACCCTGGATTTTTGACACTTTTATAGTTCTTCATAGTTAACGACAGCGGGCGTATTGCTTACAAAATAATTATTAACTACATATAAAACTCATATTTTTGTTGAGGTAAAAGGCTTTGGGTATAAATTTTAATACTCATGGTTATTAGTTATTACAATAATCTTAATAGTTTGAACTGTATGTGCTTTTATTGTTCTGGGTCCTATTACGAAAAGTGGTGCCATCTAGCGTTGAGTAAAATTATTTCTGAACATGATACCGTCAAAAGAACTTTCTAGAAATTATTTTAATAAATTATGAATAAATATACTTACAAATGGAATGTGATTCTTTCCATAGCATCTGTACGTTTATTGGAGTAATTTTTACATGATAAAACGCAACACTTCATGGTTTTCTTCGTAATAACATAAAAATACACCAAAAATATAATTTTATACACCGTACGAACACCGTCAGCGACGACAGAAGACTAATAGGCCACGCCTACTATTGATGTTAACGTGATGACGTCAGGGCCTACTTGAGAATCACAGTGCACAGTTACTTAGGCCGTCTCCTCTTTGTATTTGCTCCGTGGGAAAGACCGACATCCTACCCGAGGGGGGGATGTCGGTCGAGGAGAGGGTACTCCTCAGGGGTATTCCGTCGGGCCGACCACTGACGTCAAGTCACTCTGCTCCGGTGGTCGGCCCAACGACGAAGGCGACGTCACGGGTGGGTTACGGGTGTGCGCGCTTACGCCCCTATGTCACCCCGGATGGAGTGGTGCGAGGAGTGCGCCGACCGTAGCCCACCCCCCAAAAAAAAAAACGTATGTATTATTTAAAAATATTTCCACCTTTTACGTAAACAAATTCGCGAGTTGAAGTTAACGTTAGCCCAAAGTAAATATTCCACGCGGATGAAGTCGCGGGCAGAAGCTAGTATTTCATAAAATGCCATCAAAATTATCTAATAATATAATACGTTAAAACACTTATCACTTGTCACTTATTAGTTATTACTTGTTATTTCTTCTTCTTCTTATATATTGGCAATCAGCTACTTATACGAGCTATTGGTGCCAGTGTCAAGTTATAAATATTTTCACGTTTTTAGTCTTTCAGGTTAGTCACTGCCTAAGTCAAATTGTCGCCATTAACAGTGCAATGGCCACACTGTTAATGGTATCTTGAGGGAATTTTGATGGAAAACGAAAACGTTGTAAAGCACTTTTATATGATATTCACTACATCCCAGTAGTTCCGCCACATCACATTACATAAAATGCCATCAAAATTATCTAATATAACCATGGAAGTAATAAGTACTCTGTACAACAGGAATGAGCTGTTGTCGCAAAATTGAAGCCGAGCGAGAGCTCAGAACTGTACCTTTTATCCCTCTCTGGCGATGGTGACCATATTGAAATATGATTTAAGGACAATAATTATAAAAAATATTTGTGATCTGACGTCAGCAGCTAGATCATTGCTTCAGATGGATTTTAATCGAAGATGCTAATTATAAACTTGCCCTTTGTGGCACTATACATTTCCTGTTTTTGCTTGCTTTTCACACTCGCGTCATATAGGTAGGTACTTATCTACTGGTCCTTGTGGGACACGACATGCAGCTGGACTGAGATAAAATTACGATAAGGTGGTGTGTGGTATATTTAATTAAGAAAAAACAGTTAAGTTTACATTTAAGTTTAATTCTAAATCAGACATTGCTAAATAAGACAGTCTTGTGAAGTTTCTGCCGCAAACCCAGCTTATTCCTTATATGTTTCATTGATTCTAATTTTGCATTGAGTTGAGTGAGAGTGATTGAGTAAATTGAGATATGAATTCGCTAACGCCTTCATCAATAAAATATCATGTGGATCTTCAAATATAGATTGAGGAGGATGTGATGATTCTAACGATGTATGTAGTTTGCTATAAAATTCTCGGACGACATACCTACATGATAATTTTATTTTTGTTTATGTTTTTTAACGATTGATTTAATAATGTAATAAACAGTGTTCTATGGTGTTGTGATCCAATAACACCACACAATTTGAACAAGAAAATTTGTGAATCATCCCATTCACGATATATCCAGCAATATAAAAAATAATGTTCAGTTTAAAATCTGAAACACAAGCATTATCTACCAGATCTAACAAATCATCTATTGATGTCGATCATGTCGACTGATCTTTATTACATTCTTCCACAATAGCTTTCTTTTTATTCCTAAATTTTCTAAAGAACTTAATGTTAGGGACATTAAGATCTTTAGGAAATTTGAAATCTAAACAAAGTTATTTTCATAAAAAAATAAAAAATACATAGGTATTTAAGTTATTTGTTCTTGAACTAGGATTGAATAGTCATGCATGGTCACCGTAATTCTTCACTAACAAATTATGTTATTATTATTATTTACGATTTCATGTGGGGTTGTCAGGTCAGGTGTCCGTATTTCATACATATAAAAGAAAACCTATACCCCAATCGCAAAATGTTTGCGTTAATAAGGTTTTACACTTAGCAACAAATAATATTGCTTTAATATGTCGGTAATAAATTATTATTTATATTTAAAAACATTTTAGAAGTAAATGTTTTTACTTCATTACATTACATCAATCGCATATTTTTCTACCAACAAGGAAAGGATTGAAATCAACTTAACTCTGGCAATTCTAAGTCCACAGTTAGAACGGGACACAGGGTACACTGGTTGCTCTCTCACTCGGCTTCATTTTTATTTTGCGCGCAACAAGACTTTTACTACCTTAGCATAAGGTTTTATTTTCTTTATTTTTGCTGCAAGATGCACAGATAGAGCTCATTCCTGTTGTACAGAGTACTTATTACTTCCATGAATATAACACGTTAAAACACTAAGATACTTTGGCATTTGTCATGTGCCACGTGTCACTTAGCACTTGTCATTTGTCACTTGTCATTTGTCATGTGTCACTTGTCATTTGTCACTGGTTACTTGTCATTTTTCATTTGTCACAATGAGAATAGAGTAAAGGAGTACCATCTTGTATGGGGGATTAGTCAAAAAAGTGTCCACTTGTAAACAGCAAATTATTGTTCGAACACTCACCGAAATAGCGCTAGTGTAGCAAGTGGAAATGATATGAATGTAGCAGTAATAAGCAGAGTGAAGTGTGCTAAGTTACGTAGTCAATTGTGATTTGATAAATAATAACCTATGAACCTATGAGTGGCGCTCTTTTTAAAATTCTTACACTTGCTACTATAGCGCCACCTTAATTTGCTCCCGTTCAATGGACACTTCTTAATACACTGAGATGGTACTCCTTACTCTATTCTCCATGATTTGTCAGTTGTTATTTGTCAAATGTCGTTTGATATTTGACATTTGTCATGTGTCACTTCTTTTTTGTCAGTTGTCATTTAGCATTTGACAATAGACATTTGTCATTTGTCATTTGCAGAGATGTGACTTATCTAAGATACAAGTATCTGAAATACAGATACAAGATACAAAATACGTATTTCCATCTTGTATCTAAGATACTTTTTAAAAAAATATTTTGTATCTTGTATTTAGATACCTTTTGTTTGGTATTTTAGTATTTTATAAATACTTTTTCTGACAAAATACTTTTAGTAATATGTTAGCAGACATTTACAAAATTATTAGTCCAACATCACATTGATGTCACATTTTTTAACAAACTGTGCTTAGGTATTTCATAATTTTTAATGTTATTCTTTTAAAATCCGCGAGCAACTCAAAACAAATAATATCGCCATACAGTTTTACGAGTCACGTGTTTCAATTGCAGTGTTGTTATTGATCAATTTAATTTTAGGGGACTTTGAAAATAATTATAGTTATTTTACCGTTATTTAACTAATATTATTTTTTAGATTGAAGTTATAGTTACATTAATAAGCATTGACGTATAGTAAATAAAATATAAAAATATTTCCTTTGGTATAGAATGTAAAAATGTATCAAAAATCACTTTAGAGGGTTTTGAAACTATATCTTTCAGTGATTAACACGATTTGATAGTAATTAATTTTAATGTCAATTATCAAAAATGAACTTAAATTCATTTAAATAAAATCTTGTTTTCTTACAAAAGTATTTTCATCTTAAGAAGTATTTAGAAGATACCTATCTTGTATCTAGTATTTCAGATACAATTTTCAACAGTATTTTGTATCTGGTATCTCAAATACTTAATTTAAAAGTATCTTGCATTTTGTATTTCAGATACTTTGTACAGTGTATTTTGTACATCTCTGAATACTACCAACCCCTACTTTGCTCGTAGATGTCGTAAAAGACAACTAAGAGCCTTATGGGCCAACTCCATCTGAAGGAGTTTGGTCAACAATTACATTCCCAAGGAGGGTTGACGTCCACCGAAGACAAAGATCGGGCGCCGGTGGCCCGCTTGCACGGTGAAGAGAGGAGTCCTTGCAGGGAGGGCCTATGGAGCTGCGCGCCGCTTTGTCGTCGCCCTGAATCGATTCGGCGGGGCGCGACCACATCCATATTCCACCGCAGACAAGGGGAAAAAAAAAGGAGGGTTGACATCAGGCATAATATACGGTATCCGGTCGGTCATAAAACTATTGCCAATAACATTGAAATATGTACTCATACATATTGTGTCGACCCCAAGTAATTGGGACAAGAGCAGGAGAGATGAATGATGATTCTGATAATGACAATAAAGCATAGACTACATGGAAAGGTTGGAGGAAAATTCCCTATTGCATAGCAGGTATATAAATCACGTGAAATCCAAGAGTAAAACCTTGACTTACGTTTTTGGACTAAATATAGACTAAATAGGTATAATGTCTTGTCTGATAGTGAAAGGTCACGTTAAGGTGATTAATGTCCTGCCTTGTATGGTATTCTAAAGTTTATATACCAGCTATTGCCAAAGAATCGGGTGTTACTATTTCTGGTACCTGTCATTATCATTTAATGATTTTTGAAGAGAAACTTCTTTACGCGCATGAGGGTCATTTTTTTACAGATGAAACTCAATATTAGTGACACGAAAATGTGGGACGTTTTTGTCCAAGAAGAGGAAGAGAGAGATTGAGAGAGAGTAAGCTCGCTCCTCTCGCTTCGTGGCTATGTGCTTCAGCACAGCAGAGCAAGAGAGAAAGGGAGATCTAGAAAAATACACGCATATACTTATAGGTACAATATTGGCTGTAGGTAACGAGATTTAAAAATTAATTTGCCAAAGAATTTTCACCTCTGACATGTGTACTTTGTACGCACGCAATTTTTTTTTTGGATTATTAAGCATTTTCTTTAGTTCCACGCAAAGAGTAAAGTTATTAAATTGAAAAAGAGTGGCAACTCGATGATAAAATATGCATGTATGGAAAGTGCTGCCACCCAGAGTTTAGGCGGTGAACTAAAGTTGAAGTAATATATATACATATCTACATGTGTATGTGTAATTACATAGAATTTTCTTTTACTATGAAAGCTACCCTGAAATATAAAAAAAAACATATCAGCTGATAATTAAACAATAATAATATCAGCCTAACATTGAAACTTGAGATAATGTTCAGAAAAATATCAATAACCGAAAATAGATCGATGACAATAAGTACCTACGCTAGGAACAAAAAATAACAATTCTCAGTTGTCAAACGTTTGACAGGCAGGACAAAATGGCAGCAGTTAAGTTTGTACAACCAATCTGTAGGCGGCGCGACGGTCAGTAAAAATAAGTAATGTTTTAAGTGTGCCCCCCCAGGTTCCACGTTTCATTATTGAGCTTGGGCCTCCTACACAATCTGAGGAAAATTCACTTACTATTCGACTTAGGGCAGATGACCTGCATGGTAAAGTAAGTGGTGCTATCCTGTCGTATACTAGCCCATCTGGGTTCGCAAAGGATTTAATTGAAGTTTTAATCTTTTTGAAATAATTTTATCAGCTTACAACCCTTAGTTGTCTTTTACAACACCCAAGAGGAAGGAAAATTTGGCGAATTCTTGCTCCATAACCACAAGGCAATAGACAGGCAATAAAAATGCTCATTGAACAACATATGTACAGAGTGTACATTACATACTGCGTATTTCCGTTATTACAGTTCAGAAGCGTCAAACGACTTATTGTTTATCAAAACAATCATAACAAACCCGATCATCTTAAATCAAAACAAATGTTACCTGTATATTTTTCATAGTGACCACATTACACATAAACTGTGAACCGTCTTAAATACATTCGGGATTCCTTTGATCTAATTAAAAAAAAACTAATACATCATTGCTGATAGGTGCCCAATTTAGACTTGTGAGTTACCCAGTGGTAGGGTTTATCTATTAAAAAAGTCTTTATTTGGAATTGCGTCTTTAATGCGGCAATGGTCTGGCCCCTATTAGGTATGTGAGACTAAAAATTATACAATTCCGTGAGGTACCGGAGTAAGAAAGCAATTCATGATTTCATTTACTATTAAACTGACTATTATAGGATTCTGAATCGAAATATGTAGGTAAAATTTATGCAAGGGAAGGAAAACTTGAAATGAAACAGAGTCATGTGATGATGATGATAAAGATTAGACATAGAAAAGTGGGTTATTACATTTCTGAACTCATCTTCGAGAATACGGGGTCCATATTAATAAATATCCGCAGATGTCGTAAAAGGCTGATATCAAAACGTACGACCAACGTGGCAGATCAATTTTCCGATTCTGTAGTTCTACAGTATCAAGTAGTAGGTCGTTTAGCGGCTGAAGAAGAAGGTAAGCTTTCTCCATAGCCATCGGTTTAATTGTTTTTTATAATGCTAAGTCTACAGATACTTACCTATAGACATAAACAAAAGTTATTGGACAGTCTCGTTGGTCCAGGGAAATAATTATGTTGCTGCGATGGTAAGGTTAATTCTGGCCACTGAAGAAAAAGACCGCGTTCCAGTGACCCACTCGCACGGCGTCGCGACGTACCTATATGTAGGGCGGGCCTACGGGGTCGTGCGCCGCTTCTCTGTGGCCCCGGACGACATGAGTAAATAAACGTACAGAGACCAAGCTTCGAAGGAGCGAGCAAAATTGTTACCTATTCTGATAGGGTTGGCACATGAGGATGAAAATAAATACACAAAACGTTTGTCAGTTTTTTAATGTATGAATATTTTTTTACAAATTGCTTACTCTAAATAGTTATTTTTTTGTAATTTTTGATTTTTAATAATTTGTTATATCTCTTAATCTCTTAATTTGTTATATCTCTTAATTATGTCTTTGGGATAATTAAAAAAAGATATGTTTTTATTTTTTCGATTGTTGTTCATGCACACAGTACAATAAACCATATTTACACTCTTTCTAATTAATTCAAATTTCAAATTTAAACAAACACGCACGACGCGATGCACAGAGAGTGCTGAATGAGTCCTTTGTTTGAGCACTGGTCGAACCAGCCTAAACAGGTTTCGTTCCGTACGTGACGAGCCGCCAGTGCTCACGCACACACGCGCATCATACTTGTAGTGATGTACCTACCGTGGCGCGGTTGTTTGAATATTTGTCTCTGTACGTTTATTGACTCATGTGCCCGGACGGATTAGCAGGGTGTGACGTACCGTAACCCGCTGCAAAAAAAAGTAAAAAAATGGTATTTCTATGTATATTAATCTTACATAAGGTGTTGCCGGTAAATTTCATTATTTTTAAGAGCTTTCTAGAGAAATCCCGTGCAACTCTCTATGGGTGGGAATTGTGTCCAGATATGTTACTAACTGGTTAACTCAATACTACGTGGGAAACATTCTCTCAGCTGATGATTTGGCAATACCTACTGTTATTACTACCTATTTAAATACAGGTAATAGGGAGGCACAACCTTCAGTTTAGTTTCTGAGACACCTACAAAATCCTGAATAATACTGAAAACTTGTGCACCCTGTACACATAATATACTTCTAAATATTGACTATATAAAGGCATTAACTTGAACACTGAATCAGTTAGGTATCTTCTGTTGAAGTCAACATGTCATATTCAAGCTTACTGCTTTGTGATCTCTGCATCATGCTTTTGCTTGGACTGCAATTTCTCAGAGCTGAGGACCAACCTAACATGTAAGTCTATTTTTATCGTACAATATTGATGCCTAAACAGAATGAATTCATCATTTGATTTCTTAGAGTCTATGTCCACGTGGTAAGTGACTAGATGAAATGGAACGAGGCACTGGCTTCGTCGTTTGTCATGTGGTGACGTCGATAATAGCAACGCATCCTATATTTTGTTCGGTCTATAGGGTTTTAAAATTAATTAACTAAATAGAAGCGTTAGATATAAATAAACAATATAACTATTTGCCTCTACGTGGTTTAAAGAAGTATTCTAAAATAATACTATTTTTTTTTTCAGTATATCACCACTAAATGACGGATCAAAAGGTAATTGTTCATGCGGAGGTTTCCCCACAAGTACGATAGATATTAATGATCTACCTCTGTTATCTCAAACACCTGGATTAGTTGTGACTTGCAATTTGGATGGTGAAAACACTTGCAAGACTCTTTGCAGCGCATTAGCAACCGCAACCAAAGCTAAAGGACCAGAAGTGCTGTGCAACAGACTTAAAGATGTCAATGATTTGAAGGTAATTTCGTTCAAAGTCTGAAATATTTCTAACAACTTTCCTGGGTTACTATTTTTGGATACTTTGGTTTAAAATTTTGAGTATTTTAATTTTTAATTGAAGTTCGTTACCTCCAGTCTTAACACCTCTATCCTTCTAAAGTTAAAAAAAACGACTAAGGGATATAATGTGCATAGATGTTGCAAGAGAAGGGAAACTCAAAAAGAAACGCTATACCAATCTGTCTTACCTGTGTGTAGTTGGTCAATTTCCCTCCTATAGCTAACAGTGCGAAACGTGAGCTGTGACAATGATGAACTTCAACGTTGGACTTACACTATCCCTGTGGTAAATGCCAAATTTTAAGAATATATTGGCAGAATTTTGATGAGGCGAATGAAATTTCTTTGCGTTATTGAAAATGCGTTCTTTACTTTCAAAAAAAAATATAATTAAAAAATTAAACTAGTATGCCGAAAATATTTATATCTTAAGATAGGTACTTCATCTTCAGAAAAAAATAATACTTTAATTAGGTAATGAATTTTCTTTAATATTGAATTAATATAAGCAATGTATGAGAGCTAGCCGATTACCTTCATATGTGGAACAGATTTGCGACCATGAACTGAAAAATAAGTTTAAATTATTTTTATTAAAAATAATTACGGTTAATTCTATGCAATTTCAATGACGGGCCAGTATTTCTTTCAGTGGCCAGGGACATGTTTTACAATGCCCATGTCGAGCGATATTTTAGTGCCCTGGACTGGTGACGCTTCGCTTAAATCCGGCACTGATTATTTTTTTTAATTAAGATTTGCGGGCCCTATATTCCAATTTAATATTGCTGTATAAAAAACCTTCTCTACTAAAAACTACTTGCCTCTTCACTAGGCTATTGCTTATCTTGATGTGATTAAATAATCACTTTGCTACATATAGGTTACTATATTACTAACTCTGTCATCATATTTGGTATCATGCGCTGGATCCTTTCTATGATAGGCTTTTTTTTTTGGCGGTGGGCTTTGGAGTGATCATGCCCTGCTAAATCCGTCCGGGGCGACAGAAGTGGCGCACGACCCCATAGACCCGCCCTACAAATACCTCTCCACGCCGTGCGAGCGGGCCACCGGAACCCGGTTTTTGTCTTCGGTAGCCCGCCCGGCTCTATGATAGGCTTATGGTATGGTCCGGAGCAATAGAAGAAATTTGCCGTACGCGTTTCTCTATCGCCATGTGGATGGGCCACCGATGCCTATATTCAATCTTTGTCATCGCGGGCATGATGGTTCTTTGCTGGTGCATATTTCTTTGCTCAAAAATTAATATATTTAGCTAAATTTGTTTTTTTGGTGAATCTGAAATATATTAGATATTTTTTGGTTTTCGGCTAGACGTATCTATAATAAATATACAAATTAACATACATCAATTGTATCTAGAATTAGAATAATCATTTGTCGATCGAAAAACACTAGTCTTTACTTCTTCTTATTATGTATTGGCAATCAGCTACTTATATGAGCCAATATTGCCAATGTCGAGTTATAATTTTCTTCACGGCTTTAGTCTCTTCAGGTTTATCATTGTCCGATTGTAAGTCAAATTGTCGCTATCAACTATGCTATGGCCACACTGTAATGGTACCTTCTGAGAATTTTGGTGGAAAACGAAAACCTTGTAAAGCATTTTTATATGTGTGAGTGAATATAATAATATTCACTACATCCCAACAGTTCCGTCGCATCATATTACATAAAATGCCATCAAAATTATCTAATAGTTATAACATGATTAGGTATCTAATATAACACGTTAAAACACTAAGATGTCGAATATAATACAAGGCCACTATATGACGGTTTCCGTTTCCCGCCAAAATTCCAAAACAATAGTCTTACTAGTAGGAACTCAACCAAAGCTGTCGACACGGAAGATTGGTTCATGTCTACGCTATTTGTACATTAATGTTCATGAATGCATATATTTACAGTTGTCAGCTTTCTTCAAAGTGTGTGACCATCCATGGTTATATGCCGATATGACAGCTGAAGAACCGCTCTGTTGTGAAGAAGGCAAGGTGAAACTTTGCCCCTCTATGGCTAAGAACAATGCTACAGAGAAAATGGCCGGAGAAACTGCTGTGTAAACGTCCATATGATTAAAGATGTATGCATTTATATGTAGTAATTAAATAAATATATACTGATTACATATTTTATATGCTGTATAATTATTCGAGAATCTTCAATTTTCTTTATATATCTGTATCTTAACCAGTCGTTAATTTCATCGCACTAAGTATGAAACACTTCAAGCATGTTTAATAGTGGTAGGACCACGCTGTTAGCAGTTCTGTCTACAGTCGCGGGCCGGTCCGTCCGGGGTAGTACCACATTCTCGCAGAAGATCTACGTCTGAGTAATGGCAATGTGCTATTGCGCTTCGTTCGGTGAGGGAGAGCCAGAAGCTCAACTGGGTGGGTTTGAGGATTGTAATGGTAAGTAGCGGCCGCTACACTCTTGCTATAGCAAAGGTTCATGGGCAGCAGTGGCACTTACCATCAGGTGTATTGATTGCTCGTTTGCCACCATAAGCAATTAAAAAATATGTCTCTCTTGCTCTATTAGAAATATTCATTATAAATTTTATTAGTTAATTTTATTGGTAGTGGTTCTATTGTATTTGATTATATTTTAATTCAACTTAACAGGCTAAAACCTCTATAGATGGTCATGGAAATCATCTATAGATGAGCCAGCCTAGTTACAAAACACTTCTTAACAGTCAGTCTTACGTAGCACCCACTGAGCTGAATTTCGAATTGCCAACAACCTTCTCACTGTAAGGAGTTTAAACAGTCTTCAATGACTTCTAATAAGAGAGGTTTTGCAAATAATAACAACATAATAAAGGGTAAAACTGTATATTTACAATTATTTACCGTAATATATGCAACGTCGTAGCCAGGCCTTAACTAAAGGCACGCAGGACACAATCTGTCCTATGACAATTTATAAAATTTCACCTTTAAAAGATGTAATTATTTTGAAATCTACGCTAATAGTTATGGCGATGTATACATGTAAAATATTGTACAATAGAATTGAGAGTTTAAAACAATTTCATGAACAAATAGCAAGAACTGCTGTTTCAATCTATTCTTATACAAAAATAGCTCTGTAAAAGATATAAGACATTATAATTATATGTTAGAATTGCAATATTATTCCTTACAAGAAGAACCCATATCTCAGGATCACTATTATTAACCATTCCAGGCAGTGGTGTAACTATATGGTGGCAAGGCTGGCAAAATATCATGGACTTTCGACATCACGGGGACCCCTGGTCCAAAAGATGATGAGCTCAGGACTAACTTAACATTTTTAACAAAATTTAATAAGAATTATAATTCATAAAGTACTGAAGAGATTTGTTAAAATTAAATTACAAAGACTATTTTTACCAGCTTTACATCTTCACGGGTCTCATGCGGTATAGTTACGCCATTGGCTATAAGTATCAGGGGAAAAATAAAAGAGGCAACAGGACAAGGGACAGCAAAATACGAGTGTTTAACAAGTTATATATAAGTTCAGTGCTGAATTAGATGCGTAGCAAGATTTATCAAATACTATGGCACCCTCAACTAAAGGGGTGGCCTCGCGACAGTGGTAATAAAAAGAAAACCAAAATAGTTCCGTAACTTTTAAATTAAATATGGCAATAATGATTACGGTGTACGTTTTACAGAACACTACTACTGTCCTATAGGACAAGGAGATTTAAATGACCACGCTTTAAGGAACATAGAGGTAACCTACTTAAAATATAAATTTTAGAGTTATTTCTAAATTTACCCACGTTAAATCACAAAGGTTATTGTAAATCTGTTGTTTTATTTTATATTTTAATTTGCCAAATGAAAAACCCGTGTTCGCATTCACTACAGGGCTCCGCGTTGACTTAATCATACATTATATGTTATTATAATCGTCATCCCTTATTTTCCTTTGGGAGTCGTAAAAACCAGCAAAGCAGCGCTCTCCTAGGTGTTTCTCATTGCGAACGCCAAGTAGCCTGCCAAGCGTAGCGACTATTGCATTTATCTCCTTTTGCTAGTGAGACATTTGTACAGAAATGGAAATCAATACGCGAAGACATGGATGGGTGAATTGGAAATAAGTTATAATCTGTATAGCATCAAATTATTTTTTATATTTTCCAATTCCTCACAAATTAACGTTAACATTCATTCAAATTGAGTTTACATTTCTCAGTAATTCATATCATTACATGGTGTTCAATTTATTCTCCGCTATTATTAAAATAATCTATACATATTTTTTTAAAAGACAACAACCGGCATTAAGAAATTAATCGAAGTATTGCGGGGGACTACACAAATAAGCAATTTAACTTACACAAATTACAAACAGACTCACGAAACAACAATTTGTTCACACAAACGATCAAACAAACACGGTGGCACGGTCAGTATCTTAAGACCCTGCACTATCAGTTGAAATTGATATACATACATACATACCATCACGCCATGTCCCTTGCAGGGTAGGCAGAGAGAACAGAGTGCCAGAGAACTCTATCCTTGCATACTTCACTCGCTTCCTCAACATTCATAATTCTCTTCATACACGCTCGCCGGTTTCGGAGACTCTTGACTCCACCTTCCTTCAGTACATGACCGATCTGGTCTAGGTAGGTTAGTCTCGGTCTGCCCCGGTACCTACATTCTTTCACTTTCGCATTGTATATCTTCTCAACCAGACCCCTTTCGCATATTTACACCAATACTCTCTTTCATACCTACTCGCTTTCTTACGTCGTCGTTACGAATGCGATCGATCAGCCAACTCCACAGATTTTCCGTAGAGATCGCATTTCGACCGCATTAATTTTACTTTCATACTCTTTTCTGCATACCCAACTCTCGCTTCCATACAGTAATGTTGGGACAAGCACTGCATTATGTATTGCTACACGTGCCTTCTGGCTGAGGTGGTGGCTACCGAGAAGTTGCCCCAACGCTCCGTTCACTCTATTTCCCGCATTCACTCTTCGCTCTATATCAGTGGTGTACCTTTCATCTCGGTTAAATCCACATCCAAGATATACAAACTTATCCACTTGCTCCAGTACATCATTACCTATTGTTACTCTTACATCTATTCTGGCTTCATCCCTTTCAAAGACCATTATTTTGGTTTCGGTCACATTCACGCGTAGACCCCTTTTCTTACAATCTTCTGTCATTGTGTCGACTAAGGTCTGCAGGTCAGTCGCTGACTGTGCCAGCAGGACTGCATCATCTGCATATAGCAGAGCAGTGACCACTAAGTCGCCCATCTGGACTCCCACATTCATATCGTTCAACCTTTGGAGACATTTATCCAGATATATGATAAACAGCCTGGCTGACAGAACGCACCCCTGCTTAACGCCGATATTGGCATCAAACCAAGGCGACATTCCATCATCCAGCCGCACACAGGCTCTACAGCCCATGTAACTGGACTGCACAGCCCGTAGCAGTTTACCGTTAATACCATACTCCGGTAAAATGTCCCAAAGTTCCTTTCGTACAACCGTGTCAAATGCTCTCTCCAGATCCACAAAACTGCAGAAAACCCTCTGACCTAGATCCAGATGCTTCAAATTGATATAAAAGAATTGAAATATTTTCATTGCGATGTGAAATAATAAATAGCTTAGCTATTTATTATTTCATTTTATAAGAATAAATTATAATAAAAATGGTACCTATTAAGCTGATATTTTTTTTTATTGAATTTGGCAAACTGGTTTTTACATAATTGTTTACAAAAACGATGTGGAAAAAAAATACAATGAGTATACGAAAAGGCTCTCTAAACTCAAACATTTTGTACTAAAATTTTCGTTTAAACACGCAATTTTATAATATTTTAAGCTTTCATAAAAAAAAAACAAGTAAGCTATCAATATTTACCATGTAAGTCCATGCTAAAAACGCTGCAAAAATAATACTTGCATACACATTGCCTCAGTAAGGATGATAATATGAAGAATTATGTATAAAACATCTTTATTTTTAAAACAGCACCCTGCACTAATAGTATAATTCTTGTACTGCGGGGGACTTTACAAACATATAATTAACGGAGCAAAATTACACCCAGCCTTAGAACAATAATTTGAGGTTCTGATTCAGTTCTTCTACAAAAGTATTGTCCTTTTTTTTTTTTTTTTTTTTTTTTGGGGGGTGGGCTACGGTCGGCGCACTCCTCGCACCACTCCGTCCGAGGTGACAGAGGGGCGTAAGCGCGCACACCCGTAACCCACCCGTGACGTCGCCTTCGTCGTTGGGCCGACCACCGGAGCAGAGTGACTTGACGTCAGTGGTCGGCCCGACGGAATACCCCTGAGGAGTACCCTCTCCTCGACCGACATCCCCCCCTCGGGTAGGATGTCGGTCTTTCCTCACGCGGTCGGCCTCTCGGCGGGTGACGGACTAATTCCCCGATCCAGTCACCCGACAAAAGTATTGTCCTGCGTGGGAATCCAACCCCCTGATACTAAAACGTTAGGTTCATATTTTAACCATTACGCCATCTGTAAAGTTATATATATCAATTTCACTATTAAGACTTGATATATTTGTTTTCTTTGCCAGTTTTCAAAGTAAAATATATCTTAATATATATAAATTATGCGTCACGTAGTTTGTCCGCGATAGACTCCTAAAGTACTTAACCGATTTTAATCAAATTTGCACAGAATGTGTAGTTTGGTTAAACTTAAAAGATAGGATAGCTTTCATCTCAATTTATAGTCGCAATATTATTTTATTGTAAATTATTTGTCTATTATTTGATAGTCACAATTATCTTTTATCTCCAAACGATTCTAACAGATGGCGGTATTTGTTGACTGGATTGAGTAAGTATTTAATAGATAGCGCTATGTTAAACGTATAAACATTTCATATAAGCTACAATTTATTAACATAACCACCACGTATTACTGAGGCTACTTTAGCCACAGCAACGCGTGGCTGGGTGTGCTAGTAGTATATAAATATACATTGAATTTTCATAAAATATAAGACTTCAGCTTTATAACTGTAAAATAAATACATATCTACTTAGATATGTATTTATTTTACAGTAATAAAGCCGAAGATACTGTTTATTTCATCTCCTGGCAGATTTTTTATTTTTTTTATTTTATATTAGACAGTCTATTTTTCCATAAAGTTTATAGGCATACATAATGCTACTAAAGTTTTTTTTTATTGCTTTTGGTGGCAAATGAGCAAGCAGCGCACCTGATGGTAAGTGTTACTGGCGCTCATGGACTATTGCTATACCAGGAGTATAGTTAGGCCGGTGCCTACCAATATAAATCCCAAACCCACCCAGTTCGCAAAGCGTTCTACTCAGACGCTGTGGTTATGGTAACAAAGTTTGCGATTGACATATTATGGATATAATTAATATTTTACCATTGTCGCGTGGCTCCATGGATGCTGGATGTTTAAACAAAATAATAGCAAAAATGTACGAAATTCCCGCAAGCGAAATTGCTGCCACATCTAGTAATATTGTATATTTCGTTGATATTTTCTTACAATATCATTTTTATTTTTACAATCACAAAATTCACATACATATATAATTTTTATACCTTATTAATTAATAATTTAGGTGGTTAAAACGAAATACAATATTTCAGTATCACCTTTATACTAATACCATGTAATAATGAAAAGAAAACTCAAAAAGAGGCTAATATTCCTTTGTCCAATGATTTAAAATTGAATTACAGAGTCTGTCTATTATTTCCAATATTAATTTCACAAATATTTAGCTTCTCCTCTGCCAAATCTTGAATTTAAGTCTTGGGCCTTTTTGATGATAGATTTCTTCTGTGCTTCGTCAAAGCGATTGACTTGCAGGTCCACGTCACGGCTAAAAGGGCGGCGCTCCTTCTTTCCTTCGTCTTTTTCTTCCTTCTAGAGTGCGAAAATAATGTGAAACAATTTTAAGTGTTATACGCTTTTTTTTGACGGAGGGCTACGGTCTATGGTTATGGCTATGGCTATGGTCACATCCTGTTAACTCCGGGATGACAGAAAGAACCGCGGGCACCATAGAACCACTCTACATATACCTCATCATCCCATCGGAACAAGTGTTATACGCTGATGATAGTTTTATACTTGTAGCCATAATCACCCATGTGGTGACGGGATAAAAATACAATGGGGAATATGCATGACTTTTTTTTACTTTTTTAACCGTTTCAACTAGTTATTACATTACCAAAAATAAATATAACACATCCAAAATATAAACCATTAAGCTAAAAAAAAAATATTAAAATCACTATCATTTTTGGGCGATTTAAACGCGGCTATTATGACGCGCTTCTGTGACGTCAGAATACACACACACGTTGGATGTCAACGACGAAATGTTTGGTTCACGAAGTTATTGAAAATTAAAAAAGTGAATGTAAAGTCAACTTATTACCATGGAAAAGAACAGAAAACTGTATTATAAATATTGTGTCGTTCCTATGTGCCAAAATATTATCAAAATTGCACCTAACAACGTATATTTTCTTATGCCGAGAATTGTAATAAATAAGAAAAAAATGGTGCAAGGCGATGAGAACAATGTGTCGTGTTTGAGCAGTTTATACTGTTGTTAAGATCATTTTAACGTAAGTAAACACATTAGAGAAGTGATGAAGTACATAAAAGAATCATTTTTACTTAATTACATGCACATACTTGTTTTGTTTACAAACTTCGACGTACATATACCTACCTAGTTTACGTAAAGTTCCTAAGGATATATTCTCAATATCTAATAGGTACATGGGTCTTTATCGATAAAAGTTACATATGTTTAGTCATCTATGATACCTATGAATGAAAACATGTAACTTATTAGAGTAAGAGAATAGTTCGAAATTATTTATTATTTATCTTTCTAGTGGGTTTCAGATACAGAGAATTATATGCAATACAAAATAATGGCATTAGAACAGGGACAAAAAGTGATGTTTATTAAGTCTCTCATTCACAAGGATTAATACTTGAACACAGAAAACTCATGAAATAACTGGGTAACGATACAAAATAATCACTAGAAAGACCTTGATACCATAAGACTCCAGTGTACGATGACGTCACGTTTTGAACAACCAATCGCGTCGCGTTTTAGAAATTTGCGAGCGAATTTCAAAAAAGCCGATTTTTGATAATTAAATTTCCCTATTAAATAATGATGAATTTCAAAAATAATTGTATATGTATGTTTTTTAATCAATAAAGATTACAAATAAAAATATTTTGTTCATTTTGGAGTCACGTGCATATTCCCTATTGTCGCCACAACTTAGTTACCAGTGGGTGTCGTCAAAATCGGTTAAAGCTGCACCAGGAGAGTGGGAAACAGCTTTCTCCTCGGCAATGTATAACAACTCACTACGATCGCCAATTTGCTTGCCAAGCGTAGCGATTACGGCTTTAGGCTTTCATACGAGTAACAAAAATAGGTCCCTGCCACGGCAGCTTTGCTACCCTACGGGCCAATCTTGGTAGGGCCCGGTAGCGATGGATTAGAGAGTACTAAGAATCGCCGGCAATGATCCCGCTACCGTATATAAAGATATTTGGCCCTGGTAACACACAATATTCGAATACTCAGGGCTGATGAGAGAGTCATCCAGCCAGGAGGTATTGAGTAAAATCTGATAGGATCTCATAGGATAATCAGAAGTGTGGAGAGAGGGTAAGAGCACGATAATCCCCCGGTGTGGAAACTTGCTTTTCTAAAGTAAGGGCGATTACTCGTCCAAGATATACGCTTTATCGATCATAAGTCTCTTACAAGCAACATATTCTCCCCTTCTTCCATTTGTGTTATTGTAAGAAGACATTTTGTGCAAACTCTATGTAAGTTAGAATAATGGCAAATAATTACACACTTAATTACATAAAGCGGTTACCTTCTTTTTCTTTTTCAGTTTCTTCTGGTGTAATTCTAATAAACTCTCTTCTCTCTTATGCTTCTTTTTATGTTTCCTGTTACAATGATAGGGATTTGATTACATAAATTATTATACATGAATAATGATTTAGTGAAGGAACAAATCTTGGATTATCCACGCTTACGATTATCTGGATGTCTGTTTAAGGCATATTTTCTAAATCAGAGGTAGGCAGATACCGGTAATAAATAATTCAAAAGCTTATTAATTTTCAATTGTCAAATATTTTAATTCTTGACTCACTTTACAGCTGACTCTTGTTCGTCATCTCTATTAGTGATGTGGCGCATTCTAGCTTCCTCCTTCAGTTGCAGGTCTAAATCAACTTCTTTGACCTCGCCTGCGGCTTTTCTAGCCTTTTCTTCAGGTGTATCCGTCCAACTTGATCTGTAAAAGTATAAAACTCATGAAAAATACAATATAATTTATGACAATCATGAAGGCATCTATATCCATCAATCTATCAGCTCAACAATATCCAATGTTGGAAATATATAGGTCGTAGCAGGCAGATTATAGCCAAACCTAGCTGTTTATTCTCTTGCTATTCACTGAGCCGATTTTTACTTCTCGCATAGGGATCTAAGAGGAGATGTAATAATCAGCTGCCAGTAATAAGTTATATGTTTAAGCAATCAGCACACGGGGCAAATAAAGTCTATAGGCTGATGGATGTTTGGATACATCATATGCTTGTTTTGCAATACTCTAAAAAGAAGAGACTATTTTGTAATAACTGCAAAGCCATCATCATAACATATATTGTGAAAATATATATGATATAATGAAATGTGTAAATATTGTCGGGTAGATGGCACACGTCTCCTTTAAAGACGAAAATATAATACGATTCAGAAATTGAATTTCATACGACAGCTCACGCTGGTGTAAGTGGTAGCACAATTGGAACGGACTTCCAATCGGTGTGGGTTCCAGTCTCATGTGTGACATTCATTTTTCGCTCGTAATCAAGTTTTTATAAATAATCAAGCATGTTAAATGCTAAATTTCAGCAATTTGTATATATGATATAATGATAGTTATAAATTGTAGGTATTATTAATTTATCACCACACATGATAATATCATTTATATTCTATATCTATACTAGCTGTGTGGTAGCGGCTAAGAATACTACAAACCCTTACTTTGCTCGTGGATATCGTAAAAGACGACTCTTATAACGTCTTATAACGACCTGGGCCAACTACATCTGATGCCGTTTGGTCAACAATTACATTCCCAAGGTGGGTTGACGTTTGGCAGGCGGCCGGTCATAAAACTATTGCCAATAACTTTTACAGTATGTACTATGAAATAAGAGTACATACTGTATCGACCCCAAGTAGTTGGGATAAGAAGAAGGTAGGCAAATAATGATGATGATTCTATATCTATATTAATATTATAAAGCTGAACGCGCTTATCCCTGGCACTAGTGGTTCAAATTGGAATATTCTTTTACACCTGCCAGCCGTCATGTGGCAACTGCATTTCAGCATTCTTTTTTTTTTTGTGTGTCACTTAGTTGTTAGTCCCAGTTGGCTATGACAACTTTACCCGGACTGTGGATGAGTGCTGAGGGTTCTCAACCATAATTTGTTTGTTTCAACCAGCTAATCTCAGATAGTACAACATGGATTCTAAAAAAAATTTTGTTCTGTAAGATATATTAGGAAAGATTTTAGTCTATAATACGTAATAATGTGAGAAATAGGTACAGAGCAGTGTCTATAAATGTTTGTAAATTACAATGGAACATCACACATTAAATGATGTACGCAGTGCAGTTGTAGCTGCATAACAATAGCCCAGACAACAAAAATTGTAATTGATGTATTGCGAATATTATTATTAATAGTAGGGGACGATGTGGATGTTCAAACAGAATGACATCATTAATTATCAAGGTCCAATCCACGCAATTGGTGGCTATTCAACTATAATTTTAAAGTGTTACCTGTCTGACATATCAGGACCTTCTTTTGCTCTAAAGCTTCTGGCTTCTAATCCTATGTATTTGGCTTTACCTTCAGGTAACTCCAACATCCATTTCTCTCGAGACTTTACTTTCGTTTTGGAATAGCCATCTAAATTTTTAATCTTTATATCCAATGCTCTTTCTTCAAGGCGACGGTGCGCATCTGACCATTTCTCTTCAGACCCTGCAGGTAAAGGTCCAATACCATTGTCTTCATCGGAACTTTCATATGTGATAACCTCACGTCCCCTCTCAGCTAGTACTTTGCGCATATGCTCTGGTATAGATGGTCCTATATAAAAGAAAAGTTACAGTAAATAAATTTACACTAAGCGATTATAACTTTAAGTCCAGCCAGAAGGGCATTTTAAATAAAGTAAGGATCTACAGTAAAGCTTATTAATTACAAAATTGGAAAGTAATTACTATATTACACTACAATTAATGTATTATAATTTAATAAATTAATAAGATTCAAGATTCATTCTTGTGGTACATCTTAATTAAAAAGTTAAGCAACAACAACTTATGTATAATAATAACAACTTATGTTGAGACTCAAGATTTTATGTTTGAAGCATTTTTTAAATATGTGCCATGTATAGGTATAAATCATACGCTCGAGGCTTGTGCCGCTTGGGCAGTCCAGCGCCGTGAACTCGTCGCAGTCATAGGTGCCGACCTGACGCTGCCGACCATCGCCAGGGCGATGCTCGACAGCGTCACTGGGAACTGCGGAACTGGGACGCGGTCGCAACCTTCTGCAAGGCAGTAGTCTCGCGGAAGGAGGCGGCGGAGCGCGTGCGCGATGAACGTTTCCTCGGCGACGCGAGCTGTCGCCGGCAACTGGGGTGGCGCAGGCGCGATTACCTGTGCCTGACGCCGCCCTAGCTCAGGCCGCGGGTGACTGATCCGGGGAATTAGTCTGTCACCCGCTGAGAGGCTGACCGCGTGAAGAAAGACCGACGTCCTCCCCCATTGGGGGGGACGTCGGGCAAGGAGAGAGAGGGTACCCTCGGGGGTTATTCCGTCGGGCCGGCCACTGACGTCAAATTCTCGCTGCTCCGGTGGTCGGTCTAACGACGAAGGCGAGGTATCACGGGTGGGTTACGGGTGTGCGTGCTTACGCCCCTCTGTCGCCCCGGACGGAGTGGTGCGAGGAGTGCGCCGGCCGTAGCCCTCCCAAAAAAAATGTATAGGTATAAATAAATACAGGTTTATAAACATTGGAAAAGAAATGTAGGGGGGCATAGTCCGGAGCGTGCTCGTTCGCGTCCCCTGCCAGTCTAATTAGACTGCTAATCCGGCTCGATATGCGTACCGCAATGCGGGTTAGGGCGTCCCCCGGAGGCGACGCGTACAGACCCGCCCCCGTCGGTACGAACTTAGGCAGTTGCGGCGATGGGGACGCTACCCATCACGCCTTGCCCAGTAAGGCGAGTCGAGGAGAGCAGAGTGCCGGGTGGAATGTAAGAGGTTGTGTGGAAGGTAAGTTGCACAAGCTGATATCCGTCATGGCGGACAAACAGCTAGACGTGCTCTGTGTAACAGAGACCAAGCGAAGGGGCAGCGACGCCTGCGATCTTCCTGGTGGCGGGATGGCTCTGTGGTCTGGTGTACCACAGAGCGATCGAGCCAGCATGGGGGTAGGAGTGCTGTTGTCCTCTCGCTTGGCCTCAGGTGTGAAGGATTACGGAATGCATGATCCCAGACTTCTTTGGGTCCGTATAAAACTAGGTGTCACCAAGGTATTCATGGTTGTAGCATATGCTCCCGTAGGATCCTCGGTGGCATCAGACCTAGAGAAGTTTTGGGATAATGTTAGGGAAGTTCTGGACATGGCAGAAACCAGTGAACGCGTGATTGTATGCGGAGATCTGAACGGATGGGTGGGGACCAAGCGTCCCGACTATGAGGACGTACTTGGTCCATTTGGTGATAAGAGAGTGAACGACGCAGGTAGGCTCATAGCGGATGTATGCATGGAGAGAAACCTTATTGTGTCAAACACATTTTTCCAACATAAGGACATCCACATGTATACATGGAGAAGGAACGAACAGAAAAGTATAATAGATTTAATTTTGGTAGACAGTCACCTCCGAAGCAAAATATTGGATGCAAGAGCCTACAGGGGCCCCACAGTCGATACGGACCACTATCTCGTTATTGCGAGATTTAGTGGTCTGTTCAGAAAGTGGAGGCAGTGGCGAGAGCGTGTCCACTTCGGAGGGCTTGAAAGAATAAAGGTTGAAAGGTTGCAAGAAGAGTGTGTAAGAGAAAAGTATGCAGAGGGTGTCCTAGAACGGCTGACGATGGCAAGCCAGCCGCAATCGGAAATTGAAGAATGCTGGAGAGTATTGAAGGAGAGTATGGTAGATACAGCGAAAGAAGTATGTGGAAGTTCAAAGAAGCATAGAAAAACAAATGGTGATGCATGGTGGGATGCGGAAGTGGCAGCTTCCGTAGAGCAAAAGAAGAAAGCGTGGCTGGACTATGTCTCTTCTTTGAATCTGAATGACAGTATGACTGAACAGAAGAAAGAAATATATCGGCAATGTAAGAATGACACCAAGGCCTTAGTGAAAGAGAAACGTGATAGAGCAAGTATGAGTGCAGAAGATAGGCTGACTAAAAACTTCGAGAGTAACACCAAACTCTTTTGGAGGGAGGTGAAGAAGTCTCGGTGTGGTTGGTCAGTCTTCAGAATGAATAAAAAAAAATGATTAAAAAAATCAAAAATCCCGACTGCGTAAAAAGTCACCAAAACTACGTACATAATAAAAAAACTGAAACCTTGACCTTTATTCGACAGCAAATCTAATTTTTCAATGGATCCCGACTGTTCAGTTGTCATATTCTATTATTATAGTTCATCTAATCTAAGAAGTGCATTTTGACGTTTTGCATTTTTTAATACACAATAACCTCGGTCAAACGTATACACATGATTGTAAACACTAAATCTGAAATTTTAAACAACTATTAAGTTATTTACATAATTAACATTGCGGGTGACTTTCTTGTATAATAATCTAATGTTGAAACTCGTAAAACTAATTTAAAATAGAAATAACATGGTAAATAGTAATTGTTAGTGACGACCTAACAATGTCACGTCATCACGTTCTATACAGTAGTGCTTGACAACTTCCAATTCACGATTATCTAAATAATCGGTAAAAATATTAGAATAATACAATTAACCGAATAGAGATTTTGACAGAGATGTACATTTCGACACTTGGATTGATGAGGAAATAATTATTAATGTTTGCGACGCTGATAATTCAAGTAATAGTAGTAATTCTTAATAAATAGCCATTTTCAAATCCAGTTTTTGTTTTTAATTAACCTAATCCTCCTAAATATGATGAATAGATTCTATGCTGAAATAATTAAATTCCTTTAGTACTAATTTAGCACTTAATTTATTCATCACCTTTTTGAAAAATAAAAAATAAACCGATTATTAATTATAAAGAATCAATATCGATTTCTCAGTAAAATCGGATATTTTCGATAGCGATTATTTGGCTCACATACCTAGACAACTTACTCAGACAGCTGTCAAAGTGCACTTCTTAGATTAGACAGACTATAAAATATATTGCATTTTCTGCAATAGTATTTATTCAATAATATATTATGGAATTCTAGACCACCGAACATCTAAGTGCTTGATTTTTCTTTTCAGTTTTTTTATTATGTACGTAGTTTTGGTGACTTTTTACGCAGTCGGGTTTTTTGATATTTTTAATATTTTTTTTTATTTCACACTTTTTAGTTATAAATACCTAGGTAGCTATAGTTATCTTATTTATTAATAAGTAGGTAAGTACCTAACTATATATAGTTTTTCAACTGAAGTTGAGTACTAAATCGTTAGAAATTGGAGAAGGGCGACCGCGTCAGACATTAGATACTTTAGGTAGGACTACCTATGGTATATTGGACAATATACCTACTAGATACTTTAGTATATCTCCATCCACATCCAGTTATATGAATTTTTCGTCTTTTCATCGTAAATTTCTACTGTCTAAAAAACCTATATGTGAGAAAGGTTGTTACGAATCTTTAAATCGGTATAGATCCTAAACGGCCAGTCAAATCGAAAAATATTGAGAGAAAACTAACAATGATTTTTAAATACCTATTTATCGGGGTATCGTTACCCCACTCGATATAGTTTGTTGACTTTATTTTTTTTAATTTTCACAATATGGCGTCCAGTAGTCGCCATATTGAATTTTCAATAACGTCATATCTTTAGTGACACTCGCCGGATTAAGAGGAATCGATTGACGTGCGAATCATAAAAATCGGCCCAGGCGTTTGGTATTCAAAGGAACATACAAAAATACATAGACTGTTAAACACAATACCACTCCTTTGAAGTCGGGTAAAAATAAGGTCTAAAGGTGGAGACATTCTTACACAAACACAAGACGTGTTAAGCCGATGGAGTGAATATTTTGGCGATATGTATGCGGATGCTACGGTTGACGCCAGTGTCGCATGTGGTTTAGTAGAACAACATTTGACAGCGGCGTCCTCCGATGGCATCAGTATGGATGAAGTTGAATGGGCGATAAGAAGTTTGAAAAATGGTAAGGCAGCGGGCATTGATATGGTGTCTGCCGAGACGATCAAGCTTGGTGACTCCTATGTCTGGGAGGCGTTCCTGTTGCTCCTCAATTTATGTTGGAGCTCGGGAATGGTTCCCGGGGACTGGAATAGCGCAGTCATCGTGCCTTTGTTTAAAAACAAGGGTTCACGTTATGACTGCGCAAATTACAGAGCCATAAGCTTGACCAGTTTGGCAGCAAAAGTGTATGGTAAAATTATTGAAAGGAGAATGAGGATGGTGTCCGATGGTTTACTGTGTGAGACACAAGGAGGTTTCAGGAGTGGAAGGGGATGCATGGATCAAGTATTCTCTCTGCGCAACATTGTGGAGAAGCATCTGGCTCTAGGTCAGAGGGTTTTCTGCAGTTTTGTGGATCTGGAGAGAGCATTTGACATGGTTGTACGAAAGGAACTTTGGGACATTTTACCGGAGTATGGTATTAACGGTAAACTGCTACAGGCTGTGCAGTCCAGTTACATGGGCTGTAGAGCCTGTGTGCGGCTGGATGATGGAATGTCGCCTTGGTTTGACGTCAATATCGGCGTTAAGCAAGGGTGCGTTCTGTCAGCTAGGCTGTTTTTCATATATCTGGATAAATCTCTCCAAAGGTTGAACGATATGAATGTGGGAGTCCAGATGGGCGACTCAGTGGTCACTGCTCTGCTTTATGCAGATGATGCAGTCCTGCTGGCACAGTCAGCGACTGACCTGCAGACCCTAGTCGACACAATGACAGAAGATTGTAAGAAAAGGGGTCTACGCGTGAATGTGAGCAAAACCAAAATAATGGTCTTTGAAAGAGACGAAGCCAAAACAGATGTAAGAGTAACAATAGGTAATGATATACTAGAGCAAGTGGATGAATTTGTATATCTTGGATGTGGATTTAGCCGAGATGGAAGGTACACCACTGATATAGAGCGAAGAGTGAATGCGGGAAATAGAGTGAACGGAGCGTTGGGGCAACTTCTCGGCAGCCACCACTTCAGCCAGAAGGCACGTGTAGCAATACATAACGCAGTGCTTGTCCCAACATTACTGTATGGAAGCGAGAGTTGGGTATGCAGAAAAGAGTATGAAAGTAAAATTAATGCGGTCGAAATGCGATCTCTGCGGCAAATCTGGAGTGGAGGCTGACCGACCGCATTCGTAACGACGACGTAAGAGAGCGAGTAGGTATGAAAGAGAGTATTGGTGTAAAGATGCTAAAGGGCATGCTCCGATGGTTCGGATATGTGGAAAGAATGCCGAACGAACGTCTGGTTAAGAAGATATACAATGCGAAAGTGGAAGGATGTAGGTACCGAGGGAGACCGAGACTAACCTACCTAGACCAGATCGGTCATGTACTGAAGGAAGGTGGAGTCAAGATTCTCCGAAACCGGCGAGCGTGTATGAAGAGAATTATGAATGTTGAGGAAGCAAGTGAAGTATGCAGAGATAGAGTTCTCTGGCACTCTGTTCTCTCTGCCTACCCTGCAAGGGCTATGGCGTGATGATATGTATGTATGTATGGAAAAGAAATGCATACTGAAATGAACATACCTAAATTTTTACTTTGAAGATGTGGTGGTAAAGCTGGTCCTTCAGTTTCGGGAGAAGCACTTCTTTTGTATTGTTTATTAAGATGTGGTGGGAGAGCAGGTCCACATATGTCATCTTCTGTCTTGCTACCACTTTTGACTGAACGTCTTAATTTATGTCTCAGATCAGTTGGATCAATGTTAATTTGGGATTCATCACTTGATATCTCTCCTTCTTCACAACTTTCTGTTTGAGCTGTCTTTTGTGTGGAAGTTACCTCTTCCACTATTTCTGATTGAATATCAGGCACATCAGGTATAATATTTATATCAGTTGTGCTAGTGACCTCAACTGACACAGAAGACTCATTAAATTCTCTATCTTTACTTGATTTCGAACTCTTTCTTTTGTGTTTCTTTTTGTGTTTCTTCTGCTTTTTAGATTCTTGTAGGTCTCTTTTCAAAAGTTTTGCTCGTAATCTCTCATCATCAGAGGAATCTATCTCAGTAGATTCATCCGGTTTCTCTTTTATTATGGCTGGTATCATGTTATAGTAAGATCCAAGTTGCACTTCTGTATCACTGTGATCATTCTCATCAATAATTATTGGACTCACACTTTTCTTTCTTTCGGTAGCTTTTTTCGTTGCTAAAGGTGGAGGCTTATAGACTTCAGATCTTTTACTTCTATGTTCTGGAGAAAAGGACTTTTCTCTTGACTTCTTAGCAACTTGGTCAGGACTCTTGGAGTGGACAGCTCTATATTTGACATCTTCTTTAACATCACTTCTATTGTCATGTGATATGTATGACTTAGATTTAGAATGTTTATGTCTATCTTTGCTATTGCTCCTATAGTCTCTAAGCTTACTTCTATCACTAGACTCTCTATATCTATTCCTCTCATGGGATTTTCTACTTGAACTTCTATCTCTAGAATGTCTTCTATTTACAGATGAGTGTCCTGCAAACCTGTTTCTATCTCTATCCCTATCTCTAGGATGTTTCGTAAACCTCTCTCGTTCCTCTTTTCTTCTGTCGTAATTTCTGTTAAATCTATCATTACCAGGCTGTCTATTTCTACTAGATTCTCTGCCATTACCTGACTGTTTTGATGGTTGCTCATCTTGAGTTTTAGTACGGCACTTGAATCTACCTGTTTCCGAATCACTGCTTGACTCATCTGAGAGCATATTGGTTCCTAAAAACAAACAAAAGGGGTTAAAATAAAAATTTTAATTTACTTACTAACTTTATTTTATATACATATATATAGAGAAGTATATTGACTAAAACATTTTTGCTATTTTTCTAGCACTATAACGAACAGATTTGAAAAGACCAGCTGTGAGTATGCCTTTTAGGGATTGTCTTACACTAGACTGCCACACAATACCCTTTAGTATCTGTGTTAGTACCACAGCACAGTCAATATCATACGCAACAGCACGAAGTACATCCTCCATATCTTGCTGTGGTCCTCCATGATTCCAGAACTTCACAATCTTTTTTTGTGGTACCCTGGGCAACTGCATTAAATGGTGTAACTTTGTTTCTGGATGTATATCCTGATGGCACTCAGCATCACCAGTAGGAATATCTACATAAGCTTGGAACTGCTGCAAGACTGGCCTGTAGAGTTCACGAAAAGCAAGCAATTGTGGCTGAACAATATTACGCACTTTATTTTTGTTTTCACCAAAAGTCATTCTAAAATCACCAGCATAACTTAAATTAGATATAGCAAAATAAAAATCATATTCTGAAAATGTTTCCGGTAGAGTAAGTAGTGCTGCATGTATTGCAGAGCGCAAATTACATTGTACCGCACTTTGTAAATGGGAACTATTTGTTTGCTTTATAATTTCTACTGGTTTATGAAGTCGACCAGCCAGATACAGATCATTCCAATCTAATAAATCAGCTATTAAGTCCTTCTGTGACACAACTCCATACTTTATAAGTATATTTTCTTCTTTAATTTCCACTAGAGTATTAAAATACACTTTAGCACCCCAATTCTCTTGGAATCTTGCAACAAATCCCTTGCCCAAAAATCTAAGTGCAGAGTAATGTGATGGATTTTGAGCTATGTTAGCTCCATGCCATCTATACGGATTGTCAACGCAATATATTAAATCGATCATATTTTGCTTTTTTTGATTTTCCATTTGTGGTTTCACAGCAGACCCATATGCGAAACAGAATGTAAAATTTTGAGGAAATTTTGACAAAATCCTGTAGTATAAGGGTGATATATCCCTTGCTACACCTGTCATAGCCTTCACAGCTGGTGATGCCATTTTGCTTTATTTAGAAGATAGGGGTTTCTGCTGACCTGAACAATAGCTTCACGAAGAGACGATGACAGATGTCTTGTTACGTCTTCTGTCCAAATCAGTATTTGTGGTATAAAGATGATTTGCTAAGATGGTGATCATGCAATATAAAGCTTCAGTTTCAAATTATCAATCAAATTGTCATTCGCAAATATAACCAAATATACAAATTTCACAACAAATCACCACTATCTCGTACGAATATACATTGATCATAGAGTTTTTTTATTGTTTGTCCGTTCGCACAAGTAAAGGGAATAGAGCCCATACAGTCAACTATTATAAAACTTTCTTCACAAATTGTTTTACACTGCTTCATATTGAATAGTTACTTCATAGTAACCTCAGTAAGTCAAGTAGTTACCAATAATTGAACGCATAAAACCCAATTTAATGATTCGTGACATGAAAACACAGGGATATTTGAGCCAAGTTGCCTGCCCACCTATTTCCTTCATTCACATCGACCTTGACCGTATATAAAATAAGAAAATGTGTGCATCTCGGGACGTCCGATAGAAGTAATAACCTAAACTAATTTTAGCTGAACTATTTAATATTGAAATTGTTTAAATTGAGGAAAGCTTAGGTTATTACTTAAATTTTATGTATATTGATATGCTAATATAAGAAAAGGTTATTTATTAATAACATCACATCTTAATACGACACATGGTGACTTCACCTTGGCTATTGGAAGCAATGTACGGTAAAAGTCCAACATCTGTCCAGGATCATTTTATACACAGGTATACTGGTATTAAGATACTAATATACTAGATTTGTAGCAATTATAACCAATGTGTGACGTCAGTATTATGTATTACATTTAATGTTGACACGCCAAGATCTATTGTCAGGCTATTATAACGGTAACGTTAATGATAGTGACTCAGTAGAAGTAAATGGCATATGAAAATATAAGATGACGCTCCTGAACTACAAGTATAATCAATATTATTAATATTATCAATATAATATTATTAATATGGTATTATGTTAGTTTCGTTTCGTTGGAATTTTATGTAATGTTGTGCAGAGAAAGTGTTCCCTACACTTTTAACAGTGTTTTACTTGCATTTTCTTGTCACGACAAAATTACTAGAATAATCTTCAATTCGATGGCCAGTCCTCAATTGAAGGCAATAACTTAACTTACTGACAGACAGTGATTTTAAATAGATGGTGCAATATGTAGAAACTATAATACTATTATAATTACGAAGAGTATTGAATCATGGTGCACAAGTTTCGCTTGCCTATCCGCATGGACGCATCAAACAAAGAAATATGATTATAGCAGATATGTCAATGACATGGCTGTATGTGCTTTTCATTCTTTGCCTACCAGAACGTAGGAAGAGGAACAGAACCAAAACAAAAAGAAAAATGTCAATGCCAGCAATACGTTTAAAGCTGACTTATCTTTAATATTCAGAAATATAAACTGAATATATTGAACGAGTCGATTGGTTATCTATCGAATGCTCTGAAGTTTGTAAAAGTTTTTTAAAATTTCATAATGTCGAGTGCTGATCGCATTGATTTTGAGATGGAAGTGGAGGTTGAAAGCGCATCTTCTGGACCGGCTGTAGATCCTCCTAATCCAACTTCGCCCGCTCCTGCTATTCCTGGAGGTGCTAAGAACGTGGTGGTTACTACTGGCACCGCAGGATCTGTAACAGTTTCGCTGCATCCGTTAGTCATAATGAATGTATCTGAGCATTGGACGAGATTGCGAGCACAAGAAGGATCACCACAAACTGGTACTTATAAAATGCATTATGTCTGCTGATATACACTAAGAAATTTTATTTTTAGGTAGTATTTCCATTATGGATTTGGTGTTGCAAAAATAATGTTGTATAATGTTAGAAGAGGTCATATTAATTTAGTGAATGAAGCGATAGAGGTATGTTAGGATCGTGGCTTGTGGCAATCTGTAGGCCCTGCCTACCCCTCTGGGAAACAGGTGTGAGGCTATGTATGTATAAAGTTAATTAGCAGTATAGAGCTAGTAAAGTATTACAAAATATAAACTAATTTGTGAAATAATACATTATTTTAACCTTAAAAAGTTATTCAAAAGACTGAAATTTAGCATTTAATATGATTGATTATTTATAAAAACCTGATTATAAGCAAAAGGGTCTCCTTAAAGACGAATATAATATGATGCGAGTATTGAATGTCTTACAATAGTTTACTGTGGTGTAAGTGGCAGCACGATTGGAACTGATCTCCAATAGGTGTGGGTTCAAATCCCATTTGTGACAATCATTTTTCATTCATAATCGGGTTCTTAAAAAGTTATTTATATATTAAACTAATTATTATTTATTTTACAGTTGTTGGGGCTCTTATTGGGAAACAGAAAGGTCGAAATATTGAAGTTATGAATTCCTTTGAACTAGTGTTTAGTGTTATTGATGGTGACATTATAATTGATAGAGATTATTATAATATGAAAGAAGAACAATGTAAGTATTCATTTACACCCCCATTAGTACTTTAGTAGAGTGTGTCATTTACCCATTCCTTTTATAACACCTTCGGCGCCAGTGTATCAAAAATACACTGTGTCCATAGTAGTGTTTAAGTTGTTGTGTATCACAAATGCTCACAATTTCCATACATTTCTTTAAAGATAAAAAAAGCTTTGGCCTGGCCGATTCTTTTGGTCTATTTGGGTTTGGGGTACCATAAAATTAATAAAAAGAAAACAAAAATATTTATGATTTTGGAAATAATTCTTGGCGCCGAAGGTGTTATGGTAAATGAACTAGAGTGTATGTGAGTCATTAACTTTTGTATAATATAAAACCTAGAAGTAACACCTATACCTGCTCATCTGGACCCTGGTACCTACTTTTAATTGCTGTTGAAGAATGCTCAAGTGGTATTGGAACTTTTAACTCTTGGAAGATTATGAAAGAACAGATAGAATATTTCTTTGATACAGGAAACTGGTGTGGTGCTTTTTTATTTTACCAGTTTTCATCATCATCATCTACCAGTTTTCACTAAATAGGATTTAACAGATGTCACCCTATTGTTATTAACCTCTCACGCGTCGAACTTTGCAGCGCTCTTGAGTGCCCTGTGCAAATAGTTCTCGAAAATAGTTCATGAAAGTCAATCATATATGCTCATTGACTGAATTAGTTTTTGATTGGTTGATTAAATCAACGTAAATAAAGTCTAATTGTAAAGCATTTAATTGGGTCAAAAAAAGCGGGTTGAGCACATTTTTTTGGGTCAAACAGTGTCTCAAAATCATGTAAGGGGTTAATATAGTTTAACATAATATTTTTTAATTGTTTTTTTATAGTTAAACAAGTATTTTCTGACATGGACTTCTTGGGCTGGTACACTACTGGGGAGTCACCTACAGAGCGTGACATAGCTGTTCATAGACAAATTTGTGATATAAATGAATGTCCTGTTATGTTGATGCTTAATCCTGCTGGGAGGAATGGAGATGTGAGTGTAATAACTGTATTGTTATCAAATTTTATATAACCTTTTATGGATAAACATTTTTAGTAAAGAGGCTATTTTTATAGTTAGTAATTAAATTTATTTAGGTATCCATGTAATGTAGTTAAGATAATCTTCTTAATGTATATAAATTACGCGTCACGTTGTTTGTCTGCGATGGACTCCTAAAGTACTTAACCGATTTTAATTAAATTTACACAGCATGTGCAGTTTGATACAACTTAAAAGATAGGATGGCTTCCATCTCAATTTATAGCCGCAATATTACTTTATTGCAAATTATTTGTCTATTATTTGACAGTTACAATTATCTGTTATCTCCAAACATTCTAACAGATGACGGTATCTGTTGACTGGATTGAGTAAGTAAGTAATTGATGGTGCTATGTTAAACATATGTTTCATATACGCTAAATTTTTTTAGCATAACCACCACATGTTACTGAGGCTACCTTAGTCACAGCAATGCGTGGCCTGGTCTGCTAATGTATCTATAATACATGATCTCTTCAGGGGAGGTAGTCAACAAAAATACAATACTTGGTCAAAATGGATCTTGTGTACTATGGGTGGTCATTGTGTCATACTAGGGCCGCACCTTTTTTTTTTTTTTTCACCCTGTGGAAACGCATTTACGGGCTATCCCCCGCCGGTGACAGGCGAGAGGGAGTGTGCGACTCGCCGGCCAGCTGCCTGACCGGAATACCCACTAAAACCACAGCGGCCCCTTCCGCGCTTTTACGAGATGCCAGAGAGATAGTCTAGTGACATTCCATCCCCGGCACCCCAACGCTTGGCCATTGGCCCACGCCCTGTCGTCATTCAAGGCGGTGGGAGGAGGTGCGCATATCGACGCCTCCTCCGCCCTGGCCGCCGGCGGCGGAGTGAATTTGCAGACGCAATTGCCTCGCGTCCCTGCTCCGCCGATGCTAGGGCCGCACCTGCGTGTATCGTCCCGAAGTAATGTGTGGCGAAGCTTCGTACGTTTCGTACACTAGAATGTTATCGCGATAATACTGTGGTCATATTGACCTGGCGTCATACAAGGAAACTAAGAGAAAGGTGTGAATAATCTAAAGTACATTAAAACCTTAGGTTACAATACTTAGCAGTGGCTTTGACTCCACATTCATTATTATTAACTAAAGGGGAATGCCCATTTTCGGTATCGCTAGATGCATCTAATTTTAAACTGTGACACGAGTTCATGACATGGAAAATCTTAGTTTATTATTAAAATAATTTTATCACGTATTGTGGAGTCTCACATTTGCCGGGTTTATGCACGTGTAATACATAATAGTCTTTTTTTGTATCGTAGTTTTCCGTTGAATAGATTTTTGTTGTAGCAACATTATTACACAGATAATTATGATTAATCGATCAATCGATGTTCTACTGATCTAATAAAGTATCGATTAAACATAATTATTTATGATTATTAACAGTTCATAACTTACTAACTAATATTTTTATACAACGAAAAAAATGTATTTATTAGAATATAATTTATTTTATCGACTGTACGAAACTAAACACAGCTTTTTGTTAGCCAATGTTTGTCTTTTTTCGCCTCTGGCGCTTGCTGAAGACAGACGCGTGAAGAAAGTTACATTAAAATATTAAACTAAAAATAAAATTGTGGTAACGTGAAGTGACTCTTAAAATATCAGTTATAAAGTCCAACTTAAATTATTATTGTTGCATTATATAAGTCATTACTATTATTGAACGCGCAGCCGGCATAACAATTACATATACCCCTCACACCGCAAGAGTGAAGAGGACGACTGATTTTCTGTCCCACTCCAACTAGTATCAACTACCTACTTGTGTTAAAAATGAACATTCAAAGAACACCGCCCCATCGCATACTGACAAGCGCAAGCGGAAGAGTCAGCGATTCAGTGCCTAACTTACTGGCACATAGCGACGACGAATCCTACATTAAAGTCAACTTGAGGAAAAGAAAGGAGCGCACGGAAGAATATGACTACAAAGGAGATTTTGAGAACTTCCGTATAGACATAATGAAGTGCTTGGAGGGATTTGGCGGCACACAAATTGAGAAATTGAATCAAATACGAGATGAAGTAGTAGAGATAAAAAATGAAATCAAAACTATAAAATTAACCACGGAAAATTTTACGAAACAATTTAAACAAATAAATAGTGAAATACAATTTTTAAAAACAAACAATAGTACTACACATGAAAAAATAAAAAATATAGAAACGGAGTTGTCGCAGATGAGAAAGCAACCCATCGATATGTGTGCTACTAAATCGCCAATCTTGTGTCACGAAAACCTCCTCCTTGAAATGAAAGATCGCTGTGAGCGAGAAAAAAACATTGTTATTGTGGGTATATCTGAAATAAATGAGAAAAATTACAAATCAAGGCAATTATATGATGAAGAACAAATAAATAAACTAATATCATCGTTATACGAGGATTGTCCTAAACCATTAAGGCTAATACGTTTGGGTAAATTTACACCCAACAATAACCGACCTATAAAAGTCTGTTTTAACAACAGTGAGATCGCAAGATACATATTGCGCAACAAAGCTAAGCTACCTGAAGGCACAAGAATATATGCTGATCAAACTCCAGCACAAAAAACATACTTAAAAACCCTTAAAGATGAGTTATACAGACGTACTGAAAGTGGTGAAAGAGACATCATCATTAAATACATCAAGGGCATACCGAAAATCGTGGCGAACAAAACCTATAAAAAAAACCAGTAAATGTTCAAGCACAAAAAGAAGTATATACAGATAAATCAAGCAGATTATGTTATCGAAATGTTGAAAAATATGAAGATATACCGTCACATCCTTCGTCATTAAGATTTCTATATGGTAACTTACGCAGCATCCGCACATTGGGTAAGTTTGATGAAATAAAATGTTTATTGCATACAATACGATCAATCACTCACCTTTTAATTTTTACTGAAACATGGATTACATCAGAAAATGACGCCAAACAATATCAACTACCGAATTATAACCATATCTATAATTATAGAAAAACCAGAAAGGGTGGCGGTGTATCTATTTTTATACACAACAGTATAAAATATGAAATAACTGAGGAACTATATGAAAATGGTAACCACTATCTATGGATATATATAAATAAACTATCATTAAATATAGGTGCAATATATAAGCCAGGCAGTACCAATATTAATAATTTCATGGAAATATACACCTCCCAATTAGAGCGCAGAAAGCGTACAATAGTGTTTGGTGACTTTAACATCAACCTGCTCAATAAAGACACCATAGTTACACAATATTTGTCCGGTTTGCAGGAAATAGGATACGAAGTACTGAATAAAATCAATAAAAAGTATAGCACACGAGAAACCAGCTCAACAAATACTTTATTGGATCATGTATGCACAAATACAACTAACCACTCTTTCAACCTCTCTATTATTGATTCATCTCTATCAGATCATAAGCAGATATTCCTAGAAATTAGCAAGTTAGCGCCCGTGTTAATGAAAAAGACACACTATCAAGCATTAAACTACGACAAATTATACAACAGTGTATTAACAGCAACCTATGATAATGAAGATTTCGATTATAAATATCTAGAAAATTTTTTAAGAGAACAGGTGCATAGGAACAAAATAAACAAGATAAAAATAAATAATCCACGTTCAAGAGATTGGATAAATAAAAACATAATAAACTCAATCAATTTACGGAACAATTTGCGGCGTCAAATGAAAGCTAATCCACATGACTTTAATTTGGTAAAAAATTTCAGAGAACAACAAAATAAAGTGAGAATTACTATCAGGAATCAAAAAAGAAAATACTATCACACTCTATTTCATAATAGTTACAACAATCCTAAAAGGTTATGGGAATTAATTAATAGTTTAACTTTCAATAAAATCAAAACCAGCAGTGCTCCACAGAAACTAATGTCGTCTTCCGGTCCTGTTTGCGATGGTGAGGAAATTTGCAATTTATTCAATTTATTTTTTTCTTCAATAGGTTCAGACTTGGCGAACCAAATACCATACATATACCACAAGCATGCTGGTAACACATTAATGTACGAGAGTAACTTCAAACATGATACTACATTGAATGAGTTCTCACCCTGTACCACGAGCGAAATATCAAAAATTATTGATAACCTAAATTGTAATTCTAGTACAGGATTAGATGGTATTAGTACTAAAGCTATAAAATGCCTAAAAAATTTAATCCTTGAGAGGTTAACTAATTCCATAAATATGTGTCTAACGCGTGGTATATTTCCCGACAGTTTGAAGGTAGCTAGGGTCACACCCATATACAAATCCGGCTGTAAGACAGATCCAGGGAATTACAGACCGGTATCGGTACTACCTATAATAGCTAAAATATTTGAACGAGTTTTATATAACCGCCTTAATGTATATTTACAAGCAAAAAAGTTCTTAAACAAACACCAGTACGGTTTTCGTGAAAAATCTAGTACTCTCACTGCGGCTGTTGACTTAGTTACAAAAATTAAGACTCATATTGATAAGAAAAATATTGTATTAGGCATATTCATTGATCTAAAAAAGGCTTTTGATACCGTCAGTCATCAAAAGTTACTAGAGAAACTAAATAACATAGGAATCATAGGCACAGCGTATAGTATGCTCTCATCATATTTACTAAATAGATCTCAAGTGGTAAAAATAGAAAATAACATCAGTTCTGCCCAAAATGTATCTTTTGGTATAGCTCAGGGGTCAATAATGGGCACATTAATGTTTCTAATCTATATTAATAATATAGATAAAATAGGCCTATTAGGACACTTAACTCTGTATGCTGACGACACCTGTCTTTTCTATTTTGATACGTGTATACACTCGATAATTACCGATGCTCAAAAAGATTTAAATCGGTTGAACGAATGGTTAAAATATAATTTACTTACTGTTAACATATCAAAAACCTCTTTCATGATATTTTCTTCAAAAAATAAACAAATACCCCAGCATCCACCTCTTACCATAGATAACAAGGCGATACATCGTTCCGAACAAGAAAAATACCTCGGTCTTTGGTTAGATGAGAAACTAACGTGGAAGCCACATATTGATAGCTTAAAAACAAAACTTACGTCAGTACTAGGGGCCGTACGAAACATATCAAATTGTATCCCTAAGAGGGTGAGTAGTATCATTTACAATTCCTTAGTGAAATCGCATCTAGAATACTTAATTGAAATATGGGGTTCAGCTGCTTCAACGCACTTAAACTCATTACAAAGAATACAAAATAAAATAATTAAAGTGCTATTTCATTATAATTACTTAACTCCAACAACCGAATTATTTCACAAAACAGAAATACTAAACATAAAAAACCTATACATATACTACACTTGCATCTTAGTTAAAAAAATTATCACTGGTTCTATTCAAACAAATATACAACTAACTAAGAAGACAGCTAGTTATAACTTTAGAAATAAAAATAAGTTGCAATTAATTCACCCGCGAACTAACTATGGTGTGAGGACGATATTGTTCGAGGGAGCACAGCTTTACAACCAACTGCCTAACAATATAAAAGAGTGTGATGGTATGTATATCTACAAAAAAAGTTTAAAAGAATATTTAAGAAATATGTAATTTATAGATGATCCAGAGGCGGAAGAATAATAATAATATTGTACCTAAGTTTATTTTGTATCTCATTATAAGTGAACTATCATTAAGTTTGTATGAGAAATAAAGATCTTTAAACATAATGTAACAAAATATTAGCTTTGAAACATTAAAAACTAGGTGAAATATGAGATCGTATTTATCATAAACAGAAAAACTTACAAAAATATTTCGCCTTCTTTCTTATTGTGAGTGAATACTCGTGTTTGTATATCAGTATGAAAAATCGAAGTAATAAGCGTTATCGATTTTTGATGTAAATCTTTTTATTTTAGTAACACTGTAACCGTACTTGTCAATCTTATTATGTTTGTTGTTCGCGGCTAAACAGATTGGATCGTTCAGTTTGTTTTTTTGTTACTGTTGATTTATGTATTGTTACATTAACTGCACGTATTTTGAGAAAAGACTCTTTAAATATATACTTTTTTACTAATTGTGAGATAGAGACTCCTTGTAAAAAGTGATTGTGAGTGTGTAGTGTACAACATCACCGCTATGGCAAGCTCCGTTCGTCGGTGTATAAACTGTTTCCTTCGACTACAGCATGGAAGTTGGCAGTCGTTGAGAGAAGTGAACGATGATATCTACACTATTCTATCAGCTTGGATTTCACCCAGTTTGGTAAGTCATTTTTATGACTATGTATGCGCCATTTGTATACTACACAATGCTGGTTTTGTTGGGTACGAAGGCTAATGTATGTTGTTTTTTTCAGATTTCACGTGATGGAATTATTTGTAATGAATGCTTTGCTGCTCTCCAAGCCGCACTTTCATCTGGCTCAGGCCAAACTCCTGTGTTGGGCCATCGAAGCGTATGTTTTGTATGTGGAACATCAATACTTCGTGTGAGATCAATTAGAGTACCTGCCAATAGTGAAGAAAGGAATATCATTCTTAATCGGATATCTCCACATCTGGTATGTAAACAAATTAAATGATTAAGTATTTATATGTATATGCCAGCTTTGTTTACCAATTATCCCTTTGCTTTAAACATCCTCTCCTAATTAGATATCATTTGAAATGATATATAGTACAGTTTCAATACTTTTGTGATTAATAATCAGTAATCTAGTTTAAAGTTTTATTTGATAATTTTATTAGTTTTTAAATAAATTAAACACCTATTCTCCTAAATAATATTGTATATACAAGACAATAGATTTATTTACAAAATCTTGCATAACTGTAGTGTTGACAAGTAATTGCTGTCAATAGACAAGTGTCTGTATTATATTTGTATATATATATATAAGTTACATATTAATCCTTACTGTTAACCAATCCTAACTTTTAATTTTTCTTGTTCAGATACATCATTTGGATAGAGTATGCCGAGCATGTTGGATGGCAGCTAAGAGGACCATACAACGGCATTTGCAATATGATGCTCATCATATGAATCAGCCTGATGATGAACCTGTACCCAATATTGATGTTCCTGCACCAAATGCTGATGAACCTGTACCTATTGTGGAAGTTGCTGCACCTGATGTAGCAGTACCTGTAGAAAATATTGATCCACCCGTACATGGTGACGAAGACATTGCTGTACATATTCCTGACCCACCAGCATTACCACAGCACAACCTATACCAGCCCCAAAGAAGGCAACAACTGCCAAAAATAACATCACAGACATATAAACGTGCAGCTGCATCAACTAGACATTGTGTTTTTACTAACTGTGGAAATACTGAAAGGCTATTAATACCTAGAGCATTGAAAGAAGAAGTTTTGAGCCGCTATCGAATTTATGTACCCCAAAGTGCTCGGATCTGTAACTTTCATTTGGATAATGACTGCTGGAATGAGTTACAAGTCAATTATTCTGACTTCACTGGTCCTCAAATGGATAACCTACTACTTATGTTGGAAGGACTGTCAACAAAGCAGATTAATTTTAGTAATGTCCACATGATCCAACCTAACTTATGTCATTACTGGTTAGGTCTAAATGCTGTACAGTTTTATGAACTAATGATCAATATTCCACAATTACACAATGAAGTGCCAGATGCTAGTGTAGCACTGTGTATTTATTTAACTAAGCTAAGAAGTGGAGACAGCAATGAGAGGTTGTGTGGCCTATTTAATATGCCGAGAAGTACACTCGAGCGGTACATGAATAAAGTGCGAGATGTTATGACATTGCATTTAGTACCTCATTATTTGGGTCTCAGTCATATGACTGTTCAAGAAGTGGCAGCAATCAATACACTAATACCTGAGGGGTTCTATGGAAACCTAGCGATGCCTGCAGAGACCAAACCAGCCATTACTATATGTGATGCTACATATATCTATGTCCAAAGTAGTAGCAACTATTTGTTCCAGAAACAGACATACAGTTTGCATAAATATACCAACCTAGTGAAACCATTCATGATTGTATGCTGTAACGGTCACATATTAGATTGTTTGGGACCATATAAAGCAACAACCAATGATGCTACAATTATGAGAACAGAATTTAGCAGGTCCGATGGACCTATGCGTCAATATTTTAGAGAAGGAGATATTTTTATCCTTGACAGAGGCTTTAGAGATGTAGTGGCACACCTACAGGAATATGGATATCAAACACATCTACCTGAATCCTTATTGGAGGGCCACCACCAACTGACTACAGAGCAAGCCAACAAATCACGTTGTGTCACAATGTGTAGATGGGTTGTTGAGATTGTTAATGGCAGATTGAAACAAGATTTTAAATTGTTCAGACAGGAGTATTTCAATACAGCTATAAAACATCTCATGGAGGATTTCAGGATTGGTTGTGCTCTTGTTAACAAGTTTCGCCCTGTCCTTGAAGACAAACCTGTACACAGGGAATATTTAGAAATAGCCCAGCAGAGATTAAATGTTCCTAATCATCTAGCTGATGTAGTTGAAGCAGAACATTTGAACAGGAGACGCATAGGATTTATTAATATAGCTGAGAACCATCCTCACTTGAATGATTTTCCAAGGCTAACAATAGATGACTTAAAAAAATTAGCTCTTGGCACATACCAGCTCAAGCAGGCAAGATCATACTACGGAGAACATGTACGACAAAATGGCATATACACTGTGCAAATAAATAATGTCATAGAAGACGACATACCGCTTGTTCTGGGTGTGAACAATTATATAATTCGTGGGAGAATCAAATCCAGACACGTAAGCAGCCGTTCATACTACACATATCTGTTAATAAATAGAAATGAAGACACAGTTAATACACTGAGAGCCATCTCTGGCTACTATTGTAGCTGTTTGGTGGGCAGGCGTACAGTTGGCTGTTGTGCTCATGTGATGACCATTGCCTGGTATTTGAGCTGGGGACGGCATAATGATATCACTGCACCAGCGCCATTTTTAGATGACATTTTTGAAGAATACACCTACGAAAATATAGAATAAACCATGTTGTTTTAATAAAGCTTTGTTTTGATTAAAATGAGTATTTATTTGATTGTGACTAATTATACCTACACAACCGTAATGTATAGGCTATTTTTCGACAGTTCTTTTAGCAAAATATAGGTAGGTACTTAGTTTCTTCCTACTGGAATACTTGTTACTATAAATAACTTTGTAACGTGTAACGCACACACCTACACTATGCTGACATTAGCATTTTATTATGTACTAGTTAATAAGTAAGAACGCTAACGAAATGAAATCAGTCAGTCGGACACAGTCGGTCTTGTGACTCATTAGAATAAAGAGTGCTTTGAGAACTCGTCGTCGTTGGTATTTCCTTCCTGACGTTCACCCTTAAAAATAGAGGCTTAGAACCCCATATCCTCTAAAACTTCTTAAAATATGTAGTAATAATGCATTTCATGCATATCTATTTATATTTTATAAGTAATAGCATAGATGCTAATCTTCATATTATTTAAAAGATAAGTAATACGTTTTTAACTACAAAGTTCACCCCTCGATTTCTCAGAAACCCGGCAAATTACCCATATGATGTTTATTTTTATTTAAACTACATACTAATACGAATCTTAGACAGTGGTTTTCATCTTGTCACTGTAATATTTATACCGATACTATTTTCCTTAGTCACTTGGGCATTCCCCTTTATAAAGTGAAATAGGAGAACGAAAAATTTAAATAAAACTAGATATGACTCTAGTGTTAAAGTAGGTATGGTACCTATTTTATCTTTTCGCAGTCTATACAGGGTGTCCCAAAATTCAACGATAAGCCGGCACCAGCAGGTGGACCTACATATGACTACTCGAGAACAAAAAAGAAAAAAATTCTACCTTGATTTTTTTTTTCATTACGACAAAAAAACCGATTTCTTTAAAAATCGACATCTTTTATTATATTATTAAGTGCCATTGCTACAATTTTACAAGTAATTCTGTGATTTTTTTTGTATTGGTAAGGTAAGTAGCACTACTATCGATCACAACTATTAAAAATTCCAGAATATCTATAGTTTTTACACAAAAATCAACCAAAACTATGTTTTTTTCATAAATTATGTAAGATTTTGACTTTCAGCTCACTTTCACTCATCACAGTGAAAAAAAAAAGTATGGACACTACTGTGGCAAATAGTATTAAAAATTGGCGCAACTAACTACAATTCTAAAATGGTATAACATTCTAGGCAAACTAGCCACAAAAATATACTTAGGTGTACTATTTCAAAATAACAACCATATTTCGAAAATTGTTAGTGTTGATAGTAATCACTTTTACTATGTAGCCCAAATGTTTTTGTTGCAAGTTCTCAGAATTTGAATGAGACATGTGCGTAGTCCATAAGATAACATAAGTTAGACAGAGATAGAGAGATTATACGTTAGAGGGAGATAGATAGATGCTAATTGTTTAGTAACATTAATGCAGGTAGAGAAGTAATTAATGTCCTCAGCAGCACAGCAAGTCAGTACGCTCTACTTCTTTGTTTACTGCACACCGTTCTGTTTTAATTAAAGTGGCTCTGATACTAACGACTTTGGATTGAATTAAGTGACCTGGAAATTGACCTGACTTGGCATTATTTTAGACTGTGATTTTGTGTTTTTTTAAAGAAGTTTTGCCTTATTTTCAAGTGTTTAGCATTCATTATGCCGCTACCATATACAGCGTTAGAATACGCTAATATGCACCTAATTTATGGAGAATGCCGATGCAATGCCAACGCTGCTAGCAGATTATATCGAGCAAGGTACCCTACTCTTCAAAGGTATCCGGATTATCGCGTATTTATTAACGTGCATCAAGCATTTTCGGAGGGTCGTATACCATCTGACAGGAGAAACGCTGGAAGACCTAGATCGGAACACGATGAAGAAGTTCTCAATGAAATAGAAAGCGATACAACTACCTCTGTACGTGGCATACAAGTAGCAACGGGAATTCCAAAAAGTACTGCACATAGAATTTTAAAACGTCACCAGTTTCATCCATATCATTACAGGCGCGTGCAGGCGTTATTACCGCGGGACTATCCACTGCGGGTCGCATTTTGCCGTGTAATGCTGCAAAAACACAGGGAAGATCCCCAATTCTTAGACAAAGTTTTATGGTCGGATGAAACAACCTGCAAGTAAGATGGCTATTTAAATCTTCACAATCTTCATAGCTGGAACAATGAAAATCCGCACCTGGTGAGAGAAGACAAATCCCAATATCAATTTAAGGTTAACCTATGGACGGGCATAATAAATGGAAAAGTGATAGGGCCCTTTGAGTTACAAGGAAACATAGATGGCAATAGCTATTTGAACTTCTTACAAAATGAGTTACCAGGATTATTAGAAGACGTGCCCTTAAGTGATTTGCAAAACATGTGGTTTCAAAACGATGGTTGCCCAGCTCACTATGCCCGCCCTGTGCGAGAGTACTTAGACCAAGAGTACCCAGGGCGTTGGATCGGGCGACTTGGTCCTATCTTATGGCCACCCCGTTCACCCGATCTAAATCCCCTGGATTTTTTCTATTGGGGTTGTCTAAAGGACAGAGTCTACTCAAAACCCATTGCAACCTTGGACGAGCTTCGCCAAAAAATAATTCAGGCTGTGGATCACATGAACAGAATCAGATATGCAAGAAAAATAAAACGTTCATTTTTAAGGCGATGTCGTGCCTGCATTACTGCCAATGGCAAACAATTCGAACATTTATTGTAATTTTAATAATATAGTAAATTCTAATCTCTCTATATCTATCTCTGTCTAACTTATGTTATCTTATGGACTACGCACATGTCTCATTCAAATTCTGAGAACTTGCAACAAAAACATTTTGGCTACATAGTAGAAGTGATTACTATCAACACTAACAATTTTCGAAGTATGGTTGTTATTTTGAAATAGTACACCTAAGTATATTTTTGTGGCTAGTTTGCCTAGAATGTTATACCATTTTAGAATTGTAGTTAGTTGCGCCAATTTTTAATACTATTTGCCACAGTAGTGTCCATACTTTTTTTTTTCACTGTGATGAGTGAAAGTGAGCTGAAAGTCAAAATCTTACATAATTTATGAAAAAAACATAGTTTTGGTTGATTTTTGTGTAAAAACTATAGATATTCTGGAATTTTTAATGGTTGTGATCGATAGTAGTACTACTTACCTTGCCAATACAAAAAAAATCACAGAATTACTTGTAAAATTGTAGCAATGGCACTTAATAATATAATAAAAGATGACGATTTTTAAAGAAATCGGTTTTTTTGTCGTAATGAAAAAAAAAATCAAGGTAGAATTTTTTTCTTTTTTGTTCTCGAGTAGTCATATGTAGGTCCATCTGCTGGTGCCGGCTTATCGTTGAATTTTGGGACACCCTGTATACATATGTACCTTCGACTATTATAAACAGAGCCCTTTAGGGGACGTCCATCAATCTCGTGATCTTTTTTTTAGCATTTTTAACCCCCCTCCCATCTTGGTGATACGTGGTGAGGTTTAAGACTATGACCCACCCCCTCTCCCACCAACATCACGTGAATTTTTAGTACTTACAAAGAAATAGCCCACAGCTTATTAAATTCTCGGTTTTTGCTTTTTTATACTTCGCAAAGAGGTCTTCATAGAGATCACCTACTTTAAACGACTTCGTTCGTTGCCTGGCAATGGCAAGTCAGTACACGCCGCTTTTCAGTTTAGAAATCGCAGCGTTTGACGAAAAAATAAATACACGTGATATCTTACTACACCCCACTCTCCCTTGTGATATTTCGCGATTTTTGTCAAACGAAAGACATCTTACTCGTGGGTGATTGTACGAGAATACTAAGGGATATAAAACGCATATAACATTATGCGAGAGAAGGAAAACTCGAAAGTCGAAACAAAACCCTATACCAACACGTTTCGGGCAGGGGGCGGCACCGTCTCGCTTAGTGAGATGGCCGCCTGGCAGGGCGACGCCCGCCGTGACGTTATTGCCCATTGGGCAATCCGGCTGGAAAGGCCTCGGTTCGGTGTTCGGACCATCGAAGCCTTCCGGCCGGTGCTGATGGAGTGGTTGGTCGACAGCACGGGATCCTTTCTTCCGACTGGTGCAGGTCTTGACGGGGCATGGTTGCTTCGGCAAGTACCTGCACACGGTCGTGAGGAGGGAGAGGACACCGTCCTGCCACCACTGCGATTGCAACGAGGACACGGCGCAGCACACGCTCGAGGTCTGTGTGGCCTGGGCAGAGCAGCGCCGTGAACTCGTCGCGATCATCGGTGCCGACCTGGCGCTGCCGACCATCGCTAAGGCGATGCTCGACAGCGTCAGGAACTGGGACGCCGCCTTTTGCGAGACAGTTGTCTCGCGGAAGGAGGCGGCGGGGCGACTCCGAGAGGAAATCCTCTTCGGTGAGACGCTCCGCCGCCGGCGCCTGGGGCGGCGTAGGCGCGAGTATCTGCGCCTAACGCCCCCCTAGCCGAGGCCGCGGGTGACTGGACCGGGGAATAGTCCTTCACCCGCAGAGAGGCTGATCGCGTGAGGGCGACGTCCCGGCAGTTAGCTGGGGCGTCGACGGGGAATGGTACCCGAAAGGGTAACCCGCCGGGCTGGCCACGGAAGGCAAGGAAGCGGTACCAGTGGCCGGCCCAATGGCGATGGGGAGGGAATGCGGTGGGTTATGGGGCCACGCGCTCCCCTTTCGTCGCCCCGGACGGTGCGGGCGACGTGTGACTGGGCCATAGCCTACCAAAAAAAAAATACCTACACGTTTGACCAGCGCGGTATAGTAACCTACTATACCCTAATTCTACCTAATTTCCCTCCCATTATGGAGTAGACCCGAGCCCAACAGTGTGACATTTATGGGCTGTGATGATGATGATGAAAGAAATAAACTAGGTAATTACAATGCATAGCATCATTTGAATAGTCTACCACCTTGGACTGCATTACCACTGAGCTGAATTGTTCCCCTGATGGGGATAATAAATTGAGAATTAGCTTTCTTTTTAATATTTTCAGCAATTACCAGTAGTATTGTATGAATCAGTGATTGATGTAGTCAATGGAAGAGCTACCATGCTCCTAGCACCACTCACATACACATTAGCTGCTGAGGAAGCAGAGAGGATTGGAGTAGATCATGTTGCCAGGGTGTCTTCTGGTGAAGCAGCACTTAACAGTTTAGGTAAGCAAAGTTGTATGTTCAGTAAAACTTAAGGGATAGATAAACTTATTTCATAATAATGATAACTTAAGATTTAAATTCTAAAGTATTTAGTTCACTGATAATAATGTTTGGACTCTATTTTTAAGTACCTCAATACATCAGAATAATTTATAATTTTGTACACCTAGCTTAATAGTTTCGTTACTTTTAAAACTAATAAATTGCCACAATATAATAATTATCATAAATTAAATGTTTAATAATAAGTGATCATAAACAACATAAGATTTTTATATATGGAATTTTCTTTTTGTACTGCAGTGAATGAATTTGTATTAAAAATGTCAGTCAAACTTTAATAACTGATACTGGAGCGGGTAAATATAAGTTACTCTACTAACGATGACTTATTGGACGTGAGACACCTCAGTCTTCCCGTGACCATCGTCACTGTAAAGTGTTCCGAAACGTCGGGAAATTAAAAATCAAATACAAACGCGATAGAATACGTAAAAGTAATTTTATTTCAAATGCTTAATACTCGCGTAAACATCAGAAACCATTATTTTGTACACTTATGAAAGACCAATGACATAACAATAATTTAGAAATCTTGGCCCATTATTTTCCTAGGAGTTTCTGGCCCAGTGATTTCTGAAAATTGTACTTAGTTATATTTTCGACGCTTTCGACTTCGCTTCGAACGCTTTTTCATATGCCTTTGTGTGCTAGAATTGCTCCTGCGCCTAATGAGTTTCGGGTATTAGGTAAGTTTCAATGCAAATATTCATTGTAATTGTCTATTCAAAGAATTTTATAGTTCAAATAAAAACGGCAAATATAATTTTTTTTTTGGGTGTAATATCGATTCACAGAATTGTTTCGACACAAGATATCGTTTTAAAAACTCGATATTTTTGGTTTCATAGATTGATTCTCCGATTAATCGATCTCATATCGCTATTCCTAGTGACACTATAAATAAAAACATATTATGTATTTATTATAAGGATAATGTAAAACTTTTGTGTGTTAAACTTTTGTGCAATACAATATTTTATGTGATTCACATTTAGAATTTAAAAAAAAATATTTAAAAAATTAGAATAAGAATACAATTCACCTCCCGTGGGTGATCGTAACAGACTACAAGGAATGTATAACGCACATAACATCTATGCAAGAAGCAGCGTGGTATAGCAGGTCACTCTCTCTCCCATTATGGAGGAGGCTCGAGCCCAACAGTGGGACATATATGAGCCGATGATGATGATAATGACAATTAGTCTAGGTGTAAATTGTCCGTTAATTGCAAATGTAAATGCACATACAAAATTGGCGATGGTACGGCATTGTCAGACGTCATACTGATACGGGGAGTTATTTTCTTGTTACAGTGGCGGAACACCTGACGGCTCAACGTTCTGCTATAAAGATGTTAGTGTCTCGCGTACGTGCCGTTTTAGCCACAGTGCGTGCTATTCGTGATGGGACATTGCCACCGCGGCCCGCTCTGCTACGTGAGGCGCGCGCTCTCTCTAACAGACTCCCTTTGCTCACATCACAACAGTTCCGCACACATTTTTACAACGTAAGTATATATGTACATACTTTTATGCAGATATATCGATTTTATTTACGGACTAGTTTATTCTAGACTTTAGAAGTATTTGATCCTTTTTTGCAAAGTTTTCTAAGGCCTGGTTGCAATAATTATAGAAATCGTCACGTAACGATAAAGACTAGTTTAAAAGTGTAATGCTATCGTCGAATTATACGAAAAAGTTCCTTCGATGATCTGCTTCAGATTAATTAGAAATTATTTTTCTAATTAGCAGTTACTACGTCGCGAGGTTGTCAGACAATTTGCCTGTTTTCTAAGTTTAAGAGATCTTTTATTAATATATCTATACATTAAAGTCTATTGTGTATATATAAGTGGTAGAGCCCTCTTAACGAAAATCTATATCATGCAGTTCGTCAATGATCCTCATCTTAGTTCTTTTTGTATTTAATTTTCGAGTGTTCATTACTAGGCAGCACTTAGGCATACCGGTTAAGTCCGTTTTTTTAAATAACATATTAATGTCTACTTCTGGATTGCTTCTAAAGTGATCGTACACTTATGACGAGAAATTATATAATGAGAGCAAAAAGAACGAACTAATTCGCTATTGGACTGAGAATTAAGTTTATCGCTCTTATTGATGAAACGGTTTAGCTCAAGACTAGTGCGTGCAGTAAAGTCCAAACTTGTAGGCTAGTGCGCTATCTTTGAGTGAATATTTAATTTAAAATATTGCGTATATAATTTTTAATATTAGTTTTAAATAATCACGCAATTGTAAATCTAGATTAGATACTGCTTATTCAAGGCAATCGGCGTCTAATTAGACGCTGTGATATTCTGTGAATGATTCGGATACCAACTCCGTTTTATTAACATTCGCAAAATATTTGCATTCTCTTGTCTTACGCTAATTATTATATATATTTTACTATCGAATCTTATACTATAGAATCTTATATGTACAACTGGACATTATCTTGCAAAGGGTGGATTTACGTCGCGCTGGGGTGACGAAATGTTTCTCAGGCGAGTGCTACTGCGTTGATGACAAAGAATATGTACCGCCGATTAGTCCAAATGGCGATGGTCCCTAATTCTGCCTTGCCGTCGTAGGACCGTTCGGGCGGAGTGTCTCCAACGTACAGCGTATAAAAAACAAGAGTGCTCCTTGTATTCTTATTTCTCCAACGCATCAGAAATTGTATAAAATTGTTCATTTATTTTTTCAGCAATGCAACGACGTTGCCCTGATGACATATTTGGGCACAATCACTAAAGGCTGTAACGCAATCAACCAACTAGTCAACAGATTTAATGTTCTCTATGACAGACAAGGCATGGGTCGTAGAATGCGAGGCCTTTTCTTTTAGATTAGACAAGTTTTGAGATCTCTTTTTGTGCTATGCTAATACGGCATTGAGTAACTGGAATGTGCGACCACTCCACAGCCAGCCGCCAAAAAAAAATAGAGTAACTGGAATGAACATTTTCAAAATGTGATACTCTTTGTACATACGCGTTTCTAGCGTTTATTCAGGTTAATTATGAAATAAAAGTGAATTTACAAAATTTAGTCGTTTTTTTTGCTATGCCTTAATATTTACGAAATCAATATCTAAATAAACAAGTAGGTATTTAGCGATTAAGTTAAAAGGTATCTAATATAACATCAATGGAATGTCCTTGATGGTATAATTGTTTGAAGAAATTACTGGTATATTATTTAAACTGAAAGTTAAAATATTGCACGCCTCATAAGCAAAGCGTTGAGGTGATGCTCTACTCTCGATATATATGAAAATCAAGGCCTTTTCAAAACTAAAAATGACTGTATTTTTCTCAATCTGCACTTATAGGATAATATTTTCATACATATTTCAAGAAAAACATTCGTTTAAACGTATGTGATATTTTTAAAAAGCAATTATTTTGTTTAAAGTAAGTAAAATATTTGAAAATACTTTAAGTGCCGAAACAAGTGAATATGGGTAGCAATTTTAAATAAATATTTGATATGTACTTATTATAGTTTCATTTATTAAATATCCAGTACATTTATTACATCCAGTACAGTCCAAAAAGAAATAAATATTAAGATTTTCCTGTTGAATAGCGTCATTGTACTCAGACATCATGGTTTTCATAGAACAAAATAGCTATCACTGGATCTACTCCATTCAAACAATTTGAATGTTTATCTGTATGGTTAATGAAACCGCGGACCACACACATTTGTGTTTATATAGTAAAATTAATGGTTATTAGTAAAATTAATGTTGAAAATACATATGGTAAATTGTTTTAAATAAAAAAGCAGTCATGAGGACTGCCGACAGAAGTGAAAACTTAAACCAATGAAAATAATGAATATTATAAATTAAAATAGAACAACAAGTAGGTACGTATTTCAGGAAATTTCACGACGCTCACACTGTTTACTACGCTGCATAGCGAGAATATCACGCGCATGTGCTTGGGATCTACCGACTCACTCTCTTTCTCTCTCCTAATTTCTACCTTTGTGTATCTTTCTTTCTCTCTCTCTCTCTCTCCCTCCTTCTTGCGTTGGAATATTGGACGCTACTCGTTGCTAACGCTCGCACTGGCCTGTAACAGGTATGCTACGCGTATGCGTTCGAGTGCCATTGCGATAAAAGTTTAACGCAACCTTGTTAGAAGTCGCATTAGAAGTTTCATTGATGATGGAGCCAACAATTTAATGAAATCTAACTACTACCGTGCCTACATTCCTTAGTTTTTTTTTTGCCTACGGTGGCTAACGAGCAAGCAGTACACCTGATGGTAAGTGATACTGCTGCACATGGACCTTAGCAAGACCAGGGGCACAGCCAAACTATTGCCTACCTTATAGAAAGTGCTCTTCTTAAACCTCGTTTGAAGAAGGACATTATAGCGTTCGGGAAACAGCATCGGGTAGCAATTCCAAATCTTGCACGTAAATGGGAGAAATGATCGTTGAAAACGTACAGTCGAGGACAGTATCGTTTCCAGGTGAAATGGATGAAACCTGCTACGGTGTCGACTGGTTAGTTTCAATATTATACACTTATTTCTGCATATTAAACTACGAAGAATTCCATTGGATTCTGATGAGTGTAGGCTCCCCTTTTTTTCTTTAATAGTAGCCCTGTAGATTACTTTCTTCTTGAGAGATGGATTGTTCATTTGGGAAAGGGATAGATCGCAGGGTCTACGTTATTTTTCAAATAATACACCGATAAAAGTGACGCATATTTTATTTTGCATCCCATTTGATATAGTTTCAATTCAAAATTAACAATTTTGGACACATCGAGATTCATGCAGTGGAAGACCATTTCAAATTAATTCATTGTAATTGAACAAAAAATATAATTAATATATTTTCTATAGAGATTACGATCTTTAGAGGTATGGCAGCTACGTAATAAATTTTGTGTTTTAGGGTTTGCACGAAAAACAATATTTACAAATACATGGCAACATTTAAATAATAAGAAAACATTGTGGTAAAAAACTTGAAATTAGCAAATCTTAGAAAATTGCCAAACAGTACCTACACAGTCTTAATAATAGCACTGTCCTATAGTCATAGATTTATTATTAACTATTAAAAAATCACGTTTACATTTTTTTTATTAAATCTTATTAACAAAGAGTTGTCAAACTTACATTATTTAGCTACCTATACATACAACTTGTACTTTAATCCATAATTTTGTATAAAAATATTTTTTTTTAAATGTTTGTTTTTAATTATTATTTTAAATTGATTCAAATGCTAATATTGCTTTATGTAATTAATTGATAAAAATATATCTAAAAAGTCGATAAAACCTTATTCACAATAAGACACATTCAACCACCTATTGTTTATGGTGACGGAATAACTTAAATGCACGTGTCGGGGTGTGACGAATAAAGCTAATCGTGTATGTTATCTATACATGTCGAGTCTTTTGATAAACTATTGTAATAAATTGACAGTTATAATTAAACATTTAGTTCGTTTTGCCTCTTGTATTTTCTTTCTGAATCTTTAAGATGGCGTCCTTATTAGCTCCCTAGCCTCTAACTTTATATCTGTCCTAATGAATATGGAGTAGTAGGTACTCGGAAAAAAATATACAAAGTTTTTTTTTTGTGTGTGACTTAGTTGTGAGCCGCATATGGCTATGACAACTTTATCAACTGTGGGGAGCAATGAGGGCTCTCAACCTGATCAAATTTTGCTTTCAATTATGAGTTTTTTATAGCGTCAAGCGTTATTGAAGTAAAATTTTCGGTGCTTATAAATCGGACTGTTTTCTTATATTACTACATACCTTGCGATCTACTCAAGTAGGTTATAATAAACCATCTTTATCCGGCAGAATGCTAAATGGATATCATTTATTATTACCCTTATTAAGGGTAAGTTCTATTAAGAGTAAGCTCTAAAAGGTAAGTTAGTATTATAAAGTTTGCAAACAAAGTTTATTTGTTCGTGTCTTTATGCGTAATTATAATTGTCAATTCATATAATGTTAAATGATAAGTTTATGTGTATCGTTATGTATCGTCCGGTATCTTCTCGATTCCTATGAGCTCGTCGAACAGGGAATGGTTGTCCGGTATTACATGTGGTTCGTGGAGTATCTGCCTGGCGAATTTAAGCACAGCATGCGTTAATTGCCCCACTGTCCATTTTCTATCAACCAGTACTCTCACTAACGTATCCAGCTAGAACAATAAATATCACAGAATTATAACACTATTAGGTAATCTAAAAAGATTAGTGCTTCACAATATTGTGACTTATAACTCTTTTCCCAATTACTCGGTGTCGATGCAATCTGTAGTTAAGTACTCAGTTTCTATCGTATATATTGTGAAAGTTTTGGTAATAAAATTTGAGCGGCCGTCTGCCTGACACAAAACTCCTTGGTAATGTAGTATTTGACCAGACGGCATCAGATTTAGTTGGCCCAGGTCGATGTAAAGCTCTTAGTCGTCTTTTACGACATCCACGTGCAATATGAGGGTTGGTAGTATTCTTGGCCATCACAGCAAATCTGATGATAAGTCCCAATGTGATTCTATCTTTTTTTCCCCGGCTACGGTTTGGTCACACCCCTCTTAAACCGTCCGGAGTGACGAAAGTGCGGCTTAGGCCGTAACTTATTAACTAGTAGCTTATTAGACAATAGGTTAACAGCTTATTCCTTTAATTAAGATTATCTTAATTCTCGTCCTTATATATTAGTTTAGCAGAATTAATTTAACTTGAAATTCGTTTAATATTCGTATTTTTATGTTACTCTGAAAATGAATGGTAATGTTAGGCATTTGTATATTACGCAATATTTATTTTTAGTATATCCTATTTTCAGTTTATAAGATTCGCTATAAGTTAAATAAGCTAGTTCTTGAGCTGAATGAAGCTTGATTTTAATTCATGTTTTCGATTTTAGGCTGCCTATAGTTACATGCATATCTAAATCAATCGCAATGATACTATTGTATACTCGATACGAAAAATAAGTATAATCTCACCTTAAATAACTTCTCATTCCCAAATGTGTAATAAATAAGCGCCGGCACGCCAGCTACGCTAGATGCCAGCCACTGCAGCAACAGTTTAAGTTGAGGATGTCCCCGAAGTCTTTTCCCGCAACCCCAATTGCCCGTGGCTACTGGCCGGCAAGACCCACCTGACGTCATCTTATGTGCCAGCTGCGTTAGCTAGGAACAACGTAACGATTACACTTACATAAACAACAGCAACTAGTTTAAGTAAAGTGTTATAAATTATATTGATACAATGCAAGATAAAACAAATAGGACAAAGTTGGGGTTATATAAGAGAATAACTTAAATAACTTAAACCATTATGTGTCTGACTTACTCCTATAATAATTCCCGTTAAAGGATTAACGGTCATTATAACAAGTCATCATAATCATTTTCGTATATTTTGACTGTTTTCATTATCATTTGGAGCATAAATAGTACATTACTGCAGGGGCCAGCAAAAGAGTCATTAATAGACGAACGTGTAAATACACATTCGTAAGTCCATCAATTTCTAGTTGTGGCCAAGGCTTGTATAGTGCTTTTCTCAAAGAATGCGCGGAAATTAAAACTAAGTAGAACTGTATACATGACGAACAACGAACAAATTTTTCACGTGCTAAAGGCCTCATTTGTTTTTTGTTTTCATTATCAAACAGGTTTCTTTTTCAAGCCATTTCAAAACTTAAATAAAACTCCGATATGTTGCCTATTTTAGTTACCATATTTTGAAGTAAACAAATCGTTCCATTTTTAAAATACACGATAGATATGAATTTACATATATATTTATTTGGCCGCTAAAACACGACAGATATGGATTTTCATACATTTTTTGCCGGCCGCTGCTCGTATGTATTTGGTCAGTACAGCAATTTCGATTTATCTCGAAGAAGGTTGCCAAAATAATGCTCTAATTTCCAAGCATGTTTGAGAAAAATATTACTACATGCTTTTCACGTATTAAAATATTTTTTGGATTTCCCGCTAAAGTAATTTAATTACTGTTTAGTGACATCACAATTTTTATCAAATATCGAGCTATGGGTATCTTATAATATTTTCTCCATTTAGTTATTTATTGAACACTACTAAAGCTAATAGTATGAGATTTACGAAGTATGAAATCGCATGACGGTTCGAGTGACAATCAATAACGGTACCTACTCATAACAAGACCTATTTTTCGAAAGAAAATAATTCATAAAGAACACAAGGAACATTAATGACTATAATTCATGTTTGTTCATAATTTATAATTTAAGAATAAGTAGTTTATTAGCCAACTTTCCTAAGTAATATACAAGGCACGTAACATATTGTCGTGTGCTTTTTATATTCAATAATATCAAACTAATCATAGTCGCTGTGAATTGTTTAAATTAGTCTTTATATTAATACATAGAAACTAAATTATCCTTTGTAGGTATCTAGCGATGAAAAACAAACAGTAGCTGACAAGAAAAATTAAATATGTAAACCATTGGTTGAGACTTAAGTCTCAACGAAATATGGAGCATGTAGTTGAATTTAATTACTGACCGATTATGTACGGTTTTCCGATTTGTTTGTCGAAATACCCTTGAACTTAGATAAATAATGGTTTTTCATTTTCCATTCGCTACGGGTTGAGAGCCCTCAGCGCTCACCCACAGTCCGGATAAAGTTGTCATAGCCATCTGACGCTAACAACTAAGACACACACAAAAAAAAATCCATTCGATCATAAATTTATATTATCGTCAGTCTAGTTTCAAAAGACAGAATTTAGTTTTAAATAAGATATCCGAAAAAGATTTAACTTGACACAAATTTTGTATATATTCAAAGACATTTTAAAATTGTTTGTGATATTTAATGACCTCTCGGACTTGATCTCAAATTTCTTTTTGTGGTTTCACTTCAATCTTTAAAGTAAACATTTATATATATAATTATAATTAATGCAATTTATTAGAATTAATGAATACACAAAAAACTTCAAAAAATCAGAGGTGCGTATCGTCCAGTTGAAATTCTAAAACTGCTATGTACCTACCTATATTAAAAACTATTGATCTTCCCGCTATGTTACAACGGGATTGCTGAAAATCAAAAATTTCATCGGAATTCCTTACATTTACGGTCATTAATATTAGTAAGTTTTGGAATCTAAATAAATGCATGAAAATAAGTGAAATGAATACTGGCGTTTATTTACGAAGAGGTATTTAGAGCACAGTGCTGGCAACACTAACGTTATTATATACATGCAGAGAGGCAGATATATGTTTCGACAGAATGCAAAGACGACATATATGGTATATTGAGGTAATATATACTTATTATTTATATTGTTAGTATATAGTGTTTAGAGTTAGCGACATCCGTTTACACTTCTACCTTCGGTCTCTTTAGTTTGACAGTGACCGGTTCGCATTCCACTGTTTCTTCAATTGTCTCTACGATCATGTTTATCACCCAGTTCAACTTTTTCTTCCTACAGCTGGGCTGTGTCGGGGATTCAGATGTGCCCCCCTCTGTCCCTTCAGTGCTCGTTCGGGTGCTCTCTATTATCTCCTCTGGTATCGATTCTTTTACTTTACGTTTCTGTCAAAACATATAGCATTTTGTATATATGTATATATATATTTTTGTATACTGGTGGTTATTTTATTTAATGTGACACACAGTTTTGAGGATCTTTACTATTTTTTTTTTAATATCTAAAATTTGGATAGTTATATATGCTCTTTTCATAATTCGGAATTATGTTAATGTACCGTTTTGTCATCTAAAGCGATCCTTGATACAGCTACGGTATTATATAAATAAAGTTTTCTCCGTATGGCAGTAGTCTTTATAAGTAATCAAGAATACTTAGACTATTGTGAATCAAATGTGGATTGTGAAAACACCTAGTCCGGGTCAGTATGGCAACATGGAACACAGGTAACGCGACGACAAATACTGAAACGATTGAACATATAAGTTACCTGCTTGTGTGTGCTACTGAGAATCGTGCGACAGTTAGTATTAAGCTTTAATGCGAAAGCGTCGTAATATTATTAGTTCCATATGTTTTATCTTTTCTTTTCTTGTGGTAATAATGTTACAGTCAGTCAGCAAGATTTTGCAAATGCTACGAGTCCCGCATCTAGGGAGCGTCGCGCTCGTGATAAATAAATATCGAGATATAGAAATAAATTTGACAGTAATTATTTTGGTGGATGTATTAAAAACACAATATTATATAAAAAATTTAATGAATATAAAAAAATATTTATCTAAAAGAATAGATTTTTTAAATTTTCTCGAATAATAATAGCAGAAAGGTTTTTGGAAATGTGTTTTTTCATTTATATCATGTTACTTTTTATTTATACATAGAGCTGAGTGGTAGCGGCTACGAATACTATCATCCCTTACTTTGCTCGTGGATGTCATAAAAGACGACTAAGAGCATTATACCGACCTTGACCAACTCCATCTGATGCCGTTTGGTCAACAATTACATTCCCAAAGACGTCAACCCACGTCTGGCAGGCGGCCGGTCATAAAACTATTGCCAATAACTTTTACAATATGTACTATGTAAGAAGAGTACCTACATATTGTGTCGACCCCAAGTAATTGGGATAAGAGTAGGAGAATGATGACTTTTATTTATAGATACATAGAATAGTTTTGATATAGGTACAGCATGTTTATTATAGTTAATAGCTGTAATTCGTAAAGCCAAACAAGAACTGTGAATGGATTATTTAATAATGGTCTTAGTCGAAGAAAATTATGTACACTGTATAATGTGAAGTTTCTTTTAATGTACGAAGTTAGCGGCCTCCTTATGAGGATTTTGAAATTCATCTACCAGACTTGCAGGATCTCATATATTAGATTATTTGAAGAAAAACAGCCATGTAAACAGTAAAGGCTTCGAGCCAGGTACAGATAGTCATTATATCAATTGAATTAAAAATATTAATGCGCTCGAAATGCGATGTCTACGGAAAATCTGTGGAGTTAGGCTGATCGATCGCATTCGTAATGACGACGTAAGAGAGCGAGTAGGTATGAAAGAGAGTATACAGATTGGTCACGTACTGAAGGAAGGTGTGGAGTCAAGAGTCTCCGAAACCGGCGAGCGTGTATGAAGAGAATTATGAATGTGGAGGAAGCGAGTGAAGTATGCAAGGATAGAGTTCTCTGGCACTCTGTTCTCTCTGCCTACCCGGCAATGGCGGGATGATATGTATGTATGTAATTAAAAATAGTTTAGTGTATTTTTTGAGTCGTAAGAAGCGTGGTAACTAAGGATGTTGCGGATATGAAATTTCGGACTTGCATACGGCTATTAGAATTATACCGGTTATGAATATGAGAGTTATTTCGAATTAACCCACAATTAAGGATATTGGATTTTTATGATATTGTAAAAGGGAAATATAATTAAATTTCCGTTATGGTGGTGATTATCGTATTATTCCCCTTTATATAGAAGAAGGTTACGTTTAGGCTGTCACTTGGGCTAGCTGAAAGAGAACCCATCGTAATATGTCTCATACAGACACCGACTATATCTGAAATTATTCTAAACTTTAATATCCACTTTGATTACAGTTTCAGATATATTTTAATTTCGGATATATATTATAGTTTCGGTTATCATAGAGCTCCATAACATCCCTAGTAAGAACGATTAAAAATGGTTTAATGAAAATCCAATGGTTAGAACTTGAATTGAAACCGATGAAATATTTAAAAAAAAAGCATATAATTACACATTTAGGGTATTATTACATACAAGATGTGCTGCCAGCCTGTGTCGGTGCCTCGCAAGCTCGAGGGAGAGTGATCTCGCGGCGAGGGCGAGAGGTTTATGTTGCGTGTTTCTGGGCTCCCTTCCGTACAGCTCTGCAGCGTCCGCACCTCCTTTTGCACTCATTGGACATACTGCTAAAGACTCACTAAGAGTACGTTTCAGGAGAGAACCCGCGAATCTATAGAAAATAAATTATGCATTTGTGTATTAATTATATTATCATTTTTTTGGAAGTAATCCCACTACACACTCCGACCACTGTAAATTTTGTAAGCCAAGATTCACAATGGTCTCCATATATGACATTTGAGAAGTCCAAGGATGAAAGTAATACTAATTTACTAGCCAAAATGATTATGGGACCATTAGGGGCCGTCCATTAATCGCGTGATCTTTTTTTTTGGCATTTGTTAACCCCCACCCTTCGCCTTGGGGATACGTGGTGAGGTTTAAGACTATGACCCTCCTCCCTCACCAACATCACGTGTATTTTTAGTACCTACAAAGATACTACTACTACAAAGTACCTATTCTCGATCATTTTTCGTTTTTTATACTTTGCAAAAAGGTCTTTATACAGATCACTTACTTTAAACATTGTTTTAACGCAGAACGTATGAGTTAACGTTTTATGCATATGTATTCGGCTCCTAAACAGAATAACTGGCGTCTGGCGTGCCAAGAGATTTCGGTTTGGAAATCCCGCGTTTGACGAAAAAATATATACATGTGATATCTTGCTACAACCCCGTGATATTTCTTGACTTTTGTCAAACTGCTCCCCCTTTCAAGCCTCACGTGATTAATGGATAACCCCTTACTCGCTAGTAAACAAGTTTAAGTAAATAATCTAGCATGCTGAATCTCTATCGATAAATATCGGAAAAGGCAACATTACGATACGATCAATAAAAGCTGAGCATTAATGAAAAATTTCGTACTTTTGAGAGTTTCGTTTGCGCGTGCTGTGCGCGTTATAGATCTTATAACCCACTCTTTCTAACCCTTGCTCTCTTTCTCTTCCACGTGACGCAGACGAAGTTGAGTGAGTCAGTTAGTTATATATATATTTGAAATAGAACTACTTTCACGGATTCTATCGCGTTTGTGTTTGATTTTTAATTTCCCAAAGTTTCAACATCTTACAAAGTTCATTCCTCCCGTTATTTATCGTCCTCCCATGACTATGAACGTTGTAAAGTGTTCGAAACGTCGGGAAATTAAAAATCATATACAAACGTGATAGAATCCGTAAAAATAGTTTTGTTTCAAATGTGTAATACTCATGTGAACCCCAGCAATTAATAGTTATATATACCTGATCACAGCCAAATCTCGAGAGTCTAACTCTCTATTCTTGTGTTCGCCAGAGTCTGAATCGATGATGGGATCATTCAACCATTGATTGAACTGCTCGTACACTTCTTCCAGCTCGGAACTGTGATAAATATGTATTTATAAATATTTAATATTTTTAATTTTATACATTTTATTTTGTCCTTAGTACCCATATCTGTATACCAACATAATAAAATTGTAACACACTGATGTTTGTAGGTACATTATAGAATTAGTAAAAAAAAAAATAGTTGAGCAATAGAAATCTAAGTAATTTTTTTTTTTTGGATTCTTTGTTTATTTTTTTAGACAATACTCGGCGCTAAAGAAATTATTTAAAAAAAAAAACTAAGTCTTTAGGTGAGCAATGGAAACCTAAGTAGAAAAAAAAATACTTTTTTTGGATTCTTTGTCTACTTTATTTCTTTTTTAGACAATACCCGGCACTAAAGAAATAATCCTTGTATTGCGGGGATCTTTATAAATTTAAAATTTAACGGATACAAATTAAACTCAGATTCAGAACAATTAAGTATTTGTGGATCGCACAGAGCATTGTTTTACGTAGGAATTAAAAACCATGACACCGGCATTGTAGGTCGGTATCTCATCGGTCGATCTATTTTTTAGAATACAAGTACATAAAATTGTATGTTAGATGCACCGATACTTGAGATTTAACTTTTTTTTTTAAATTTATTAACGGCTATGGATACAAGTCCTTTAAGCAGAGATTTAACTTAAAATTTGGTGTTGTCTGTGTTAAAAAATAATAATAAACCATATATTTAATTTAATAAATATCTAAGCTATCTATCTAACACAAGGGAAGTAATTGTATAGATAAAATAATTTGCACTTACGTGTATTCTGTGCTGAAACTATATTTTGAGCTATTGCCAGATTCTTGCCTACAGAGCGGCTTTGGCCTCGGTGTTGGATTACCGTTGCTAATTGTTTCTTTTTCTGTCAGCACGAAACCTACGGAGCCTCCGCGTTTTACTCTGTTAAAATATTTAAAGATATATTTAAAAGTTATAAAGGAAAAATTGTATTGTTAAAACATAATTTTTAATAGATAATTTGAATTGGAATTCGTCACAGAAATATCCGAAAAAAAATATTACCTTAAATTTGATTTTTGTTTTAAACATAAGTTAATTTTTTACATTTACATACAGGGTGTAAGGGGACCGCTCCCGAAAACAAAGACAGGTAACCCTACTAGTCCTACTTGTAATGATAGGCTAGGAAAAAAATCGATTGGGATGAAAAAAAAATTTTTTTCACCACGCGAGGTCGTTGAACTCTTGATCGTGAGTTTTGAATAGATTGCGTCTTTTCTCATCTGAGTATAGTTACGTATTTTTATAGAGTTATCGTTACATGGCACTATCCTAATACGATGGAATGTAAAAAAAATTAAAAATATATGTGAAAAAAAAAATTTTTTTTTCATCCTGATCGATTTTTTTTCTAGCCTATCATTACAAGTAGGACTAGTAGGGTCACCTGTCTTTGTTTTCGGGAGCGGTCCACTTCCACCCTGTATAGACAATAGGTATAAATAAATAAAATAGGTATAATACAGCTATACACCGTGGAATCTAATTGGCTGTTTTCCCGAAACGTAGGGGAGATGTAGGCAATGAGAGTCAGTTGGCAATGGTGATCACCTTAAAATGAAAAAAACCGATCACGATCAAGCAATACTTATATGCCTATACCCTAGCAATATGTAATTCCCGTGCGCGGCCGGTGACTGGCTCAGTTCGCACGACGCGTTTGAGAGTGACAGTTGTTTGAAAGTTTTGCACGATTTTCATCTAATTTTTCGAGTTGATAAATCTAAATGTAAGTCACAAAATAACAAATATTTATTTCTGTACTTGTGATATGTAACAGTCGTAGCATTTTAGCTTGCAAATCAACAGTCATATTGTTATTAAAACCTAAAATTTCTCGTCATGAATTTTTTTTTCGTCTCGTTGTCCATGTAGGTAATCGGAATCGGGTGATCCCAATTACCTACATAGTGATCCCCATTGCCCACATTATCTAGCCTCGATAAAACAGTAATATTATTTGTTGGTAGATGCCGAAAGGTCGTGCTAGAAAGACTAATAAAGCTAACTGGACTATAGATCACCTGGAAAAGGCTGTAAGGCTCATTAATAAGCAAAAACATTCAATAAGCCCAACCGGTGCAATATATAAATGTTCAGACAACGGCTGGATAAATGAAGAACTATGCCTTGAATGGCTCAAGCATTTTACCCAGTATGCCAAACCTCCTGTAAAAGAACCGACTCTATTGGTATTGGATAATCATGCGAGCCACATTTCCCTGGCCATCTATGAGTATTGTAAGAAAAACTACATATATATGTTATCCTTACCACCCCATGCATCTCATCGCATGCAGTCATTGGATGTGTCCTTCTTTGGTCCATGCAAAGCTGCATATAAAAGAGAATGCGACTTATTCATGAAGAGTTAACTATTACAAAGAATAACACCCTATGATGTTGCTTCGTTGGCCAAAAAAGCATTCTCTAACGTTGCCTCCATAAGCAAGGGCGAAGTTGGATTCAAAGCAACGGCCATATTTCCTATAAATCCCAATGTTTTCTGTTTTTTTTTTTTTTTTTTTTTTTTTTCAGACGAAGACTTTACAGCGTCAGGAACTGGGACGCGGTCGCATCCTTCTGCGAGGCAATAGTCTCGCGGAAGGAGGCGGCGGAGCGCGTGCGCGAGGAGCGTCCTCGACGACGCGAGCCGCCGCCGGCAACTGGGGCGGCGCAGGCGGGATTACCTGCGCCTGATGCCGCCCTAGCCGAGGCCGCGGGTGACTGGATCGGGGATTTAGTCCGTCACCCGCCGAGAGGCCGACCGCGTGAGGAAAGACCGACATCCTACCCGAGGGGGGGACGTCGGTCGAGGAGAGGGTACTCCTCAGGGGTATTCCGTCGGGCCAGCCACTGACGTCAAGTCACTCTGCTCCGGTGGTTGGCCCAACGACGAAGGCGACGTCACGGGTGGGTTACGGGTGTGCATGCTTACGCCCCTCTGTCACCCCGGACGGAGTGGTGCGAGACGAGTGCGAAGACTTTATGGCAAGTGAAGTCCTTCAATTAAAGCCAATTGTTGTTCAAGATCTTGCTGACTTTATTTCTGAATCGCCTTCTGCTGGTACTGTCGACTCTGTATCATTCCTAACAGCTGCTGAGCTACAAAGCAATATTCCTATACAAAGTACATTCACATTTTGTTCCACAACTTCTGAACCAGTAACTGCATCGTTGACTCAATTTGATATACCATTAACGTCTAAGAATCTGCCAAGTACTCATGATTTCATTCACGTGCCTAAGGAAATAACTGTTATCAAGACAAGGAAGACAAAAACAACACGCCACGATTTTAACATCTACACCTATCAAAGACACCTTAGTAGAAAAAGAAAATAAAAGGAAGTTAAAAACTGTAAAAAATAAAGAAAAAGAAGTAGGAAAGAAGAGCAAGCCACAGAAGGTCGGCCGTGAGAGGGTTAAGAAGAAAATTCTGCAGGACTCCTATGATACTTCGACATCAGATGTGAACACGGACGAGTTATGCCAGGATGACGAAATTGACGACGTAGAAGGTGGCGGTAACTTATGCCTTGTATTTGGTAAATTCGGACGAGACAATGAAATATGGTACCGGTGCACTTCTTGTGGGCTCTGGGCTCATGCTGACTGTACTGGTTGGGACTCTGCGCACAATTATGTGTGCGATAGGTATTGATCACTATTGTCCACACGCTGAACACAATTGCCATCCGATGTTGACAATAGTGATCAAATTTAATTTTTTTTTTTTTTTATTGTACTAAATTTAATAAACCAAATTGATAAAAGTTGATCTCAGTTGATAGTTAAGATAGTGAAGTTTTTAATAAAAATATTGCAATAAATAGTTGGTTAATAGATTTGATTTTTTTTTCATTCTCGCTTAAGTGATCCCCATTATGTACATCTCCCCTATATACTCAGTTAATGATATAGAACCATAATATAGCATTTATTCAATAAAATAAAAACATAAATTCTAGTCATTTGCAATCCCGGACGTTTCCTTAAAATATCATTTTTGCATAACTGTAACATGTTTTGTCTAATAATTTTGTTATACCTACGGTCGTTTGAGAGCATCGACCGTAGCTATCAACCTACGGTCAATGCCTTGGTTACTTACTTTCTTTAATTACTTTAAAACCATGCCTCCATTTTCTCAAGAATTTCTTCTTCTAATCGAGCAGAATGTCGGCGACACCTACCTCTAGCCTGAGCACGTGTAAGCACTCAAAACTGCCTGTGGGTTAGTAGGCGTTATGTGGCTGATAAAATTATCGCTGTTGTAGGCACAGGCGGATTTATAATGCCACATCTGCGTAACGAATCCAGGTGTTCTGGCTGAGCGTACAGGCATCTAGCCTTCGCCAAGTTGTCTCCAGCAATCGCATAAAAACGAACCATGTCTAAGTTAAAGTAGAGTGGCTACGTCAGAATACTGGTAATGACTTGTCATTTTTTCGCACTTACTAGCACTCGCGTTCGGGATTTGTTATAAACATATGATATACGTCTAAGCCGTTTGGCAAAAAATTGCAAACTGACCTATTAAAACATAGACCAAGGTCGCGCGGCTCGGGCGCATCAAAAGCAAGGAGTGCGTGCGGGACGCGGGCGGGCTACGAGCTACAGTGCCTAAATATTTTTTACCTATTATTGCGATTTAATTCGAATGCTATGTTGTAGGCATGTTGGGAACAATACCGTTGCATATCAGACAAACTTAAGAACGTCTATTTATCAGACTTTTTTTTTCAATGTATTATGTTTTTAGTTATGTGGGGATATTAAGAATGATTAACTGAGTACATACGTTTCAGGCAAACAGCCAATTAGATTCCACGGTGTATATTACAGAGTATTCGATAACGATTGGGCACACAATATCTATTTTCGCCAACCAAACTACTATAGTTTGGTTGGCGATAACCAGTCAACGGTAAGGGAACGTAACCACACTATTTTAACTCATTTTAGGCAATTTTTAACCGCCTGCGTGACTCGCAATCTTGAAAAACGTCTAATTTTGTTCAAGCGTAGTATTTTTGAGGACCCCTTCTGCCGAAAAGTTTCAGGTTGCCTAACCTTTCACATAGATATTAGGTATTTAACTAAACAAAAAACCACAGTTGTCATGGCGGTCAATGGAGTTGTTCATGACTAAAGACCGAATAATTCTAAATAATTACATACATACATACATAGCCTCACGCCTGTTTCTCAAAGGGGTAGGCAGAGACTACGGATTGCCACAAACCACGATCCTGACATACCTCCATCGCTTCATTCACGCTCATCACAGTCTTCATGCATGCTCTACGATTACGCGTACTCTTAATCTGACCTTTCACTAACACATCTTCAATTTGATCCAGGAAAGTACGACGTGGTCTTCCCCTTGTAATCCCACTCACACTCGCTTTGTATACTTGTTTAGTCAACCTTTCTTCACACATTCTTTCCACGTGTCCAAACCACCTCAGCATACCCTTTTTTATCTTTGTCACTACTTCTTCATTCACACCACAGCGCTGTCTTATAACACTATTCCTAATTTTATCTTTCAGACTTACACCACACATACTACGAAGAGCTTTCATCTCTACAGCATTTCTACTTTCATGTCTTCCCTGCTAAATCCAACTTTCACTGCCATACATGAGAGTGGGAACTAATACTCCCTTATGTACAGCTAGGCGTGCCTTTTTAGATACATTCCTACTCTTCATAAAAACGTACAATGCCCCATTCACTTTATTATCAGCATTTACTCGTATTTCAACATCTTCATCATTTTTACCATCACTAGTAAACAGCACACCCAAGTATACAAATTCTCTCACCTGTTCCAATCCCTCACCATTTATAAAAATATTACATTCCGTCATACATTTATTCCTTTCAAAGACCATTACTTTCGTCTTACTTACATTTACTTTCATACCTTTTCATACATTTATTCCTTTCAAAGACCATTACTTTCGTCTTACTTACATTTACTTTCATACCTTTTCTTTCAAAAGCATCATGCATAGTAGTTACCATCGCCTGTAAGTCGACGCAAGTAAAACCTGATCATCGGCATAAAGAAGACATTTGACGAGTAACTCATTCATTCTTAAACCACATTCATTATTTTTCAAATCTTGCAAACAGCTATCCATAAATAGGTTAAACAGCCACGGTGATGCTACACATCCCTGTCTAACACCTTTATGAATGTTAAACCATTCAGTGTAGGACCCATTTATCCTTACGCAGGCTCTGGAATCCTTATAAATGGATTTCAGCGCCTGAATAAGGTGGCCATGTACCTCATATATAGATAGTAACGACCACAGTTCATTCCTCCTCACTTTGTCATAAGCCTTTTCCAAATCAATGAAAGTGCAAAGGACTTTCTGACCTTTAGCCAAAAATTTTTGCGCCATGTATCGTAAAGAGAAAACTTGATCCGTGCAACCCATACTCTTTCAAAAACCCGCTTGTGCATCCCATATTTTCTTTTCGGTCATTTTCACTACTCTTTCAATCAACTCACTTTCGCATACAGTTTGCCGACAATGCTAAGGAGACTTATGCCACTGTAGTTTCTACAATCTTGCCGTGAACCTTTCCCTTTGTAGAGAGGTACGATTACCGCCTGACACTAGTCTCTAGGTACTCGGCCATTAGTCCAGCAAAGATTGAAAAGCTGGTATAGGATGTTAGTTGTAATATCTTCTCCAGTCGTCAGCATTTCAACTGTAATCCTGTCGTATCCTGCAGACTTACCCGCTCTCATACCTTTCAATGCATTTGTAATTTCTATCATACTTATGCATTCTCCTTCCTCGAGATCTCTTTCATTCACAAATGATAATTTTTGTGGCTCTTCTCTTTCAAATAAGCTTTCAAAGTATTCCTTCCATCGCTCTAATATACATTCTTCTCCATACACCGTCCTTCCATATTTATCCCTGATCGAGACTAGCTCTGTATTTTGCGCTTTGCCTCGAGCCGATCTTATGGACTTCCAGAAAATCTTCGAGTTAGTTTGGAAATCCTTCGACAATCTTCTATCGTACTCGTCTTTTTGATCTTCTTTCTTTCTTCTAACAATTTCTTTCACTTCCCTTTTTTTTCTCTTATATTCTTCTTTGGCTATATCTATGTCATCATTCGTTGCTTTCTTCATTCTCTCATTGGCTCTGACAGCAAGCCAATCTACCTAGGCTTTCTTCTTCTCACGAACTGCACTCTGCACATCTTTATCCCACCATATATTCTTCACCTTGTTTACCTTCATTCTTCTAGTCACGCCACATATTTCTGTAGCAACATTTACCACCTGTTCTTTAAAAGTCTTCCATAATTCTTCCATACTACAAATATCAGCTGCATGAAAAAACTTTTCCTTTAGTTTACTTTTGTATTTATCTCTAATATACTCATCTTGCAAATTTTCTACTTTTATTCTTTCTAGCACACTTTTCGGGTTATGTGTCCGGTTTCGCCACGTTTTCATAAGATCGCTTATTCTAGTCATTACTAGAAAGTGGTCTGTATGAATACTAATACCGCGATATACCCTAGTGTCTAGTATTTTCTTTCTGAGCCTTTCATCTACTATTACAAAATCAATTATACTCTTTCTTACATTCTTTGTTTCACGTGTATTTATATGGATCTTTTTGTGTTCAAACATAGTGTTTGTAACACAAAGATTCCATTCCAAGCACACCTCTAGTAGACTTTGACCATTTTCATTCACGCTTTGATTACCAAACCTTCCTAAAACCTTTTCAAATCCTTCTCTGCTTACTCCTAACCATCCATTAAAATCCCCTAGCAAAATCAACCTTTCATTCAAATTACATAATCTCAAAACATCCCGCAGTTCCGCCCAAAATTTCTCTCTTGCATCCTGTTCACATTTATTGTTATATAATCCCACGTTCACAGGAGCATATACTCCTACAACAAAAATACGAGTCAGACCTACTTTCATCCTTATCCATACTAATCTAGCATCTCATACTCCTTCACACATTGAGCCATTCGAGCAGAAAGAATGAGACCAACTCCCTGACAGGCTCTACTAGTCATTGGTACCCCGGACCAGTATGCCGTGTAAAGTCCATGACTAGTAATGTCACATCCCTTTCGCTTCGTCTCATTCACACAGAGAATATCAATCTTTTTATCATCCATCATTTGACATACCTCATTTAATTTCTCTTTCATTCCTCCTCCTACATTTAGCGTGGCAAAGCGTCACTCCGTAGACCGTTATAATTGCTTTTTTAAAAATATCAAATACGTATAACGAATGTTTTTGCTTGACATATGTATGATAATATTATCCTATAAGTGCAATGTGAGAAAAAAACAATCATTTTTAGGTTTGAAAAGTTCTTGATTTTTATATATCGAGAGTAGAGCAAGACCTCAACGCTTCGCTTATTCGAGGCGTGCAAAAGTATAATATTTATTAATAATGAATATGTATTTTAAATGGATTGGCCGTGTAGTAATAGAGTGAGGATACTATTTACCAGCTTCCTGCCCGTGGGCGTCGTAAAAGACGACTAAGGCATAGATATGCATATAATATCTATCCCTTGAAGAAAGTTCAATATAATACCCTATAACAACCCGTCCAATCAGCGTAGTTTAGTTGATGGACTTTGGACGACGATATTGTCTAAATCGCATTGTCCTTTAGAATTAAATAAAAATCAATAATTTTAATGTAGAATAATGAATTTTTACACACCTAATGTCATTGTCATGGACTTCAGCACCGGATATGCTGATCCCTACTGCGTAACTTGAACTGTCAGTAGACCAATCACCAGTACTGGTTGTAGAAGAGTGTTCCACTTCTCTTCGCAGCGCTTCTCTTAGCCTGTCCGCAAAACTTAACCTTCGTTCTTCAGTAGATAGCTCTTTGAGGTACTGGAATGAATTTGGACGAGCGCTTTCACCGCGGCCTTCATCTTCGCTGCCTGAGAAAGAAAAACAGTCAAGAGTTAAGAAATTAAAAATAAGTTAAGCCATCCATCCCAACAGAAAAAGCCTACACTAAATCATAAACCCTTAACACAAATTAACGTAGTATACACTCATACAGACAAATAAGTATTTGTGAGGCGAACGACGTCGCTGCGTGGGGATCGAACCCATGACACTTAGCACAATAGATCGTTATTTCGATTACTCCGCAATCTGTGAAGTCAAAGAAAATTTACTTAAAAAACTTACTTAATAACACGTAGGACTTGAATCCACAATTAATGAAAATCCATTCCAACCAACTTATTGGAATAAGCTGTGGACTAGGATAGGTACGTATGTATGATGATCAAATATTTTCTTTATCTTTCCTTATCATCTTTACGGGGGTACATTTTGTTTATGATTAGAATATAATTTTTATTGCTTATAGTGGCAAATGAACATGCTGCACAACTGATAGTAAGAGTTTCTGCCGCTCACAGACTTTTGCAATACCAAAAGTATTGCTAAGCTAGGCCACCTAACTACCAAGCCCACCTCTTTTTTTTTTTTTTTTTGTGTGTCTTAGTTGTTAGCCTCAGATGGCTATGACAACTTTACCCGGACTGTGGGTGAGCGCTGAGGGCTCTCAACCCGTTAAAGTTAAGCGACCGATCCCGAGGGCACCCCCTGTGGGGTACGGACCTCGGCTCGGGGAGTCGCTGGCAAAGTGGGTTCACCCACGTTTATGATTTGAACGCGACACGATTTCCGACCCCGACGGCGGGGACGGAATCGTGGATATTTATTTATCAGGGCCGCGCGGGCTGTGTATGCCTCCGTCTGGGCGAGCGAGATAGCGTCATCGGGTTCGTCGAGGATTAGTCGCGGTTGTCGGATCGCGGATATTTTTGATGGGGTATAGCTAGACGCCCTAACCGTTATGGGGTTAGGGTGAGTGGCGGCAGAGTCGAAGTAGCGGCGAGAGCACTGCTTCATGTACTGCCTGATGGTCGGCAGGCCGAGATCTATGTGAAGATCCACATTGCGCATGTACCACGGTGCTCCCGTCGCACGGCGCATGAACCTATTCTGGAGTGCTTGTAAACGGTGTAACCTGAAGGGTTTCGCTTGTGTAAACACCACACTGGCATACGTCATGATAGGGCGTATGCAGGCGATGTATAATCTAACTTTACTACTGAGGGATAGCTTGGCTTTGGCGTGCAACAAGCTATGTAATCGTCCTAGCACAAAAGCTGCGCGCGCGCGAACACGCTTTATGTGCGGACCGAAGGTCAGGCGACTGTCCAGGGTGACGCCCAGATATTTGACTTGCCTAGTCCAGGGAATGGACTGGTCTGACATGGTTATACGTGGGAATGAAGCCATAGGATGGATGTGATCCGTCCACCGATGGAACATGATCGCTTGGCTTTTTGTGGGATTGATGGTAATTCTCCATTTCCTAGACCATTTGTCTAGGGCGGTAGCCGCATTTTGGAGATTCCTGATTACTGTTTCTACGGAACGACCTGCATAGAAGATGGCAGTGTTGTCAGCGAAGAGTGCTGTTTGCACATACTTCGGTTGTGGGATATCGCTGGTGTACAGCGTGAATAAGATTGGAGATAGCACCGATCCCTGGGGGACGCCGGCTTTAAGTGGGTGCGGTGCGGAGAGAATACCTTCTACCCGGTAGCAGAAGCTACGATTGGCTAGAAAGTCTCTGACTATCATAACTAAGTAGTGGGGAATATTTAACTTTAATAATTTGAAAATAAGGCCATTATGCCAGACTTTGTCAAACGCTTTTTCTACATCGAATAGAAGCATGCCCGTGAAATAGCTATGTTGTAGCTTAACACTGGCATACACGACTATTCGATGTACTTGCTGAACGCAAGAATGTTGCGTGCGAAACCCGAATTGAATCGGCGGGATTAGGGCGTTAGCCTCTGCGTGTGTTCTTAGACGGCTAAGAATGACACGTTCATAGATCTTTGCGAAACTATTGAGTAAACTAATTGGTCTATAAGAGGACGGTTCGGTACGTTTCTTGCCGGGTTTGTGGATTCCAATGACCACGGCTTGTTTCCATTGATATGGAAATATATAATTGGACATTGCGGCGTTAATTATTGCTGTTAAAATAGTAAGTAATGACAGGGGGAAGAGTCTTATGACTCTGTTCGATATACCGTCCGAACCGGGGGATTTCCTGGGGAGGAGGCCCTTGACAATCGTTCCGACCTCATCCACTGTCGCTGGTGGGATAGGCTCGTCTGTGGTGACGTTTGTGGTGGGTGTACGCGATGTACGACGCTCCACCTCGCTGTTTACGAGTTCGGTGTGTCGCGCGTTGCTGTATTGTGTGTTGGACGTACATTGCTGCTCAAGGCTATCTGCCAGGCATTCGGACTTTTCTTCGTCCTCGAACGCAGGTGGCTGGTTGGGGCGAGTTAGGGGAGGCATGGTGGACACTGTGTCCTTTTTGAAGGAACGGGCTAAATGCCAGTAAGCCTGGTGTGACGGCACCAGTTCACTTAGCGTGGCATCCCATCTATTTTGCCGAACTTCTTGTACTGCTTGTTTGACCGCCCTCTGCAGCGACCGCATTCGAAGGCGGTTATCTTCGCAGGGGAAGCGGTCATAAGCTCGTATGGCTGCGTTCTTTTGCCTTAGCAAGTCACGGACGTCAGCGGGTAGGCGCCATTGACGATCGCTCGTGTTTGGCACCCTCCGTGAACAATCGCTAACTAGCGATTGTACGTGGCTAGTGAGGGAATCGATCGCGGACGTAACGTCCTCTTGGGTATTTAAATTGGTCGGGATTTGATCTAGGTGTACTGACGAGGAGGACTGGAGTTTGTCTCTCAGTCGGTTCCAGTCCGTACACACTTTGGTGTTGGGAGGGTTTGTGCCTGAAGGGCCATATCGGGGGGCGAAATCTTCTACCACCGGACGGTGGTCTGAGGTAAGCTCATGAAGTACCTCTATTGAACATAAACGTAAGTTTATGTTCTTTAGGAGGGCTATGTCTAATACGTCGGGCCTGTGCTCAACGTTGTGAGGAAAGTGCGTGGGTTCGATAGGTGCTATTATATCGAAGCTTAGCTGATCGGCGTAAGTCTCCAGGGCCCTGCCTCTGGTGTTGGTGGTGTGGCTATTCCACGACTTACTTTTGGCGTTTAGATCGCCTGCGATAAGCACGGCGTCGCCTAGGTCTAACAGAGCTTTGAGGTCGCTCGATAAGAGGGCATTCCTCCCGTTGTTGCGCGGGAGAGGGAGATATGCTGATGCTATAATCAGTGGTTGATGGCCGGTAAGGGCCAATCTACAAACCGAGGCTTCAATGTACGTCATGGCTGGGGTTTCTAGGGGCGTGCAGTGCAGCGACCTTTTGTAATAAATGAGGGTCCCGCCTAGGCGGGAGTGAACCCGATCGTTGCGCACTACATTGTAGTTTGCAATTTTCGGGTCTCTGTTGCAGGGCTTGAGAAAGGTCTCCTGGACCAGAAGAAGGTCGAGCTGCTGGTCTTGTAGTAGTGTGCCTATTTCGTCTCTCTGTCGGGAGAGACCGTCCGCGTTAAAAAACCCTAACTTGAGTGTTCGTGGTTTGACTCTGCCTAATGGTGTGTACGTATCCGTACTAGGCGATGAAGGAACCTAGGCTCTCTAGAACGGACGAGAACCTAATGGCTGTGTTTAAAAGCGCGAGGCTATTGCCTTGGTTTTTGCGCACCTCGGCTGCGACTTCGCGAATTTCATCTGAGTTTATTATTTGCGCGAATCTAACCACCAGGTCTAGATCCGTATCTAGTCTCCCAGTGGGTGCCGCGTGTGTGTTAAGCTTTGGGCCCTGAGGGGGCTTAGGATGGCCCACGGTGGGCTGTTTATGCCCTACGGTTGGCGCCTTAGGAATATTATTATTGGAAGAAGACGGTGTCGCGATCGCGGGTGCCGGCATCTTAGTCTGGGAGGGCAGAGGTGGGAACTCCACCTTGCTGGAAGTTTTAATCCACGGATTTTTAGGTGGGGTGTAGGGTTTGGGTGGGGCTTGTGGTACCAGAGGGTACCTTGGGGGGGTGGTCCCCTAACAAATGGACGTGGTGCACGTGGGCAGCCACGATAATTTGGGGGGTGTCCCACCTGACCGCAGAGCACGCACGACGGTGGTGTCGTGCTCTTGATGGGGTCGTTGACTTTTGGCCTTGAGCAATCTGCCGTAGCGTGGTCCTCCAGGCACTTAACGCACCGGGGGTCCAAGCCCACCCAAAACTTTTGGATTTTTAGCTCTCTTGCTCACTAATCGAAGCCTTTGCCACTCCTCAGACGTCAATTTTTTACGTGAAAATAGTACGGCCTGCGGCTGTAGACATGAAACTGTGAACAGTGTGGGCCTAACACTACTGAGACACTATTGAAGCAATAGGTATAGCTATTTGGATAAAGATATTCTGTTTTATCCTATTAGACTAAATATCAAATGAATGAATGCCTATTTCATGTTTAAATACTAACCGTAATCATTAGTTTCATTCGCGCTGTGATACTCCTCTGTGTCGGAGGAGTTACAGCTTGAGTACAGGCTGTCTTCCTGGACTTCTTCCATTACGGGAGGTGATCGCGTCACCGGCAAGCATTCGCCGGATGATCCCAGGACTATGAACCGTCCGCGACGATTGTTCAACATACCTCCGTCTGGGGACAACCAGCATTTCTTCTTTGTTAATTCTACACCTGAAAAAAATGTACATTTATATTATTAGAAAATAAAATTTTATTTTTGAAAAGACCTTCGGGGATCCATGATGGGTTAGTAAGTGAGATGCATATCACAGGAGAGTGCATATCATCACAGGAGGGTAAATTATATGCAAGCGAGTAACAATTTCTCTTTTCGTGTGATGACGGAGTAAGAATACAATTAACCACCCCCCGCTTTTGCCCGTGGGTATTATAAAAGACGATTAAGGCATATTATATGCATATGATATCTGTGCAAGAGAAGGAAAACTCGAAATAAAACCTTATACCAACACGCCTGACCCACGTAGGTAAATTTCATTACTATTGTGGAGGATGCCTGAGCTTAACAGTGTTCACAGTCGAATATAATATGTGGTCTGAGATGATGATGAAGAATTTCCCTTGTGGAAAAGAGTAAGAATAAAATTGACCACCTACCACCACGTATCTTTAAAGAGGAATTTAAGGAGATAACTTCGCGAAGAACTTTAAGCAGATAACTTTAAAATGACACTCCAAATAAAATACAGCAAACCAGACTAACCAGAGCGATGATATGGCACGTTAAGTTCTCCCCTATTATAGATGAACAAGCCAACGTACATATGCAAAAGAAGAATAATTATTCAATATGTCTTTACAAAATAACAATAATTTAGGATCTAATGGTGATGATCCACTAATTATTTTATTGGATTACAACTTGACTATTTGCTGGAATTCAAATTTACAATTGATTAATACCTACTAGTTCTTGATCTGCTTAAAGGTAGATGCAAGAAAAAAAAAACGGGATCACGTAACACGCTTTAATTCGCAACATTTAATAAAGTAAGCAACTCACTAGGGTCGTTGAGATTAAGAGTGGCTGCGCAATAGTTATGAGGTGACGGACTGCGGCTATTATAGCTGTTGAGCGTGCTGCAAGACGATGCCTGTTTTATGACCACATTGGCTTCCACTTCAGGCGGTGTATGGCCGCAAGACTCACCTGTAATAGTTAACATTTCATAAATAATTTCATCTTGGTCATTTGTTATAACACTATCTGATTAAGGAATCTACTTAAATTTTCTAAATAGGATAGGCTTTCACTGATTACAGCCTCTAGCGAATGAGACACAGAAGGTCCATGTGTTCACTAGAATTATTATTAACTGCAATGATATAAGAGGATGCAACAGCGTTTTGGTTCAATCTAACACAGAGGACGCATTGTATAAATCTGTCCAATTTAGTATATGTATGTATTAAGACTTATAAATTAGTTTAGTAATATTAATAGCATTTAGTTTAGTAATATTAATCTGCCGTGTGGTGACGGAGTAAGAATACTATTCACCACCCCATATCTTACCCGTGGGTGATCGTACGAGACGACTAAGGGATATAAAACGTATATAACATATATGCGAGAGAAGGCAATCTCGAAACAAAACCCTATACCAACACGTCTGACCAGCGCGGTATAGTAGGTTAATTTCCCTCCCATTACGGAGAAGGCTCGAGCCCAACAGTGGGACATTTATGGGTTGTGATGATGATGATGAATAACATTTTAGTAGGTTATGTTTTGGACACGCGCCGTCCGTTCCATCCGGAGCGACGTAGGGGCGGCACGTGAACCTATAACCCACCGTATCCTGGCCCCATCGCCATTGGGCCGGCTACTGATACCGAATCCTTGACGTCCGTGATCAGCCCAATATTAATAGCATAATATTCAGACTTAATATTGTGAGGACGACACGGTCACTTCCTTGTTGTAAACATAGTCCCTAAACAAAAGAAAATAAATGGGCTGTTTCGATATAGCTGAAATACGTAAAATTAATAAAAAAATCTACATTCGCGATCATTTGAGACGGACCATAGTTAAAAATTTAAACAGTACAGCTATTTAAATATTTTTACTTATAGATGAAATAGATTATTAAGAAATCTCTATATGTAGAATAAAAATTATTATTCTGTTTATTTGTTTAATATTTTTTAAATGGGACTAATCCCACCACTGTAACTCCTGTAAGCCAGAATCCACACTGGTCTCCGTATAAGACACCGAGGTTTGACCCTCGGGAAGAGCCGGGCAACGCTTCTAACTGTTTTGGAACCCGCAACAAATTTAATTAGAAAAGAAAAACAGGAGGAGGTGAAAAAATTCCACTTCCCTCCTATGCAAAGCGGGAGATATGAAGCAAAAATTGGCTAATAGGCCAATAGATAAGAGGATGTACTGATGCGTGAAGCGCAGCAGTACAGCACCACGGATATGACAAAGCTTATGCTATATTATTTGATTAATATAAATAATTGCCATCCATCCATCCATCAGCCCGTAAACGTCCACTGCTGGACATAAGCCTCACCACGAGAATGCCATTCGCAACGGTCCTGTGCCACCTGCATCCATCGGTTTCCTGCAATCTTGGTAATATCATCAGTCCACCTAGTGGGGGGTCGTCCTACGTTGCGTCGTCCGATTCGTGGTCGCCACTCGAGAACCTTTCTTCCCCAACGGTTGTCGGTTCATCGAGCGATGTGGCCTGCCCATTGCCACTTCAACATGCTAATTCTTCGGGCTACATCGGTTACACCCATTCTTCTACGGATTTCCATATTCCGGCTTTTATCATGTAGAGAAATACCGAGCCTTTTTTTCCTTTTCACCTTTCCATAGCACGCTAAACGACTTTGAGTTTTTTTATGAGGCCGACATTTAGAGACCACGTTTCAGTGCCGTTAATAATAAATAATTTGTCCGTGTGGTGACGGAGTAAGAATACTATTCACCACCCCATATCTTACCCGTGGGTGATCGTACGAGACGACTAAGTGATATAAAACGCATATCACATCTATGCGAGAGAAGGAAAACTCGAAACAAAACCCTATACCAATACCGTCTGACCAGTGCGGTATAGTAGGTTAATTTCCCTCATATTGTAGAGGAGGCCCGAGCCCAACAATGGGACATTTATGGGCTATGATGATTACGAATAATAAATAATTTAGCTATATATTCTTGTGGCAGCCTACGGTCTCAACGCATTCCGCCTAAAAGCAGGGCGTGCGGTCCATAATCTACCATATAGCCTCCTCATCGCTATTAGATTGACTAGAAGCGATTTTTAACCTCGGTGGTCAGCCCGGTCTGAATTTAGATATGCCTTTTTTGTTTTGGTGGCGGACTATGCTGTGGCCGCGCCCCGTTAATGCCATCCGGGGAGACAGAAAGAACAGCGCACGACCCCATAAACCAGTCCTACATATACCCCCTTCTCTTCGCCGTGCGAGAAATTCAGCTATACCTGAGGTTTCGTTATTTTGTTATGTGGAATTATCGTGTAAAGTTTTTCTATCCTTCGGGGTAAGTAGTTGTTTTATGGATTTCTCTTCTCTTCTTGATACCGTGTCTGCCTAATTTCAAGACAATCAGTTGAGTTAACTACTCAATTGATCGAGGCATAACAAACAATTTTACATTCGTATTTAAAATATTAGTTTGGCTTTCATTTGGTCCTGGCTTGCCAAAAGACTGCTATTAGAATTATGTACACATAATACTCGTATACCTACTATATATACATGACTCCTAAATTCGAGTTACGAAGTACATTTCATTTGTTTATGATACTTCTCTTACCTATAGGCGACAGTCTCCTCTCATGTCGGGTTCCATCTCTAGTCTTCATAGGCGTCTGCTGGAAAGCGAGCAAGCACTTGTTGAGCTCTCGAAGTACATTATCCTCTTCCCATTGTCCTAAAGGTAGTTTACTATAGTCTTCTGCGTCCATGAGGCATACTGTCACCTAAACATGAAGGCGTCTTTTATTAGTAAATCAGTATGATACTTGATTTGAAGTCTAGATTAGGTATTGCTCTCACATAAAATACTGATGGAAGATCTTTTTACTATTTATTTAATGCATGTTAAAAGCATTAAGAAAATGCTGACCAAAAAGTTTTACCGTTAATTTTTCTGAAGAGTTTGTGAATAGCAATTTGTCTTGCTTTAATTATTGGTTATATTAAAAACAAACTTAAAGTTTGAACGCTATTTTTGTATGTTTATGTGATAAGGTCGAAAATTTGAAAATCTAACCTATCTGACTAAAACCTATATCGATTTGTGACTATATATTTTTTTTTATTTTAAATGTAAAGCTGCGAATTCTGAAGATAAAAATAGGATACTTACTGTTTTAGGTTCATCTAGCAACTCTACTTTGGTTTTCTGTCGTTTGTCGCAAATTCTACTAAACATTCTAACGCCTTCGACCTTTAGAACTTCATTATCTTCTAACGCCTCCACCGACAACATAGCTGGTAAGAGTTCCGGCATCATGAACATTGACAATGATTCCTGGAAAATAGCTTCAAGTTATAAAGTGGCATGATTGCATTGTTCATGATTTTTATTTTATTTTATTTCTGTTATAGATTATACAAAAAAAAAACTTATTTTGCTTATATAATCTATGCCCGAGGTTAAGAATGCGGTGAGTTTTTCACATCCAGGGCTCCAGGGGCGGCTCTAGCACATGTAGCGCATGCAATCAATAACCTGGCGCCCTCTTGTATCTAAATGCGTGAACAAAATGGTTGATAGTAACAACACTTACAACACGTTCGACTAAACTCCGAACCTCACTGGAATGCATTGTCGCATGCTTAGTCTTGTTGTTTTGACACGATACCAGGTAAACGCGATCGGCTTTTGAAGTTACAGTGAGCATGGCGACAAAGCAATCTGCCCAAACTTATCAAATAACGCACCCACTACGTTTATAGATGGTTAGGCACTCGCTGCGATCGGTGTGCACTCCGTGCGGAGCGTTACAGTGGAAGCTCTATATTTCCCGAGCGGCTCTCGGCGACCCGGTGGACCGCACCCTCTGCACTATAGATAAAGCCGCCCCTATAAAGCCGCCCAAATAAGAGTATTTGCAATGATTACGCACAAATCCCAGCCACGTTACGACATCTGCGTGTAATTGGTTTAGAATGATATTCGCTATGAGGATATTTTGATAATCTTTTTATGTATTTTAGTTAAGAGCGTGGTGTGACGTCACATATTATTTTATTTGGTGTTCTCAACTCCTTGATATATCTATCTTCAGGTTTTATTTTATATACATGCATATATTTATCATTCATACGTAGCGACCGCTCAAGCATTTTTGATTCGAAAAAAAAATATATAAATTATTTTTATTGTATGTTTGATATATTTACCTGTGATTCTCCGTCTACAAGCGTTTCTCCACCGACCCTACTGGAGGCGAAGCACACCCTGATAGCATCGTCGTTCTCACAACGTTCTGGTCGACCTTCGTGCCTGACCAAAAACTTGCATAGAGGTAGGCTGCATTCTAACCAGTCCTCAATAGTTAACCATTGTTTTGATGACATCACCTAAAATATTGATATATAAATTGTGGGTACTTATTTAATGAATTAAGTCGAATTAGTGATCGTTTTGCTCATAACTCGATAATATACCATAATTTTCATCACCCTCATCATCTCAGCTCGTACACGTCCTACTGCTGGGCTCGAGGCTCTTTCATAGGGGAGAGAAATTGGCCTACTATACCACGCCGATCGGACGTTTTGGTATAAGATTTTATTTCAAGTTTTCCTTCTCTTGCATAGTTGTTATATGCTTCACATATCCCTTAGACGTTTCTTAAGATCACCCACGGGTAAGAGAGGGGGTGATGATTGTATTCTTACTCCTTCACTATAATTAATAACCAAAACTTTACTTGTTTTGAAATAAAACTATTTTACGAATAACGTTCGAAACGTTGGGCCAATAAAAAAAAAAACAAATGCGACAAAATCTATAAAAATATAATAGTTTTATTGGACTTTTGGCGGGAATCTAAAACGTCATGTTGTGCTCTTGTATTATATTCGATATCTTAGTGTTTTAACGTGTTATATTAGATAATTTTTATGGTGTTTTATGTAATATGATGTGACAGAACAGCTGGGATGTAGTGAATATCATATAAAAGTGCTTTACAACGTTTTCGTTTTCCATCAAAATTCCTACAACATACCATTAACAGTGTCACCATAGCACTGTTGATGGCGACAATTCGACTGACTGACAGACAATGACTAACTTGAAGAGATTAAGAACGTGAAGATAATTATAACTCGACACTGGCAAAAATGGCTCGTATAAGTAGCTGATTGCCAATACATAAAAAGAAGAAGAAGAAGAAGCTGCAACTTAACTTTGACATTGGCTTAAGTATAAACAGAGCCACAACAACAAAAAAAAAAAAATAGTTTTATTTGAATTGTGTAAACTTGCGTAAACACGAGATGTCATTATTTTACTTATTAAAATATTCCTTTAAAAAGATTATATATCAGCTGTCGTATTTAAATTATGTGCGTAATAAATATCTTCTAGTTCTATAGGTATATTAGTAGGTATATTCTTCTAATATAATGTATATTCTATCTTATGTAATTACACAAGATATAAGCAGTTAAGTGTTGATTACGAAATGCACAGATTTGAAAATAGAAGAGTTAGAAAAAGCATGTTCGAGCGTTTTTTTAATTTCTTTCATAAAATTGTTTGATTTTATTGAGTTTGTATTTGATTTTTACTTCTCGTGACAACGCGATAAAATTCATAAAAATAATTTGTGTGTGTGTTTATTTATCAATAATGGTCTTATTGTATCTATTTCATTTTGTTTGTACGAATATATTATATATACTTACATGGCGGCTTAACTTAATAGATCCTTCGTTGCTACTCTTATCTAGCCATTCAAAATAGTGGAGCAAACTTTTTAATTTGTTCCTCTGTGATTTCCTGGAAATTAAAAAAATGTATCAATGGCAGATGTGTCGCTAGCTAGTATCTATGGATGATCTTTTTTATGTAATATTTATTCTTTATGTTCATCAGCCCTACTTGCCGCTATTGGATAATCTACTTTCATCCCTAAAAGACTATACAGTTTGTACAACACTGTATTCTCTTAGGAAACTATTTTGTGGAGGTAGGCACTTTGTGGATGGAGGAATGAATCCAACAAGTGCAGGACTTGCCCCCGCGAAAATGTAGACAAGAGGAAAATCAGGAGATTCTAGCAATTATACTGAGCTTCGCACCGCGAGTCTACTTTTTTGCCCTGTGGAATGGAGATCGCATTTTATTTCGTGTATTGCGAAAGACTTACAAATATACAATTAACGTACACAAATTACTCCTAGAGTCAACAATTATTTGTGTATTACATAAAGACAAGTCTTTATTTGGTCTGTCTGGTTTGGTTATATTGGTCTATATATCAACGCAGGACAAGTCCTGCGTTGATATATAGACCAATACTTATTTAGGACTCTATTAAAACAACACGCCAGCGGCACAGTCGTCTGTAAATTTGTATGTCCAATAATTGAATACTTATTTAACCTCACATTGTTGCAATTCCTAATTTATTATTTTGGAAAACTTTAATTTGATATGGCATGATTAACTTAATTTAATATTAATATAGAATATTAAGGTACCTGTGTAAATTCTTAAAAAAATGTGTGAAATTAAAGTCTTGCAAAGTGGGATGTGTCTTGAGCGTCCGCTTGGGATAAGTGGAGAAGAAAGCGTGTGCGACCATTGAAGCGACAAAATTGTATTCCAGTTCTGTTACGTCACCTGAAAGAATATAACAATATAATTAATCAGTCTGGAATATTACAAATTTCAATATTAAGGCGTATGTAGATTAAAACCAATACAGGGAATTGACAATAACAACTCAATCGTTTGATAGCAATTGATTGATTCAATTGGTATCAGATGATTACATTCTCGAGAGGGTAAATTTCAGAAGTGTGACCGATCACTATACTCAGCCTAATTTCTAAGTAACATATTTTACTGTTTTCTGTTTGAAGAAAAAGACCTTGTATCCTCATCTCAGCTGATATATGTCCGACTGTTGGGCTCGAGCCTCGTCCATAACGGGAGGGCAATTGATCTACTGTACCACCCTGGTTAGACGTGTTGGAATAGGGTTTTGTTTCGAGTTTTTCTTCTCTTACATATATCTTATAAACTACAAGCCCAAGGAAAAAATTAACCTGTGAAACGAACCAACGTGAATAACGCTTAGAAGGCTGTTACTATATCATAAAATAACTCTGAGCGCTATGCCGTCATTTCTGAGCGGTAAAGGTGAGTAGGTATGTATGAGTAAATGGAATTTCTCAGGTACAAATGAGGAATTACGACTAAGAACTAAGACTAAGGCTTGTAGTCTATTATATGTGTTTTACATCCTTTAGTCGTCTCTTATGATCACCCACGGGTAAGATAAGGAGGTGGTGAATTGTATTCTTATGCCGTCACCACCCGGAAACGACCTTATATTGATTGGGACAAATCTAAATATCTAATATACTGGTTTATCCTATTTGAACATGCTTAAAAATTTTTGATATTACGGTACATAGTTATTAATCACAAATTATCATACACTTTTATGATAAAGGGAGACGCAGTTTTTCAGTCTGTGACAGAAATTCGAGTGCAATGGCATTAAAAAGAAAATGATCCGTATTGTACTACACTTAACACACGAGTTGACATTTTTTTTAATGGATTATAGCAGTGTTTTTCAACGTGTAGGTCGCGACCCTACACGTTGAAAAACACCAGTCACACTCCGGCCACGGATGTCAAGGAAGCGGTACCAGTGGCCGGCCTGATGGCGATAGTGAGGGATCACTGTGGATTATGGGGCCACACGCCGCCCTTCTGTTGCCCCGGATGCAATGGGCGAAGTGTGTCTAGACTATAGCCTACCAAAGAAAAAAAGGTGTGGGGTCGCAAAATATTTCTTTATAATAAAGGGGCCGTGTCATGAAAAATGTTGTAAAACACTGGATTATAGTAATGCCATTAAGTACTTTTAGAACGTTATGACAGTACCCAAAAGAAACACTGTCGTTGTTGTTTTACTAAAAGAACAAGCAAGTTTCATTTTTATTAACATTAAATAGTAAGAAGACAATCTTTTAAATAAAAGTAAAAACTCTAGTATTTGTTTGATTGTTGAAATGTGAACATTATAATATATGTCTAAAACGTCTTACTTAAAGTAGATAATGTGAGTTAAAAGTTTGTTAACATACGTACTTAGGTACCCACACTGGCCTAATTGGTAAGGCAGTTGTAACGCTTTTTCGATAGATGTGAATTCAAATCCTACGTCTAGCAATTATTTTTCGCTAGCAAATAAGTTTTTATAAATAGATTGCCATGTCGAATGCTAAACTTCAGTAAATTACGCATTAAATTTTACTCATAACTCACTCTGTTGTTGTAAGCTGAACATGAGTCCTTTAGGCGGTCGCCATCGCTTCAAATGTAACGCCTTATTGACCATTATCCTGATAGTATTATCGAGAAAGTGACGCCTTTCCTCCTCCGTCATCTCCTCTTCTAAGAACTGCTCTAGACCTTTCATCAGCTCAGGGTCTTTAATGTCGTCTTCCGGATCTATACCTATGCTATTAGATACATATTAACTTTATTACTAAGTTCGAGAAGGCTGTGGTCTTTGGCTTTATTAGCAATAGTTTTAATTCAAATAATCTAGCTGAGGAACTTATATCTAATTGCATTTTGTTTCTTTGCAACCGTAATAAAAGCAATAAATCATTTCACTGTTGTCAGTTTTCTGTCTTCAGCTGCAGTAACTATGAATAATATGTTGTTTTTGCTTTAAAAAATAAATAAAGGCAGACATTTTATTGTAGCATTGGCAAGGACACTGCACTAGTAATGCGTGAAGGTGGACAAACTGTTTCATCGCATATTGGCGAAGCCATCCGTTAGTCTAAACATTTAATTAAGAAATCCTGAGTGCGTTAGAATATTATGTAACTCAAAGCCGCAACTTGTTGAGTGCAGCGTTGAAATTTTTACTGTCGTAGTGGTGTTTGTGCACAAAGTGCAAAGTGGTTGTAGTGTAGGTTATGGGACCTCATGCCGCTTTGATCATCTAAACGGTCGCTCGTAGTGCAAAGAAAAAACAATAAAAAATGATTAAAAAAATCAAAAATCCCGACTGCGTAAAAAGTCACCAAAACTACGTACATAATTAAAAAACTGAAAAGAAAAAAACAAGCACTTAGATGTCCGGTGGTCTAGAATTCCATAATATATTATTGAATAAATACTATTGCAGAAAATGAAATATATTTTAATAATAGAACATGACAACTGAACAGTCGGGATCCATTGAAAAATTAGATTTGCTGTCGAATAAAGGATCCCGACTGTTCAGTTGTCATGTTCTATTATTAAAATATATTTCATTTTCTGCAATAGTATTTATTCAATAATATATTATAGAATTCTAGACCACCGGACGTCTAAGTGCTTGTTTTTTTCTTTTCAGTTTTTTTATTATGTACGTAATTTTGGTGACTTTTTACGCAGTCGGGTTTTTTGATTTTTTAATATTTTTTTTATTTTATACTTTTTAGTTATAAATACCTAAGTAGCTATAGTTATCTTATTTATTAATAAGTAGGTAAGTACCTAACTAACTATATATAGTTTTTCGATTGAAGTTGAGTACTAAATCGTTAGAAATTGGAGATGGGCGACCGCGTCAGACATTAGATACTTTAGGTAGGACTACCTATGGTATATTGGACAATATACCTACTAGATACTTCAGTATATGTCCATCCACATCCAGTTATATGAATTTTTCGTCTTTTCATCGTAAATTTCTACTGTCTAAAAAACCTATATGTGAGAAAGTTTGTTACGAAACTTTAAATCGATATAGATCCTAAACGGCCAGTCAAATCGAAAAATATTGAGAGAAAACTAAAAATGATTTTTAAATACCTATTTAACGATACCCCACTCGATATAGTTTGTTGACTTTAATTTTTTTAATTTTCACAATATGGCGTCCAGTAGTCGCCATATTGAATTTTCAATAACGTCATATCTTTAGTGACACTCGCCGGATTAAGAGGAATCGATTGACGTGCGAATCATAAAAATCGGCCCAGGCGTTTGGTATATATAGTGCTTCAAAGGAACATACATACATACATAGACTGTTAAACACAATACCACTCCTTTGCAGTCGGGTAAAAAGATACAATAAATTGCCGTTGGTAAAAATATAAAATAGGTCCTGGTTTGGTGTAATATTAAAATCTTTTTAAGACTACAACTAATTTTAACTTGTAAAGTAAATCATTTTAAGATAAATATTTAATAGGAAAAAAGAACTCACTTGCACATATCGTGTATTTTCATCATACTGGCGGTGAGTTTAGCTGGCGAAGATGCGAGCAATAGGTGCTTTAAGTGTCGTTGTACTGAAGTCCACCAGGGAAGATCGCAAGGTAACATTACAAGCGCCATGCTGAAACAATATTTTAATACTGAATTTGATAGAAAGTAGGTATTATGAAATTATACTTAAGTGTTTTTGTAACAATTTAAATTAGATAGAACAGGCCCAACTTTAGATAAAAGTAATAAGGAGCACTTTACAAATTTAAAGATATGAGGGCATTTATGCCTGTGGTTACATTATCTACTAAAAAATTCATAAAAAAATACTTAGATACATTCAACATGGAAAAGCCTGATTAGGAACGCTCCCAAACCTCCAAATCGATTGACACTTAGGCTGAACTGTCACTAATGTCAAAGATGTCACTTTATCGTGCGCATGTTATATTGTTTTTTGTATACTTATAAAATATTCTAAATTAATGTAGATACATCAGTCTAAATATGTTAAAAACATTTTTAACACGCTATAGACTAAATATAATGCTTTCGAAGTTGACTTGTAGACCATTTCATACACGAAAAAATGATTATCTGTTATGAAATAAATTCCATTGAGAGTAAATAAAATCTTGTTATCAAATACTCATTAAGCACTGATAGCAGAGTAATGTATATCGTAGTTGATATTATTGTTTCATATATCATCCATACGAGGTCACTGCAGTTCGATTTGTTTGTAGCTTTAGTTATACTGTGAAAATAGGACGCGACAGTGATCGCCGCTACTAGTTTCAAAGTACAAAGGTCGCTCAATATGACTGTGAAGAATAAATTATTAAAAGTATTAATACTTGGCGCTCCAGCGTCTGGTAAAGGTACTATATCTTCTCGAATTGTGAAAAAGTATAATGTGGCGCATGTATCAAGTGGGGACAAGTTGAGAGACCACATTGAAAAACAAACTGACTTAGGTAAGGAAGTAAAATCGTACTTGAACGATGGAAAATTAGTACCTGATAATTTAATGATAAAATTTATGATCACCGAGCTGAAAAAAGTAGAGGGTCATTCATGGTTGTTAGATGGATTTCCTAGAACAGTAGAACAGGCAAATGCTTTATGGAAAGTTCAGCCAGTAGATGTTGCTTTAAACCTTGTGGTGCCATTTGAAGTTATTATTGATAGAGTTAAAAGCCGATGGGTGCACTTACCATCAGGCAGAGTGTACAATATAGGTTTTAATACTCCTAAAGTAGAAGGTAAAGATGATATAACTGGTGAAGATCTAGTGCAGAGACCAGATGACAAACCAGATGCTGTGCAAAAGCGATTGGAGATATATGACAGTGTGACGAGACCGGTCATAGAGTTTTATAAGGGGAAAGGTATACTCAAAGAGTTCCATGGACGTACATCTAATGAAATCTGGCCAAAAGTAACAACATATCTAGATCCAATTTTTAATTAGCTTTAATTAGTTTATTATTTCTGTTTTGATTTAGATTTAAGTATTAAATTGGTGCTCATATTAATATTATTAAGATTTAATATAAATGGGAAGGAGATTAATGCATATATTATACCATTTTATAAATATTTTATCAATAACTTTATTAATATTTAACAAAAAAGGTTTAACATAAAAAGATTAACAAAAAAGGTTAAAAAAAACTTGATTCTATAAATTTTTATAAATGCATTATGAAGTTTTTTTTAACATTAAATTTCATTGAAAATTTTCATTTTAAAACTATTATGCACACAAGAAAAAACCATAGTGCAATTGCATATTGATTTAAAAATGCCATAGTGTTTTATCTACACCATTTACATATCTGATGTACTTTAAATAGGGATGTGCCAAAGTATTATTGGTTAGATTAAATATAGCGTTACAATAAAAGACATGACACATTTGTAGATTGTTTTAACATTTGTAGTATATGTATATTTTATTAATTACAGTTAATAGTCTTCCTAATAAAATTGTACTTACAAAGAGTAGCTGCTGTGAAATGTATTGAAAAATAGTGCCTTAGCATGGCAAGCAATGTAAAGATATTATATGAATATGTTAGTAATATAATATTTGAATTTTGTGTTCCTTTAAAATACAGCTCAAATTATTTTTTTTAATTGAATGAATTGTTTAGAATAGAAAATATTATTGTTACTATTTTATTATAGCTGTTACTATTATACACTTGTTTGTTGGTTTTTTCTAAAGGTTTTTATTTTACATTATAATAAATGCTGATCTAGTTATTGCTGTTCTTTTATTGTAATTTCACCCTAATATAAATTTTATTGGAGGTAATCATTTTTTTAAATTTATTTTTTAATAAATTATTTAAAATCATGAATGAAATTGTGGATGAATATTATTTTATTTGTTTTATATTTGTTGTTGTAAAATCAACTTAAATCTACTAATTTTAGTGTGGAGTTTTGGGTTGATTATTAAATCTCATCTGTTGGATTGCAAGAGCCAAATCTATTGTTTGTTTATTTAAAACTATATGTACAATTAACCTGTACATTATCTACAGTTATACTATGAAATTCATAATGCATTTTCATTGCTGAAAATAAATATAAAGTAATGAAATATATTTAAAAAATGTGTCTTTCCAGTTGCAACATTGCAATTTTAGTAATGTGTAAAATAATAATATATGTGAATATATAAGCCATTATTATTCTATTATTAACAGTAAAACTTGATACGCAAGTGGTAGAGACAAGTAAATTGGTTGAATTCAGTTATGAAGTTGGGATGTTTTCATATTTACGAAGATTTTTTTATATTTATTGCATATTTAATATGCGCGTTTAATTACCTTAAAGCGTATGTGTAGATATGGGAGCACAATCTTTTTCGTAAACACTACGTTAACAGCATGAGTCACTGTCGCGTTGCGACCGGCTTCTTTTTACGCACTTTTTTCATTATCTAGGTACAAGGTATTCGTCCACTAATATTCCTTTGCATGTAGAATATCTTATTCCTTTTCTATAAGACAGAAATAGTGTAGGGATAAACGCGAACCGGCTGCGGGCAGACACGAGCGCACAAACTCCGACTATTTTTAGCCGCTTTCGTGCATGGGCTGAAATTAGATTGTAAATAAAAAGTTAGGGTTAACACCAGTCGAAGGCCTCATTATTCGCTATTGTAGGTCATCTTTTAATTCAACATTGAAATGGTTTCAGATTGAAACTTAATAACTTTAAACTATGGTATTATTTTTAAATTATTAACTTTCATATGTCTGATAGTTATCTTCATTTAAATAGGTTAAATATTATTTTATGACTCACGAATATTTCATATTCCATAATTGCATGGCAAATTATCATTGAAAATATTTCAATAATTGTTTAAAAACATACCTAATTGTAACCACCGCTTTTATTTAATTTTGAAAATCACAAAATAGAAAGTAAATCCGGAACCGATTTGTTAATTTACGGTAATAGCCAAAATAATCTGTCGTAAAATCGGATACATAAGAAACTTTAATAACTTTCAATACACTTCACATTTCGAAAATTGCTGTTAAATGTAGTATTGAATTAAAATCATCCATTATTTCTTTAGAATTAAATCAACAACGCGTCTGTATTCCATGAAACCAAATGTAAGCGATCTGTGTAAGACAAGAACGACGACTTAAATGTATGAGTCGTGTGACGAGCTGGGCTGTACTGACGCTGTCGGGACTTTCACTGGAGGGTGACTACCCTTTGCCTTACCGGCTGTCGCACCCTCCACCCTCTGTAGTGACGTCACTCGAACGCGTCACGACCTACGACGCCGTACGACGTCGCCGTCCGTTACTCCATACCCCGGTCTCTCTATAGTACTTCTCGTGAAATGTTGCTGCTCTGCTCTCGAATCGTTACGTAAAATGAAATATAAAGGCACCAAAGACTTGCGTCAGCACAGTAAATCTTTTTGTATGACGGTTAAGGTCGCCCCGACTCAAAATTAAAAGGCTTAACAGTTACACGTCTACCCACGTAGAAATACGTCTCAGCTTTACGTAGAATTTATATGCATAATAGAATTAGGTTGTACTTCGCAAATTCGTTACAAATTTTGAAACTAGACATACATAGCTTTATAGCTAGAGTTCTACAGAATATTTTAACTTCGTTTCTATTATAAAATGGTTTATCTTTAGGCTCAAAATTCGTTACACGATTAAGAATTAGTTTTATTTTGTTATGCCAAAACTGATTTGTCAGTGATAGAGCCAATTGTAGTCTATATGTACATATCATATCATCACGCCATATCCCTTGCAGGGTAGGCAGAGAGAACAGAGTGCCAGAGAACTCTATCTTTGCATACTTCACTCGCTTCCTCAACATTCATAATTCTCTTCATACACGCTCGCCGGTTTCGGAGACTCTTGACTCCACCTTCCTCCAGTACATGACCGATCTGGTCTAGGTAGTTTAGTCTCGGTCTCCCTCGGTACCTACATCCTTCCACTTTCGCATTGTATATCTTCTTAACCAGGCGTTCGTTCGGCATTCTTTCCACATGTCCAAACCATCGGAGCATTCCCTTTCACATATGTATAACTATGAATTATTTCCGTCTAGTTTAGTATTCTTTAATGACTGGTTTAATAATGAAATTGGTTTGTTATCCACTATTGCTTTCATTTGCCGTTAGAATTTTTACATAGTAATATATAAAGTCATTCATTATCAATTATTTTTAGTTAGGCGCTATAATACTTTAGAATTTTTAACGATATTTTTTTAATAGGTATTGATTCGTGCACAAAAATGAAAACAAAAAATAGGATTTTTTTTTGAAAAAAGAATCACCGTTTACTTTGCACAATCGGACAATATTGCCATCACAAAGAAAATAAAATTAGAACTACACATATACCGACGTACGTTATACAAACCATTTGGTATAGGATTTTACTCAGAATTCTTACTGCTTCTGTCTATATAGTCTTACTATAGATGTGGAAAAGAAAGACGATATCGCACTGTATTTTTTTTAATCAATCATCATAATTATAGACTGTTTATTGTCATCTCTTTTTATTTAAGAAAATAATTTTATTAGCTTTGTTGGAGAAGATATGTTGAAATTGTAGGTATATATTTTGTGTAATTCATGTGCTTTTTATCGTTCACATATTCAAATAAATATCGTAAAGTATGTAATATTTTCGTTAATTTGTTGTCTAACATAATCATCTTGGCGTCGCGACGCCGTCCGTATCTGGCAGTCGTCTCCCATGATTATGAAAGCACCTGACCTTTAACTTTTTCTGCACATGCGCAATGTTTATAGTTCTAGCCATCCTTTTCTCACCTTTCACAACAACTTTTACTCGAACTCTTGTAAATTTCTGTGATCCTGGTATATGCAACGCCTGTGGAAAATTGGCGCCGCCCTGTATGGATGTCGTTGCATGATACTCAATGGGCTAACGCGCTGTTGCTAAAGACACTTTTCTTTGACAGGTTAAAAACAAAATTCGAAATAGAAAAATGATCATCCCTAAGTTATATAAATAAACATACAAAACAGTTTTATATAGTATTATTACTTGTTATATTTAATAAATTAAATGAATAAGAAGTGATCATTTTTTTATTTATTTACAGCATATTTTTTATTATACATATGACGTGAAATTGTAGGTCTAATAAATAGTTAAAACTATAATGCCAGATAAAAGTCTCGGTAATAACAACGATTTATTTAATGTCAAATATCTTATTTCTATGGCTAAATATATTAATTTTAGTAAAATAACTGATACAAAATTTGTTATTCCAAAGTTTTGGATACTTTATATCGCGCTAAAATTCTTTTATATCATATGTATAATAATATTCACGTAAACATCCATCCATTATATCTAAAAAAAAAATTTACTTTATAATTTATATATCTTGTCGTATATGATAAATCTCTATTACTTTAATTATAATATTTTATTTAAAGCATGAACATAATTAGCTATACCTATGAGAATTTGGGTGGTTATTAATTTATTGAAATACAAGGTTATTTTGGTTAAGCACTCTTTAATTAGAAAACCCTAATTAAGTAATACGTAAAGCTTGAAGTTTTTTGAATGAAGCTTGTTCTCGTTCATTGCGTGCTATGAGACCCTAGTAATTAGCCTATTTGATATCGAGTGAACGCCGTGCTCGTGAGTGGGACATTTAAAATTTTAACATAAAAAATGCTTATGTTGAAATTTTCATAAATAAATGTTTTTTTTTGATTGATAAAATTTTATGCTTATCATCAAAAATAAAAAACTAAATCATACATACATACATACATATCATCACGCCATATCCCTTGCAGGGTAGGCAGAGAGAACAGAGTGCCAGAGAACTCTATCTCTGCATACTTCACTCGCTTCTACTTCAATCATAATTGTTGATTACTAGAAACTACAATTATGATTTACCTTTTTATTTTATTTTGACGCTACCAATGCCAGCAGCTGAGTGCTTAAGTTACAAATAATACTGTTTTTGTATTTGAAAATCTAAGTCGCACCCATCAATAATAACTTGCTAACTCCAACAGACGCTGTTCTGTAGAAATAAAAAAAAACTATCAAACGTTTGCAATTTTGGCGTTATTCAACATTAGACTTTGATATCGTAAGGGCTGTAATATTATCTTTCATTATTTTTACCAAATAACCTTTCAAAAATTACACTTAATGCACGTGACATTACGTGTATTTTTATTGTTATTAAGACATTTTTATAGTCATTAAACTAGATGCCAGATTTTATTGGTTTGTTTTAATAAGTTATGTAGTTAAATATTGAAGATATTATTTGCACAGTGAACTTTGCAAATCATATATCTATTCTTGTTGCCGTGTATCTATATCCAGGGCCGTTATTTCAAATCAAATCACAAGACAAAATCAGAATTCTCCTTGGATTGTGTTAGTCGTATACGATAACATCACAAAGATATATCTTATAAAGTGATGTTGTCCTGGTAAATTCGACCTCTAGTCAGTCACAGTACCCTTACGAGAGGCCGCCATCCTTCGGTATAAGGTCACGTGAAATGCCAAAGGTAACAAAATTTTGACTACAATTCCACAAGATTTTTGTGACCCTGATGCGTAATATGTATAATATATATCAGAGTCACAATAATCTTAAAAGCACTATGAAGTTAATATTCACGCAAATTTTGTGTTTATAAACTTAAAAAATATAATAATTATAATTATACATTTAAAATGTATTATTCTTACAGATGAAATATAATTAACAAAATGAATAAGTGTTTAAAAGTATTAGAAAGTATATGTAATTATTTTATAGTTAAAATTGTTTCAATTTAAAAATTTAATCCTAATTTTAAGTTATTTTCGGCTAAGGGTTTTATTTTGGCTACCTACAAAATATTTGAGTGATTTTGCATACTGTAAAATTACCAGTTAAACAAGTTCTGCAAACTATAGATATATTAACATTATATTTTATATTGGATCGTGCTAGTTTATTGTACATCCACCCTTGCGTATGTCACCCTATTGCAGGCCTGCGTCGTCGTACACGTCAGCGCCGGTTCGTGACCCTTTGTACTAGGGTAGCATAATAATAGAGTAGTAAATCAACCCCTATAGTCTTCGTGAGGGTAATTTATTGATTAATTTTTGTCTCGCTGAGTTGCGACTGGCGACACCGCTGTGTCTACAACAGCTCCTATAAGTATAGCATAGGTATTTTGTAGAAATTAAACTACCTATCAATCTTTTTAATAATCTATCTAAAATTATAGCTACACCGCTTTTGTCTATGAATAGAAAAGATAAAGAATAATCTAATTATAACATGCATTAATATGCATTTTATGAATATTTATAGTTTTATTTATATTTTTATTTGACAATATAAGTTTAACAGATAATGCGAGTCGAAAGGTAATTCAAATAAAATTAACAACAAGATATTAGAGGTTTTATAAAGTAACGGATAAATAACATACATAGCAGTAAAGTTTTTAAATTATTTATATTTTTGTAGCCATTTATTATTTATTATGAAGTAGTTTATATAATTATAAATGATTGTTATGAGTCTGTATGAAACTGATTTGCCTTTAAAAGAAATGATTTGAACAGTTTGAAACTTAAATAAAAAAGCCGAGTTTAGTTCTTCAACCATTTTAAGTATTTAAAAATACTTTGAAACAAAATTAATAGTTTAAAATCGATTGGATGAATTGGTTCAAAACCCTCTTAATATTCATAGTTTTAAATAGTTTACTCCCAAATTAACTGACTACCTATTATTTCCACTTTGAAAGGCATGCGATTATACTCGTAGCTTAATATAAAATCCCGTAATAGTATATATATATATATATATATATATATATATATATATATATATATATATATATATATATATATATATTGCATGAAGGAATCTATGTAGCACACTTGTCGAGTAAATTTTTCTAAACTACATTAGGTAATTAGAAAAATATCTTGTAACATTGTTATAAAAGTTACTTGATGTATCCTCGGACAGCAGGTTTCTTCACGATATTTTATTAATTGTTTTAATTATTACGTAATAAATTCGATACCCAATTCGTTTTTACCTTGTGGCAAATGTCCGATATATTCTTATAAAAATATGAGCTATTAAAAAAAATGTTGCTGCATTTTTCCACGAAAAGCCTCGTAAAAACTTACAAGATTGTTTTCTTATCAGAAGTACGAAGAGATGTTGCTTCAAGTATTATCTTATGTCTATCTACTATATATATATATATATATATATATATATATATATATATATATATATATATATGTTATAAAAACTATCCTAGAATAAACTCGCATAAAATGAAAACAAGAAAGAGAAAAGAAGATTAGTCTTGGTTTCATCTGATAGATTCTTATAGAAATCTATATCACATTTTTTCATTCATATTTATATTCTTTAACTGATAAATTTTGATACCCAGTTGGTTGTATTGTATCGAAATATGTGCGACTTTTTCACACAGTACCTATGTCGGAGGTGTTTTAGTAAGTATAATTAATTGTACAACTTTAAAAAACATAATTAAAAATTGAAAATATTTTTAATGTACACCATTTAAAAAGCAAATTTAGAGCAGACTTTTTATATAATAGATAATGTTTTCAATATGTGCTAATGAATGACTGTTATCAATTTTTATCGAAACGTGTTTGTTATATCAGTTCATACATTGCTATCTTTTTATTTATCAATCTGCAATATAGCGACCTTCGTGAATGGTCCCCTACCGTTATCTCACGGTACGTCACCACCCTTCCTGGCCCACCACCCGATAGTTGGACGAAACTATTAACACCTTTTCACTGTTCTGCTACCCTATTATAGTGCACTATTAAGCGCGGGGCTGCCGCGTTCGTCCAAACTTGTACTATGTTAAACTCTCTTAACATTTCATGTTATCCTGGTATATTCGTAGTATATTCGTTACGTCACTGTTCGGTAAGGGTGAGGGTCGGTACAGAGAGGCGCATTCATAGTGGCTCGTAGCCTCTCGCACCACTACGAGTCGTAGCGTTACGAATACGAAACTTAATGGAAAAGTTGGACGCTACGAAAGTTAATTAATATAATTTTTGGCTATTATATTAACATTTACGTAGTTTCCTGTACCTTATGATTCGTGATTTCGTCTTGTAAACACTATGTATAATTTGACATGAAATGTTATTAGCTCTACCTTTAAGTGACCAGCGTTTTTCTACATTTTTTAATTATCACTCTAGAGAAAAAGGGCTGATGATGCATTATATTCTTACCGCATTCAATATTTACAGAGGAAACAAAGGTAAATAATTATGCACAAAGTAAAATATAATTTTTTCATGAAGAGACATTAAGGACATGTGCTTTGTGGTAGCGGCTACGAATAATACGAATACTTACTTTACTAGCCGATCTCATAAAAGACGACTTTATGTCGACCTGGGCCAACTCCACCAGATGCCATTTGATTAATAATTACATACCTTAAAAGGCACGTCAGGCGGCCAGTCATAAAACTATTCTCAAAAACTTTTGTTATAAGTACGAGTACATATTGCGTCGATAAGAGTAGGAAAATGATGATGATTTGACATGAAAGACACGATATCTGATCTCAATAGAATAAAAATATCGAAATTTATGACCTATTCTGATTGACCATGACGGTCAATCAGATTTTCATATCAGTTGGGACATACAGCATATACATGGTGTAAAGAGACCGCTCTCGAAAACAAAGACAGGTAACCCTACTAGTCCTACTTGTAATGATAGACTAGAAAAAAAATCGATTCGGATGAAAAAAGTTTATTTTTCACCACGCGAGGTCGTTGAACTCCTGAACATATGATCGTGAGTTTTGAATAGATTGCGTCTTTTCTCATCTGAGTATAGTCACGTATTTTTTATTGAGTTATCGGTACATGGCACTGTCCTAATATGATGAAATGTGAAAAAAACTTAAAAATATTTGTGAAAAAAATTTTTTTTTTTCATCCTGATCGATTTTTTTTCTAGCCTATTATTACAAGTAGGACTAATAGGGTCACCTGTCTTTGTTTTCGGGAGCGGTCCACTTCCACCCTGTATACAGGGTGCCGATTTTATTACTAGAATAACTTAAACTAGGTGTAAGAATGATGACGTCATATAATACATTAAAGTTAGTTGCTGAGACTCCAACTCCTTATCAAAACAGTAAGTTTGGCAGCGTACATTGACCTGTAGGTACATTTCGACCAGCTGTGCGGCAGTGAGCGCAGCGAGAGTGGGTCTATTTGCCTACAAGATCAATGTCGCACACATGAGTATATGCCTACATCGAACTTTTATAGTACAAGTGTATTGACCGCTTATCAGAAGGGCAATTTAATTAAAAGTTAGGTACTATTTTTTTACTGATTTGGATAGTGTATTATGGTCTGATAATAATTATGGTCTAATAATTAAATCGGCATACTTTATATCGAAGTACAGATTTCATCTAAGTTGTGATTGACAAAATTCCATAGAATGGTAACTGACAATTTGTTTCTAAGTATAGCCTTCTAGTTTTTAACTTTGGCATTCAGTTAAGTATCACTTCGAACATGATTTATGTTATTCAACACTTTGTTATAAGAAATGAAAGAAAAGAAAACAGTGAATAAGTCCTTGTGATGCAGTATTTTATTATATTATTTATATATTATATTAAATTTCCGTGTGGTGACGGAGTAAGAATACTATTCACTACCCCCATATCTTACCCGCGGATGATCGTACGAGACGACTAAGGGATATAAAACGCATATAACATCTATGCGAGAGAAGGAAAACTCGAAACAAAACCCTATACCAATACGTCTGAACAGCGCGTTGTAATAGGTTAATTTCTCTTCCATTACGGAGGAGGCTCGAGCCTAACAGTGGAACATTTATGGGCTGTGATGATGATGATGATGATGATGTAGTATTATTTTTAGTCAAAATATAGTATTAGAATAATATAATTCTTCACGTAGGTTCAATTATATGTAAGTTTTGCATGTATAGATTTCTTTAATATATTTTCGTTCAATATTCAATCTTTACCGTTCTATCTATACTCATTAATTCTAGAGAAGCTATAAAATTTTAGCATTGCTGATATTGTAAGTTATTTGATCCTTTTATGTATAATAAGTTAACTCATCTATTTTTATCTTTCGTACTACCTATTAAATGTTATTTATTAACTTCAAGGTCGCACCTACCATCAAACTTATAATAACTGAAAACGATCTCTTATGCTATCTGAACACCTGGTACAAATAACCTCCGTACGCTGGCGCAACGTTAGCAATCGGTACTTCGATTTTACGAATAATAAATATAATCCTCATAAGGTTTAGAATATAGGAATACAATGTATTACTACCCCATACTTTCTATTAATATAGTAAGTAATCAGTTGAAGGTTTAGCAAACGAATCTTATAAGAACTGGTCCAAGACACCATCTGAAAAACGTAATAGTCATATTATTTCCCTTAAATGATAATATAATAATAATAATGTAAAACCAATCAGGATATTCCCGATTGACGGTCAAGTTTATAAAAAATAGAACGACGTATATATGCTGAGGGTACTTGGTGTGGAAACTTAAAAAAAAAATATGCAATACATATATCAAAAATATTAAAGGAATTTTCGCGGGAATCTGAAAACCTTACGTGGTGGTCTTATATTCAATATCTTGGTGTATTACGTTTAATATTAAATTTTGATGACATTTTATGTAATGCGATACGAAGGAACTGTTATGATTTAGTGAATATGATAAAAGTGCTTTAAAATGTTTTCATTTTCCACCAAAATATCAAAATTCTCCGAAGATACCATTAACAGTGTGGCCATAGATTGTTGATAGCTACGATTTGACTTTCTGACGAACAATAACTAAGATGAAAGACAACAAGGGCTCGCATAAGCAGCTAATTGTGCCTAAACAAAAAAAAAAAGAAGAAGAAAACATTCTAAATTATAAAAAAAAACAAGAGAAAGTAAGAAATTCCATGAAATAAATATATTTGGCTCCATTAACATGCTCGCTGGTTGGGAATAGTTTCAATCTGACCTTTACTTCACTAATAAAAACAACGTTAGGTATTACGTGAAAGGTCATACTGACTTTCAAGAGTATACTCAAGCGGAGAACATAAATAACAATGTAGGTAACAAAGAATTTACTACATCTAGGGATCTAGAGAACGTAAATTTTACAATGTATATTGATCTCATCATTTATTTAAGCTAGACAGTAAAAAGAAATGTAATGTTAAAATTACTCTGTGTATATAGCATATAAAAATATAAAGCATTTATTTATTATTTTAATAACACTACGAACTACCATAAAGCACGACCTGTTTTTATTTTATGATATTTTGTTGATTTTATAAACACCTCCTGATTTAATTCGGAGCAGTCACCACTAAACGACGTAGCGTGTTTATGGCGGCGTGTTTTATCCTTTCAGTTAATACTATTAGGTACTTACATGCGTAATTCATAGTTTATTATGATAAATACTGAAATGAAAAAGGTTTGAAAAAGGAGGAAAATTTACTGTCGACTCGCGGCTTACATATGATATGTAAGCCGCGAGTCGACAGTAATTTTGCAATTAGTTTATATCATGATGAAGACTTGTGGCTAGTTAGCAATTTGGGGTAAATATCTAAAAGATTATGAATTTGTACTTAACAATTTGATATAGTCTATGGTCTAATCCTTTAAAAATATATAGATTACTAGCTTCTGCCCGCGGCTTCGCCCGCGTAAACTTTCCTAAAGTTTTTCATGCCCTATTTTTAATTTACCCTTTAGGGGTAAATTTTTACAACATGTTAATGTCATATTTATTTGTATCTAATCAATAGCCTAAAAATAAGTTTTAAGCTTCTGGCCTTAAAAATGACGATACTTCCTTACAACTTTTCATCCCCCTTTACAACCCCTTTTTTTGCATTAAAAAGTAGAATATGTTCTTTATCAGGCTCTAGACTATCTGTGTACCAAATTTCATTTAGATCGGTTCAGTAGTTTTGTCGTGAAAGAGCGACAGACAGACAGATAAACAGAGTTACTTTCTCAAATCATAATATTAGTAAGGATAGTGAATAAATTATTGATATTATTTACATAAAAAGTTTTAAATATATTCAAGTATAAATAAAATATTTGTAGCCAATTTTAAAATATTCGCAAAGCGTAGCGTCGATATACGTAGGCTTTCGTAGCGTTCGTAAATGGTAAAGGTTTATACTTCTACATAGCCTGCAAATTACACTCCTTGTTGTTTATGAACCCTTAGTACACAAAACCACAACCCCTTTGCGCTGGCATTTTAATAATTTCATGTATCTCAGCTATGATGGCATTAATATACTCTTGTATTTTTTTCTTATGAAATAAACTATTCAACGACGTATAAATATTCTACGTAAATTGCAGTAATAAATAAACGAAATTAGGAAGGACATTTAAAACTTATGACATAGACAACAACACTATAAATAATTATAATACGAAATACTTTTAAAAATCAAGATGAATGAAAAATGCAACGGCTTTTTTTCTTATTTTTCATAAACTGTGACTTTTTCAATACGTTCTAAAATTGATTAGCGTTTCTTATTTTTAAGTTATGATATATCTATAAGTCTTGGGTTGGATTCTCTTGCAGCGTAAGTTTTTGCTTAATCCAGAATATTTTCCTGTCTTAATATAACATTACTTCTATTCGTTAATTGTATAATAATCTGCCCCACGACAAAGCGATTTTAGTGCGGGAGTATTTGTAAAAAAAAAACCGCTTTTTGAACTCAATATATATTTCTAATTACTTAACAATATTCAAATTTAATAATACTCATTAATTAATATTATTTTCATTATTTTACAAAACAATTATATTAATACATACTTGTTATCGTTTATTATAATCCAAATTACTTCTTACGAAAATTTGAATAGATTTTAGCAAATAGTTCTCATTCTCCTAGTAATATAATTCTTTAATACCTAAACATTGTACCTAAATACTAAGGAAACATAAAACACTGGAGATAGTTAAAGCCTGGTTCAGAGTAAAATTAATTCCAATTCCTTTTCTATAAAATATATACAGGATGGAAGGGGACCGCTGCCGAAAACAAAGACCGGTAACCCTTACTTGTAATAATAGGCTAGAAAAAAAATCGATTCGGATGAAAAAAAAAATTTTTTTTCGCCACGCGAGGGTATATATATATATATATAAAGAAAAAAAATAAGAACCAAATTTTTAATATTTTTATCGATATATATATATATATATATATATCGATAAAAATATTAAAAATTTGGTTCTTATTTTTTAGTACATCAAATTTACTACAAAATTCTATAATTAATGCCAAATAAGGTCTAGTAGTTTATTTCATGAAAAAATGGAATCTTCAGATGTTGCGGCAGTGCATAATGAAAAAAAAAAAAATCCCGTGTTATTTAAATGGGCAAACTTCAGATTTGATGGAGGACCTCTTAAAATTAAAATTACGAACTCTCCTTTGGACAGGCCTTTTGTTTCGACATGTTCTACGATATTTTGAGCGGAGAGTGAAAAAAAAAATTTTTTTTGGCACACCCTAATATATATATATACAGGGTGTCCCAAAATTCAACGATAAGCTGGCACCAGCAGGTGGACCTACATATGACTACTCGAGAACAGAAAAGAAAAAAATTCTACCTTGATTTTTTTTTTCATTACGACAAAAAAACCAAAATCTTTAAAAATGGACATCCTTTATTATATTATTAAGTGCTATTGCTACAGTTTTACAAGTAATTCTGTGATTTTTTTTTGTATTGGCAAGGTAAGTAGCACTACTATCGATCACAGCCATTAAAAATTCCAGAATATCTATAGTTTTTACACAAAAATCAATCAAAACTATGTTTTTTTTCATAAATTATGTAAGATTTTGACTTTCAGCTCACTTTCACTCATCATAGTGAAAAAAAAAAGTATGGACACCACTGTGGCAAATAGTATTAAAAATTGGCGCAACTAACTACAATTCTAAAATGGTATAACATTCAAGGCAAACTAGCTACAAAAATATACTTAGGTGTACTATTTCAAAATAACAACCATATTTCGAAAATTGTTAGTGTTGATAGTAATCACTTTTACTAAGTAGCCAAAATGTTTTTGTAGCAAGTTCCCAGAATTTGAATGAGACATGTGCGTAGTCCGTAGATCCACAGTCTGAATTATTTTATGGCGAAGCTCGTCCAAGTTTGCAATCGGTTTTGTGTAGACTCTGTCCTTTAGACAACCCCAATAGAAAAAGTCCAGGGGATTTAGATCGGGTGAACGGGGTGGCCACAAGATAGGACCAAGTCGCCCGATCCAACGCCCTGGGTACTCTTGGTCTAAGTACTCTCGCACAGGACGGGCATAGTGAGCTGGGCAACCATCGTTTTGAAACCACATGGTTTGCAAATCACTTAAGGGCACATCTTCTAATAATCCTGGCAACTCATTTTGTAAGAAGTTTAAATAACTATTGCCATCTATGTTTCCTTGTAACTCAAAGGGCCCTATCACTTTGCCATTTATTATGCCAGTCCATAGGTTAACCTTAAATTGGTATTGGGATTGTCTTCTCTCACCAGGTGCAGATTTTCATTGTTCCAGCTATGAAGATTGTGAAGATTTAAATATCCATCTTTCTTGCAGGTTGTTTCATCACGACGACGTGACGTTTTAAAATTCTATGTGCAGTACTTTTTGGGATTCCCGTTGCTGCTTGTACAGCACGTACAGAGGTAGTTGAATCGTTTTCTATTTCAGTGAGAACTTCTTCATCGTGTTCCGATCTAGGTTTTCCAGCGTTTCGCCTGTCAGATGGTATACGATCCTCCGAAAAAGCTTGATACACGTTAATAAATACGCGATAATCCGGATACCTTTGAAGATTAGGGTACCTTGCTCGATATAATCTGCTAGCAGCGTTGGCATTGCATCGGCATTCTCCTTAAATTAGGTGCATATTAGCGTATTCTAACGCTGTGTATGGTAGCGGCATGATGAATGCTAAACACTTGAAAATAAGGCAAAACTTCTTTAAAAAAAAAACACAAAATCACAGTCTAAAATAATGCCAAGTCAGGTCAATTTCCAGGTCACTTAATTCAATCCAAAAGTCGTCAGTACCAGAGCCACTTTAATTAAAACAGAACGGTGTGCAGTAAACAAAGAAGTAGAGCATACTGACTTGCTGTGCTGCTGAGGACATTAATTACTTCTCCACCTGCATTAATGTTACTAAACAATTAGCATCTATCTATCTCCCTCTAACGTATAATCTCTCTATCTCTGTCTAACTTATTTTATCTTATGGACTACGCACATGTCTCATTAAAATTCTGAGAACTTGCTACAAAAACATTTTGGCTACATAGTAAAAGTGAGTACTATCAACACTAACAATTTTCGAAATATGGTTGTTATTTTGAAATAGTACACCTAAGTATATTTTTGTGGCTAGTTTGTCTAGAATGTTATACCATTTTAGAATTGTAGTTAGATGCGCCAATTTTTAATACTATTTGCCACAGTAGTGTCCATACTTTTTTTTTTCACTATGATGAGTGAAAGTGAGCTGAAAGTCAAAATCTTACATAATTTATGAAAAAAACATAGTTTTGATTGATTTTTGTGTAAAAACTATAGATATTCTGGAATTTTTAATGGCTGTGATCGATAGTAGTGCTACTTACCTTGCCAATACAAAAAAAATCACAGAATTACTTGTAAAACTGTAGCAATAGCACTTAATAATATAATAAAGGATGTCCATTTTTAAAGATTTTGGTTTTTTTGTCGTAATGAAAAAAAAAATCAAGGTAGAATTTTTTTCTTTTCTGTTCTTGAGTAGTCATATGTAGGTCCACCTGCTGGTGCCAGCTTATCGTTGAATTTTGGGACACCCTGTATATATATATTATATATATATATATATATATATATATATATATATATATATATATATATATATATATATATATATATATATATATATATATATATATATATATATATATATATATATATATATATATATATATATATATATATATATATATATATATATATATATATATATATATATATATATATATATATATATATATATGATCGTGAGATTTGAATAGATTGCGTCTTTTCTCATCTGAGTAAAGTTACGTATTTTTTATGGAATTATCGTTGCATGGCACTGTCACATGCACGATGGAATGTGAAAAACTTAAAATTCGTTGTGAAAAAAAAATTTTTTTTTCGTCCGAATCGATTTCTTTTCTAGCCTATCATTACAAGTAGGACTAGTAGGGTCACCTGTCTCTGTTTTCGGAAGCGGTCCACTTCCGCCCTGTATACCTTTGTTATGTCGTATACAGTTTTGATATTAGTCCCGTCAAGATAGGCCCAAAAACACCTTCGTGCTTGCAAAAGGTCGTGTAGTCACGAATTTTTGATATGTTGCTAGGGCCCAAATGAACATAAAAATACAGAACTTGCAACTTCCAAAGTGCTGTGCTAACGGTAGGGTGACCATAAAACCATAAAATTTTTGGACATTTTTCAGATTTTGTTGAATATCTTAGTGGAGGAAGGGTCTGACATGTTTAGTTGTTATAAAACATTAAAAGTACACTAAATAAGCTACAATTCGAGACTAAAACCAGCTCTATACCATTATTAGTTTCTGAGATACAGTTCTTCAAACAAAGGTGATTTTTTTCAAAAAAGTGGTTATTTTTTAAAGTATTCACCTATTTTGTGTAATATCTTCTATAATACGCATTTCACACCAAAACTTACTATAACAAAGTTGTAGTACATTCAATCAGCTTTCATTTAAGATCAAATTGGTACTTGTTTAATCAGCAGATCCCTTAAAAACGCAGATAACGAGGCAAAGCAAAAAAACTGTTTTCACGTCTTTTTAAAGATGATGATGATGATTTGCCGTGTGGTGACGGAGTAAGAATACTATTCACCACCCCATATCTTACCCGTGGGTGATCGTACGAGACGACTAAGTGATATAAAATGCATATAACATCTATGCAAGAGAAGGAAAACTCAAAACAAAACCCTATACCAACACGTCTGACCAGCGCGGTATAGTAGGTTATAATCCCTCCCATTACGGAGGAGGCGCGAGCCCAACAGTGGGACGTTTATGGGCTGTGATGATGATGATGATGATTTGAAAAATAACATACAAATCTTCGAAAATATTCCCAAAAGTGGATATTTTTCGTAACGGCCACAAATATTCTTTTTTTTTTTCTAAATAATAAAATATGCAAAAAAAAATGTAAACAAAGACGACAATTAAAAAAGAAAGAAACATAAGCTGGCAGTACCTCCACGCGGTGAAGGCGGTAACAATATACTATTAAATATTATATTGGCTAAAACTTCCAAACTAACAAATAATTTAACCATAGTGCTAAATTAACATGCCTTCGGGCTTATGTTGTAGTTGTCTATATTGATGCGGTGTATGTGTGGCTGTGTATCCGGTAACGCAGGGGAGCAGCCACCAAACGATTGAATTGTATTGTAAAAGTCTTTATCTAGAGCAGATTAAGAAATTTGCAGCGTGATGTATATCCGTCCAGGCGTGTGTTTCGTGTGTCGTGAGGACCTCGACACAGGTCCTGTCGTAATTGTCAAAGATCAAGGAATAACAACATTAGTTGAGGTGAGCCAAAAACGTAGTCTCGAAGATAATACAAAATTCCTCAACAATTGCAGTGAAATCAGCGTTCATGATGCACGCAGAAAGAGATATACAGCTTTGCATAATGTTGAAGCTTCAGTTCGCCGAGAAAGAGATTCTGGTTCCCAACCGTCATCGACCAGATCATCAACTAAGGAGGCTAATACTTTGAAAGGAATTTGCTTTTTGTGTGGTAATGCCATTACTGAAGAATTTCTCCAGCAGCAAAACAAACTGCCCTTGGCAAGAAGAAATGCGATCCATACAATTGAGAAGTTAGGAAGTAGGCAGACTATTCTAGATGCTGCTAAACGCCGAAGTGACTATTGGGAAAGGGCTATTGAGGAGCGCCTCCTCGCCTTTGACGACCTGGTTGCTGCAGATGGGACGTACCACAAATTGTGCTACGATATCTTGTTTTTAACAGTTGCAACTGCTTCTGGAAAAAAGAGAAGGTATCGTCCAGCCAGTAATATTGAAGAAGCAATGAAGTGTGTTTACGATTACTTATTGGCAAACCGTGACGAATGCCAGTTTTCTTTAACAAACCTTATACAGCAGATTGAGTGTGATTGTATCCCTGATATCAGAACAGCAAAAAAAAACACCTTCAAAAACGTTTTGGTGATGACCTAATCATAGTGGAGATGGGTTCCAACAAAGACTCTATCGTCTGTTTCAAAAATAGTGGCCAGAAAATTTTGTATGATAATTGGTACAAAGAACAAAAAGCCAATGTTCAAGAAGAGCAGTTGAGAATTGTGAAGACAGCAGCAGAAATCATTGTAGAAGATATTCGCATACAAGTGTATGATACTAGTCAGTATCCTCCCTCGGATGATTTCTTCAACAATGTTGATTCTGTCATCCCTGAGTCTGTAAAGTTACTTTTTGATTTTCATCTTTAAAACACAGGTAGAATCGATAAACTCCTCTTTTGGTTTTTTGAAGTCAGTTAGACAGACGTGAAAGCAGTTTATTTGTATTACCCCTCAAAACCCACTTATTGGTTATTTGCCCTGGTTTTGGTTATCTGCCGTTTTTGAGGGAACTCCTGGTCCTACAGGTACCAATTTGATCTCAAATAAAAGCTATTTAAATGTTCTTCAGTTTCGTTAGTAAGTTTTGGCGTAAAATGCGTATTATAGAAGATATTACACAAAATAGGTGACTATTTTGAAAAATATCCACTTTTTTGAGAAAGTTGGCTATGTTTGAAGGACTGTATAGCAAGAACCAATAGCGGTATAGAAGTGGTTTTAGTCTCAAATTGTAGCTTGTTTAGTGTACTTTAAATGTTTTATAGCAACCAAACATATCAGACCCTTCTTCCACTAAGATATTTAACAAAATCTGAAAAATGTCCAAAAATTTTATGGTTTTATGGTCACCCTACCTTTAGCACAGCACTTTGGAAGTTGCAAATTGTGTATTTTTATATTCATTTGGGTCCTAATAACATATCAAAAATTCGCGACTACACGACCTTTTGCAAGCACAAAAACGTATCTTGACGGGACTATATATCTAGTGACTAAATCTATAACATCACAGGTTGTGGGAGGAAATTATTTCAGCTACAATATATTCTACATGGGTATACTACAATTACATTTAAGTACTTAAGGAGTACGTGAGGTATAAACCATAGAAATAACCTCTATTTTTATGCTATCGACCACCTTCATAAACCATGATCAGATCAAGGTTAGTATAAGGTAAAGTTCAAAAGCCTTTCCGTGTGGTGACAGAGTAAGAATACAATTCACCACCCTATCTTACTCGTGGGTGATCGTAAGAGACGACTAAGGGATTTAAAACGCATATAACATCTATTTAAGAGAAGAAAAACTAGTAACTAAACCCTATACCAACACGCCTGACCAGGGAGGCATAGTAGGTCAATCTCTCACCCGTTATGGAGGAGGCTCGAGCCCAACAGTGGGACATATATGAGCTGAGATGATGAAATCTCAAAATAATCTATTGGACTTATTTTATATTTAATTATTATTTGTTAAAAAAAAAGTACATCTTACTAATCGTACTTCCTGATAGTAATATAAATGTGAAAATTTGTGAAGTTCTTTGTTACTCAATTACTCGTAAACCGTGGAACAGATTAGGATGAAAATTGGCAAATAGATAGACCATTTTCTAGATTAACACATAGGATATTTTTAAACTCGATATTGTGTTGCCGTGGGACAGTTCAAATTAGAAAAAGTTATTATATTATATACGCGGATGAAACCACGAGCAGGAGCTAGTTAAACTAATGAGTGGATAACAGACTTGTTTAAAGATAATTTATTAATAGTTTATATATATTTGTTATTTGATAGAGACAAATTAAATATAAGATACAAAATAGTTGTAATATAATATTGGACAAAAGCTTTATAAAGAAATATACATATTTCAAATGCTTTAAAATCTTTTGGGCAATAAAAGTTGTGCAATAGTATTTATTTTTTATCGCACTTTATAATAACTAAGGCGGCAGATTGGTATAATGTCAGTATATTTCAAAGAAAAAGCCACGTTTCAATGATGAAGCTTTAAATTAATCTAATAAATAATTTTATTCATTTAAAAAAATATGAAATTTTTTAAATAAGAAATTAAGAATTTTTCTGTTACAAGACTTATATTTGGCGAATACAGTTACGTCTAGTTAAATAAAGTTTGCCACCAAACTCCACCCCTTCGATCTACCCCAACAGACGCCTACGTCATCGATTGTTTTCCTCGACATTCTACATGTTTCTGTATCCCTGGTACGACAACCTCAGTTTGTAGTGTGGAATATTACGTCACGGGTTACGCGCGAACCATGTCATGCTACGTCAGAAATTATATAATTCAGAAAATCTGTAATTATTATAATAGATTTGTATTATTCAGACAAAAACTACAATAGAAATTCTTCTTGTTATTGTTTTGAATTATGTTTTATAGTGTGATACAAAAAAAACTATTATGAATTATTTCTAAATTATGTTCTTTAGGGGCTTATATTCTTTATTCTTTAGGGGGTAAACAGTTTTTGTGAAACTTTAAATATTCAGAGATTGGAAACAATGTTTACAGACCATTAATAAAAATAAAATATTATTAATTTAGACCGTCTCGTTGATCTAAATACAAAGATATGACTATTCCCATGAGTACTAGGATGCGATTGCCATTAGGCATGCATATACACATTTATTTATTAAGTTTCGAATTTGGATTGAATGACAGGATAAAAAATCGGTCAAGTGCGAGTTGTACTCGCGCGCAAAGGGTTCCGTAAAACAAAAAAAATGTGATGTAACTAATAAGGTTTCTGAATTTTTCCTTTATATGTGCATTAAAAATTGCTTCATGCCAAATTTCAAGATTCTAGATCGACTGGAAGTACCCTTTAGGTTTTAATTCCCTTGCATGTAGCTGCGAGTTTGAATTTTGAATTGTTGTTTCTTTTGATTGCGTTGACATAGAAGTTTGGTTTTGTTACAACTTAAAGGTATTATAAACTCAGGTCTATATATCAAATACTCAGGTATTTAATATGAATTTCAATTCACACAACACAAACACGTTCAAGAGGAAAGGGGTAGTAAGTTTAAAATTATTAAAAATATTTTTATATCATCATCATCATCATTTCAGCCCATCACCATCCACTGTTAGACGTAGGCCTCCCTCATGGTACGCCACAGAGTGCGGTCCTGTGCCGTCTGCTTCCATCGACGCCCAGCAACTTTCATCAGGTCGTCTGTCCACCTAGTGGGGGGGCGTCCTACATTGCGTCGTCCGGTACGTGGTCGCCACTCTAGAACCGTTTTTACCCAGCGGTTGTCGCGTTTGTGTCGTCGAGCGATGTGGCCTGCCCATTGCCACTTCAGCGTGCTAATTCTTCGTGCTATGTCGGTTACACCCATTCTTCTACGTATTTACGTATTACGGATTCTATGACGCAGAGAAATCCCGAGCATAGCTCGCTCCATAGCACGCTGAGCGACTTTGAGCTTGGTTATGAGGCCTACATTTAGGGACCACGTTTCCGTGCCGTAAGTCATCACTGGTAACACACACTGGTCGTAGACCTGTGTTTTCAGACACTGAGGTATGTTGGACGAGAAGATCCTCCTAAGTTTCCCGAACGCTGCCCAGCCGAGTTGGATTCATCGGCTGACCTCTTTCTCGAAATTGGATCTAACTGAACTGTTTGTCCAAGGTAAACATAATGATCGACAATTTCGAGAATCGCATTGCCAACTAGGACCGGTACAGGAATGACATGGGCATTTGACATGACTTTCGTCTTGTCCATGTTCATTCGTAACCTGACCAGTTGGGATACTCTGCTGAAATCGTTGAGCATAGTGCCAAGGTCCTCCATGGATTCTGCCATAACAGCCAGTGCAGTGGTGAATAGTTTCGGAGAGATGACATCTCCCTGTCTCACACATTTCTGCAACTGGATCAGTATCGTGCTCTTATCCCGGATACGGACTGACATTGTGGCGTTCCTGTACAAACACTTCAGCACTTCGATATAACGATAGTCGATTTGGCACCGCTGAAGGGACTGCAGCACTGCCCAAGTTTCGACTGAATCAAAGGCTTTCTCATAGTTCACAAACGCTATACACAGAGGTCGATTGTACTCCTTGGTCTTCTGGATAAACTGCCGAAGCGTGAGGATATGGTCTATGGTGCTATAGCCTTTTCGGAAGCCAGCTTGTTCGGGCGGTTGGAAGTCATCGAGCTTGTACGTGAGTCGATTGGTAATGACCCTCGAAAACAACTTGTAGACATGGCTCAAGAGTGAAATGGGTCTGTAGTTCTTCTATTTTTATATAATATCATGTATTTAAAAATTTACGGTTTTCACAATTTTTCCTTTATCTGTGCTATAAGACGTTGCTTCGTACCAAATTTCAAGATTCTGAGTTTACGGGAAGTACCCTGTAGGTTTTGAATCCCTTGCGAGTCTCGAAAATTTGCAGAAATTTGCGACATAAACAACTGTATCTTTTGATTGCGTTAGCTTAGAAGTTTGATTTTTTTTGCAGCTCCAAGGGACAGTAGACCCGATATTGATATATATTTCAGCTCGATACCTCCTCCACCCATACCTGATAAAAAGGGTCTTGACGGACTGACGGACGGAAGAACAGACGGACGGACGGACAACAAAGTGATCCTATAAGGGTTCTGTTTTTTCCTTTCGAGGTACGGAACCCTAAAAATATAAAATTTTCGTTTAATTTTACTAGTTTTGGTATTAAAGTTCCTAGAAATTGTTTTGTAGATATATTTAATATTATTTGTTACTTATTTAAATACGAATAATATTCTCCAGTACAATAATTACTTGCCTTTGTAACTCTTTCTGATAAACCTAGACGACAATTAAAACAAAAACTTATAAATGGGTACCTAAAGATTTTAAAGTAATGCGCGCTCGCATTTCTTTTGTAAAGAAAAGTTTGCCCTTAATTTAGGCTCACAACAAATTTTCGTATAGGGCCCGACTAAAGCAAGTCACACCATCGGTGAATTGCCTCAGTTTACCGAAAAGGAGCTTAGTGAATACGTTGTTGTAATGGAGCATCATCAGCAACATCGTAATTTAATAGTAATCCTTTTTTTCTTTTTACGGGCTATGGACCTGGTCGCGTCCTACCAAATTGGTCCAGGACGACGTAAGAGGCGGCGCGCAACCCCATAGAGCCACCGGTACCCGATCTTTGTCATCGGTGGCCTTTAATAGCAAACCTAGACATTAACAGAATATTCATTCAACACCTCACTTGAATGTATTTTAACGAAGTATCTAGTAATTACCAGTTATGAAATTCTTTGTCACCGACTATATTACGCATCCTACAAAACACATTGGTAAATTATTATAACTCAGACGCCGATTTTTTCTGCGAAAGTGTTTTATTACAAACCCGAACGAATGGACTCATTTATGACTGCAGGAAGCAAATTTTCTGAAGCGTAGCTCTACTACTAAAAATCCTTACTAATATTATAAATGCGAAAGTAACTCTGTCTGTCTGTCGCTCTTTCACGGCAAAACTACTGAACCGATATAAATGAAATTTGGTACACAGATAGTCTAGAGCCCGATAAAGGACATAGGTTACTTTTTAATGCAAAAAAAATGGTTGTAAAAGGGGATGAGACGTTGTAAGGAAATATCGTCATTTTTACAGCCCGAAGCTTGAAACTTATTTTTAGGCTATTGATTAGATATAAATAAATATGACATTAACATGTAAAAATTACCATTAAGGGGTAAAATAAAAATAGGATATGAAAAACTTTAGGAAAGTAACCTTTTAAGTGGGCGAAGCCGCGGGCAGAAGTTAGTATTTATACATTTTTTCTTTCTACATACATACATATCATCACGCCATATCCCTTGCAGGGTAGGCAGAGAGAACAGAGTGCCAGAGAACTCTATCTTTGCATACTTCACTCGCTTCCTCAACATTCATAATTCTCTTCATACACGCTCGCCGGTTTCGGAGACTCTTGACTCCACCTTCCTTCAGTACATGACCGATCTGCTCTAGGTAGGTTAGTCTCGGTCTCCCCCGGTACCTACATCCTTCCACTTTCGCATTGTATATCATCTTAACCAGACGTTCGTTCGGCATTCTTTCCTCATGTCCGAACCATCGGAGCATTCCCTTTCGCATCTTTACACCAATACTCTCTTTCATACCTATTTGCTCTCTTACGTCGTCGTTACGAATGCGGTCGGTCAGCCTTTTTCTTTCTATGAAATACAATATATACAAAAGATAACGCGGTATGTATTGTGCTGATAAATTACGACCCGTGTGACTTGGGTACGGGGGCTAAAACTAATTCATTGCTCAATAAAACTCAGTCATACAGGATCTAAGAAAGAGACGGGATTTCGTGCATTTTTAGCAGTTTATTGCCAAGGTACTTTCTGCGTGCGTACGTTCAATTGTACTGAAGGAAGGTGGAGTCAAGAGTCTCCGAAACCGGCGAGCGTATATGAAGAGAATTATGAATGTTGAGGAAGCGAGTGAAGTATGCAAAGATAGAGTTCTCTGGCACTCTGTTCTCTCTGCCTACCCTGCAAGGGATATGGCGTGATGGTATGTATATATGTATTGCCAAGGTGTGTGCTTTTTTATTTTTCTATAATATCAATTTAGGATAATTTAAAATGTTGTCAGTTTTTATGTGTGTATTATATATGATATATGTTGTTTATAAAGTTTAATAATCGGTGTTCTTAATTTTTTATTAATGACATATTAATATGAGAAGATAATAAAACAGTTTTTTTTTGTGCTTAGTTCTATAAATTAATTATAAATCATTCATATGTATGTATGTACCGCACAACTTCTGTTTCTGATATCACTAACTTTTACAACTTGTTAAATCTCTAAACTTCACTTTTACAAATTTTTACAATCTCTAAATGGAATTTTAATTAAAATTTTCAGCATACAAAACAATCTCACAAAGTGACGATATAGAATTTTGATATTAATAATTTCCTATGACTTACTCATAACTCTGATTATTTAACAATATTAACTTTTCGGGCGGCATAACACCGCATTTTATTGCGAAATATGAGGGAGGCCTACGTCCAGCAGTGGATGACGAAAGGTTGAATGATGTTTTCCATGGATTACTTCCAGTCCCACCTGTGTACGAGCTTGCTTAGATCATATTATGATTAAAACCGATCTCCCAGGCCTTACATTTATAATAGATTCTTCTGTGATTGATCATAACTCCATTGTCTTATCTCTCAACCAAAAAAAGACTCGTTACGTCAAGAGTGAACTAAAATTAACTATTCATCATCATCTCAGCCCATATATGTCCCACTGTTGGGTTCGGGCCTCCTCCATTATAGAATGTTAATTGACCTACTATACCACGCTGGTCAGACGTGTTGGTATAAGGTTTTGTTTCGAGTTTTCTTTCTCTCGCGTAGATGTTAGATGCATTTTATATCCCTTAGTCGCCTTGTACGATCACTCACGGGTAAGATATAGTAAGATAGACACGGGTGGTGAGTTGTATTTTTACTCCGTCACCACACGGAAACTAATTATTTAATTATTATTTAATTAACTATTATCTTTCAGCAAATATACGGACATAATGATTCCAATGAAGCTAAGACTTATTTAATTGACACCCTTATTGATTCCATAAAATCTCACACATCTGTAATTAAGGTTCCTAGTAGCAAGGGTATGATGCTTCATTGCATGCGAAATCGAGATGTATTGCATAAAAAACTTAAACAGTTCCCGGATAATGAAATTTTAAGAATCACAAAAATATAGAAACAACTATACAAATATACTTAAACAATTAAAAAGTAATTATTTCAGTGTTGTACTAAAAGTGGCCTTTAACGATAATAAAAAGATTTGGAATGTTATTGAGCAAGTTATACTCACTAATAAGACTAAAATTACTGCACTAAATTACTTACTTCCTTTCCTTATCTTCGCCGTATTCAGTCATTTGGTAGTCTAACTGACTCCTTTGACAATATTAGTAAAAATATAGTTAATAACTTTACACGAACAAATTCCATCTGCAATTTCTAGTAAATAAGCTACCATTTCTACCATCTCTTATTATGCTTGATACTTCATATGTATAGTGGGGTTGAAATTTTAATCATGGCCCTCAAATACAACTGTGATGGTGAGTGGGACATCATATATGCAGACTTTTTAAAACTATATAAGGATTTAATTGTTCATGTAATTACATATTTATTTAATCTATTTCTTAATACTTTTAAAAAAAGTAAATTAATTAAATTAATTATTAATTTACTTTTCGTAACGACGACGTAAGAGAACGAGTAGGTATGAAATAGAGTATTGGTGTAAAGATGCGAATGGGAATGCTCCGATGGTACGGACATGTGGAAAGAATGCCAAACCAACGTCTGGTTAAGAAGATATACAATGCGAAAGTGGAAGGATCTACATCCTTCCACTTTCGTACTTTCGTACCGGGGGAGACCGAGACTAACCTACCTAGACCAGATCGATCATGTACTGAAGGAAGGTGGAGTCAAGAGTCTCCGAAACCGGCGAGCGTGTATGAAGAGAATTATGAATGTTGAGGAAGCTAGTGAAGTATGCAAAGATAGAGTTCTCTGGCACTCTGTTCTCTCTGCCTACCCTGCAAGGGATATGGCGTGATGATATGTTATATACACTTGTACTTTTGGTACGTATTGCAAAAAATCTAAATTCATCCTATACACAAGAATAGAAATAAAAAAAACTATAAAGTTTTTTTTACCTTCAATCTCCAAAATTATGCAACGTATCATTAAAAAAGGTTAATTAAATATTTGGAAGATAAGAAGCCTGCTAATCAGTTCGGTTTTAGAAATAAATTGACTACTAGCGATGCTGTTCTTAATATTATTCAGAACCTAAATAAGCGAGTCTCATAATAAGAATTACTCTTATTTTACTTATTTTTATTGCTAGAGGTGGCAGACGAGCAAGCAGCGTGGCAGTGACACTTACCACTTGATGGTAAGTGTCACTGTCACACATTGACCTTACGCATTGACTTTTGCAATACCAAGGGTATATACCAATATAAACCCCAAACCCACCCAGTTAGGTTGCCGGCTCTCTTGCTCACCGAACGAAGCGCAATAGTAGATTGCCATTACTCAGACGTCGATCTTCTGCGAGAGTGTGGTACTACCCCGGACGGACCGGCCCGCGGCAGAACTGAGACTGTCAATAGCGTGGTCCTACCACTTTTAAAATTTTAGTTCTAGATACATTTAAACGAATACAGGGATACAGTATATATATACTGTATCCCAAATTGTATCTAGACTATCACTATTGATACAAGTTATTCATTTAACTCAGTAAGCGTCTTAAACTTAAATCATTTAACTAAGTTAGAGTCTTCTTTTAGTTCGCCTAACAAACACTGAAAATGTATACCTAATCACTTTGAATATAACTAAGCCATAAATCTGTTTTTACTCTGTTAAAATATATGTCAGTAAACACTTCTAACTGCTTAATATATTTCTAAATATAATATAGTAACATCGACAATAATTGCACGGCGCTCTAGCTGATCTATCACCATGATGTCTATCTTATTGGCCACTATAGTCGATTATTATTATTATTTTACGGCAAGAAGTAAATACCTATTGTTAATTTTAATATCCTATATATTATACTATCATTATAATAAACTTATATATTTTTTTAGTCGGAGCAGCAGATTTTCAGTGTTAAAATCAATAAGTACGTCAGCACACAGCTCTCAGCAAGCGTCGTTTTGTGACGCGTCAATAACCACCCTCCGTGACGTCAGAGAAATGTATTGATTTTACTTGACTCCACACGGCTATAACATCCTAGCATTTCTGGCGCCCTGGCATCTAAGTATGCTGAGAAAAGCGTCAGCTTGTGAAAACTTGAGAAACCGCTGCAAAGCCTTAAGGAAAATTCCTTTTCCTTCAATACCTACTGTACTTTAATTTACGACGCTGTTAAAAACCTATATATTTTCAGTACTTAATTTCTGTAACAGTGAATTTGTGATTCATGAATTCTATACCTACAAATAAAATATATGTATAGTGCATGTAGCACGAGGGGACTGTCAACGTATGATGAACTTTATTAAGGAACTGTTCCGGCGTAAATAGTAAATTACCAACGGTGGATCATCGTCAGTCATTGTTCATTCAGGTTCGCCTACGTTACTCAAGACACTTCGCGTTCATTTTATCTAACAAGCTTATCTGTAAAACATCTCCTAGCGCTTCTAATTTCCTAGTACTCTCGGTTCATTTTATCCGTATCTTTATCCGTTTTAAAGCGGGTTATCTGTGACTTAATCCAATGGCGTATAAAGTTATACTTATATCAATATGTTTTACTTTAGTACATTGTTATAGTCAATATAGTTTTGAAAATCATAAGTACTGCGATGATTTATCACCTCATTACGGTAATTTAAGCTTGGATCAAATATCTGGCGTTTGGTATGGGGTAGAAAAAATCCCTCACACAAAAGGTGAATACAGAATAGAACATACGCAAGAATGTTTTTATATTGACATTAAGGAACAATATATTGAGGTATGTAATTTTGACTTTTGATATTTAATATAAATAGTTATTGCTTTTTTCTAAAATCTTTCCAGTTTATTTCTCATTTACTAAAATATTGTGAGATTTGTAAAGTTTCAAAAAGCTTGGATAGATGACGGGAAAAAATAATACTCATTTATAACGTAGTCATTAGCTATGATTATGAAAAGTTATTAGATATATTATTTCTTTATCAGTCGAGAACTGTGATCTACCTGTATGAACAGCGATGTATGATTACAGGTAGATCACAGGTGTTCTCGACTATAAGGCTAATGATATCAGTACCTTTGTAATGAGGAATATTAATATAAATTATGTTTTTGTTATGTAATCATATATTTCTAATTAATGAGTACTCTGTATATTTTTAATGGTTTTTAATCATGATTCCTGATTTTTACGCGAGTATTACACATTTGAAATAAAACTATTTTTACGGATTCTGTCACGTATGTATTCAATTTTTAATTTCTCGACGTTTCGAACATTTTACAGTGTTTATGGTCACGAGAGGGCTGACTAGTTTTTTTTTCTCTTCTTACTACATGAATAGAGTTGTTTACTTTTATTACTCTATTCTAATTTTCACTTGAACCGAAGTAATGTATAAAACATTTATTAAGATTTATAAATACCCTGATTACGAAACGAAAAATGATGTCACAAGCGGGGTTCGAACCCGCACCTATTGGGAATCCGGCCCAACCGTGCTGCCACTTACACCATCGTGAACTATTTTAGGACATGCAAATTTCGATTCATATTATATCTTACGTCTTCAAGGTGACGTATGCCATCTATCGGACAATGTTTACACATTGTATAGACTTACTACTTCAAACTTTACAGTTAGAATTGTATTAAACGATGACACACCCGAATTCGAACCCCGCTTGTGGCATCATTTTTCGTTTCGTAATCAGGGTATTTATAAATAATTAAGCATATTAAATGCTAAAAATTTCAGTAATTTGATTTATTAAGATATTATAAACTTGTCTGATAAAAATGATTATACTTGTAGTGTAAGTATTATGGCTATTAGCTTAAATCTTAGCACTGTTTATTAAGAAAATATCATGTCATCTCATCATCATCATCATCATCATCTCAGCCTATATATGCCCCACTGATGGGCTCGGGAATCCTCCATAATGGAAGGGTATTTGACCTACTATACCACGCTGGTCAGACGTGTTGGTATAGGGTTTTGTTTCGTATTTTCCTTCTCTCGCATAGATTTATATGCGTTTTATATCCCTTAGTCGTCTCGTACGATCACCCACGGGTAAGATTCCCTACCTTACCACGGGTAAGGTAGGTCGTGAATTGTATTCTTACTCCGTCACCACACAGAAATATCATATATTTATGCTAATCTCAAAGTTATTATTATTTACCTGCTTGCTTTATATTACCGCTATGTATCGATAAGTAATTCGGATGCAACTCAAATTCACAGCCAGTGTGAGTTGTTCGTGGTGAAGAAATTAAAATATACAAAAGGTTAGAATCTGTCTCTTACGGGTATTGAAAGGTACTACTTGAAGAACGCAATCAGATAACATCAATTATCGACCTCTTGTTATAAATTCACAATAAATGTCAGTCTATCTCTCTTTAGTATAGAAAGCCACTTTCTTTGGTATTTATAGTGGGGCTCTTTATAAATACTTTATAATAAAATTAATTAGTATTAATACACTCATTTGCAAAAAAAACGGGCACCTAAGCAATGAACCATTTCAAATGTTAATATTTCTTTGTCTGATAATTATAGGTAGTTTTATCCACACAATTTGGTAAATTAATAAGAAAATAATCGTTTTCATCAGTATTTCATAAAATTTAGATACAATTTATGGGAAATAATGCTAAACCTCGCTAGTAGTGTATATTCGCTAGTAGTGCATATGCTCATGAAGTAAAAATAAAAAAGTTTTTTTGTTTGTTTTTCTTTAATAAAGTAAAAGCAGATAAATGTTTAGTATCGAGTGTGACCCCCTCTAGCTAAAATCACAGCTTGAATTCGTCTGGGCATGCTAGCGAGTATATCCCGGATACTTGCTTGCGGAATACGTTCCCACTCCGCAGTAATCACATTCTTCAGCTCTCTGATGGTCTGCGGAGCCGGGTGTACTGATCTTACACGCCGTTTCAGAACGTCCCAGACATGCTCTATGGGATTGAGGTCGGGACTTCGAGCTGGCCAATCCAAACGACGAATGCCGACCTCTTGCACATACGCATTAACATCGCGGGATCGGTGGGCGCGAGCATTGTCGTCCATAAAAATCGAGTCTTCACCTAGAGCGGCCAATGCGGGTTGTGCATGAGAAATTAGAACTTCCGTTATGTATCGATGCCCAGTCAGTGAGCCGTTTTCAATGAAGACTAACTCTGTACGATCCATTGAATTTATTCCTGCCCAAAACATAACAGAGCCCCCACCATAAGGTGTGATTTCTTCGAAACATGCCTCTGCAAAGCGTTCTCCTTGTCTTCTTAGCACTCGCCGACGTCGATCTTCACCGAACAGAGATATCCTGGCTTCATCAGAGAACAAAACCCTATTCCAATCGTCTTGAGTCCATGATTCACAATTTCTAGCGAACCTAAGCCTGTGAACTCTGTGCTCACGGAGTAATTTGGGGCCGCGGGCCGGGCGGTGACTGCGTATATTGGCAGCGAGAAGCCTCCTCCTGACCGTCCATAGACTAATATGCACATTTCTTACTTCTTGGAGGTTGTTCTTAAGATCCACATACGAAGATTTGCGATTTCTCAATGCGCGACTCACAAGAAAACGATCATCCCGTGGTTGGGTACATGGTTTTCTTCCAGAACCAGGCCTTCTCTCGACGGAACCAGTCTCCTGATATCGCTGCCAGGTCCTTTGGACTGTCGAGCGACTAACATTTAGCCTCCTAGCCACGAAACATTGGCTGCAACCCTCTTCAAGCAGCGCGATAATTTTGGTAGCTTTTACCACTTTATCTACCATTTTTGATACAGCCAAACAGCATTAAATAAAGCTTTCACAGTCAAGGATATGAAATTAATCGATAAAAATTGAATAAAAGTTATGAAAGTCGATGTTAACTTCTGGAACTTCGCGCCAAAAATGTAGGATAAAAAGGGGTTTTCTGTAAAAATGAACATCAAATGAAAAATTGAATTTAGAACGTACTTTTTTAAATACCACAGCATTTTTAAAACCGGCCAGTAACGTGTACAAACGATTGAAACCTTTTTGGTATTGTATCTTTTTAAATATGAATGAAAATCAAAACCGCCCGTTTTTTTTGCAAATGAGTGTATATATTTACTGTATATTTTCCGTGTGGTGACGGAGTAAGAATACAATTCACCACCCCATATCTTACCCGTGGATGATCGTACGAGACAACTAAGGGATATAAAATGCATATAACATCTATGCAAGAGAAGGAAAACTCGAAACAAAACCCTATACCAACACGTCTGACCGGCTTGGTGTAGTAGGTTGATTTCCCTCCCAATTATGGAGGAGGGTCGAGCCCAATAGTGGGACATATATGAGCTGAGATGATGATGATGTTGATGATTAGGTATATGGATTGTGATATAGATGTTAGCTTTTGAAGACTAGCTATCCGTTGTTGAGCGTTTTGAGAGATTTTAATAGAGCAAGCATGTTTTTACTAATAAATGTGTTTAGCCATTATTGAATCAGGATGTCTTCATAGTCATACATACATACATACATATCATCACGCCATATCCCTTGCAGGGTAGGCAGAGAAAACAGAGTGCCAGAGAACTCTATCCTTGCATACTTCACTCGCTTCCTCAACATTCATAATTCTCTTCATACACGCTCGCCGGTTTCGGAGACTCTTGACTCCACCTTCCTTCAGTACATGACCGATCTGGATTCATATTCATTAATTATTCAAACTTATTTAAAAAGAAAAAGTACGTAATGATTTTTTTATATATATGTCGAGTGGTTACGCCATCGTGTATTCAGCATAACAGGATATGAGGATCATGATCTCCATTAACAGGTTAATCAAACTCACCTTTGAGCATAACAAGACTTATTACCTAATATCAGTAAGTGGACTATGAATACTGTGACATTAATTAACCATTTGGTGTAGTGCGTTATACAATTAGCCTAAAATAATGACGATATTAGCCTTAATTCTGCCTCTGTGCGCTTTTAGTTTGGCTATAAACGTAAATTATTGTCCATATTTAAATCCAACGCACGATTTTGACGAAGATGCTTTGTTAGGAATGTGGGTACATACACGAATATATATTCCATAAAGACAACAGGACTATAACTGAAGTAAATCCTTACTGTCCAATTATACAATTGAGAAAGTTCGAGGATTATGTTTTAGGTGGTTTGTTGAATCGCAATTTAGTGAGTAACTTAACTATAATTTTCATGTTTTTGAAATGAAAACTTCTTTTGTCCGGCATACAGATTTTTTTATAGGCTGTAAGTGAGGTTCGTCACGCACTGAGGTGAAAGGCTTGATCGGGTCAACTCGTGTTCGCCGAGTGTACCCTATATTAGTAGTTGTATATGTAATAATTGTCAATATTAATTATAATCAATTATTCAATAGTTTTTTTTCCATAGGTTTAAGTTTTCACTTCTGTCGGTCAGCCCTCATGACTGCTTTGTGTTTTTTTTTATATACGTAATAATAATTTGCAGATTTTTTTTTGCAATTTTGTTAACGTAGCGGAGTTTTGGCGCGAATGTGGAAACGTCATGTCACGCTCTTGTATTATATTCATTTCTTTAGTGTTTTGTAGTGTTATATTGAATAATTTTGCTGGTATTTTATGCAATATGGTACAGTTAAAGTGCTGAAGTGTAGTGAATATGGTATAATAGTGGTTTACATGTATTTTCATATTTTGCCAAAATTCCTAAGAAAACCATTGATTTGGTTATCAGCGCCCGATTAATGGTAACGACATGACTTACTGACGGACAATGACTATTAAGACTAAAGTATATGAAGAAGTATTGACGAAGTGTCTAAACTATGAAGACTTGGCTTAAAGGTCTAAGTAACCAAGCCATAAACTCCAAAAAAAAAAATGTTAACGTAGCTATATGACAATTGATAAGGATAATGATTTCTGATGTTTACCCGAGTATTACACATTTGAAATGAAACTAATTTTATGTATTCAGTCCTCGCGTGACTATGAACACTGAAAAGAAACGTCGGAAATAAAAATAATTAAACGCTATAAAATTAGTAAAATTGTATTATTTCAAAAATATAAGGTATATAGAATTGCACTATTCCTTTTGTTTCGCAGGTGTCGTACTGCACATGTGCTAAAGAAGATGAAAAATATTATATTATTTGTACATTTCAGCCCACACCGCCTACGCCCTACCCCCAGCTAACGAATAGTCCGTACGTGTACAACCGTCAGTACCTGCAAGAACGCTACCGCGTTAGATACTTTGTACTGGAATGGCATGAGGGCCTGCGAATAGACGAGTATCACATCAAAGTAAACACTTCACATAAAGGTTTCTGGCCAACCGACGTGCCCAGCAGATGTAAGCACTTCTTTATACTCTCACAAAAATTCAAAGACACATTGGATCAACTATTTTCAGTACTATAGGTAGTAGTGCCCAGCCTGTGTTCTTACAAACCCTTCTCATTGGCCATCGACCATTTCGAAGGCATTATTTTTTAAGGCATTATTTTTTATTTGGGGGGCATAGTCCGGAGCGTGCTCGTTCGCGTCCCCTGCCAGTCTAATTAGACTGCTAATCCGGCTCGATATGCGTACCGCAATGCGGGTTAGGGCGTCCCCCGGAGGCGACGCGTACCGACCCGCCCCCGTCGGTACGAACTTCGGCAGTTGCGGCGATGGGGGCCGCCACCCATCACGCCTTGTCCAGTCCAGCGAGTCGAGGAGAGCAGAGTGCCGGGTGGGCACGTGGAATATAAGAGGTTGTGTGGAAGGTAAGTTGCACGAACTGATATCCGTCATGGCGGACAAACAGCTAGACGTGCTCTGTGTAAAAGAGACCAAGCGAAGAGGCAGCGACGCCTGCGATCTTCCTGGTGGCGGGATGGCTCTGTGGTCTGGTGTACCACAGAGCGATCGAGCCAGCATGGGGGTAGGAGTGCTGTTGTCCTCTCGCTTGGCCTCAGGTGTGAAGGATTACGGAATGTATGATCCCAGACTCCTTTGGGTCCGTATAAAACTAGGTGTCACCAAGGTATTCATGGTTGTAGCATATGCTCCCGTAGGATCCTCGGTGGCATCAGACTTAGAGAAGTTTTGGGATAATGTTAGGGAAGTTCTGGATATGGCAGAAACCAGTGAACGCGTGATTGTATGCGGAGATTTGAACGGATGGGTGGGGACCAAGTCCCGACTATGAGGACGTACTTGGTCCATTTGGTGATAAGAGAGTGAACGACGCAGGTAGGCTCATAGCTGATGTATGCATGGAGAGAAACCTTATTGTGTGAAACACATTTTTCCAACATAAGGACATCCATATGTATACATGGAGAAGGAATGAACAGAAAAGTAATATAGATTTAATTTTGGTAGACAGTCGCCTCCGAAGCAAAATATTGGACGCAAGAGCCTACAGGGGCCCCACAGTCGATACGGACCACTATCTCGTTATTGCGAGATTTAGTGGTCTGTTCAGAAAGTGGAGGCACTGGCGAGAGCGTGTCCACTTCGGAGGGCTTGAAAGAATAAAGGTTGAAAGGTTGCAAGAAGAGTGTGTAAGAGAAAAGTATGCAGAGGGTGTCCGAGAACGGCTGACGATGGCAAGCCAGCAGCAATCGGACATTGAAGAATGCTGGAGAGTATTGAAAGAGAGTATGGTAGACACAGCGAAAGAAGTATGTGGAAGTTCAAAGAAGCATAGAAACACAAATGGTAATGCATGGTGGGATGCGGAAGTGGCAGCTTCCGTAGAGCAAAAGAAGAAAGCGTGGCTGGACTATGTCTCTTCTTTGAATCTGAATGACAGTATGACTGAACAGAAGAAAGAAATATATCGGCAATGTAAGAATGACACCAAGGCCTTAGTGAAAGAGAAACGTGATAGAGCAAGTATGAGTGCAGAAGATAGGCTGACTAAAAACTTCGAGGGTAACACCAAACTCTTTTGGAGGGAGGTGAAGAGGTCTCGGGGTGGTTGGTCAGCCTTCATAATGAATAAAATAAGGTCTAAAGGTGGAGACATTCTTACACAAACACAAGACGTGTTAAGCCGATGGAGTGAATATTTTGGCGATATGTATGCGGATGCTACGGTTGGCGCCGGTGTTGGATGTGGTTTAGTAGATCAACATTCGACAACGGCGTCCTCCGATGGCATCAGTATGGATGAAGTTGAATGGGCGATAAGAAGTTTGAAAAATGGTAAGGCAGCGGGCATTGATATGGTGTCTGCCGAGATGATCAAGCTTGGTGGCTCTTGTGTCTGGGAGGCGTTCCTGTTGCTCCTCAATTTATGTTGGAGCTCGGGAATGGTTCCCAGGGACTGGAATAGCGCAGTCATCGTGCCTTTGTTTAAAAACAAGGGTTCACGTTATGACTGCGCAAATTACAGAGCCATAAGCTTGACCAGTTTGGCAGCAAAAGTGTATGGTAAAATTATTGAAAGGAGAATGAGGATGGTGTCCGATGGTTTACTGTGTGAGACACAAGGAGGTTTCAGGAATGGAAGGGGATGCATGGATCAAGTGTTCTCTCTGCGCAACATTGTGGAGAAGCATCTGGCTCTAGGCCAGAGGGTTTTCTGCAGTTTTGTGGATCTGGAGAGAGCATTTGACACGGTTGTACGAAAGGAACTTTGGGACATTTTACCGGAGTATGGTATTAGCGGTAAACTGCTACGGGCTGTGCAGTCCAGTTACATGGGCTGTAGAGCTTGTGTGCGGCTGGATGATGGAATGTCGCCTTGGTTTGATGTCAATATCGGCGTTAAGCAGGGGTGCGTTCTGTCAGCCAGGCTGTTTATCATATATCTGGATAAATGTCTCCAAAGGTTGAACGATATGAATGTGGGAGTCCAGATGGGCGACTCAGCGGTCACTGCTCTGCTTTATGCAGATGATGCAGTCCTGCTGGCACAGTCAGCGACTGACCTGCAGACCCTAGTCGACACAATGACAGAAGATTGTAAGAAAAGGGGTCTACGCGTGAATGTGAGCAAAACCAAAATAATGGTCTTTGAAAGAGATAAAACCAGAACAAATGTAAGAGTAACAATAGGTAATGATGTACTAGAGCAAGTGGATGAATTTGTATATCTTGGATGTGGATTTAGCCGAGATGGAAGGTACACCACTGATATAGAGCGAAGAGTGAATGCGGGAAATAGAGTGAACGGAGCGTTGGGGCAACTTCTCGGCAGCCACCACCTCAGCCAGAAGGCACGTGTAGCAATACATAACGCAGTGCTTGTCCCAACATTACTGTATGGAAGCGAGAGTTGGGTATGCAAAAAAGAGTATGATAGTAAAATTAATGCGGTCGAAATGCGATCTCTGCGGAAAATCTGTGGAGTTAGGCTGACCGACCGCATTCGTAACGACGACGTAAGAGAGCGAGTAGGTATGAAAGAGAGTATTGGTGTAAAGATGCGAAAGGGAATGCTCCGATGGTTCGGACATGTGGAAAGAATGCCGAACGAACGCCTGGTTAAGAAGATATACAATGCGAAAGTGGAAGGATGTAGGTACCGAGGGAGACCGAGACTAACCTACCTAGACCAGATCGGTCATGTACTGAAGGAAGGTGGAGTCAAGAGTCTCCGAAACCGGCGAGCGTGTATGAAGAGAATTATGAATGTTGAGGAAGCGAGTGAAGTATGCAAAGATAGAGTTCTCTGGCACTCTGTTCTCTCTGCCTACCCTGCAAGGGATATGGCGTGATGATATGTATGTATGTATGTATGTATTTTTTATTGGATTTTTTTATATTCATACTCACGAGTAGTGAAGTGAAGTAAGCTGTGTGGTAGCGGCTACGAATACTAACAAACCTCACTTTGCTCGTGGATGTCGTAAACGGCAACTAAGAGCCTTTTAACGACCTGGGCCAACTCCATCTGATGCCGTTTGGTCAACAATTACATTACCAAGGAGGTTTACGTCTGGCAGGGAGCCGGTCATAAAACTATTGCCAATAACTTTTACGATATGTACTATGAAAGAAGAGTACATATTGTGTCGATCCCAAGTAATTAGGATAAGAGTAAGACTCACGAGTAGTGAAAGTAGTAGAAGAGTATTTTATTCTTGGCTATCATTTATATCGTTATTCTTATTTATACGTTCTTGTTCTTTTAACATGTTATGTAATGCCGCTTTAGTTTTAAATAAAGAATTCCCTTAAATTAGGGTTTTAGATAAATTATTATTTAAAGCGCAATTTAAGTTATTACAATAATTCCCTGAACTTATCTCAATCCTGATTTTAATTAAACTTTAGTATGAATTTGTTCATATGGTCACGACGAATGAGTTAGGATAAGAATTAGCCGTTTATGATAATCTGATAGGTAATCTTTTATTTTTTTTAAAATCTGGCCGTTTGAAAAATACTGTCTTCTTATTAATTTTATTTTTGCGTAATCTAACAGAATATTTTGCTTTTATTTCAGCCGTCGATCCACAATATAGATTCTTTGGTGGCGTTATCCAAGTTCTGAAGGTAGCCAACAATCATCTGGTTCTCAACTTCTGTATGAGATTACCCAGCTCTCAACTTTTTAGTGTAGTACTTTCGCGAAATGAAAATCAACTCACACCTGAGGATTTAGCTACAATACACAATGTCTTTACAATTAAACATCTTTCTACTTCGGCACTGAATAGAGTCTGCAATAATTCTGCCTCAAGTCTATATATATCACCTTTTATATTTTTAATTTTATTTTTTACAATTTGGCGCTCTCGATCTTAAGTCCTTGACATTTGCGTCAAGTAGGTGAATTAATAATTAGCGAAATTAAAATGTAAAATAAGTTTCTTTTAAATAAATTAATAAATAAAAAATTATTTAAATTAATTCACATTGATAGTCAACTGACGCATATTTAAACTAACATCTAAAAAAATTAATCAAAAGTCTACATTTATTTGAAATCCTAAATTGAAACGTTCCTGAATTTCGCATTTCTTAGGAATAGAATTTCTTTTGTATAATAAAGGCACCAATTTTCTTTTTTTTGTATACGAATTTTGTATAATAAATGATATTTTTTTGTATAGTATATTTTTTATAATGAAAGACAATTATATTATTTAAATGTAAAGTATTTTTCTTAAACTCTTATGACCTTATCGCTGATGCAGACAGTTATACAATATTATTTTGGTTTTGTATATTCTTTATATTCAGTTAACTACAAAAAAATAACAACCAATATAAAAACCAATGAAAAAAACAATAAAATTGACTATATTCATAGTCTTCCTATCGTAGTTTAAGTGGTTGTTGCCCAATATTGGGATTTGTTTGGTTGTAATAATGATATTAGAAAGAGACTCTATGACATTTAGAGGCCTGTGTTGAGTGCACTATATTGCATTTTCAGCGTGAAGGACGTCTTTTAAAAAAATATTTCTTAGACTAACAGCTGTTGTTCATCATTATCATCATCATCATTATCACAGTTCATATATGTCCCACTGTTGTGCTCAAGCCTCCTCCATAATGAGAGGGAAATTGATCTACTACCACGCTGGTCAGACGTGTTGGTATAGGCTTTTGTTTCGAGTTTTCCTTCTCTTGCATAGACGTTATATACGTTTTATATCCCTTAGTCGTCTCGTACGATCACCCACAGGTAAGATAAGGGGTGGTGATTTGTATTCTTACTCCGTCATCACATGGCAATTATTATTAAAACAGCCGTTATTATTAAAACTAAATAATACAAATATTATTCAAGTTGTAATGAGAATATAACGCATCGCCAAACTTTACTTCCGTATGGGAGTCGCAAGAATCAGTTAAGTGAGCCCCTAAACTTATTAAAACTAACTGAGATCTGATGATAAACCTATTTATTACTATTATATATCTCGTCGTATGATGGAGTAAAAATACAATTCACTCCTTTCCATCTCCGGGTTGGCGTGTACGACACCAACGTCTTTTAAGACGACTGGTGTTTATAATATTGCTATGAAATCTATGCAAGAGAAAGAAAACTTGAACCACGAGCTTGGGCCACGAGCGAGAGATTAGTGAGCTATTGTTGGTGAATTTCCTTGCTATTAAGGTTTGAGTGCAGCAGTGATACTGGTAATTATGACGTTGATTTATCATTATTTTTCAATATTATTTATAGATTTATTTAGCCGGTTAAAAGCCGCTTGTCAAGCTCGGTGCGGGCTGTCAATCGCAATAAATGAATTGTGGTACTACCCATTAACTTAAGGATCTCTTAATCCGTTTTTGCGATACCCATGCGATAAGGGGTGACGACACAGTTTATTCTTAAATCATCATCACGCAGGGAATCCATTTGGTAATTAGTTAAGAATTAAATGTTAGTTAATCGTATAAATTTAGTATACCGTAGTACCTTTAGGTAGTAAAGGTTAACCGCATTTGCTTCTTGGTAGACAGATATTTTGCCGAAATTGATTTCTCGCCGTGGTGACAGAGTAAGAGTCCAATTCACCACTCTACTCTTTTATCCGTGGGTATCGGAAAAGAGGGTTAAATGATACAATATGCAGATAACATCTACTCAAGATAAGAAAATCATAAAATAAAACCACATACCAATACGCTTGGCCAGCATGCTATAGTTTCAATTTCGCTCCCATTGTGCAATCCCTTCCGATAAGCTGTGTGCTAACGGCTACGAATACTACCAACCTTTACTTTGCTCATGGGTGTCGTAGAAGACGATTAAGAGCCTTATAACGACCTGGGCCAACTCCATCTGATGCCGTTTGGTCAACAATTACATTCCCAAGGAGGGTTGACGTCTGGCAGGCGGCCGGTCATAAAACTATTGCCAATAACTTTTACAATATTTAGGTACTATGAAAGAACAGTACATATTGTATCGACCCCAAGGCATTGAGATAAGAGTAGAAGAATGATGTGCAGTTCCTTCCGATAATGGTGACGATGATAACGATTGATTATAAAATCGGTTCTAATATGACTAAAGAATAATAAAGATTCGAGTAATGAATCTTTAAATAAGGATTTTTCTTAATTAAAGACCAGTAAAGTAATAATCTTGAGTAATTAAAGACCAATAAAATATGTAGGCAGATAACATCACTGAAATGATGGCTGTCTAAATAAAACCAGTTTCAACAGTAGCTCAATTTTTTTTTCAGACAGAAAAGACTCTTACCAGTAGCTTATTTTTTTTTCAGACAGAAAAGGCTTAATATATGGAAAGTATATGCCCTCGAAAACTAGAAACTAAAGCCTATATCAACACAACTGACCAGCGTGGTATAGTAGGTCAATTTCCCTCCCGTTATGGAGGAGGCTCGAGCCCTACAGTGGGACATATATGAGCTGAGATGATTATGATGTCCTCAAGAATAATAAGAACTATAACTTGTAATTTTTAAATGCGCAAGTTTCTATGCAACATACACAGAAAAAGGAGTCGAGGGCTTAATGTGTAAACCTACTCAGTACCTTGTTTGCATCAGGCTTCAGACGCGGCTTAGTAACACAAGACGCAAGTTATTTCCTATATGACAGATGAAGCTGTTGCTTGCATATCTTGTATATGATCTAAGAATTTCGTTCCGTGTGGTGATGGAGTAAAAATACTATTCACCACCCATATCTTACCCGTGGGTGATCGTACGAGATGACTATGGGATATAAAAAGCATATAACATCTATGCGAGAGAAGGAAAACTCGAAACAAAACCCTATATCAACACGTCTGACCAGCGCTGTATAGTAGATTAATTTCCCTCCCATTAAGGAGGAGGCTCGAGCCCAACAGTGGGACATTTGTGGGCTGTGATGATGATGATGATGATCTAAGAATAATTAGCACCCTATTATTGTGTTTAATATTTCGTGTTGTGATGAATTGAGAATACTCTTTGCCCACTTCTTTTGACCGTGGGTATAAGATGATTTGTTCCAAGACGTCTGTAATTTTAAGCTTAATAAGTTAAGGGTATTTTTCTCTCCTATATTTTAAAGCTGTTAGTTTAGTATATTGTTAAATTATGTCTAAGAAAAACATAATAAAAACACAAGGATAATTCAATATTATCTAAGGCTATAGAATAGTCTAATAAATATGTTTCACCTCAGCTCATATATGTCTCACTGTTGGTCTCAACCTCCTCCATAATGAGAGGGAAATTGTCCTTGTTATATAACGCTGGTCAAACTTGAAACAAAACCCTATACGGGTTTTGGCTCGAGTTTTCCTTGTCTTCTATAGATGTTGTATACGGTTTATACCCCTTAGATGTCTCTTAATATCACCCACTGGTAAGATAGGGAGTGGTGAATTATATTCCTATACTGTCACCATATGGAAAAATAAATGTTGGGTTTAAATTTTTATCTATACATATAATAAAAATATAACGGATCGCTGTCTGTACGTGGAAGATATATGAGAAAAAATATTACTGGGACCTTTATCAACACTAATAGAACCCAAAACAATGGTTTTTAAATTTTTTGTCTGTTTATCTGTTTGTCTGTGCGTTTGTGCGCACTAATCTAAGAAACGGCTTATCCGATTTAGACGCGGTTTTCACTAATATATTGCGGTAAGCTTCACTTAACATTCAGGCTTTATTTTATGTCAATTGGTTTATAAATAAAAAAATTATGTCAATTTAAAAAATGTTCCGAGAAAAATATCTTTATCGATTCTTTTCAAATTACGTACAAATTATTTTCAGTAAAAATAAATAAACACGTGTTTCAGAATTTGTTGATTTCCACCCTCTGGGGGTGTAAATTAGGCCTGCAAAGCGGGTTGGACGACTCATTAAATCATTAGCGCCAAGCCGATATTATCGAAGCTGGCAACTTGAAATATTGACAGTGGTTTCTTAATATGACGTAGAGATTTACTAAGAAAGGATTTAACGAAATTATACCCCTAAGGGGGTGGAGCACAGTGGCAAACTTTGTATGGAGAGAAAACATCTTTATTGGTTCTTTTCATATTACGTGTTATCCGGCATTTGTCAATTTTCACCCTCTGGTTGTGTAAATTAGGCCTGTGAAACGGGTTGATCGACTCATTACCGCCAAGCCGAAACTATTAAAGCTAGCAACATTAAATTTTGAAGCACGTTTTATTTATGACATAGAGATTCAATATGAAAGGATTTTATGAATTCCGCCCCTAAGGGGGTGTAACAAAGCGGCAAAGTGTGTATAGGGAGAAAATTTCTTTATCGATTCTTTTCAAACTACGTACAAATATTCTTCGGTAAAAATAAATAAACACGTGTTTCTTTTCCCTCCCCATCAACCCCGCACCAGTGCCGTTGTGGCGACCAGTGCCGGCGTGAGAGCTCACACGACACACATAGTAGATGGCAATAGGTTCTTGCCTAATGGTTTAAGATACAGGTTAAGTTTAGCTTCAAAAATGTTCACTCTATAACTCAAATAATAAATCATATCTAACGAGGTCGCAACTCTGCTGGTGAAATAAAACAGTCAAATAAAGGGTGGCGATAATTATATTTTTATCCCATGGTCATACCGTAAATAGTATATTAATGGCAATATAATTTGTAGAATGAATAGAACTTTGAACCACCTTTTTCTTTAGTGACCGGCTTTGGTATATAGACATACGCGCGCCGTTCATGTACATCTACGTTGTGCGGGCGGGCCACCGCAACCGGGTATCATCTCGAGTCGAAGCCCTCATGCAGTGAACCTCAATACAGGTGCTTGCGCCGCCCAAAGCACCGACGGCAGAGTGTGTCAACCTAGAGTATTTTCTCTCGGACCCACCCTATTGCCTAATTCCGTTAGACAATTAACTCGCAGAAGGCGGCGACCGCATCCCAGTTTCTGACGCTGTTGATTATCGTCATAGTGACAAACCTTCAACACCTTGCATTGCTTTTTCTATTTAACTCTTTCAGAGATGACTTCTGCGTGGACGAAGTCGCGGGCAAAAGCTAGTCCTTAATATTTTCATCATCATCATCACAGCCCATATACGTCCCACTGTTAAGCTCGGGCCTCCTCCGTAATGGGAGAGAAATTAACCTACTATACCGCGCTGGTCAGACGTGTTGGTATAGGGTTTTATTTCTATTTTCCTTCTCTTGCATAGATGTTATATGCATTTTATATCCCTTTGTCGTCTCTTACGATCACCCACGGGTAAGATAGGGGCTGGTGATTTGTATTCTTACTCCGTCACCACACGGATAATATTTTAATGATTGTAAAATAATTTCGACCCGGTCTCGCTTGGCTTCGATTTTAAAAATATATTCATTCATTATAAATTCTAATAATGTAAAACGAATGTTAATATTTATAAACCATCCAGAAGAAATTACCTGAATGCTAGTGAAAACCGTATCAAAATCTATTGTGTAGGTTATCTCTCCATGGCTACCGAAGACAAAGATCGGGTACCGGTGGCCCGCTCGCACGGCGAAGAGAGGAGTGGCACGGTGGGTCTATGGGGTCACGACCGATTTGGCGGGGCGAAACGCATCCATAGCCCACCGCAAAAAAAAAAGTTATCTCTTTATACAGCAGAAAAAGAGTTGGTTTTATACTAGGTTTACCTAACTTTAGTTAAATATTACAAGCATAAGACAGGCCATTCAGATACAATATGGTATCAATTAGTGTGATTACTGGATCATATATCGCATGTCTCGCACTTGGCAATAATAAGTACGTCATAACCGCAACTGACGCCTTGTCCCATTTTTCTTACGTGTTTCAAACTGCTACCATGTTTCTTGTTCAACGATTTCTATATCTAATTTCCGCGTATATTATTAGTGTAAAAGGATTTTGTGGTGAAAGTATTCGTTGGAGTCATCGTTTCAATATAGAGGATGTATATGGAATGTGGTATGGGGTTGGATATGCTCAACATACCCCTGACATGACTAATAAGCCTAACGAAGTTGGTTGCGTTACACTGCACATCACTGATATAACAACAGAGCCTCAGGACGACTTACTTGACTGGTCTGTAAGTATTTATATTTTAATCCAATATATAGAAATATTAGATATTTCATACATTACAGCGCTGATAAATAGAAAAAAAAATATTTTTATAAAAATACATATTTTACATAGCAGTGATTTCGAAAGTGATGCTAATTAGTCATTATATTTTGGAATAATTATAGACCATCTATTTGATAATAAAACTATTATATACACAAATATAGGTAATCGCTATTCGAATCGCAATACTCGAAAAGTGGGAAAATTGAAAATAAAATACAAACGCGTTAGAATTCATAAAAATAGTTTTATTTCACACATGTAATACCTACTTACGGACATAATACGTAAGCATCAGAAATCATAATTGAAATTCATTAAGATCTAAACAAGTATTTAACAAAAGTCTTAAAATTACTTTTTACGGTGACATTATTATGTATTTATTTTTAAATTAAGAATATAAATAGATAAAAAAATATATTTAAGAAACACAAAATATAGTTAACACGATCAATGTCTATAAATAATATAGAATATATTAAAAGTTCTGTTATTTGTTACACAATCAGGCAAATCAACTTAATAAATAAACTTAGAATTAAGTGAGATATAAATATCCTACATCAATTAAAAACTAGAGACACAAAAATATGGATGGACTGCGTGAGGCATTACATGGATAGATAGGGAGTGACTGCAGAGATGACGTCTGATAGGACTGTATGGAGGAAGATGACATATCGCGTCGACCCCAAGTAATTGAGATAAGAGCAAGATGTTGATGATGAATTAAAAGCTAGAGACGCGTTCTATCCTGATAAGAAAAATAACTAGAGACTTAAACTGTTAAAAGTTTAAAGAAAAAAAAAGAGTTTAAAGAAATTTAATAAGCCGAACATTACAATCCCCAAACCCACCCTGGGTTTGGGGATTGTAATGGTTGGCGGCCTAGCTATACCCTTAGTATAGCAAAAATCCATGGGTAGCAGTGACACTTACCATTACGTAGCACACGCTAGCTCCTTTGCCACCATAAGCAATATAAAAAAAATAGATTAGATTTTCTTTAAACTAGTTAATTTATAATAAAAGTTTATATAATTAATAATTCAGAATATTTTGTTTTTTTTTAACTTTATCGGCCCTTATAAACGTTTCTCTTTTAGATACAAAATTCAAGGAGTGGCGATAGGGAATTTTACCAAAGTCTGAATGAGATCATTCGATAAATTTAGATATCCGATAACTTAATTTGAATTATGTAAATATATACGCCCCGTAAACATGAATAGCTAATTTATTGTTAAGGATACAGGAAAATTTCCTTCTATAGTCAGATATAAATAAACCATTTCATCAAAAATATCGTGGGTGTTGATATTAAATTAGATGATAAAATTATAATAGCACGAGTATACCGAAAATAGCTTCCCTTTCATTGATGTTTTATAAATAAATATTTTAGCTATTTTAGATCAAATATTTTTGGCATGTTAATTTTTTTTTTTTTTGGCTGCGGCCTATGGATCGCTCACACCCCGCTAAATCCGTCCGCGGTGACAGAAAAAGCGGCGCGCGACCCCATAGACTCGCCCTACATGTACCTCTCTACGCCGAGCGAGGGGGCCACCGGAACCCGGTCTTTGTCTTCGGTGGCCCGTTTGGCATATTACTTAAAGTCTATTGATTAACGATATTATTTGCCAGTGTGATGACGGAGTAAGAATATAATTTACCACCTACTTACTACTTACCCGTGGATGATCGTAAGAGACGGCTAAGGGATATAAAACGCATACGTATAATATCTATACAAGAGAAGGAAAACTCGAAAGAAAAACCTATACCAACACGTCTGACCAGCGTGGTATAGTAAGTAAACTTCCCTATAATTATGGAGGAGGCTCGAGTTTAACAGTGGGACATATATGAGCTGAAATGATGATGATGATTTATTATAACGGATATGTTACGAATGGGTTTTTTTGAAGAACGAAAGTTTTTTTGAAGAAAGAAACTTTGATTGTGGATGTCGTAAAAGACGACTAAGAGCCTTATTGTGACCTGGGCCAACTACATCTGATGCCGTTTAGTCAACAATGACATTTCTAATCTGGCAGGTGTAGATTTCTTGTCTGGCAGGTGGCCGGTCATAAAACTATTGCCAATAACTGTTACAAAATGTACTATGAAACAAGAGTACATATTGTATCGACACCGAGTAATTGGGAAAAGAGTAGGAGAATGATGATAATACAGAAGAATCATTGCATGCATATGTATAAAAATGGATAAACAGGGACCAATACAATGTGAACATTATCTTTTTGAAAATTGAATAACCGAGCACTAAATTATTTAAGTTTCATACTCTTATAAATTATTATTTTTAGATTCAACGTCCGAACTACTCCGATGAAAACTGGCGCTCTTACAAAAGCAATCCGTGGTCGGATACTTCAATACCTGGCTCGTGGCTTGATATACCAATAAGAAAAGCTATTAAAAGAGACATATATAATGAGAGAAGGCTACGCGTGGTATGGGATGAGGACGGACAAACTGTAGAGCAAACATATGTATATACACCTATTGAACCGGGTCTTTGGGTTGCCGATCAACGAAGACCCCTCGAGAGAGAATTGATGGCACGTGGAATAGGTAGATTTATTGTGTTTAATATTTTTTGTAAGGTGATTTATATTATCGACTGCACAGATGGCGTAGTGGTTAAGATACCGACCTTCCGTGCCAGTGCCGTGGGTTCGATTCCCACGCAGGACATTACTTTGTGCGATCCACAAAGTGTTGTTCTGAGTCTGGGTGTAATTTGTCTGCGTTAATTGCATGTTTGTAAAGTCACAATACAAGGTTTATTTCCTTAGTGCAGGGTGGTGCTATTAAAAAAAAAATTAGTAGGAACGCTTTATTTATTACTTGCATATATATTACAATATAGGGCTTAATATACTTGAAAAAAAGGGAAGTATTCTCATACGATTTACGCTGCAGCTAATGCATGTTAAATTTTATATTTATGTCTAAAAAAATGACTCAGTGGACTAGTTTATTACAGGATCATTCTGAGTTTCCGGTCGCGTTCCGACCCGGTGCTAGATTATTAGATTCATTGATCTATCAAATAAATGGTTTTATTTGATTTGATTTTAATGATAGCATTTAGGTATGTGATCTGAATTTTTAGATTCGATGTCATTCGTATTTGCTACATAGGAAGCTCTATAGTTATTTACGAGTATTTTATCGTTAATAATATATTTTTTATAAAGTTCACAACAGCAATATTTATTCTTTAACACGTTAGCTGCCATATCGGGCTATATGTCCGACAAATAAGTTTATCATTCAGCCCTTGTCGGACTATATGACCGACAAAACATACCTAAATTCAACGTATCTGTGTAGCCTGTGTAGTATTTTCAAGCCTAGAACACGATATTCAGTAAAAATTTGCAAAGCACTTTTTTACGATTTGTTATAATAAGTTAAGACTATGGCAGTTAACTTGTGTAGGTTGTCTTCTGAAATAATTTATATTATCAAATGGAATTTTTTGAATTATGAAATAGGTAGCATAGATAGGTTACATCACCTATAGATAGTTTATAAGCCACTTACTTGTCAAATTCCTAATCAAAGTATTAACATGTTCTTCAATTACATTACGAAAAACGTTGACGTCAGGCAGACTGCCGTTATAAAACTATTGCCAATAACTTTTGCAATATGTACGAGTAAATATTGAGTCAACCCCAAGTAATTGAGATAAGAGCAGGAGAGTGATGAATTTAAAAAAAAGCAAACTGCCCATATGACGACGGCTTAAGCATATAATTTGCATTTTCTGACGGAAATCGTGAAAAGAGGTTGAAGGATGACAATAACTACGATTGCTAATCCACGGGCCTGGTGTGGCGATTGCTAGTATAGCAATTCCACCTTGGAGAGGCCTATGACCAACACAGAACATAAGATAGGCCAACATGAATAATTTTTTTGATCATCATCATCTCAGCTCATATATGTCCCACTGTTGGGCTCGAGCCTCCTCTATAATAGGAGGGTAATTGGCCAACTATACCACGCTGGTCAGACGTGTTGGTATAGGGTTTTGTTTCGAGTTTTCCTTCTCTAATTTTTTTTTTAATTTTCTCAATTTTTTAATATATAAAATTAATTAGTTTAAGGCTTTAATAGCGTTTGTTTCATATTTTAATTTCGCGATGTTTCGAACACTTTTTAGCATTCATGATCACGAGAGGTTTGACAGAGCTTCTGAAGTCCTCCCGTAATCATACATTACAAACGCGGTAAAATCCGTAAATATAGTATTATTTCAAATGTGTAAATATATAAGTAAATTATCCGTGTAAAAATAAAATAAAAAATAAAAACTTTTTCAGTTGTGTGGCACCCAGACGAACCGCCTCGACATCCTCAAGTGATACGAATATTGAAAGTGACACCCGAATTAATGATTATCAATCATTGTTCTGAAATAGGAGGAAGTGGTGTATTCTCTTTAATACTCCGTCGATCTCCATCTAGAGTTGAACGATGGGAGTGGCACGAATATAAACGACATTTCTTCAATTCTGATCTGCCAAATATATATCGGTATACGACGATTTGTGCTGGTTGCAAACACACCAGTTATCTACAGATTATTTTATTAAGCTCTTTTATAAGTTATTTATTAAAATATCTGTGATTTTTATTTATTTGGTTTACCAAAAGTTGTTAACACAAATTCTTATTAAAATACAAATAACAGTGTAACATCTAATTAAAGGTAAATACCACATGCACAGTAAATAGGGTTATTTGAGAAGACAGAAAACAAAAATCTCTATGAACTATTTATAACCATCTAAATTATTGTAAATAATATAGGAACACATCATACGATACTGCTCAGGTTATTCAATTTTCATTCATTTTAATAACTTTATAGACTGTAGCTACTACAAAACATTGCGAGAACCATCACATAGGTAGTTCGAGACTTGACGTTTCATTTGAAATAGAGAGTCAAAGTGTACATCAATCACATCGCTACAGCTATTGATAATCCTGCAAAACCTAGCATATGGAGAATTAGCACCCAATACCGTTCTCCTGTGAAATGAAAAAAGTGGTGTGATCGAGTTGCGAGGGATTCTTCGTTCTTGTGATATATATATTTATTATTTGTTACAATTTAATCTCGTGTCTATAATAAAATCTAGTAAAACCAACTAGTATTTTATTGTTCTTTAACGTTCGTTAACTTTTTTATATATCTACCTTTAGCATGCCTCAGAAAGGGCTGGTAATTAACATTAGTGGACTGTATAATACGGTTACGAATAGTGGGTAGTTGGACAGTGATAGATCCTGCATCTAGACGAGGAGGTGAATAAATCAACTACTTACCTCTATGCCTTAAAGTGCCAATTCGAAGGGGGTCAGCAGATACGTGCAGAATCTATGTTTACGTCAATACAATACGTATAAGCTAAATTATACTACTGTATAACGGCAACTACTCATACACCGACAACTAAGAATTTTATATCGGTATGGGCTCATTTTTTTATGATGCTATCTGGTTAAAAATTACCTACATTCCTCAATAGATTAGACGTCATTGTCAGGCAAGCAGCTAGACATAAAAACTATTGCCAAAACATTTGCAATATGTACTATGGAAGAAGAATACATATTGGGTATACCTCAAATAATTTGGATAAGAGCAGGATGATGGTGATGGTAAAAACTGCACAGATGGCGTAGCAATCACAGTACCGACCTACCGTGCCGTTATATTTTGTGCAATCCGCAAATTTCATACCTGAATCTTGGTGTAATTATTTGTTTGTAAAAGTATCCTGCAATACAAGAATTATTTAATTTTCGTGTGGTGACGGAGTAAGAATATAATTCATCACACCGTCTTATACGTGGGTGATCGTAAGAGACGTCTAAGGGATATAAAACACATATAACATTTATGCATGAGACTGGAAAACTTGATAAACACCCTATACCAACACGCCTGACTAGCGTGGTATACCACACTAGTCAGGCGTGTTGGTATAGGGTAGGTCAATTTCTTTTCCATTATGGAGGAGGCTTACCTATCATCATGCTCCTACTCTTATCCCAATTACTTGGGGTCGATACAATATGTAATTGTTGACCATATGGTATCACATGGAGTTGGCCCAGGTCGTTATAAGGCTCTTAGTCGTCTTTTACGACATCCAGGAGCAAAATAAGTAAGTTGGTAGTATTCGTAGCCCCTTCCACACAGCACAAGGAGGCTTAAGCCTATCAGTAGGATATATAAAAGCTGAGATGATGATGAAAACAAAAATTAGTTATATAGTACACTGTTTAAAAAATCAAGTTACATATTAAAAGCAAGAGTATAATAATGCCCCAACTCAGTACTTTCTTCATCTGTTTATATAAGTTTTACTGTTGAGTATGGCTTACTATATGGTAAAGGTAATACAATATATCACCACCTTTTTTATGGGGAAGTACTGAAAAACAGCTGAAGGAGTTTCAAAGGATTGGAGCAGCGCTTTTCTGGGAACCCCATCATACCAGTTGCGACCGTCAACCTGCACGCCAAACGTGGCGTTTCTCCTCGTGACCATATGAGGAAAATATTGTTAAGTGTAACATAGTAACTAAATAGGTTTTTTTTTTTTTTTTTTTTTTTTTTTTTTTTCATGAAATCCTCCTTAAAAATGTAATACAACCTATTTATCATAATGTCTTAAGAACTAAAACAACTTATAACCTGGCTAACTCCAATTAATGTCGTTTGGTCAACAATTACATTCCCAAAGAGGGTTGACGTCAGTCAGGCGGCCGGTCAAAAAACTATTGCCAATAACTTTTACAATATGTACTATGAAAGAAGAGTACATATTGTATCAACCCCAAGTAATTAGAATAAGAGTAGGAGAATGATGATGTTTTAAGAACTAAAACAACGCCATATGTTCTTTATGTGTCATGCGGTAGCGTGCTATGTGGTAGCGGCTACGAGTACTACCAACCCTTACTTTGCTCGTGGATGTTGTAAAAGACGACTAAAAGCTTTATATCGACCTTTTTTTCTTCTTCGCAAGTTGGGACCATGGATGTGGTCGCGCCCCGGCAAATCGGCCCGGGGCGACGGAAGAGGCGGCACGCAACCCCATGGACCCACCCTGCAAACACTTCTCTTCGCCGTGCGAGCGGGCCACCGGTACCCGATCTTTGTCTTCGGTGGCTGGCCTGGCGGAATACCCTTGCGGGTTCCTCTCTTGTCGATGCCCCGACTGCTTGCTGTCGGGGCGTCGCCCTCACGCGGTGGCCTCACGTTGGGTGACCGGACAATTCCCCGGTCCGATCACCCGAAGCCTTGGTATATATTCGCGCCTGCGCCGCCCCGGCCGCTGGCGGCGGCCCGGGTCACGGGAATCCTCCCGGACTCGTTCCGCCGCCTCCTTCTGCGAGATGACAGCCTCGCAGAAGGCGGCGACCGCGTCCCAGCTCCTGATGCTGTCGACCATTGCTTTCGCGACAGCCGGCAGCGTCAGGTCGGCACCGATGATAGCGACGAGGTCGCGGCGCTGCTCGTCCCAGCTCGAACATTCCTCGAGCGTATGTTGCGCCGTGTCCTCGTCACTACCGCAATGGTGGCAGGACGGAGTCCACTCCCTCCACACGACCGTGTGCAGGTACTTGCCGAAGCAACCGTGCCCCGATAGCACCTGCACCAGTCGGAAAGAGAGGACCCCGTGCCGCCGCTCCATCCACTCCATCAGCATGGGCCGGAGGGCCTCAACGGTAACAACACCGTGTCTAGGCCTCTCCAGCCGCGTAACCCAACGGGCGATGACCTCTCGACGGGCGTCCTCGCGCCAGGTGGCTATCTCGCTCAACGATGGGGAGCCACCTTCGTCGCGCACTGAGGTAACCCGCTGGTAGAGGTCGGAGAGCATCTCCGCTTCTAGGTCTCACGGGGGTGTCCCGGCCAGTAGGCATGCCACCTCGGTCGATACCGTGCGGTACCCGCGAATGGCTCTGACCGCCATGGCTCTCTGTGGTCTCCACAGAACAGCCTTGAGCTGGGCGTTCAGAGCCCTCGCCCACACGGGTGCGCCGTACATGGCCATCGAACGGATCACCCCCGCATACAGCCGTCGGTCTTCGAAGCTGGGTCCGCCCACGTTCGGCATGAGCCGTGATAGGGCAGACGCCGCGCCGACCAGCCGGGGAGCAATTCGGCGAAAATGCTCCTGGAACCACCATCGCCCGTCCAGCATCAGACCCAAGTACTTCATATAGCTTTGTATCGACCTAGGCCAACTTCACCTGATGCCGTTTGGTCAACAACATTTTCAAGGAAGGTTGACGTCAGATAGGAGATCGATCATAAAACTTTTGCTATATGTACGAGAAAATATTACGTCGCCCCCAACTTACTGGGATAAGAGTGATTATGATGATGATAATGCTATATATTTATATAGCAAATCCATTTGAATCCTTGCCTTATTCCAATGGATTAAATGCCCTTTTGTATGCTAGTCATAATCTACATAAAGATCGATTATTTATCTCAATTTGACACTACTTGTAGTGGCCATATTTGTCATATCATCATCATCTCAGTTCCTGGGTTCGAGCCTCCTCCATAATGAGAGCGAAACTGACCCATTACACCATACTGGTCAGACGTTTTGGTATAAGGTTTTGTTTCGAGTTTTCCTTCTCTCGCATAGACGTTATATGCGTTTTATATCCCTTAGTCGTCTCTTACGATCACCCAAGGGTAAGATAGGGGATTATGACGGACGACCGCGGGCGGGCGGTCATCGAGTGGGCGGCTTCACTGGGCCTCTGTGTTCTTAACAGGGGCTCAGTGAACACGTGTGTGCGGCAGCGGGGCGGGTCGATAGTGGACTTGTCGTTCGCTAGCCCCGCTGTCGTACCACGGGTGAGGAACTGGAGTGTCCTGGAGGAGGCGGAGACCCTATCGGACCACCGGTACATCCGGATGGAGGTTTCCCCGCTCCGGGACCCCGGTAGGGGTCACAGGGCGGACGGAGCTCCCGCGTTTCCGCGGTGGGCTGTGGGTCGTCTTGACAGGGACCTACTGGCGGAGGCGGCCATCGTTCACACGTGGCTGTCCTCACCGCCCCCAGCGGACGGGGTGGACGCCGAGGCTGTCCGCATCCGCAGTGCGTTAACGCAGATCTGCGATGCGGCCATGCCCAGAGTGCGGCGGCGTCTACCTCCGAGGCAGGGGGTCTACTGGTGGTCCCCAAGATTGGCGGACCTTCGTGCGGCATGTATCAGAGCCCGAAGGTCCTACACCCGCAGCCGGCGGCGTCACCGCGACGCTGAGCGGGAGGGCCAGCTGTACGAGGCGTACCGCGATGCGCGGACGGCCTTTCGGCTGGCCATCCGAGCCGCCAAGGGTGCGAGTTGGCAGGAGATGCTGGACGGTCTCGACCGTGACCTCTGGGGTCGCCCGTATCGCGCGTCGCTGAATAAGCTTCGCGCGCAGGGCCCCCCCCTCACCGAGACCCTCCAGCCCGACTTCCTCTGTAGGGTGGTCGAGGAGCTGTTTCCACGGCAGTCGGGACACACGCCCCCGGTCATGGCCTCGCCAGAACAAGACCGGGAGGCTGACGACGAGAGTGTTCCGCCCGTGACGGAGACGGAAGTGGGAGCAGCTGTGGCGCGGATTCGTTCCGCGACCACGGCCCCCGGCCCGGACGGAATACCAGTCCGGGTGCTGACGTCGCTCCTCGAGCACCTCGAGCCTCGCCTCAGGCAGCTGTACAACGCCTGTTTGGCGTCTGGACGGTTCCCTGAGTGCTGGAAGGAGGGGAGGTTGGTTCTCCTGCCAAAGCCGGGACGGCCCCCGGATTCGCCGTCGGCCTACAGGCCCATCGTGCTCCTCGACGATGTGGGTAAGCTGCTGGAGCGCATCCTCGCTGCCCGCATCGTCCAGCACCTGGAGGAGGTGGGACCCGATTTGTCGGACGCTCAATTCGGTTTTAGAAGGGGGCGTTCGACCATCGGGGCCCTACTACGACTGAGGCAGACGGCCGCGGAGGCTGTCACCGGCGGGGGAGTGCTGTTGGCGGTGTCGCTGGACATCGCCAACGCATTCAATAGTCTGCCATTCAGCTGCATCAGGGAGGCGCTCCGATTTCATGGGGTGCCCTTGTACCTGAGGCGGCTGGTGGCGGACTATTTGGAGGGGCGCAGTGTCCTCTGCGCGAGTCCCGCAGGGGACATTGTGCGGACGTCCATGTCGTGCGGCGTTCCACAGGGGTCGGTTCTGGGGCCGACTCTGTGGGACATCGGGTACGACTGGGCGTTGAGAGGGAGTCTCCCCCCCGGGCTGAGCGTGATATGCTACGCTGACGATACGCTCGTCACAGCCCGGGGCAGGACACTCGAAGAGGCGGCGAGCCTGGCCACTCTCGGCACCGAGGAGATGGTCGGGCGAATCGAGGCGCTGGGGCTCAGGGTGGCCCTAAATAAGACGGAGGCCCTATTGTTCCATGGGCCACGCGTAAGGCCGCCAATCGGCGTCTCGCTAATCGTCAACTCCGTCCACATCAGCATCCAGGCCCATATGAAGTACTTGGGTCTGGTGCTCGACGGGCGATGGTGGTTCCGGGAGCATTTTCGCCGAATTGCTCCCCGGCTGGTCGGCGCGGCGTCCGCCCTTTCGCGGCTCATGCCGAACGTGGGCGGACCCAGCTTCGAGGGCCGACGGCTGTATGCGGGGGTGATCCGTTCTATGGCCATGTACGGCGCACCCGTGTGGGCGAGGGCTCTGAACGTCCAGCTCAGGGCTGTTCTGTGGAGACCCCAGAGAGTCATGGCGGTCAGAGCCATTCGCGGGTACCGCACGGTATCGACCGAGGCGGCATGCCTACTGGCCGGGACACCCCCGTGGGACCTAGAGGCGGAGATGCTCTCCGACCTCTACCGGCGGGTGACCTCACTGCGCGACGAAGGTGGCTCCCCATCGCTGAGCGAGATAGCCACCTGGCGCGAGGACGCCCGCCGAGACGTCATCGCCCGTTGGGCTACGCGGCTGGAGAGGCCTAGACACGGTGTCGTCACCGTCGAGGCTCTCCGGCCCGTATTGATGGAGTGGATGGAGCGGCGGCACGGAGTCCTCTCCTTTCGACTGGTGCAGGTGTTGTCGGGGCACGGATGCTTCGGCTTTTACCTGCACACGGTCGCGTGTAGGGAGTGGACTTCGTTCTGCCACCATTGCAGCAGTGACGAGGACACGGCGCAACACACGCTGGAGGCGTGTCCGGGCTTTGACCGGCAGCGCCGTGACCTCGTCGCTGTTATCGGTGCCGACCTGACGCTGCCGGCTGTAGCGAGAGCGATGGTCGACAGCGTCAGGAACTGGGACGCGGTCGCCGCCTTCTGCGAGGCTGTCATCTCGCGGAAGGAGGCGGCGGAACGAGTCCGGGAGGAATCCCGCGACCCGGGCCGCCGTCAGCGGCCGGGGCGGCGCAGGCGCGAATACCTGCGCCTGATGCCGCCCTAACCGAGGCCTCGGGTGATCGGACCGGGGAATTGTCCGGTCACCCGACGTGAGGCCACCGCGTGAGGGCGACGCCCCGACGGCGAAATCTGTCGGGGCGTCGACGAGAGGAACCCGCGAGGGTAAACCGCCGGGCGGGCCACCGAAGTTAAAATCGAGTACCGGTGGTCCGCTCGCACGGCGAAGAGAGAAGGTTTTACGGTGGGTCTATGGGGTCACGCGCCGCCTTTCCGTCACCCCGGACCGATTCAGCGGGGCGAGACGCACCCATAGCCCACCAACAAAAAAAAAAAAAAAAAAAAAAAAAGGGTAAGATAGGGGATGGTGAATTGTATTCTTACTCCGTCACCACACGGAAAATATTATTTGTCATATGCGATAAAAATATTTAAGAATTACACTTTGCCTATAAGTTCTTTATTTTTAATAATTTTTTTAATAGAAAAACTGGAATCCTACTTGAAATATCTACAGATAAATTTATTCACATTTAATCGAGCCACTTTTAACGTTAAATGTATCCCTTCACTTGCTTTTACTAACGATCTCTTAGTTTGCGAATGATGAATGCTTGCGTTTTCCAATACCTAACGAAGTTGTAGATCGAGAGCTCTATATTGATGATAATGTTATTAGCCTAATTCGGGATGTTTTGGCCGTAAAAGTGGCGGGAAGGATTGCATCATACATCTGTTTATACTTTAGTTCATTAATTAAATTCAAGTAACGTTCGACGAGTAAAAAAAGAAGTAATGAATCAATATTAGTTGTGATGCTTAGAATAATAATACATATTATGTTATTATTCTTTGTTGTGATGTACGCACAACGCGATCTACGCACAATGTGTCAACTTTAAAAAAAGAACACAATTCAATTGATCGTCTTCGATCGCGACGCACGCTTCCTTTAATACATTCGCTAATAGTGGCGGGTAAAAATAAACTGTCGAATGTAATTGTTCTATTGATGTGAGAAATTAAAAGCAACATTCGACATTGCTAAACTCAACTAAAATTAACCAAGGTAACAAGTTCGTTATTATTATATTTTTTCGAACATATATCCACCATATTTATATAATAAAAATCAGTTTTAAACACTTCATTCACTTCTTTAATATTAATATGTAATAATAGTCAATAAATTAGAAAATAAAATACTCACATTCGTGATAAATTTCATTAATAGGTTTTACAGTTTATTACCTTACTTACAAGCAATTATACTTGCGTTTTTGGAAAATAAGCTTCAGTGATCTGTCAAATTACCTGTTAGTCGAGTCATTTTAGGCATTTTAAACCCCAATCTGGGGAAAAATTCCTAGTGAGCTGAATTTTTGTATACACCTTTATTACGGTGTTATTATGAAGATGTGAAAAATCGATATCGTACCGGCTAAAATAGTTACAAAGGTCAAAAGGTCACGAAAATCAGTTTTTCGCAAATATTTCGCGACCTATTGTTCGGAGGTCAATAGAGGTCATTATAAAAATTATTCATAAAATTTTCTACAAAAAATGTCTTCTACAGTTTTTCTATAAAATTAACTGTTATCGGATTAAAGCGCTGAGAAAGCGACTATATTATGATGATGCACTCATTTCCTCACCACCTTCGAGGTAGAATGCGAGGCGCGTTCTTTTTACATGGTTTCCCTCGTAGGCATAATCTATGATATGTAAATGAAAGGTTTTTTATTCAAGATTATTTTTTTTTTTATATAAATTTTGAAAATACAAAAAAAAAAGTTTTTGCTTATTTTTTTTTTTGTCATTCATTGTCGATATTTTCAGTTTCACTATCATTATTGGCTGCTGACAAAATGTCGAGTGGAATTACTTCTTGATTTAAATCTACATCTTCATAATTTTCATCATTTGTTGACTCTGCGTTTAAGCATGTCTGGCCACGGCAATGTCCACGAACTTTTGAACATCTCATTCCAATTTTTTTGCATCCACATTTGCCGCCACAACCTTTTGTGCAATTACAAAAGATTGTGTTCAGTAGATCACCGGGTGCTCGTGGTAATAAAATCGTTATTGGATGTAGTATATTATTTTTTTAACTCCCAACCCTCGTTCTAGATCGATGTCTCTTCCTAGCCAGGTTTGTATTTGGTAATACACTCGATAAATATGCTGTTGAGCTGCTGAAGAAGTAGGTGGTAATAAAGGAAATTTTACAGCTGTACTTTGTCTTGTTAGTTTAGCAAAGTTACAGTATCTGTAATTATCTATTGAATGTTCTGATTTTGGAGCACCGTATATTGCTAGTAGAAAATGTATTCCAGCATTGACAATTAGAACAATTTTCTTGTTGGAATATTTCTGTACATATAATATTTAAATCCGGTCTTTTTTCAAACATCTTCATGACTTTCAATTTTCCTCTCCCAAAAAGTGCTGAAGTTGTATCACATCCGCTCATGGCATGTAGAAGCAGAATATTTTTCTTGCAATGTGGATACTTGTTGAGGCTATCAGTCGAGTATATTTTTGTTTCAACATTGTTTTTTCCTGGTTTCTTAAAAAAAATTATGTAGGTTGATCAAGTATTTGAGTGCGTTCTATGAGAAGTACCAACAGATCTATGTCTTCGCCAACGATAATTGTCGTATTATTTATTGATTTTTCAATCACTGTTTCAAATATTAAGACGTCAGCACCATCACGTAATTGTCTTGTAGCAATACCAACTTCTTCGAACTTCTCAGTAAGCATCTCAATTAATTTTCTTTTGTTAAATCGATTCGATAAGAATTTTTCTTGACTGATAGGAACTTCCATCGATTCGTTGAAGTGCACCTCACAAGATATAGAAACGGCAGCGGTTCGTCTTAGTTATTCCATCGCTTTGATATTTTTACTAGTATCATAGTAACCATCAAAAATGACAACAGTATTTGTACCGAAATTATTTAATAAATAATTATTTTTTCATTTGAATGAGTTATAGTAGATTTTACTAAAAACCTAAACCTCTATAAGATGGGGTACTATCCCAGAAACCTCCACGCGGTGTACCCTGGGTGCGGGCGGCGGTCCCCAGTTCTTCTGTTGTACTGTCGTCCGTAGCGAATATCTGCGCGATTTCGCTCCTTACTCTACTACAGTCGTAGTAGAGGGTATAGGACGCGAAATATTGGGACGGGCTCAGTCACTCATTCATTTGAGGGCTGGGCAGGCACATGCCACCGCCCACACATCGTAAACCTGGTATCTTGCTTCAAGACACGTTATCTTGAGGCGTAGTATCAGGAGCGAGGGTCTTGGCTTAACCGCCCGGACCGCGAGGAAGACAACCTCTATAAAGAGTTCGAAGTAACATTCGGACTCGGAAATCACCCAGAATCTTAAGTTCTGGCGTGCGGCGAGAAGATGCATGGCAGATGGGTTGTTCTGTCGTTAGCACGCTCCAGCCAGGGCACCGGCTGACCCCCTGGTTGGTAAATGTAGGCTTGCCCGGGTATAGGGATCTCTGCCCGGGTCGACGAAATGTATCTCCCATTCTCGTGGGAATCTAATGGATACTGCAAATTTAAAACAAAAAACCGACGGGAATCCTAGCGATTCTCACCCCAAGGCCCAGTCATGCCAACGCAAAACTGACCAAGACGACGCCTCGTCCTCAGGACTTGAGGCGTCCGCCGAGGGCCCGGCACAAATCGTGGAGGCCCAGAAGAAGAAGAGGAGGTCGCCTCGAAAGTCTCGGGGCAACGGCCTGAGCCACAAAAGGCGGCTGGAGGAGCGGCGAGCGCGCAGGGAGGCTGCCGCCACTGAGGAGAAGAAGGACGGTAGACTCGCAGCAGAGCCGTCGACGGACGAGGGCGACAGCGATGTCGCAGAGCCGTCCGAAGACGAGGGCGGCGGATCTACCGTCAGAATGGACGAGGGCGGTGATATTCCCGCAGGGCCGTCCAGAAAAGACAGTGGGTCGGCTGGTGAAGGCCCCACTAGGTCGTCGGCGCGTCTAGCAGCAAAGACGCCGCCGGCGACCGCGACTAAGAAGGAGGAGGCCCTCCCCTCGCAGGTGCGAAAGCGCCCCCTGAGTAAGGGAGGCAGCTCGAGCGCTGAAACCGAGGGGAGCGCGGCCAACATGCCTCCACCAAAAATCCAGGCCTCCCGAAGAGGGCGAGGGACCTCGGCTATAGAAAGGGCGGCGGCGGTCGCTGTCCGCGCCGGTGACGCCACGGATCTGCAGGCCGAAAATGTCCGCCTTAGAGGCGAGATGTCAGGCCTGCGGACCCGAAACAGGAACCTGGGCGACATGCTGGCGGAGATGCGTCGGGCAAACCGCCAGTTGCTGATCGACGTGGCCGACCTCAAGGCGCAGGTGGCGCTGTTCGTGTCGCCTGCGCCAGCCGCGCCACCAGCCAAGACTGGCTACTCAGCGGCCGCTGCGGCGCCAAAGCCGCCTCGCGCTGCGGCGCCGACGACGTTGGGTGATGGCGTCAGCGTCACACCCGTCCCCGCGGTGAGGAAGACGCCTGCCGCCGCGAAGCGCGCGTCGCCGGCTGACGCTGGCGCGGTCACCGCGGCGAAACTCCCTGTTCCCGTGGTGAGGTTGACGCCTCTCCCCGCGGACCGCTTGCCGCCGGCTAGCGCCCCTGCGGCGCCAAAGCCGCCAGGCGCCGCGGAGCGGGCCCCTGGAGAGGCTCAGCCGACCCCGACGCTGGAGGTGGGAGGCTTGTCGGACGAGGCCCTCGCCAAAATCATCGGCGCAGTGGGCAAGCTCGTCGATGCGCGCTTCGCCGTTCTGGAGGCGAGGTTGCCTCCAGAACCACGTGTCCGACCACCTCTCGCCGCGGACAAGCGGCCGCATGTGGCACCAGCCCCCGCCCCGCTGCCTTGTCAGGGTGGCCGCGTGGGGAGCTATGCCGCGGCCGCGGCCGGGCCTAAGCCCAAAGGCCCCGGCCCAGCTCCGAAGGGACCCGCCCTGAGGAGGAAGACGGCTCCGGCTCCTGCCGGACCGCTGAAGTCGCCCGCAACAACACCGCCGGCGACGACCAGCGAGGCCGCGACGAGGCCTTCCGCGTCTGGCACGACTGCCGTACCCGAACAGGGTTGGCAGGTAGCCGAACGCGACAGAAGGAGTCGCGGCCAAAGGAGGAGAGCGGAGGCCAAGCGCGCCGCTGAGGTCCCCGCTCCTCAGGCAGGAGCCGGACGGAAGAAGAGACCGCGCAAGGGGCTCAAGTCGCCGAAGACGGCCGCAGTGGTGATCACTGTGCTGCCCGAGGCGGCCGAGAAGGGCCTCAGCTACGAGGCCGTCTTGAGGAAGGCCCGGCGGGAGCTAGACGTCTCCGATATTGGAGGCGTCGAAGCCAGGACCCGCAAGGCCCGGACGGGGGCTCGAATTCTCGAGTTCCCAGGGGCCGAGGGCGCCAAGACGGCCGACAGCGTGGCCGAGAAGCTGAGAGGTTTGTTCGCCGAGGAGGGTGGCATCAAGATCGCCAGGCCCGTCAAGTGCGCCGAAATGCGCATTTCGGGTTTGGACGATTCAGTGACGGTGGAAGACATCCGGGAGGCTATTGCCTCGAAAACCGGGTGTCCCATAGACACCGTCCGGGTCGGTGCCATTCGTCCCGGTCCGGGTGGCGTAGGTGCTGCCTGGGCGCAGTGCCCGGTGGAGTCGGTCAGGCAACTGGCCGGCTCAGGCAGGCTCCTCGTGGGCTGGAGCTCGGCGCGGGTAACCGTGCTTGAGCACCGGCCTGCGAGGTGCTACAAGTGCATGGCGGTCGGACACACTCGACCGACGTGCACTAATTGCTTCGACTGCGGCGGATTGTGTTTCCGCTGCGGTCAGACCGGGCACGTGGCGGCATCTTGCGCCGCCCCGCCCCACTGCCCCGCGTGTGCGGCGGGCAATAAGCCCGCCAAGCACCGCATGGGCTCTGGGGCGTGCAAACCTCCAGCTTCGGCCCCAAAGGCGCGGGGCGGCCCTACGACCACGGCCGCTCCCGTTCCTAGCGCGGTCCGATCGCCCGCTGGCGAGGAGGTCATGGATACAACCCGATAATGGGTACACCATCCATGCACCTCCTCCTGCAGGCCAACACCAACCACTCCGCCGGAGCGCAGGATCTCCTCCTGCAATCCATGGCGGAGTGGTCGATTGGTGCAGCCGTAGTCGCGGAACCGTACGCCGTGCCTGATCGCCCCAATTGGGTGGTCAGTCGAAACGGTACTGCGGCAATCGTCGTCTCAACGCAGCGGCACTTCCCGTCCTTGTCCCTTTTGGATAGGGGCGAGGAATTTGTCGCGGCGGAGTGGGGAGGGGTCACGCTCTACAGCGTATACCTCTCCCCCACTAGGAGGATGGACGATTTCGGGGCCTCACTCACCACCTTGGAGGCCTCGATACGGCGACTGGCACCGGGCCTCGTCCTGGTTCTGGGGGACTTTAACGCCAAATCCACGGCGTGGGGGTCCCCTACGACGGACGACCGCGGGCGGGCGGTCAACGAGTGGGCGGCTTCACTGGGCCTCTGTGTTCTGAACAGAGGCTCGGTGAACACGTGTGTGCGGCGGCAGGGCGGGTCGATAGTGGACTTGTCGTTCGCTAGCCCCGCTGTCGCGCCACGGGTGAGGAACTGGAGTGTCCTGGAGGAGGCGGAGACCCTGTCGGACCACCGGTACATCCGGATGGAGGTCTCCCCCCGGGAACCCGGTAGGGGTCACAGGGCGGACGGAGCTCCCGCGTTTCCGCGGTGGGCTGTGGGTCGTCTTGACAGGGATCTACTGGCGGAGGCGGCCATTGTCAGCACGTGGCTGTCCTCACCACCCCCAGCGGACGGAGTGGACGCTGAGGCTGTCCGCATTCGCAGTGCGTTAACGCAGATCTGCGATGCGGCCATGCCCAGAGTGCGGCGGCGTCCACCTCCAAGGCAGGGGGTCTACTGGTGGTCCCCAAGACTGGCGGACCTTCGTGCGGCGTGTATCAGTGCCCGAAGGTCCTACACCCGCAGCCGGCGGCGTCACCGCGACGTCGAGCGGGAGGGCCAGCTGTACGAGGCGTACCGCAGTGCGCGGACTGCCTTTCGGCTGGCCATCCGTGCCGCCAAGGGCACGAGTTGGCAGGAGATGCTGGACGGTCTCGACCGTGACCCCTGGGGTCGCCCATATCGCGCGGTGCTGAACAAGCTTCGCGCGCGGGCCCCCCCCCTCACCGAGACCCTCCAGCCCGACTTCCTTCGTAGGGTGGTCGAGGAGCTGTTTCCACGGCAGTCGGAACACACGCCCCCGGTCATGGCTCTGCCAGATCAGGACCGGGAGGCCGACGACGACGAGAGTGTTCCGCCCGTGACGGAGTCGGAAGTGGGGGCGGCCGTGGCGAAGATTCGTTCCGCCACCACGGCCCCCGGCCCGGACGGAATTCCAGTCCGGGTGCTGACGTCGCTCCTCGAGCACTTCGAGCCTCGCCTCAGGCAGCTGTTCAACGCCTGTCTGACGTCTGGACGGTTCCCTGAGTGCTGGAAGGAAGGGAGGTTGGTTCTCCTGCCAAAGCCGGGACGGTCCCCGGATTTGCCGTCGGCCTACAGGCCCATCGTGCTCCTCGACGATGTGGGTAAGCTGCTGGAGCGTGTGCTCGCTGCCCGCATCGTCCGACACCTGGAGGAGGTGGGGCCCGATCTGTCGGACGCTCAGTATGGGTTTCGGAGGGGGCGTTCGACCATCGGGGCCCTATTACGCCTGAGGCAGGCGGCCGCGGAGGCCGTCGCCGGGAAGGGAGTGCTGTTGGCGGTGTCGTTGGACATCGCCAACGCATTCAATAGTCTGCCATTCGGCTGCATCAGGGAGGCGCTCCGGTTCCATGGAGTGCCCCTGTACCTCAGGCGGCTGGTGGCAGACTATTTGGAGGGCCGCAGTATCCTCTGCGCGGGTCCCGCAGGGGACATTGTGCGGACGCCCATGTCGTGCGGCGTTCCACAGGGGTCGGTTCTGGGGCCGACTCTGTGGGACATCGGGTACGACTGGGCGTTGAGAGGGAGTCTCCCCCCCGGGCTGAGCTTGGTGTGCTACGCTGACGACACGCTCGTCACAGCCCGGGGCAGGACACTCGAAGAGGCGGCGAGCCTGGCCACTCTCGGCACCGAGGAGATGGTCAGGCGGATCGAGGCGCTGGGGCTCAGGGTGGCCCTAAACAAGACGGAGGCCCTACTTTTCCATGGGCCCCGTGTGAGGCTGCCCATCGGCGCCTCGATAGTGGTAAACTCCATCCACATCAGCATCCAGGCCCATATGAGGTACTTGGGTCTGGTGCTCGACGGGCGATGGTGGTTCCGGGAGCATTTCCGACAGATTGCTCCCCGGATTGTCGGCGCGGCGTCCGCCCTTTCTCGACTCATGCCGAATGTGGGTGGACCCAGTTTTGAGGCCCGACGGCTGTATGCGGGGGTCATCCGCTCGATGGCCATGTACGGCGCACCCGTGTGGGCGAGGGCTCTGAACGCCCAGCTCAGGGCGGTTCTGTGGAGGCCACAGAGAGCCATGGCGGTCAGAGCCATTCGCGGGTACCGCACGGTGTCGACAGAGGCGGCGTGCCTGTTGGCCGGGACACCCCCGTGGGACCTAGGGGCGGAGATGCTCTCCGACCTCTACGGGCGGGTTATCACAGCGCGCGAGGAAGGTGGCTCCCCATCGTTGAGCGAGATAGCCACCTGGCGCGTGGATGCCCGCCGAGACGTCATCGCCCGTTGGGCTACGCGGCTGGAGAGGCCTAGGCACGGTGTGGAGACCGTTGAGGCCCTCCGGCCCGTATTGATAGAGTGGATGGAGCGGCGGCACGGAGTCCTCACCTTTCGGCTGGTGCAGGTATTGACGGGGCACGGGTGTTTCGGGTTGTACCTGCACAGGGTCGTGTATAGGGAGTGGACTCCGGCCTGCCACCACTGCAGGAGTGACGAGGACACGGCGCAACACACGCTGGAGGTGTGTCCGGGATGGGAGCGGCAGCGCCGTGACCTCGTCGCTGTCATCGGTGCCGACCTGACGCTGCCGGCCGTCGCGAGAGCGATGGTCGACAGCGTCAGGAACTGGGACGCGGTCGCCGCCTTCTGCGAGGCTGTCATCTCGCAGAAGGAAGCGGCGGAACGGGCAAGGGAGGATTCCCGCGCCCCGGGCCGCCGCCAGCGGCCGGGGCGGCGCAGGCGCGAATACCTGCGCCTGATGCCGCCCTAACCGAGGCTTCGGGTGATCGGACCGGGGAATTGTCCGGTCACCCGACATGAGGCCACCGCGTGAGGGCGACGCCCCGACGGCGAAATCTGTCGGGGCGTCGACGAGAGGAACCCGCGAGGGTGAACCGCCGGGCGGGCCACCGAAGTTAAAAATCGGGTCCCGGTGACCCGCTCGCACGGCGAAGAGAGAGGAGTTTTACGGTGGGTCTATGGGGTCACGCGCCGCCTTCTCCGTCACCCCGGGCCGATTTGGCGGGGCGAGGCTAATCCATATTCCACCAAAAAAAAAAAAAAAAAAAAAAAAAAAAAAACCTCTATAAGATAAGTATATCTTTCCCGAAAGGTCCAAATATAAGATAAAAGCATTTTATTAATATTTGTAAGTGTCTTAAAACTTACAAATATTAATAAAATGCAATAGAGTTTACGCCTTGGTGTACGGTATACAATACCGTATGTGAGTGCATTCTAGTCGCTTTCTCAGCGCTTTAATCCGAAAACAGTTAATTTTACAGAAAAACTGCAGAAAACCTTTTTTGTAGACAATTTTATGAGGAACAATTTTTATTATGACCTCTATTGACCTCCGAGTAATAGGTCGCGAAATATTTGCAAAAAACTGATTTTCATGACCTTTTGACCTTTGTAACTTTTTTAGCCGGCACGATATCGATGTCGATTTTTCACATCTTCATAATAACACCGTAATAAAGGTGTACACAAAAATTCAGCTCACTAGGAATTTTTTCCCCGATAAAACCTAAAATGACTGGACTATGTATAATTAACCTCCAATGAAATAAATATGTGCATTTATGTGTATATATAGGTATTAACAGACCGACAGAAAACCTTAGTTTGTTAAAATTTTACATTATGTAAAAGTTTTATTGCTTTGTTGATATCTAAAGTAAATATCGTAATTATTTACCTATATCCTATGCTTTAGCCAGGCCATTGCTGATTAAACCTATATACAGGCAATAAAAAAATCTTTATTTTTTTAATGTTGGTACATTGACTTAATGCCTATATCGTGCAAGTATTTATTTTCCAAATCTCCAAGTAGAACGGTGCCAAATGACAGAAGAAAGGAAATTTCACGGATGTTTTCGCATAACACTATTAAGAATATTATATTTTGCTCATACAGTATCACTTATTTCTTAGAGTGACTGCTATTTCACCCTATCAGTCCAATTAGATAACAATATTTTGTTAGATGCCTGTAGTTCATAGCGCTGACCTTTGATATTGATATTATTTGTGTGTGTTTTCCTTATGATAGTTAAAACTGATCATTCGTTTGGTAAACCCATTTATAAGCTCGGGGAGTAAGTAAAAAGTTGTAGGTAGTATCTTTTTGGTTGTGTCGTTTGTAGCTGGCTAGTTTTGATAGCATTAAGTAGATGCGATTTTTTAGAAAAGATAAAAATACAGAAAACATGGCGGGATTTTATTTTTCTATTGTTTTACTGTCCACCAAAATAACTGAATCTAACGCGGAAATATCTTGTTGAATGTTTTGAAATTTCATTATGAAAAAAAAAACAAAAAATATTATACAGGCTGTGCAAAATTGTGACGCTTATGGATCTGTAGCGTCAGTAAAAGTGGGCGATGTCCCGGCAATCAGCCGGAGTAGCGACGAGGGATGTTACCCGAAAGGGTAACCCGCCGGGCTGGCCACGGATGTCAAGGAAACTGACCCAGTGACTGGCCCAATGGCGATGGGGAGGGAATGCGGTGGGTTATGGGGTCACGCGCTGCCATGCCGTCGCCCCGGATGGAACGAACGGCGTATCTCCAGACCATAGCCTACAAAACAAAAAAATAAATTAAGAAGCGTCAGTAAAAGTAGTACAAAACAGTTTTCATCAACAAAATGTTAACAAATTCTTAAATAAAATGGCATGGCATATATACTCGTAATATAAGCAGATGTTAATTTGTGTTTAAAATACGAATAGACCTTTTTCCTAATCAATTACTTCCTAGTCAGTTTTAAAATTTAATGAGCCTTTGTAATAAGCTTATTTGTGAGCGAGTATGCATTATTGGCCTGTGACCTGAGGCAGGAGACAGGATCACGTAGAGTATCTACAACTGACATTAATTAAAGGGTCAACACACCGGATTTTAATGGTTCAACTGGTACTATGAGAAATTAAATGTATTAAGCTTTTGATGATTCATTTTCTTTTTTATTACATAGTTTTTTTAAGCTAGCTATTGCCTTTAGCTACAAACTTCTTGCTCCGCATCTATTACAAGTAGAACTTTTGCTCTTCTAGCTTGCAGCTATCCTAACCCTGACATACTTGTTTCGACAAAATTTTCGTGCCTCCCTGATTTGATCTCAGCCTCCTTATTAATACTACATGGCACTTAATAGAGTTGGCTCAGGATGTTGTAGTGCCTAGTCTTTACGACACAATACATGTAATGTTAAAGTTATTATTATTCTTAGCCGTCATTAGATAACCCACCCGTACAACGTCGAGAGGTATATTGTAGAGCGGGTCTACGGGGTCTAGCTCGCGCCGCTTTTCCTGCCGCCCTGGACGGATTAGCGGGGTTTGACGTACCGTAGCCCACCACCAAAAAAAAAGCCGTCATTAGACACAGATAACGTGACTGCGCAAATTTGGAAATATATATTAAAAAGTATACCAGCAACAAATATATTATATATATATATATATATATATATATATATATATATATATATATATATATATATTTATACCTATATATTTTTTAATACAAATAAATATTGTTGTTTACGAGTATGTTTAAAGTAACTGCGCTTATTGCTCAGTTTGAGAAATTTAGCCTGAAATTTTTTTATCAGGTCATATAAATCTTACTGTATCTTCTAAAATTAGTCTACTTTGCTCGCCAAACAGTACGGCATAAAGCTTTTTTTCGAGCATTAAGAGGATTTCCTCAGAGAATTCTCAGCGAATTTCTTCAAAGGAAATCCTCGGATTATGATGACAGTTTAAGAATACAATGCATCACCATCTCTTGCCTTCCTTTTTGATGATTATGGTATTATTCCCTTTAATAGAAAAGTTTATATTCAGTGGCTGTTGATAATTTTGATGGATGATTGGATTCTGGTCGTTAGGATGTTATCTGTTTATATTGTTACACCTTTGGCAAAGATTTTAATATTGCTGACATATTATAGCCGTGTGGTGACGGAGTACAATACAATTCACCAGCCCCTATCTTAACCGTGGGTGATCGTACGAGACGACTAAGGGATATATAAAGCATATAACATCTATACAAGAGAAGGAAAACTCGAAACGAAACCCTATACCAACACGTCTGACCAGCGTGGTATAGTAGGTCAATTTCAGTGGGACATATATGAGCTGAGATGATGATGATGATGATATATTGCAACCTGCATATTTTTAATTGTGTCGTAAACATATTATATTATATGACTAACGTCCGCGATTGTGGTCCATGTTTAAATTGATGTTAATTAGTTTACTTCCCACTCCGTAGCGAGCTTCTGGCAGTCACGTACCGTGAGTATTGTAACCACTACCTAACTACGCGACAGCATACATCACGAAGAAACTACCAGAAATGTATCGAAACCTTTTACTTTTAACGATTTTATACACCGCTGCTGAGAGTGCAAGTTATCAACGATATGGAGACAATGGCCAATATTCAACTTATTCAAGTTACAGCACTACGGCAAATCCTTACAGCCAAGATCCTTATAAAACTGGAGTTGGAAGCATTAATAGCGATATTGCCAAATTTCCAGATGTAACCCGTTACCCTAATTACAATAGTGCAGGTTATTCAACAAACAAATACGATTCCCAAAGCAGTTTGAGATCGAACGTGTTCTATACACCAGGAGGTTACAGTACACCGACGTATGGGGATAGTTACAGCCAAGGTTATGGTCAAGGATATGGCCAAGGACGTGGCCAAGGATATGGGCAAGGATATGGGCAAGGATATGGGCAAGGATACGGACAAGGATATGGCCAAGGATACGGACAAGGAAATGGCCAAGGATATGGTCAAGGATATGGCCAAGATTTAAATACAGGTTATGGCACCGGCTACCGAAGCAGCTACAGCTCATATGAGATACCTTTTATGAATAGCAATGGGGATTATTGTGTAAATAGATCACCTCAAACTGGAATCTGGGTGGAAAATTTGATGGGTATGTGGTATGGTGTGGAATTCATTGAACATTTGGCAGGGGATTCCAGAATATATTCTACGAATACCTGCATTGTGATCCATATTTCGGAACCTATGGACAAAGTGAGTACATATTATTATATTATTAAGGCAAAGAATCGTTGAATGGATTTGACTATGTTCCACAATGGACGTGGATGGACTGTTGATTGGATGGATGTATGATATCATTAGTCACATGAGGGACTGGCTTGATATTTAGACTTTTAGTGATATAAACCAGTGTGATGATGGAGTAAGAATACAGTTCGCCATCCTCTATCATACCCGTGGGTGATCGTAAGAGACGACTAAGGGATTTAAAACGCATATAGCATCTATGCAAGAGAAGTCAATAACGTCTGGCCAGCGTGGTGTAGTATGTTAATTTCCCTTCTCTTTGGAGAAGGCTCGAGCCCAACAATGAGAGGCTGGGAGGTGTATGAGCTGAGATGATGATGATAGTGAGATAAATATAACTGATTATAGTGGTAAGCTAAAATATCAATTATAATAAAATTCTCTGTTTAACTTTAAACTAAGACTTAGTTACGTCCTTATTTACTTATATAGTTTCACTGCAGGCATAGTGGTATAATTCACTTTGTGTTTTGGTATGGTGATGGAGTAAGAATACAATTCTGCGCTCTCTATCTTGGCCATGGATGTTGTCAAAGACGACTAAAGGAATTAATATGCATAAAACAACTCGTATAGGTTACTTACTTACTCTTACCTATGTGAGATTTTACGTGAGTATAGAAGGCAAACTTGAAATAAAATCCTATACCCATTTGTTTGATCAGCATGCTATAGAAGATCAATTATCTTCGTATTATGGAGGAAGCACGATTCCAGGAGTGGGACGTATATATGCTAAGATTGACTATGATATGCATATAAAGATACTAGCTTCTGCCCGCGGCTTCGCCCGCGTAAAAGGTGTACTTTCCTAAAGTTTTTTATTTCCTATTTTTATTTTACTCCTTAAGGGTAATTTTTTACAAAACTTTAATTACATATTTATTTATATTTAATCAATAGCCTGAAAATAAGTTTTAAGCTTCTGGCTTAAAAAATGACGATACTTCCTTACATCTTTTCATTCCCCTATACAATCCCTTTTTTGCATTAAAAAGTAGCATATGTCCTTGATCAGGCTCTAGACTATGTGTGTATCAAATTTCATTTAGATCGGATCAATAATTTTGGCGTGAAAGAGCGATAGACAGACAGAGTTACTTTCGCATTTATAATATTAGTAAGGATTAGTATTTGTAATTTCTTTTTATTTCTTACTTTTGCTATATCACTCCACTAAATTATTCTATAATGATTACTAAATTATTAATAATCTTACACTATATTGCGTAAATACATTTATCAATCATGCTGTTACATATCATAGTAATATATTCATTATTGTTGACCGTCTATAGTTACGTCGAAAGCGACGAATGGCTCGTCTAGGTCTTCATGATAAGTGATATACCCTTTTCCATCTATTGAGCTAACCAACACTGCTTTGACTATGGTAGCCTTTTCGACGGGTTACTATTTTGAGTTTATCCGCCGTACCCGATTACTACCCCATCACCTCCCAGTGGTCACCAGGATATCAATATCATTATGTGCATCTACATATTTACTCGAGCTTACCGCACACTTGGCTGTGGACTAGATTAGAGTAGACGCTTCGTAAACGGCAAGCCCTGCTTCAATTCTATTTACATATCTATTGTTAATCATATAATAATTTAAATTATATAATAATATATGCAAAATGCGATGTATAATAATAAGCAATAGTGATTATATAACAATAATGAAATAGCCCATATTTAATAATATGAGCTATTTTTGATAAGGTTTGCATTTGTTTTTGTAAGGGATGGCGAGAAAAAGTTCTTTTTGTTTTAATATTAAATAAAAGTTGATATGAAAGCAGTGCATTCTGATGGTTAGAGTGGGATAAAGATCCTATCGGTGAAATTATACCACCTAGTTTTTGAAGGACGTTTACACACAATCATCCGGAAAGCTAATAAAGTTTCAGCAGGCGTTTAGTTTTGTTATTAGTTATACATAATTATAGAATCATTTTTTAGTTTTACTTTACTCTTACATGTATATAATAAAGCTATTTTTTGTTAATTTTGTCGCGTTTAAAATTAAATATGTTTACAATATACAGATATTACAGTATTACGAATGTTTTAATGATCAAAGGGGACTACGTAAGGTATTTATCGTTCGAAACCTAACCTCTATTATACAGAGTGGAGACGTCAATACGACAATAAATGAAAACACCGTCAATACTAGTGTATAGGAGTATTTTGAAACTATTAAAAAAGTCCTCGCATGCATATTTAAAAAACAATTTTTTCAAACAAACTTTTTATCATAAATATTGAAACAAAATAGAACACCGTTTGTAAATATTAGTTCACTAACCTGTGGTCGGCACGCGAGTGACCTTGTGGTATCATATGTTACAACTTCGAAACGTAGGTAAATACATACACTTAATGTTTGGGCGCTATTCATTCTCACTCGATTATTTTATTAAAATAATCACGATAACTTTAATAATTCACTTGGTCGTTAAACTTTTAAATTTTCGATATGTGCGCCATGGATCCGAACGCACAAATTATATCGTCTTAAAATATTATTTCGAACTCATTGACGGCGATGTATTTTAACTTGTCGAAAGATCGTACAATTCCTTTTTTTAAGTTCTCCACATTATCAACCTCTGTCAAATTTGCGAGAAAAATAATTTAAAATTTGTTCATCTAGGGCGACTCAAATCAAATCAAATCAAATCATTTATTTTGCATAAGCCCCATAGGGGCACTTACATATTGTCAATTTTACATTGTTTTTTTATAATTAAATTTAATAAATCTACCACCGGATCGGAAAGCAGCCACATACTGAGAAGATCCGGCAAGAAACTCAGTGGGCTCGTCATTTTTTTTTATTATATTTTTCACAAAAGAGTTTGGTTACATGTTTAATTTATGTTAGCTCCAGTGATATGCCCTTCGAGTAAAGATTCATTTTTAAAATTTTGTATATAATACAAAATTAAACTAAGAATATTTATAAAACAAAAAAGAAAGAAAAATGGCTGGACCAGATCCCACAAGCGGCACCCGATCACGAGTTAACTATTAGAGCAGCCATCACGCCCCTCAACCACATTGGAGGGAAGGGAGAGACCCGCTCCACGTAGCTACCGCAAGCAGAGACCTTTTTAGTGAGCATGACCACACCATAATCTATAAATTTGAAACAAATAGCTTGGATAATTAAATACATAACTCGTTAGGCAAAACACGCTACACTGTACAATTAAGATAATACAAATAATACAAGAGTAAGTGATAAACATTAAAAGGGCAATTGCTGAGAGAGGAGCTGCTCATAACCATTCCGTATTATCATTTAGACTCTTACACGCGAAGGAGCACTATCCATATGAGGCAGTAAGGATTGATTATCCCGTAACCTCTGGACTAGTCTGGACAGCTTGCACAATAGTCCGGCCATTGGTAGTACAAACACGTGTGTTGCCATATCTCTTTCGGTACGTACGTATGGTTAAAGCTGCATTTCCGTGATATTCTCCATAAATTAAAATCATATCTGTATACCCGAAGCTGTGTAATTATAACGAGGCATTGTAAATGAGAAAGAAATACTATTCTAATACAAAGTAAGCGTCTAATTACGCACATTCACGTCACAGGATCACGATGGCACACTGACCTACAGACCTATTATAATAGTTTTGAACATGAGACCGAGGTCTTCTTTCATTAAGCCGCATTAGGTAGTTTTAAATTTCTCATCGAAGTCTGATGACACGGTTTATAAAGACTTAGGAATAAGGTATAATATGCATTGATTTGTATTACCTACGTTTGGGGAAGACTTGAACTGGTAAACATGGCGATATGTAGGTACTAGTTTCATATTAGTTTATACCGATGCGGCGCGGGAGCTCATTGATCTCTTAGAGATAGGCGAATAATTTTAATTTTTATACAGAGTGTGGAAATTGTTAATAATACAAAGTAATGTGCTGCGGCTAAACTATACGACATATTGTATTCAAAGTTTGTGTACAGGCTGGAAAAGTCATCAGATACACTAGATTAAAATTATTGTCGTATGGTCGTCTCCACCTTGTATATGTCTTAAATTTTTATTATGTTTTCAAAAGCGAGAGCAAAAAAAATCATCTCATTTCAGCTTATACACGTCCGATTATTGGGCACTAGCCAGAATATTAACCAACTATACCGCGCTGGTCAAACGTGCTGCTTTAAGGGTTTTGTTTCGGATTTTGCTCAAACAGACGCTTACAAAAGTGTGTTGACTGGTTGGAGGAGTAAGAAAAAGTAGATACAATTATAATGTAGGTGTAATATGCAAATCATATTGAAAGTGAAAATACTGAAAGTGCCTACACGAACGATGATAGCAATATGTCATATTATATTCATGTAACAAAGCTTCCACACATCGAATATTTAAAACATTAAAGAAAAACAAAAATAATGCTGAGCCGGAACAAATATTAATATGTAATTAAAAAAATATGTACGAATAAGCGCCTACAACCACGTAGAGTACAACCACGGCTATGCTATAAATATGACGTTGAATATTTTCATACTTTTTATAACATCTTTTTTCACAGTCGTGTTTTTTTATAATTTTTTTTTATTTTTTTTTAATATTTTCACCTTAAATATCAATATAATTAATATAAAAGTTTAAAAAAATAAATAAAATAGGTAAATATATTTTTTTTTTCAAATGCCGTATTCTGTTAGGTTAGGTTAGGTTAGGTTAGATTAGGGGTGCGACGTCAGTAACCTCCCCGTGGTGCACCCTGGGCCCAGCGATCGCCCCCGGACCAATTGTTTCGGGAGCGTTCGCTGGTGGCAGATAACTGACATGGAGGGGTAGGCTTTCTTTTCTTCGTTGAGGATAGGATGGCTGACCTGGATGTGTAGCCTAAAACAGGCTGGAAGACTTGGTCGGCATCTCAGACATATTCTGAGTAGTGGCGATCAAGTTCAGGCGACGGGTATGACTGGTTGTGAAAACACTACCAGGCGTACAGGCTTCGGCCACCGTCGGCGAACTCGTCGGAAGGCGAGGGGCTTGCCTTAATTGGCCGGCCCGCGTGGAGTAAACCACAATAAAAAATCCTCAAAGTCTCTAGGTGTCGACCGTTCCGCCTAGGGGCGCCTCTTGTGGGTGGTTGGTGGAGAGCATCAGCCCGCTAGAGGTCAACCACGGATACCTCCCGACCTCCGTGAGTATTAAATCGGGTTGCCTGGGCATCGGGGTCCCTGCTCAGGTTGAGTGTTATTTACCCTGCACTCGTGGGATCAGTTATGGATTCATTAAAAAACAAAAACCAAACAAACGACGAAGAGAAGGAGGCGCATAGCGTAGTAGAAGATAAGAAAGGAGAAGGCAGTAGTAGTAAGAAAGGCAAGACAGAAATGCCTCCGCCCGCCATACCTACAGCTAAACCTAGCGGTAGCAGTACTAAGAAGGGGAAGCGACTTGCTGGTAAGTCGTCTCTCCCTAAGGGAGGTTCTGTGTCGGAAATCGACTCAGATAATTACCTGGATGAGCAGCCCCCGCCAAAAATAAGCACAGCGGGGCGAGGCAAAGTGCAGTCCAAAGGACATTCTTGGGGATTGGACCGAGCTAGAGTGCGCCTGGAACGATTGGATCAGGCCTACTTGGATGGTGACGAAACCGAGACGTCGGATGGGTCTGTTACATCTGCCGTGAGCGACGTAAAGTTTGGCCCCATGGACTTGATTAAGCTGTCGGACGAGGAGATTAAAATCCTGATGTTCGACAGCCATGCTGAAATAATAAAAGCTGTACGAGAGTCTAAGAACCTCAAAGGGACGCACGTTAGACGCATCAAGGAGTCAGCGGAATATATGGTGATGCTCCATAATGCCCTCCGTATGAAGCTTTACAATGATCCCCTGATGGAGGAGGTTCAGGCGTTAAGGGTTGAGAAGGAGATTCTAGAGGCGGAGCTTGGCAACCCACAAGCCTCGTGCACGAGATGTACAGGGACTGAGGAGCTTCGTCGCAAGTACGAAATGGAGATTGCATCCCTAAAGGAGCAATTGAAGCAGGCCAAGGCGGTACAGCAGATGGTTGTATCTGGAGCGGCACCCCCAACGGCCCCTCCTGCTGGACTAGATTTTGAGGGCCTTAAATCAGATCTACTCAAATCATTGGGTGAAATGATGACGGCCCGACTCGCGACGATTGAGGATCGCCTCCTCCCTCCAAAGAGCGTCCGTCCGCCTTTAGTGGCAGATCAGAAGAGAACTGCAGTTTCAGATGTCGCAGTAGTGTCCGCTTCGGCGTCCGATGCCCCGGTGGTTGGTGTTTCTGCCCAGCCCATACCTGCGGAGAGCTGGGTAAAAGTAGTTCGGAAGAACAACAACAAGAAGAAGAAGACTAGTCCTGGTGCTGATGTTCCATCTGTGGGCATACCTGTTGCTGGGGCCTCGGAAGCTGATATGCCTGCGGCTATCAAGTCCGTGAAGCCATCATCGAAACGAAGGCGAAAAACGGCGCTCACTAGCCCCCGCTCTCAGGCAGTAATTATCAAATTGCTGCCCGAGGCTGAATCGAAGGGGTTGACGTACGCCGACGCACTCATGCGGGCTGAGCGTGAAGTAAACCTTCCCAATTTGGGGATAACAGAGGGCCTCAAGATACGGCGTGCGGCGACTGGTTCGAGGGTGTTGCAACTGCCTAAGACCCAGACGCCTGAGGTGGCTGATTCACTAGCGGTGTCTCTGCGCAGTGCGCTCGACGGAGTGGCGGAAGTCGTCCGTCCAGTAAAACGTGCAGATGTGCGGCTCACTGGGCTGGACGACTCTGTTACAGCAGACAAAATTATAGCTGCTATTTGCCGTGCTTGCGGCTGCAGTTTTGCGGAGGTGCATGTTGGCGAAATCCAGCGTGGGCCCCGCGGCATGGGCATGGCGAAAGTGCGGTGCCCCGTCTCCACCGCCAAGACTCTGGCTGATGCAGGCAAACTCTTAGTCGGCTGGAGCTCGGCAGGTGTACAGGTGCTGGAGGCCCTCCCTTTGAGGTGCTTCCGGTGCCTAGAGCTAGGGCACACCGCGGTGTTGTGCTCATCCCCGGTAGACCGCTCGGAACTTTGTTTCCGATGTGGTGGCCGGGGACATAAGGCGGCTGCATGCACGGCTGTACCGCATTGTGCGGTCTGCGCAGATTTAGGCTGTCCAGCAGGGCACACGATGGGGGGCCGTTTGTGCAAGCCCCCTCCAAGGAAGGCCAAGAGGGCCGAGAGACCTGAGGCCATGTCCTGTAATTGAGAAGGCGTCGAGCTAGGAGGGCGCTTGCGCCTAAGCTCCGCTGGCGGAAAAGCTGGAACGGATTACAGGACGTGGCCTACGAGCCAGACGCGGGGGTCCCGGGGATAGCATGTCAAAAGACGATCTTTCCGGCCCCCCACTTTGCATCGGAAGCGGGTCCGCTGTGGTTTTAGTGGGTATTCTGGCCGCCAACATCTCATGGCCGGCGAGTCCCACACACCCCCCCGTCTGTCACTGGCGGGGGATGTGCGCAAAAGCATTTCCTCAGCGATAACAAAAAAAAAAAAAAAAAAAAGGTTAGGTTAGATTAGGTTAGGTTAGGTTAGGTTAGGTTAGGTTAGGTGGTTTAAATATCTTTAATTATTTCGTGTTTTTATTTCGTGATCGATAATAATTTTGATACAATTGTAAATGAATCCGAGGGGGCCATCAGTCCAATACCACTGGGTTATCCAGAAGAGGAAGTACATTGTGGCCTATAGCACTGGTATGTTTTATTACTGGCACCCCAAAACACAGAGTAGTGGATACTCTTAAATAAAAAAGTATTAAATCAAGAATTTTAAGAAAATACAAATAAGATTAGCTTTTAGCTATGGATAAGTAGATTTTATAGCTGTGTGGTAGCGAATACGAATACTAACAACCCTTACTTTGCTCGTGGATGTCGTAAAAGACGACTAAGAGCCTTATAACGACCTGAGCCAACTCCACTGATGCCGTTTGGTCAACCATTACATTGCTAAGGAGGGTTGACGTCTGGCAGTCGGCCGGTCATAAAACTATTGCCTTTTACAATATGTACTAAGAAAGAAGAGTACACCCCAAGTAATTGGGATAAGAGTAGGAGAATGATGATGAACTAGATTTTAATTAGATAACATTCGTGTCGTAGAATTTGCAGTTTCTCGTTTTTCAATGATTATCTAGAAGTAATGTACTTTACATTGGATTGGAAAGATGAATTGTATCAATCGATATTGCCTAAACAATGTGAACGAAATGGGGCAAGGCTAAATAATGAAACCTTTCTATTAGAAAATTGTAACAGCAATTAATTAAATGCCGCCGTTTCGTGATTGTTATAAATATCGTCGAGCTTATGTTAGCCCTCGTTTCAATTACAAGTACACTTCCATTTTTTTTATAGTCTTACTAGCAGCCCGCCCCGGCTTCGCACGGGTATTAAACAAAATATGAAGTCATTTATTTTGTTAAGGATTAATACCAAAGTATAAATAAAAGAACTTTTATAGCGGTGGCATTTGAATATAGTTTTTATAATGAAAAAACACTTATTGTGACATAACTATAATAGTTAGACATATGCTGTCGCGATATTTTTTGTAGATAATTATATGTTCTGCAAAGTTGTAGTACATTATTTTGTTCTATAATTAATAGTTTTTGCAGCGCACGCGATGTAAGGAAGATTTTTGGTAATTTTTCACACCTTGGATTATATTATTGGAGTTTTAGTATGGGTCCCTAACTTTTTGAAAATTTAATATTACCTATGTTCACCGGAGATAGTGTAGCTTCCCAACAGTGAAAGAATTTTTCAAATCAGTCAAGTAGTTTTGGAGCCTATTCAATTCAAACAAAGAATCAAATTTTTCCTCTTTTTTATAATATTAGTATAGAATTATAGATAGTATAGTAGTATAGATGCGTTTTTTTCTAAGTAGTAGTAATGAAATATCACTACGGCTAATATTTTTGTTCTAAGTAGGTAATAGGCTTCTATTTTCCTTCTATGAATGTATACGTCAGAATATGAGATTGATTTTTTGAAGAAGAAGATATATAGATTTTTTTTTATTGCGTTTGATGGCAAACGAGCAAGCAGCACACCTGGTGGTAAGTGTTACTGCCGCTCATGGACCTTTAGGGTCGCTGCCTACCAATACAAACCCCAAACTCACCCAGTTGGGCTTCCGACTCTCTCGTTCACCGAACGAAGCGCAATACCACTTTACCATTACTCAACGTCGAACTTCTGCGAAAGTGTGGTACTACCCCGGGCGGATCCGCCCACGTCTGTAGACAGAGAAATGTCGTGAACTGTATAAGGCACGTTAACATAGATATTCTATCAACTGGTCAAGATGATAGCGAAAGATAACCTTCTCCAAAGGATATAAGGTAATCACTATGCTTAGCTCTTTCAAATTCCTTTAAAATCCAATATCCTTAATTGCAACTATCTGGATCTATCGGATAATCTGAAATAATTCCATTTCCAGGAGCTAGTATAATGTTATACATCATCATCACAGCCTATATATGTCCCACTGTTGGGCTCGGGCGTATTCAGTAATGAGAGGGAAATTAACCTACTATACCACGCTGGTCAGACGTGTTGGTAAAGGGTTTTGTTTCGAGTTTTCTTTTTCTTAATATGTTATTGTAATATCTATATTCTTATCCAGACGCGAAATTTCATATCCGTAAAATCCCTAATAAAATAGGCATTACAGTATAATAAATCTTACTTGGGAACCTAGATTGATTACAGCAATATGGTAGCACTTTCGTATCATAGCATGAAAAAGAAATTGCCCATTTTCGTCTGAGAATTAGGCCACTCTAATATATTAAATACGAGACTCTTGAATATATACGTGATATTGATATAATACGCAATAATTAAAAAAGAAATATGTATTTGATGGCAGTTAAACCTTTAATTTTATTTACATGTTTTCATAGAAAGAAGAAGTATATAACTTAGATAAATATTACGATATTTATTTACTCTTTCAGAAATTTCAAACGGGTTTGTTATTCATAATAAATGTATATTATTCGTTATATACTTATTTAGTTTTTATTATTAATAAAATAAAAAATAAAACAAGAGAATAAACTGAAATGAACAGTAAAGTTAAGACAAATAGTCCAGCGTCTCGTGTTATACCTTCAAGCTCATCATCAGATTAATTTAATGGTATCATCATAAATGAGTGTTTTAAATGTTTAGTTACATATATATATAACTTACATGATATATACATATATGTTGAAAGTAAAATACTCCTTATTCCTCTAATATCTCTATAGCAGCTACGACCTTGAAACTTTAGAACAGATAATAATAAATCCTAGTTAAGATGGCTATCTTAATAACGTTAGCTTTTAGAATAAAAAACGCATCTTAATCGGTCTAGTCGTTTAAGAGCTACGAAGCCACAGACAGATACACAGGTACATAGACACGCTAACTGATAACACCACTCTTTTTTCGTCGAGGTTCAAAAAATAAATAGTGTACTTTAATTACGAGTACTACTATTGCCAATAACTTTTACAATATGTAGGTACAATGAAAGAAGAGTACATATTGTATCGACCCCAAGTAATTGGGATGTGAGTAGGAGAATGATGATGATATCATATCATTATTATCCCTATTTGAGCAGATTAATAAAGGAATGTTCTCTCTGCCTACCCTGCAAGGGATATGGCGTGATGATATGTATGTATGTATGTGTTTTTTCATACATGACTTTGCTATGCCTTTTTTTTTTCGCTGTGGACTATGGATTCGTCTCGCCCCGCCAAATCGGTCCGGGGTGACGGAAGAGGCGGCGCGTGACCCCATAGAACCACCGTGCCACTCGTCTATTCGCCGTGCGAGCGGGCCACCGGTACCCGATCTTTGTCTTCGGTGGCCTGACTTTGTATTGCCTAGAAAATATTATAATAAATTTAATGTGAAGTCACATTTACTTGTGGCAGGACCATATCGTTGACAGTTTTTTGTCTGCAGCCGCGGTCCGGTTCACCCGGGATAGCACCAATCATGCAAATCGACGTCGGAGCGGTGACCATATGCTATTGCGCTGTGTTCGATGAGCGAGAGAGCGAGGAACCCCAATTTTCTGGGTGGGTTTGTGTTGGTTGGCAACGGTCTAGCTGTACCGTTGGTATAACAAAGGTCCATGAGCGGCAGTAAAACTTACCATCAGGTGTGCTGCTTGCTCGTTTGCCATCATAAGCAATAAAAAAATAGGCCTTATAGTCTATAAAATATAGCATGATCTCTGTGACAGTTCTCACTAGTGCCGGACGCTTACGATGCAGTTCGTATTTTTGTCGATATAATTCCTTATTTTTAAAGTTATTTGCTACTGCAATTGAAAAACAATCTATATAAATCTTATTGAATTTCAATCAAATGGCCCATCCATTTGAATCGACCAAAAATGTAAAACAATCTATGATAATCTTATTGAATTGAAATCAATGGATTTTATTTAATTTAAACTAAAGCTGTTAATTATTTATTCTTATTATTCGAAAGGAGTGCATAAAAGTTCATCATCACTACTATCATTATCACTAGGGCATTCCTGTAGGTTGATCACGAGTTCTTAGTCACTGATTATTTCTTGAATAATCATGTTCATTTTATAAAAGAATTTATATTTTTAATTTAAAAGCAATGGTCTTATTAATATTATAACTGATGTCTGAATACTAAATTAACACAATTTTCTCATTTTATAGAGTAACCAAGTGGTTTATATATGTAATGATTTGGTTTTACTTGTTTTATAAATAATTAATAAGAATGTTTTGGTTTGGTTGGCGCCGGTGTTGGATGTGGTTTAGTAGATCAACATTCGACAACGGCGTCCTCCGATGGCATCAGTATGGATGAAGTTGAATGGGCGATAAGAGGTTTGAAAAATGGTAAGGCAGCGGGCATTGATATGGTGTCTGCCGAGATGATCAAGCTTGGTGGCTCTTGTGTCTGGGAGGCGTTCCTGTTGCTCCTCAATTTATGTTGGAGCTCGGGAATGGTTCCCAGGGACTGGAATGGCGCAGTCATCGTGCCTTTGTTTAAAAACAAGGGTTCACGTTATGACTGCGCAAATTACAGAGCCATAAGCTTGACCAGTTTGGCAGCAAAAGTGTATGGAAAAATTATTGAAAGGAGAATGAGGATGGTGTCCGATGGTTTACTGTGTGAGACACAAGGAGGTTTCAGGAGTGGAAGGGGATGCATGGATCAAGTGTTCTCTCTGCGCAACATTGTGGAGAAGCATCTGGCTCTAGGTCAGAGGGTTTTCTGCAGTTTTGTGGATCTGGAGAGAGCATTTGACCCGGTTGTACGAAAGGAACTTTGGGACATTTTACCGGAGTATGGTATTAACGGTAAACTGCTACAGGCTGTGCAGTCCAGTTACATGGGCTGTAGAGCCTGTGTGCGGCTGGATGATGGAATGTCGCCTTGGTTTGACGTCAATATCGGCGTTAAGCAGGGGTGCGTTCTGTCAGCCAGGCTGTTTATCATATATCTGGATAAATGTCTCCAAAGGTTGAACGATATGAATGTGGGAGTCCAGATGGGCGACTCAGTGGTCACTGCTCTGCTTTATGCAGATGATGCAGTCCTGCTGGCACAGTCAGCGATTGACCTGCAGACCCTAGTCGACACAATGACAGAAGATTGTAAGAAAAGGGGTCTACGCGTGAATGTGAGCAAAACCAAAATAATGGTCTTTGAAAGAGATAAAACCAGAACAGATGCAAGAGTAACAATAGGTAATGATGTACTAGAGCAAGTGGATGAATTTGTATATCTTGGATGTGCATTTAGCCGAGATGGAAGGTACACCACTGATATAGAGCGAAGAGTGAATGCGGGAAATAGAGTGAACGGAGCGTTGGGGCAACTTCTCGGCAGCCACCACCTCAGCCAGAAGGCACGTGTAGCAATACATAACGCAGTGCTTGTCCCAACATTACTGTATGGAAGCGAGAGTTGGGTATGCAGAAAAGAGTATGATAGTAAAATTAATGCGGTCGAAATGCGATCTCTGCGGAAAATCTGTGGAGTTAGGCTGACCGACCGCATTCGTAACGACGACGTAAGAGAGCGAGTAGGTATGAAAGAGAGTATTGGTGTAAAGATGCGAAAGGGAATGCTCCGATGGTTCGGACATGTGGAAAGAATGCCGAACGAACGCCTGGTTAAGAAGATATACAATGCGAAAGTGGAAGGATGTAGGTACCGAGGGAGACCGAGACTAACCTACCTAGACCAGATCGGTCATGTACTGAAGGAAGGTGGAGTCAAGAGTCTCCGAAACCGGCGAGCGTGTATGAAGAGAATTATGAATGTTGAGGAAGCGAGTGAAGTATGCAGAGATAGAGTTCTCTGGCACTCTGTTCTCTCTGCCTACCCTGCAAGGGATATGGCGTGATGATATGTATGTATGTAATAAGAATGTTATCGATTTACGTTTATCGATTGTCCCATCTCTATCTTTTTCTCAGTCCAGCATGACTTTGTATTTGCGTAAGCATCATATTTTTATAAAATTGTAACTAAATATTTTAAAACATATGAGGTACAAGTTTTGGTGTAAATATTCATATTTTTATATTCATAATTCAGTTGAGATATAACTAGTACGTAAAGAGTGAAAATATAAGCGATCATACTGGTAGGACCACGCTTTTGACAGTTTTCTGTCTACAGCCCCGGACTGGACCGTCCGGGGTAGTACCACTATCTCGCAGAAGATCGACGGCTCAGTAAATGCAATGTGCTATTGCGCTTCGTTCGGTGAGCGAGAGAGCCGGTAGCCCAACTGGGTGGGTTTGGGGATTTTATTGGTAGGCAGCGGCCTAAGCTACCCTTGGTATTGCAAAAGTCCATGGGTGGCAGTGACACTTACCATCAGGTGTGCTGCTTGCTCGTTTGCCAACATAAGCAATAAAAAAAAATACAAAATAAAATTGTAAAAATGACGCGTATTCAAAATTACTTCATCGGTTTTATATCTATCTGTCACAGAGATCAAGCTATATTTTAAAGATTATAGTTGGACTTTTGGCGGGAATCTAAAACGTCATGTGGTGCTCTTGTATTATATTCGATATCTTAGTGTTTTAACGTGTTATATTAGATAATTTTTATGGTATTTTATGTAATATGATGTGACAGAACAGCTGGGATGTAGTGAATATCATATAAAAGTGCTTTACAACGTTTTCGTTTTCCATCAAAATTCCTACAACATACCACTAACAGTGTCACCATAGCACTGTTGATGGCGACAATTCGACTGACTGACAGACAATGACTAACCTGAAGAGATTAAGAACGTGAAGATAATTATAACTCGACACTGGCAAAAATGGCTCGTATAAGTAGCTGATTGCCAATACATAAAAAGAAGAAGAAGATTATAGTTAGCGGACGATCGATGCATTTCTAAAGACATCAAATCTATCAAATTATGATTGGTGACTTAGAAGTCATGAGGGTGCAGATGGATAATCCGAAAAAAAATTATCATGAACTTATATTTTCGCTGAATAAAGGTCAGCTAAGAACGAATTTTACGGAATTCTACCTGCAAGGGTGGTTGTTGGGGTGTGAAAATCACATTTTTTAAATATAGCTCCTACAGACTTGAATTTCGGTAGGCATATTTGTGTTATGACACAGAGATAAACTAAGGGCTTTCTTTCTCTGCCCTGTAAAGGTCAGATAAAGTACGATTTTAATAAATTCCTTCTCAGAAAGGAATTCTATGTCGAGAAAGTAAACTACACAACTGAACAGACGTAACGGAAGCGTAGCGAGTGCGGGTCGCTAGTAATAATATATATTTTCAATATTTTGCTAATCTCTGAAACCATTTTTTAACATATCTCTGTAATGTCAACAACAAATTGTTTCATCAATCGTCATCCTGTTATTAATATATAACAATAGAAAAAGATAAATCAATTAAAAAGGTAGTTCAAAATTTCGCGCGACATATAGGTTGCTTTCCATTTACAACACAGACCCGACTAGAAAAAAAGTATGGTTCAACCAGATCATGTATCTGGACCCGATCAGGATAGAGTGAGGCATGCCGGATCCGGCAAACCCGATCAGGACCAGGTCTGGACCTGATCAGGATAGCCTGATATGAAATAACATCAAGTATGGTAAGGCATACCGGATCAGGACCAGATCAGGACCAAATAAGGATAACCTGATGTGAAATATCATTAAGTATGGTAAGGCATACCGGATCAGGACCAGATCAGGACCAAATAAGGATAGCCTGATGTGAAATATCATTAAGTATGGTAAGGCATACCGGATCAGGACCAGGTCAGGACCAAATAAGGATAGCCTGATGTGTAATATCATCAACAATGGTAAGGCATACCGGATCAGGACCCGATCAGGATAGAATGAGGCATGCCGGAGCCGGCAAACCCTATCATGACTAGGTCTGGTCCTGATCAGGATAGCCTGATGTGAAATAACATCAAGTATGGTAAGGCATACCGGATCAGGACTAGATCAGGACCAAATAAGGATAGCCTGATGTGAAATATCATCAAGTATATAGTAAGGCTTGTAGTATATCAGAACCAGAAACAGTTTTCGTAACACAAAAAAAATCCCCTGTGGAACATCGGCTACTACTGGGCGTTGAGAGGGAGCCTCCTACCCGGGCTGGGCGTGATCTGTTACGCCGACGACACGCTCGTCACAGCCCGCGGTAGGACGCTGGAGGAGGCGGCAGGCCTGGCGACTCTCGGCACCGAAGAGATCGTCAGGCGGATCGAGGCGCTGGGGTTGAGGGTGGCCCTGGACAAGACGGAGGCCCTCTTGTTCCATGGGCCCCGCATGGGCCCTCCCATCGGCGTTTCGATCACCGTCAATTCGGTTGACATCAGCATCCGGGCCCATATGAGGTATTTGGGCCTGGTGCTCGACGGGCATTGGTGGTTTCGGGAGCATTTCCGCAGGCTCGCTCCGCGGCTCGTCGGCGCAGCGTCCGCCCTTTCATGGCTAATGCCGAATGTGGGCGGACCGAGCGCTACGTGCCGACAGCTGTACACGGGGGTCGTCCGGTCGATGGCTCTGTACGGCGCACCGGTGTGGGCGGGGTCCCTGACCGTCCGACTCAGGGCTCTTCTGTGGCGACCACAGAGGGCCATGGCGGTCAGGGCTGTACGCGGGTACCGCACGGTGGCGACGGAGGCAGCGTGCCTGTTGGCCGGGAGTCCCCCGTGGGACCTGGAGGCGGAAATGCTCGCCGATTTGTATCGGCGGGTGTCGGGGGTGCGCGCGGAGGGCGGTGTGGCCTCTTTGAGGGAACTCACCGCCTGGCGCGTTGACGCCCGCCTAGATGTCATTGCCCGTTGGGCAGTCCGGCTGGAGAGGCCTCGGTTCGGTGTGCGGACCGTAGAGGCCTTCCGGCCGGTGCTGATGCAGTGGTTGGAACGGCGGCACGGGGTGCTCTCCTTCCGACTGGTGCAGGTTTTGACGGGGCATGGATGCTTCGCCAAATACCTGCACAAGGTCGTCAGGAGGGAGAGTACACCGTCCTGCCACCACTGCGATTGCGACGAAGACACGGCGCAGCATACGCTCGAGGTTTGTGCCGCTTGGGCAGAGCAGCGTCGTGAACTCGTCGCAATCATCGGTGCCGACCTGACGCTGCCGACCATCGCCAGGGCGATGCTCGACAGCGTCAGGAACTGGGACGCGGTCGCAACCTTCTGCGAGGCAGTAGTCTCGCGGAAGGAGGCGGCGGAGCGCGTGCGCGAGGAGCGTCTCCTCGACGGCGCGAGCCGCCGCCGGCGACTGGGGCGGCGCAGGCGCGATTACCTGCGCCTGATGCCGCCCTAGCCAAGGCCGCGGGTGACTGGATCGGGGAAATAGTCCGTCACCCGCCGAGAGGCCGACCGCGTGAGGAAAGACCGACATCCTACCCGAGGGGGGGATGTCGGTCGAGGAGAGGGTACTCTTCAGGGGTATTCCGTCGGGCCGACCACTGACGTCAAGTCACTCTGCTCCGGTGGTCGGCCCAACGACGAAGGCGACGTCACGGGTGGGTTACGGGTGTGCGCGCTTACGCCCCTCTGTCACCCCGGACGGAGTGGTGCGAGGAGTGCGCCGACCGTAGCCCACGCCCCCAAAAAAAAAAAAAAAAAAAAAACACAAAAAAAATATCAATCAAAATTAAAAAAAGTGACATGATTGTCATATTTATGCCACGGCGAAATTGTATTTGCATCAGAGGAGATTAATCTGAAATCTTTAATTAATCATATGTATTTAATAATAATAATAATGTTTAATTAATAATATAAAAATAATTTATATTTAAAGTAAAAAACAAATATATATATATATATATATATATAAATGTACCTAACATTTGAAAACATAGATAGAAATATTATATTGTAACAACCATTCCAACATTTAATGTTTTGGGTCATAATAAATAGATGGCGTTAGTAAAATGATCGTCATTATTTGAATCACGGTGTTAAGATTCTCCGAAGCGTAATGACATGGCCTAATATTAAATTAGTTGTTATCGAATCAGATTAAAACAGATCGATCAGGTCATGAATGAAAAATTCAGGCGACAGTTGCAGTCGTTAGCATTTGGTGGTTGCGCCGTAATCGGAACCGCTCACTGGGACTCTATACGATAAGAATACAGCACTGCATTCGTTGCCTGCGTCATATATTAATTTATATTTTTACCTATTAAACATGTTCCTTAAGATATTCATGTTTTTTAAAAGGACCGGACTGTGGGCATACTCGTTTTGGATCAGGCAAGATATATAACGCAGATGATTGATTTGGTTCTGATCAGTAAAATTTCATCCGGATCCGATCAGGCACGCCTGATCTGGGCCCGATCAGGAATGCCTGATCTGGACCCGATAAGGTTTTCCTGATCGGGTCCAGATATATCTTCTGCGTTACATACCTTATCTGGTCCAGATCGGGCATGCCCGGTCCGGTCCTGCTAAGGAAGACGAAAAAATTTCTAGTCGGGGAGGGACTCTGCGGTACATTGTGAAACATTGCCAAACACTGTGTAAAAGAAACAGCTAGCTGTTTCATTGAAACTTTTACACAGTATTTGGCAGTGTTTCACAATGTACCGCAGAGTCCCTCTGTGTTAAGTAAATGGAAAGCAACCATAATCATATAAAAAATAAGTCAGGTTTAGATAACATGTAAAACGGGAGTCTTGTGTGGTTGTTAGTGTTAGATCAGGCACACAATAACATATAACGTCTATTCATTCATTAGCTTATATTTTGGTCTAGCACGGTATTTTTAGAGACCTTTCGTTTGAACAGGTCACGTAATATGGGTACGTACCTTTAATCGTCTTTTACGACACTTACGGACAAGATAGCGCGTGGTGAATACAATTCATATTGAATTTAGATATGGGTTGGCGTACTCTTATTCCGTTACTAAACGGAAATAAATAAACATAGAAAAATTTATTTACCACAAAATTTAAGTTAATTTTCTATGTGGTAACGGAGAGAGAATACGATTCACCACCCCCTATGAGCCTCTATCTTACACATGGGTGATCGTAAGAGGCGACTAAGAGATATTAAACGCACATAACATCTATGCAAGAGAAGAAAATTCGACACGAAACCCTACATCAACACGTCTAACCAACGTGGTATATAGTAGGTAAATTTCCCTCCCATTACGGAGGAGGCTCGAGCCCAACAGTGGGAGATATATGAGCTGAGATGATAAAAAGTAAATAATGAAGAATATGGTCTAATATCCCACGGGAGCATTTATTTAGTTGATATTTAATATTAATTCGAGTTTTTCTTCTTTTGAAATTATATCTCGTGTATGTAAATATCTATTCGACTCTTAAGACACCGTATTTTATGTGGAGTTTATGGCTTGATTACTATTTTAAGACTTTTAAGTCAAATCTTTGTTTGTAAAATAACTTCATTTAAAGTCATTGTTCATCAGTAAGTAAAATCGTCGCCTTCAACAATGCCATGGCCACACCGTTAAAGATATCTTTTGTGAATTTTAGTGGAAAACGAAAACGTATATAAGGCACTTTTATATCATATTCACTACACCTCAGTATTTCTTGTGCATCAAATTATATAAAATGCTATTAAAATTACTTAATATAAAACGTTAAAACATTAAAATATTGGATATAATGCAAGACCACCATATGACACTTTTCCTTTCCCGCTAAAACTCCCGACACTATATTCTTAATCTATCAGCACAGATAAACCAACTTATTACTGTTTCGTTCATTTTGGTTTAAGGATAGGAAGTTCTTTGAAATTTTGGTATTACCTATAATCGTCCAGCCAGGTTTGCGCTTATAAAAGCATTGAGTATAAACGCGATAATATCAAGCCGCGTGAGTCAGGCGAGCACGCCGCATCTCTCAGTCGGCGACGATCTTTCGCAAGCGCAATAATTGCGCGCGCGCAATCTAAAAATCTCAAGATCTCAAATTAAAAAAAAAAACTAACTTTATTTATTATCGTTACATTGGATTAATGTGTGTTGCCAGTGTTAAAAATGGAGTACCTATATCTAAGTTGGATTCTGCTTACACTTACATCTGTATCAATGGCAGATGAAGAATTCATTGTATATGATGGTAGTTATGTCAGTGGCCTTGAAACAAATAGAACAGAAAGCAGCGATACAAATTCGAGTGTATCATGTATTCGAGAACATTTATACGATAATATGGATATTAAAACAGTGCTAGGAAAATGGAAAGCGCTTGAATTATATTTGCATATGAGCAAGGAAGGTGTTAACAGGTATTATACCTGTCCAAAAGTGACTATTTGGGAAGTGGACAAGTTCCCCACAACGACGTTTGGGGTAGGTTTATTGCTTGTATATTATTTTTTTTTATTTTAAATAATTTAAGACATGTTTGTGATTTATGAAATTAATGTGAATTGTGCTGTTTTTGGCTGTGATATAGTAATATTAATTTATACTGGTTTATTATGTCGTACATAACCTTAGATATGGTTCAATGCTTTTATCAGAAATCCTGGGAATTCCCCCACAATATAATATGTTGGACGAAGAAGGTTCGATAATATAGGACAAAAATAACTTTTTACGATTATAAACGTTTTGCCAGCATTTATATGTTTTCGTATCTAAATATTTTATTAAAATAATTAAACTTAATTATAATAATTAAACTATATATATTTATTTATTACGTAATTTAAATTACGATTATAAAGCTGAAAAGTTTGCTTCTTCAATTACAATAATCAATAAAATTAGCTTGAATTAAAAAAGAAATATTTGTTGCATATTCGTCGAAGGTTATAATAATTTAAAATATAACGCTGGGACAACGACTGCTGAAATGCCCTATGAGAATAAGACAGCGATAATAAATTGTTAAAAAAATCTAAAGTAACTACGAAATATTGCCGTTATTCATTTTAAAGCGTTACTGTTCCTCGGGGAGTAAATAATTATAAATAGATATTCTGGTAATAGTTTTTAAATTCTCTGGTAATTGTTTAAGAGTGCCTAAATAGATGTGTGGTTATTTAAGTGTTAGCCTCTAGTGCTCTTTTATTCATGATAATAATTGAACAAGCTGATTGCATTGTGTAACTCCTCAATTGAGTAAATTTTATTGAACAGTATCTGAGTGTGTGAGCGTGAATTATTTGAGTATGTCCATCTATTTTATATTAATTTCTATTCTTGTTATTCATATAAGATGAATAATAAATTGCTGATTTTGATCATCATCATCATCGTCATCACAGCCCATATATGTCCCACTCTTGGGCTCGGGCCTTCTCCGTAATGGGAGGGAAATTAACCTACTATACCGCGCTGGTCAGACGTGTTGATATAGGATTTTGTTTCGAGTTTGCCTTCTCTTGCATAGATGTTATATGCGTTTTTATATCCCTTAGTCGTCTCTTATGATCACCCACGGGTAATGAATTGTATTCTTACTCCGTCACCACACGGTTATAAATATAATAATTGATTTTATATTATACGGCATTATCTAAGAAGATAAATATATACGACTTTTACCATAATAGTAATCTCATTTGTAGAAAATATTGTCTTCATTTGAATTTTAATGTAACAGGCAGATGTTATCGTAATTTAATTTAATAAGTAAAAGGTTGTAATAATGCGATGATATATAGCATTTCCATAAATATAAGTACTAAAATTTTACTCGCAATAATTATGTTCTAAGACTAGCGATCCGCCCTCGCTTCGCTTCGGTTACGTGAATTCAGTTGTGTAGTTTACTTTCGCTACATAGAATTCCTTTCGGAGAAGGAATTTCTTAAAATCCTACTGCGTCTGACCATAAAGGGCAGAAAGAAAGTCCAAACAAAATTCCAAGTCTGTAGGAGCTATACTTAAAAAATGTGCTTTTTACACTCCAAAGGGGTTGAATTTCGTAAAATCGGTGCTTAGCTGACCTCTACTCGGCGAAAGGAATATTTCTACCAAATTTAAATCAATTTAGGCTTTATGGTTTCAGAGATAGCGTGATGAGGTGGAAATCTCTTATATATATATATATATATATATATATATATATATATATATATATATATATATATATATATATATATATATAGATTAGTTTAATTGCGGAAATATTTAGATGTTCTGGTCAAATGTGGCTTATTAATCTTTCCTTGAATCAACTGCCATATGAATCATCGATTAATTAGGTACGCAGAATAATGGGATAACGAATTATTTTGACTGTTAACATATCACTACCACGCCCCTTATAAGATCACTGAATTTTCTCGGCAAAATTATCTTATTATTAAATTTAAAGTTTGGATGGATGAATGTTCGTTTCTCAATTATCTCAGTAGATTTAAATGGATCCGCATGAATACAGATTATACTATGAAGAGTACTTCTTATTAAAATAAATAGCAAAAAGTGGTTAATATATGTTTGATATCTATATACGACAAATAATATGGTTTCTATGAAAAAGGTTTTTTGGATTGGTGACAGAGTAAGAATACCGTTCCTACTCTTGCGCGTGGGTATGACACCCAAAAAAGCACGACTAAGTGATCTGATATGTATATAACATGTATGAGAAGGAAAACTCGAGATAAAACCCTAAACCAACACATTTGATCAACGTATGTCAATTTTTGGATTGGATATGGGCTGAGATGATATGATGCTTATGAAATTTTATTATAACGAGAGCCCCGGACGTAGTTGTTTAAGCAGACTTATGTATGTTGTACATAACATATTTTTCTCAAACATGCTTGGAAATTGGAGTATTATTTTGACCTTCTTCGAGATATATCGAAATTGCTGTACTGAGCGTGCAGCGGCCGGCAAAAAATGTATGAAAATCCATATCTGTCGTGTTTTAGCGGCCAAATAAATATATATGTAAATTCATATAGCTGTCGTGTATTTAAAAATGGAACGATTTGTTACTTCAAATTCTAGTAACCATATAGGCAACTTATCAAAGTTTTATTTAAATTTCGAACTGGCTTGAAAAAGAAAGCTGTTTAATAATAAAAAAATAAAAAACAAATGAACCCTGTAGCACGTGAAAAATGTTGTTCGTTGTTCGTCATGTATACAGTTCTACTTAATACTACTGAGTTTTAATTTCCGCGCATTATTTGAGAAAAATACTATACAAGCCTAGGTCACAACTAGGAATTGATGGACTTACGTATGTGTGCCTCGGCTACGCCTCGGCCCACATTTACACGTTCGTCCATCAATACCTTTTTTGCTGGCCGCTGCAGTAATGTACTATTACGTTACAGTGTAAGAGTTAATTTGGAAGTAGTGGAAAGTATTATAAAATATAATTAAAATTAAAGTAATTTTTACATCAACTTTTTGTATTTATGTCCTTAGAGCAGTACCTTGATTTAACACTTCAATAGACATAATAGTTGATATTGTAACAAAAAAAATGTTTTTTGTCATATTTATTTTAGAGAAGGGAAGCGTTGGTCTCATTCAGGGCTTTACGTGAAAAAAGATAACAAAAGAATGATTTTGTACTTAATACTTTGAATAAGATTGATAATATGATGAAAAACATTATAACCTTGTTAAATACTTTTTGTGTGACTTCTTTAGGAAATGATTTATTGTTATTATATTTATCGTTAAACGAATTTAAAATTCCAGGTAGTTAAAGGATACTCTCTCTCTCTTTTACTACATATTCCATACATGTTTAGCTATTTGGTTTAGCTGTGTGGTAGCGGCTACGAATACTACCAACTCTTACTTTGCTCGTGGATGTCGTAAAAGACGACTAAGAGCATTTTAATGACCTGGGCCAAATCCATCTGATGCCGTTTCGTCAACAATTCATAAAACTATTGCCAATAACTTTTATGATATGTACTATGAAGGAAGAATACATATTGTATCAAGCTCAAGTAATTGGGATAAGAGTAGGAGAATGATGATGATGTTTAGCTATTTGGCGGTATCCTTTGCTGTAAAATAGGAAATGCATATCAACACCTTCCACACAATTCTAATAGAACTAGTTGGCATAAAGTTTATTTTGAGCTTATCTGTTTTTGTGGAGTTGTTATTACATAGTGTACTGAAACTTCATATAATGTATTAGAAGTAGAAAAAAAACCTTTTAAATGATTCTAAATTTAAAATTTTATAACAGTTTATTATGAACTTATGTTATTTAACCTCAACTGCCAATTCAAAAAAGAAATGTGTTTTAAATAAAGTGCATGCAATAGAGATATAGATATTCACTTCCTACGAGTTCCCTCTTTACGAGAATTTCAGTTTCCTGAGTCTTATAATGCCGATTCATCTTGTGGAAGCAGTATTACACCCATCGTCCAATTCGTAAACACCTCGAAGTCGTTAAATAAGATCAGTCATTGCGTATCTATCTAAATTTAATTTTCTCGTTGACATTATGTTATCATGCCTTTAAAATATTGTTGAGTAACGATGGTCTATGGTCATTCACCTCTTTTTAGGGTTCCATATCCAAAGATTGCTACTGGTACCTTGTTGTTAAACCTCACGCTTTCTGTTCGTCCGTCTATCAATGTATTTTTTCATCCGATAATGAAATACCTTGCGAGATTGTTTTGTGTACCACTAAAATATTGAATAAAAACCTCGACGACGACATGACGCTTTTAGGTGCCCGCTTAAAATACTATTTTTTTATAGACTAAAGTCTATGTAGTAAGTCTCTATGGAGTACGAAGAAATTGAAAAAAAAAATATAAGAAAAACGTTAGAGATCATTTAATAAAATATCGTTCAACAATTATTTCTTCTTCTCTTTTTGTTCTATTATGAAATTAATTAAATTTTACGGTGTCATTCAATCTTGTACAATGGTACGGGACCCTTCGTGTATAAATCTGATTCATACTTAACCGACTTTTCAATGCGTGGAAACCCTTTTATGGATATATTTAAACTGAACTTTCATTAAACGTGTTTCTTGGTAATTCTTATCTAGTGTGAAACAGCAAAGTAAATAGTTCGAATATTTACATAAGTCACCATATATAATAGCTATTGATGTGTAAACTAAACAATTGTTAAGAAGAATATCTATATGAGCCAAGTAGGTGATATAAACCAAAGTTCACCAAAGTTCAACCAGTGTTCAAACCTTAGATTAGATTTTTATTCACTTTTTATAATTATCGGGTACCATTGACCTGCTCACATGGTGCTAGAGAGGTATGTGTATGGCTGGTTATGAGGTTGCATACATTGCCTTCCTTTACCCCGAAAGGATCCTGAATCATCCAGAGTGTGACCATATCATATCGTCAACAAAAAACCTATCACTGAAAGTTATGGGAGTTTTTTGCTAAAAGAAAATCCTAATGATAAGCTCAAGACTGGAATCGTGCTCGGTAAACGACAATATACTTTTCATGTATTAAATGAGATGGAAAACCGTAAATTGAACTTCTTTATATTACTTAAATTACTTATCTTCTTCTTCTTCTTCAAACTATATAAATCCCACAACTGGAGAAATTACTCTGCAATACGAGGAAGAAATATTTACGATGGTCTGGCGGCAAAACTGAATTGGACAGGCCAGACGCGCCAATAAAAGGCTGTGTTACAAGTTTTCCTTATCATTTATTAATGTCTCTTCTTGACTTGTTGACTTTTATCTTTTATGACTCCCACAGGTAAGAAAGTAGTCAATACCCGGAAAAATTATACTTTACTACTTTATTTAAAAAAAACCAACCAACCGTACCAATACCGATGATTTTCTAGCCCTTATTTTAGTTCATATGAGGTTTATATACAGGGTGGAAGAAGACCGCTCCCAAAAACAAAGATAGTTAACCCTACTAGTCCTACTTGTAATGAAAGGCTAAAAAAAAATTAGACTAGGATGATAAAAAATAAATTTTTTTCACCATGCGAGGTCGTTGAACTCTTGAACATATGATCGTGAGTTTTGAATAGATTGTGTCTTTTCTCATCTGAGTAAAGTTACGCATTTTTATGTTATTATCGTTACATTGCACTGTCCTAATACGATGGAATGTGAAAAAAACTTAAAATTTTGATGTGAAACAAAAATTTTTGTTTTTCCGAATCGATTTTTTTCTATCCTATCATTACAAGTAGGACCAGTAGGGTCACCTGTCTTTATTTTCGGGAGCAGTCCACTTCCACCCTGTATATTGTCTCCGCTAATATAGGTAGAAGAAGGACAGATTATGTTACTTAGACTTTCAGATGAGCTGATGTCGTTAATCTCTCTAGGAATACGAGTGTAATCTCTAACTATACCAAACACAAGGCAGAATTTTTTCGTTTCGTAATCGGGTTTTATAAATAATTAAGCATATTAAATGCTAAATTTCAATAATTCACCTAAAAGATTTCAGTCTTTAAGGTAGTCAAAGACCTACATATGTTCTTCACGGGACAGTTGTCCTTTTATTTCTCATACAATTTCATAATGTATCTACTTGTTCTACTTAAACATATATTTCTTTAATCCATAATCTTCCAATGCTGCGTATGAGCCTCCTCCACGATGTGAAGGAATTTAAAATTCTATATTATATTCACTTGAAATAATTAAGAAAAAGTATTAAATTATTTTGTTGGATTCATTATTGTATCTAAAACTTGAATAAACGTGAGAAATCATAATATAATACGTTATTTATAAACAAGTATAAATTATTTACATAATATAAAGAATTACATAATAATTTATTTATATGAAAACAAGTTTAATAATATTTTTATAGCAAAATAATTATATAATGTTTTATTTATATAAAACAAGTTTATAATTGAGCATTTTTAATTGGAACAAAACAAAAAAATATATGTGTTATTGTCGTACAGCAATGAGTTCAGTGACATTAGGTGTGTCAATTTCGCATACCATAGGGACGATCGTTCCGGGTCGGTTTCGACCTCAATGCTTCGTCCGGTCGATTGAACTGACTTCCTACCCTCGCATAACACAGTTTCCGTGCACACTATGCAACATAATCTTATTATCTACTATCAAATTTGCGATCGTTTTCAATAACATTGAAATCGCATGTAGATCGATTGAAAAGGTATAATATAACAATTATAGTCTGTCTAATCTAAGAAGTGCACTTTGACAGCTGTCTGAGTAAGTTGTCTAGGTATGTGAACCAAATAATCGCTATCGAAAATATCCGATTTTACTGAGAAATCAATATTGATTCTTTATAATTAATAATTGGTATAACTATTTTTTATTTTTCAAAAAGGTGATGAATAAATTAAGTGCTAAATTAGTACTAAACAAATTTAATTATTTCAGCATAGAATCTACTCATCATATTTAGTAGGTTAATTAGGATTTAGTAGGTTAATTAAAAACAAAACCTGGATTTGAAAATAGCTATTTATTAAGAATTACTACTACTACTTGAATTATCAGCGTCGCGAACATTAATAATTATTTCCTCATCAATCAAAGTGTCGAAATGTACATCTCTGTCAAAATCTCTATTCGATTAATTGTATTTTTCTAATATTTTTACAGATTATTTGAATATTCATGAATTGGAAGTTGTCAAGCACTACTGTATAGATCGTGATGCCGTGACATTGTTAGGTCGTCACTAACAATTACTATTTACCATGTTATTTCTATTTTAAATTAGTTTTACGAGTTTCAACATTAGATTATTGTACAAGAAAGTCACCCGCAATGTTAATTATGTAAATAACTTAATAGTTGTTTAAAATTTCAGATTTAGTGTTTACAATCATGTGTATACGTTTGACCGAGGTTATTGTGTATTAAAAAATGCAAAACGTCAAAATGCACTTCTTAAATTAGATGAACTATAGTGTTTCATGTTTACAGATAGCTATCTATTTTTCCGTGTGGTGACGGAGTAAGAATACAATTCACCATCCCCTATTTTACCATACGCATATAACATAGAGAGAGAAGGAAAACTCGAAACAAAACCAACACGTCTGACCAGAGCGTGGTAGAGTAAATCAATTACCTTCCATTATGGAGGAGGTCCGAGCCCAACAGTGGTACGTATATGGGCTGAGATGATGATGATCTATTTTTACAAGCTTAATACTTGAATATTTAATAGGGTTAGAGTACTACCATAATAATCAGTATAAACATATTGTTACAAATAAGTATAATACAAAAAGTGCTAGGAAGAGAAGCTAATTATACCAAAAATTACAAACTACTATAGAGAAAGAACCAATAAGTATATAGTGCCTAAAGTGTTTAATAATATAAATATATTAAGACAGAAATATAAATTACAGTCTATCTAATCTAAGAAGTGCACTTTTACAGCTGTCTGAGTAAGTTGTCTAGGTACGTGAACCAAATAATCGCTATCGAAAATATCCGATTTTAGTGAGAAATCGATATTGATTCCTTTTAATTAATAATCGATTTATATTTTTTTAAAAGGAGAATAATAAATTTTAAGCGCTAAATTAATACTAAACTATAAAATTTAATTCTTTTAGCATAAAATGTATTCATCATATTTAGTAGAATTAGGTTAAGTTAAAACAAAAACTGGATTTGAAAATTGCTATTTCTTCAGAATCACTACTATTACTTGAATTATCATTATCGCGAACATTAATAATTATTTCCTTATCAATAAAATTGTCGAAACGTACATCTCAGTCAAAATCTCTATTCGATTAATTATATTATTCTAATATTTTTACCGATTATTTGGAAATTCGTGAATTGGAAGTTGTCAAGCACTACTGTATAGAACGTGATGCCGTGTCATTTTAAATTCGTCAATAACAATTACTATTTACCATGTTATTTTTATTTTAAATTAGTTTTACGAGTTTCAACATTAGGTTATTGTACAAGAAAATCACCCGCAACGTTAATTATGTAAATAACTTAATAGTTGTTTAAAATTTCCGATTTACTGTTTGCAATCATGTGTATACGTTTGACCGAGGTTATTGTGTATTAAAAAATGCGAAACGTCAAAATGCACTTCTTAGATTAGATGAACTATAAGTGCAAATGTTTTAAAGAAAGAATTGTAAGATTCGCTACTTGACGGGCTATAACCCGTTCAGTGATCAACTCGTTAATTTTTAATATAGTCTGACCGTAAAGCCATTATTATTTTAATCTTGTTAGGTAAGTAGGTAAATGTAAATGGATGTGTATGTGTATGTGTGTGCATGTGAATACGTATAGGCACACATATACATGCATGTAATATGGATAGAATAAATGTATGTAAGTAAGAGCGTGTCTCGCCGTTAAAGAATTACGTTTGGCGAGAATAATTATGTACTAGTAAATAAGATACCATTGTGTAATAAATAAATAAAAAAAAAAGCCATATATGTACCTGTACGGCTTAAAATAATGAAGTATTCATCTAGTCGCGACGGTTTAAAAATACAAGCCATTACTTTCACGTGGGCGTCGTAAATTCTGACTGAAGGTACACCAAGAAAATAGATATTAGTCATGGGAATGTTATAAAACCGCCGAATGTTATAAGCCGCAATGCACGGCAATGAACTTTAAGCCGCCTCTTACGAGATCCATAGGTAATTATTTATAGTGATGTTTTTAAAATCTGTCTTTAAATATTAAATAAGTAATCGGATATGTATAACGTTTCGATCTCATTTTAGTTGTAAAAGTATATCATATTTGACAGCAGTTATGAACAATTAGTAGTTTCACCGCTTTAACTGTCTCTGTTGTCTGTAATATCACTGATGTCTTAGCATTAGACAAATTACAAGATATATCTCAAGCAGTACTTTGTTGGAGGGGCGCAGCGTCCTCTACACCAACCGAGTAGGGGACGTTGTGCGAACGCCCATGACGTGCGGTGTTCCGCAGGGGTCGGTCCTCGGACCCACCCTTTGGAACATCGGCTACGACTGGGCGTTGAGGGGGAGCCTCCCGCCCAGGCTGGGCGTGATATGTTACGCCGACGACACGCTCGTCACAGCCCGTGGTGGGACGCTGGAGGAGGCGGCAAGCCTGGCGACTCTCGGCACCGAGGAGATCGTCAGGCGGATCGAGGCGCTGGGGTTGAGGGTGGCCCTGGACAAGATGGGCCCTCTTGTTCCATGGGCCCCGCATGGGCCCTCCCATCGGCGTCTCGATCACCGTCAATTCGGTTGATATCAGCATCCGGGCCCATATGAGGTATTTGGGCCTGGTGCTCGACGGGCGATGGTGGTTCCGGGAGCATTTCCGCAGACTCGCTCCACGACTCGTCGGTGCAGCGTCCGCCCTATCATGGCTTATGCCGAATGTGGGCGGACCGAGCGCTACGTGCCGACAGCTGTACGCAGGGGTCATCCGGTCTACGGCCCTGTACGGCGCACCGGTGTGGGCGGGGTCCCAACCGTCCGACTCAGGGCTCTTCTGTGGCGACCACAGAGAGCCATGGCGGTCAGGGCCATACGCGGGTACCGCACGGTGTCGACGGAGGCAGCGTGTCTGTTGGCCGGGACCCCTCCATGGGACCTGGAAGCGGAAATGCTCGCCGGTTTGTATCGGCGGATGTTGGGGGTGCGAGCGGAGGGCGGTGTGGTCTCGTTGAGGGAGCACACCGCCTGGCGCGTCGACGCCCGCCAAGACGTCATTGCCCGTTGGGCAGTCCGGCTGGAGAGACCTCGGTTCGGTGTGCGGACCGTGGAGGCCTTCCGGCCGGTGCTGATGCAGTGGCTAAAACGGCGGCACGGGGTGCTCTCCTTCCGACTGGTGCAGGTTTTGACGGGGCATGGATGTTTCGCCAAATACCTGCACACGGTCGTCAGGAGGGAGAGTACACCGTCCTGCCACCACTGCGATTGCGACGAGGACACGGCGCAGCATACGCTCGAGGTTTGTGCCGCTTGGGCAGAGCAGCGTCGTGAACTCGTCACAATCATCGGTGCTGACTTGACGCTGCCGACCATCGCCAGGGCGATGCTCAACAGCGTCAGGAACTGGGACGCGGTCGCATCCTTCTGCGAGGCAGTAGTCTCGCGGAAGGAGGTGGCGGAGCGCGTGCGCGAGGAGCGTCTCCTCGACGACGCGAGCCGCCGCCGGTGACTGGGGCGGCGCAGGCGCGATTATCTGCGCCTAATGCCGCCCTAGCTGAGGCCGCGGGTGACTGGATCGGGGAATTAGTCCGTCACCCGCCGAGAGGCCGACCGCGTGAGGAAAGACCGACATCCTAACCGAGGGGGGGACGTCGGTCGAGGAGAGGGTACTCCTCAGGGGTATTCCGTCGGGCCGACCACTGACTTCAAGTCACTCTGCTCCGGTGGTCGGCCCAACGACGAAGGCGACGTCACGGGTGGGTTACGGGTGTGCGTGCTTACGCCCCTCTGTCGCCCCGGACGGAGTGGTGCGAGGAGTGCGCCGACCATAATCCAACCCAAAAAAAAAAGCAGTACTTTGTAGCATTGAGGAAAAAAATCAATGTATTATGGGCCTTTGTTATATCTACTATTAAAACCAATGTTGTCTTAACAACCAATACTCGTATACAGCCGGTCGGCGGCTGTGACGTAATGCTATGATTAATAATTATAAGCCAATATTAAATATATAATTAGTACTTCTAAATATCTTATATAATAATAGTACATAATTAAATATATAATTTTACACAATTCCATTAAAACTACATCTTAAATATGTTAATAAGTAATTGTACTGATTTTATATGTATGTACTAAAAAAATTAAAAATAGGACAGCCTTTGATTGTAAAGAATTATAGTCCAGTTAAGCTGTCAAAGCCCTCTCGGCTAACAGCGATCGCAGTGGATACGTTTAGTGGGTATTCATAAATAAAAAAAGAGTGTAACGAACCATTCGTATTATAGCATCGAGTTGAAACAGTACTCCGCTAAAAATATAAACTGTATATAAATACGTTATCGGTGTTTCAAATTACAAACCCTGTCAGTGCATAATATAAGATTTCATTTAAGAACGCAAATTTAACCACGGTATTATAAAAAAATACCATTACGAAGTTTACCTCATGGATTGATGATATTTATAATCTGTTTTAATATGATAATCTGTGTTTGATTATGTTGTGAGCATGGAAGTAATAAGTACTCTGTACAACAGGAATGAGCTGTTGTCGCAAAATTGAAGCCGACCGAGAGCTCCGAACTGTACCTTTTATCCCTCTCTGGCGATGGTGACCATATTGAAATATGATTTAAGGACAATAATTATAAAAAATATTTGTGATCTGACGTCAGCAGATCATTGCTTCAGATGGATTTTAATCGAAGATGCTAATTATAAACTTGCCCTTTGTGGCACTATACATTTCCTGTTTTTGCTTGCTTTTCACACTCGCGTCATATAGGTAGGTACTTATCTACTGGTCCTTGTGGGACACGACATGCAGCTGGACTGAGATAAAATTACGATAAGCTGGTGTGTGGTATATTTAATTAAGAAAAAACAGTTAAGTTTATATTTAAGTTTAATTCTAAATCAGACATTGCTAAATAAGACAGTCTTGTGAAGTTTCTGCCACAAACCCAGCTTATTCCTTATATGTTTCATTGATTCTAATTTTGCATTGAGTTAAACGTAAATTGAGATATGAATTCGCTAACGCCTTCACCAATAGAATATCATGTGGATCTTCAAATATACATTGAGGAGGATGTGCTGATTCTAACGATGTATGTAGTTTGCTATAAAATTCTCGGACGACATACCTACATGATAATTTTATTTTTGTTTACGTTTTTTAACGATTGATTTAATAATGTAATAAACAGTGTTCTATGGTGTTGTGATCCAATAACACCACACAATTTAAACAAGAAATTTTGTGAATCATCCCATTCACGATATATCTAGCAATATAAAAAATAATGTTCAGTTTAAAATCTGAAACACAAGCGTTATCTACGAGATCTAACAAATCATCTATTGATGTCGATCATGTCGACTGATCTTTATTACATTCTTCCACAATAGCTTTCTTTTTGTTCCTAAATTTTCTAAAGAACTTAATGTTAGGGGCATTAAGATCTTTAGGAAATTTGAAATCTAAACAAAGTTATTTTCATAAAAAAATAAAAAATACATAGGTATTTAAGTTATTTGTTCTTGAACTAGGATTGAATAGGCATGGTCACCGTAATTCTTCAATAACAAATTATGTTATTATTATTATTTACGATTTCATGTGGGGTTGTCAGGTCAGGTGTCCGTATTTCATACATATAAAAGAAAACCTATATCCCAATCGCAAAATGTTTGCGTTAATAAGGTTTTACACTTAGCAACAAATAATATTGCTTTAATATGTCGGTAATAAATTATTATTTATATTTAAAAACATTTCAGAAGTAAATGTTTTTACTTCATTACATTACATCAATCGCATATTTTTCTACCAACAAGGAAAGGATTGAAATCAAGGACACAGGGTACACTGGTTGCCCTCTCACTCGGCTTCATTTTTATTTTGCGCGCAACAAGACTCTTACTACCTTAGCATAAGGTTTTATTTTCTTTATTTTTGCTGCAAGATGCACAGATAGATCTCATTCCTGTTGTACAGAGTACTTATTACTTCCATGGTTGTGAGAGAGGTGTTGGGACTTTTAGCGGGAATCTGAAAAGTCATGTGGTGCTCTTGTATTATATTCGATATCTTAGTATTTTAACGTGTTATTTTAAGTAACTTTGATGGAAATTTACGTAATTTGACGCGCAGTACTGAAGTTTAGTCAATATGATATAACAGTGCCTTACATACGTTTTCGTTTTCCACCAAAATTTGCAAAAGTTACCTTTACCTACTTACCTTTACGGTCATGGCATTGTTGAAGGCGACGATTTGACTTACTGACGGACAATGACTGTAAATGAAGTTATTTTATAAACCAAGATCTGGCTTAAAGGTTTAGTAACCAAGCCATAAACTCCAAAAAAAAGAGAGCGATGTTTGTTGAAAATGATAATTATTAAATTAGAACAAGAATCTATATTTGAACTAACGGTTAATTATGACAAATTTGACCCTCGCACTGGATCCCCTTTATATTATTATATATGTATATGTCCCTCTTCTATCGGTTAAAATGATTAGGTTGAATATTCATTGAATGATACTTTATACGACCCATGATTCAGTTTCCTGGATGTTTAGTAAAAGATCATAATAAGTCAGGAAAGTACCGTTTATGAAATCCTAGGCAACATCGAAATAGTGACATTTATTACTTTAAATGTTAAAAATTAATATTGGCAGGACCACACTGTTGACAGTTGTCTGTCTACAGCCGCGGGCTGGTCCGTCCTGGATAGTACCACACTCTTGTAGAAAATCGATTCCTAAACAGTGACTATATGTTGCTGTGCTTCGTTTGGTGAGCGAGAGAGGTGGGCTTCCGGAGCCCGTCTTTCTGGGTGGGTATGGGATTATTGGTATATTCATGGGTAGCAGTAACACTTACCATCAGGTGTACTGCTTGCTCGTTTGCCACCAAGAGCAAATTAAAAAACAATATTCCTACATAAATCAATTTTTATATTTATATGGAATTTCATTATCATATCTACTTAACATCTTTTAACTATTTATCTTAAAATTGTTGTTTCTGCTATGTTATTTCATCATCATCATTATCACAGCCCAAATATGTCCCACTGTTGGGCTCAAGCCTCCTCCGTAATGAGAGGGAAATTAACCTACTATACCACGCTGGTCAGACGTGTTGATATAGGGTTTTGTTTCGAGTTTACCTTCTCTTGCATAGATGTTATATGCGTTTTATATCCCTTAGTCGTCTCTTACGATCACCCACGGGTAAGAGGGGGTGCTGAATTGTATTCTTACTCAGTCACCACACGGATGCTATGTTATTTAGTGAGTCTATTATGTTCTTGAGTAAGTATGTGATGGGTTTATGATGTTTCTAGGATTACTAGCTAATTCAGATGTTTTAATAAACTGTTATTAGCTTGCTCATATGTAATTTGCAACTGAATGTCAATGTCATCGCATCAATTACGTATATTGTCGTTTGAAATGATGCCGTTTACATGGCATTAAAAATATTCGGTTCAGTTTGTATCCGACCCATTTTTATTACGAGCCCCATAGAGAAATACCTATGTACTATGAATTATAGATAGTTGGTGAATAATTGGCTAAGTTAACGTCAAGAATTGACCAACGTAACAACGTTAGACATTAGCCAGTTACATTGACATAAAATTTTATTTCATTTTGAAATTCTGTGTAGTGACGGAATACAATATCCCCACTCGATATATATAATATACAATTCCCAACTCCCTATCTTACCTGTGGGTTATCGTAAGACACGACTAAGTGATATAAAATGCTTATAAGATCAATGCAAGAGCAGGAGGGAGGAGGTTGTAAATCTGAAAATAGAAACCCTATATATGACTAGACAACACCAATATATGACTAGCGTGGTATTGTAGGTCAATTCCCTATAATGATGAAGGAGGCTCGAGTCTAATAGTGGGACATTTATGAGCTGAGATGATGATTATGAAGACTTTATTTTGAATAGTCCATCTAGTATTGATGTTATTTGCTTACGTTTTTTTTCATAAGAGATGATTCGTAAGAGTGCTACGTTTCACGGTGTCGTACATTGCATCTTATACTCAAATATTTTTCTACATATATGATTATTGAGACCTAATTTATTCCATACTCTTTATTTTAAATCATGAACAGTATGACGAGACGAGACTGTCAATTGAACAGTTATGTAATTTACAACGATCGCAGTGGTTACTTTAGGTATTAATAATAAATAGAGTAAACGTACCCGTTACCTACCTAAACCGCTTAATATACCATGAGTATGACTCAAGAATAAATTACAATAGACCAATTAAGGCTCCCATTTAATATGTAGTTACATGGTACCTCTATAAGGTAATAGATTGTCAAATTTGATTGCAATTAATATGACCTGCATGCCACTAAGCCACCTCCTACAATGTCTGACGCACCCAGAAACGCAAAGGTCAATCTACATGACCCATTTAATCTTATGATCTTGTACTTTATATGACAATGACTAATACAAGGAGTAAATTGATCGAAGTATCATCATGAAAAGTTTCTAATAATACAGTGGTAATATAGCATTAAGCAATTTGGGTTTATTATTTTACAAATTAATAAGATTTTGTACTTAACATGCTAGGAAGTCTCGTTCCATACATTGGATTGCGCTCCATCTATCCATTGGAATGGATTTCTAATAGGTGTGAGTTCGAGTCCCACATGTGACAGTCATTTTTCTTTGAACAAGTTTTTATAAATAACCTAGCATGTTAAATGTGATCCTAACTTAAAAGTTTGGTTATTAAATCGGTACACTGTGTAATCATTGTTCGATAGATGGCACACGTCTCCCATAAAGACGACAAAATAATATGAATCAAAAATTGATTGTAATACGACAGCTCACACTTGTCGAAGTGGTAAGACAATTGGAACAGATTTGCAATAGGTGTGGGTTCTAGACTCATGTGTAATGATTATTTTTCACTCATAAACAAGATTTTAATAATCTATCTATTTATCAGTCATATTCTCTATCTGTCTGCCATAATCTCACTTGGTATAATAATTATGCCAGTAGAGGGCTGCCGCCCATTCTTCTGGTGATCTCCCCATCAGTTATTTCAACTCCCATAGATAAAGTAAGTCGTATGGATCTATTATATTTTTCAAGTGTAGTGTTATTATATTATTATATTTATTTGCACTCATTAGTCTAAGTTTAAGTGCACGTTTTTCACCACTAGATGAAAAACGTGCCTCCTCATCTTATGGAAAAAGCTCGATTTCAAAGATATATAAGCTGAGGAGAAGAACTATCTTTTTCTCAGCTTATATATTTTTGAGATCAGACCTTTTCCACAAGAAGAGAAAAATAAACATATTATAAACAGTTTGATGGTTAGACTGGTTGGTGAATTTTCACCTACTGGAACTCATTAAAGTAGACCAGCGCTGGATATTTTTTTCTCTCAATAAATTCTAGTTGGCGTTGATCCAACGCTAAACAAATTGAATTTAACATTAACGTGTTCGAAGAATTGAAAATAAACTAAGTCTACAAATAGTATAAAGGTCTAAATAGGAATCTCTTATAGCCACTCGTGGGCTTATTTTAACAAATAGACCAATCATTTTGCGATCCACAACTATACATATCTAATGTGACATGTCCTGTATTACTTTTAAAGTCGCAGCGTTACGTTTTTATCTTGTTTGTAAATATGTGTGAAAATTATGGTGGGTAAATACAAACTCCAGGAGAGTGATACTGCAACCACAGCTTCTCTTTTTTGTACTATATAAAGATGTATCATAAATTAACGTCCATAACGGAAATATTTTAAAATGTGAAAGATGTTCTTCTTATCGTTCATCTCATGTACTTTCTGAAGGTTACTAATTTAACAGTATTTTAAGATCGGTAATAAAGTCTTAAGAAGAACTTTTTGAAGAATTTAATCTAAAGTCGTGATGCTATGCTCTAATATTTGCTTATAATGTTAAACAAACACGTATATATAGCCATATTTTTTTTGTTTGTGCTTTTTTTATTTTATATTATCTTATTAATCAGCTATTTCTATGGTTTCTATAGCATTTGTATTTGATTTTAAATTTGTCGACGTCTTGAACACTTTAATGCGTTAATGATCACGGGTGGACTGCAGTGTCTCATGACCAACAAAAAATTATAAATAAAATATAATCCGTAAAAATAACTACATTTAAAATTTTAATACTCTCGTAAAGAAAAATCATTCAGTCATCTCACTAATAAGCTTACTAAACTTAGTATTCAACAATAGATTTGGGTAGACAGTAACATCATTGTCACTACTTTTTTTTTTTTTTTTGGGGTGGGTTATGGTCGGTGCTCTTCTCGCACCACTCCGTCCGGGGCGACAGAGGGGCGTAAGCACGCATACCCGTAACCCACCCACGAACCTCGCCTACGTCGTTGGACCGACCACTGGAGCAGCGTGAACTTATCGTCAGTGGCCGGCCCGATGGAATACCCCCCGAGAGGTACCCTCCCCTTGAGCGACGTCTCCCCCCCGGGGCGGACGTCGTACCCTCCTCGCGCGGTCAGCCTCTCGGCGGGTGACGGACTAATTCCCCGGTCCAGTCACCCGATCATTGTCACTACTGCCAATTACATACATACATATTATCACGCCATATCCCTTGCAGAGTAGGCAGAGAGAACAGAGTGCCAGAGAACTCTATCTCTGCATAGTTCACTCGCTTCCTTAACATTCATAATTCTCTTCATACACGCTCGCCGGTTTCGGAGTCTTGACTCCACCTTCATTCAGTACATGACCGATCTGGTCTAGGTAGGTTAGTCTCGGTCTCCCTCGGTACTTACATCCTTCCACTTTCGCATTGTATATCTTCTTAACCAGACGTTCGTTCGGCATTCTTTCCACATGTCCGAACCATCGGAGCATGCCAATTAGTTAATTCAAACATACTCTAATCCACTCAACCTACATAATGAACCCTAATTACAACTTAAATCAGCAACAAATAAGAATTCGCATTTTTATAAGATTAAACTTAAAAGCTATTTCTATTCATAAATTTTCTTTTTATTTTTCGCAGCCATCTACGGAGAACCAATTATACCACGTTCAGCATATTAATGCAAGGTTCCGTCAAGAGTTTAGGCACCTAAGACTGCTTTGGGACGAAGCTGGTAACACTATTGAATACGCGCTTTACTTCAAGAATGATTCCGCCGGTTACTGGCAAATCTTCGCTAATCAAAATGGTAAATATTACTATTATAGTTTTCATAGTTTGTGAAGAGGTTTAGATGTTTGTTACTTATCATCTCATCTTATATCAGCTCATATATGTGCCACTGTTGGGCTCGAGCTTCCTCCATAATGTGAGGGTAATTGACCTACTATACCACGCTGATCAGACGTGTTGGTATAGGGTTTTGTTTCGAGTTTTCCTTCTCTCGCATAGATGTTATATGCGTTTTATATCCCTTAGTAGTCTCGTACGATCACCCACAGGTAAGATAGGGGGTGGTGAATTGTATTCTTACTCCGTCACCATACGGAGAACTTTTGTTACTTAATCATACGTAAACCGTAGACCGTATTTGGATGCAAATTAGCATACAGATAGACCATTTGCTGGATTAACACATATGATATTTTTTGTTCCCGATAATATATTTCCTAAAATTACCATACCATACCATACCAACCATAATTTAGTTATAAAATGTTATATTGTTAAAGTCACTTATTACGCGGACTAAGGCTCGGTCAAAAATATAAAGTAATATCATCATTCTCCTACTCTTATCCCAACTTGGGGTCGATACAATATGTAGGTACTCTTCATAGTGCATATTGCGAAAGTTATTGGCAATAGTTTTATGACCGGCCGCCTGCCAGACGTCAACCCTCCTTGGGAATGTAATGGTTGATCAAACGGCATCAGATGAATTTGGCCCAGGTCGTTATAAGGCTCTTAGTCGCCTTTTACGACATCCACGAGCAAAGTAAGGATTGGTAGTATTCGAAACCGCTACCACACGGCATAATATATAAATATAATAATAAAATTTTCTTTACTTCTTAATGGAGTAAGAAATTCACCACTCTTTCGTTTCCCGTTAGTTTCGTAAATCACGATTAAGTATAAAAAAATATGGATTATCTATGCATTTTTTATTTTCAATCATTTTTATAATTACTTGGGTCGATGCAATACGTATTTTTCTTCCATAATATATATTACAAAAAAAATATGACCGGCAGCCTGCTTGCCGTCAACCCTACTTAAGAATATAATTGTTGAATAGACACCATCAAATGGAGCTGTCCTAGGTCTCCCTCTAAATGTCTTAGTTATCTTTTACGCTAACGAGCAATATCAGCTGGTAGTACTTGCAGTCGCTCTAAACAACAATTAATTAAATTTAAAAAAGCTATACGTAAATTAAATATTTTTCAATATCAAATTGATAGTTACTTATATATATTTCCGTGTGGTGACGGAGTAAGAATACTATTCACCACCCCATATCTTACCCGTGGGTGATCGTACGAGACGACTAAGGAATATAAAACGCATATAACAACTATGCGAGAGAAAGAAAACTCGAAACAAAACACTATATCAACACGTCTGACCAGCGCGGTATAGTAGGTTAATTTCTCTCCTATTACGGAGGAGGGCCGAGCACAGCAGTGGGACATTTATGGACCGTGATGATGATGAGTTATTATATGGATATATCAATAGGTATATAACAATAGATATATACAGTAGCAATAACAAAAAGAGATAGGAATTTTTAATATTTTTTGTTGCTTTGTTTAATATTAATTTGTTTTTAATATTTTTTGTTGCTTGTTACGGTTAATATCGTATTAGATAAATAATATCGTATTAAAAGTTTTTGATACGACTTTCATTCCCATTTCGCTAATAAGTAAATCCGTAATATAAAAACGAATTTAGGGTACTTTTACTAATTAACATCAATTAGGGCTGCACAAAAAAGAATGAAATACATAAAATCCTCATCTTCAAACCCTCATTTTTACGATTTAGAAGTTTGGCATATTGTATTAAAAAAAAAGTAATAAATAAAGGCGTGTAGTATTAAAAAAAATATTAAAAAGTAACCTATACAATGGAACATAACTGAACAATGACGTGAGTAAAGCCACGGGCAATACCGCACGTGAAACGTAATACAATGACTTCGGGCACTTACTATAATTTTCTACAGATAATAATAATGTTTAGTAAGAATTAACCTTTTTCGAATACTGTCGAATGAAAAAGTTAATTTATCTTCATCAACAACGTAATATAATTATTTCCCTACTTGAATATGAATAATTTAAAATACTAGGTAAGGTATTTAATTTATATGAAAGAAATATTTTTAAATTATTTTCAAAGTTTTTTTATAACATTAGCAATTAGCCAGTTATGCGTCGTCGAACTCGGAAATTAACCATAATAAACATGAAGACAGACAAACATTTCAAAATATTGTTTTTTTATTGCTTATGGTGGCAAACGAGCATGCAGCAGACCTGATGGTAAGTGTCACTGCCACCCATGGACCTTTGCAATACTAAGAGCTAGCTAGGCCGCTGCCTACCAATAAAAATCCCAAACCCACCCAGTTGGGCTTCCGGCTCGCTCGCTCACCGAACGAAACGCAGTAACAAATTGCCATTACTCAGACGTCGAACTTCTGTGTGAGTGTGGTACTACACCGGACGGACCGGCCCACGGCTGTAGACAGAGAACTGTCAACAGCGTGGTCCTACCACTAATTTGTTTTTTATATTTATAATAATATACTTAGCCTATTAGCAAGCTGTCACACATGGGCAACCGAAGACAAAGATCGGGTACCGGTGGCCCGCCCGTACGGCGAAGAGAGGTGCTTGCAGGGTGGGTCTATGGGGTCGCGCGCCGCCTCTTCCGTCGCCCCGGATAGATTTGGCGGAGCGTGGCCATTCCATAGCCCACCGAAAAAAAAAGGCTGTCATACATATTATATATGGTTAAAATCTTTTTAAGTACCTATATTACTAATTATGTAAAAAATATAAAAATTGTATTTTCTTATATATATTCATTTACCACAAATATCTCGCTCTACAATAATAATACATATTACAGTAAAATTATTATATTTAGTATTTTCTTCTCGTCAAGATTTTTGCATCGTTATCTGTTTCTGAACTTTACTCGTTACACTGTTGTTTTTTAACGTTATCACCATTCCGTTTCTTAAATTCCACTTGTATCCTATTGGATACGACTCCCCTTTGCAATGAGAGAAAAATGGCAACCTAATAGGTCTTGATATAAGATCGAGTTTTCCTTACCTTGTAGCGATGTTGAGAGCCCTGAGAAAGAATTCTTCAATTAAAAAGAGAAAAGCCGAGTGAGTGCTCATTTTTAATTGAATTAAATAAAAATATTATATCATATTACAGGGACATTACCAAATCGCCGGAGCTATCAACAATTTAGTGGCACTATTCAAGTATTAAAAGCAGTCAACGATCATCTCGTACTGAACTTCTGTCAAGAAGGAGTCAATGGAAGATCACCTTTATTATTTTCTGTACTATTCACCCGAGAACCTGGTCATATGGAAATATGGGAATTGGATTCAGTACATTCAATGCTACAGAATAAAAAACTATCAATTGCTTCGAGAAGAATGGTATGCGGGAACAGTGCAATCCGTCCTTTATTTAGCTTTGTTACTTCAACCATTGGATTACTGCTAATATATACAGTATATTCATTTTAAATCGATATTGAATATCTAGAATCAATACTATTAAATAAAATATTATACTCATCAACAGTAATGACATCATCAGAAGTTTACCGCCCACATAACAAGATACCGTATCAAGTTGAACTTGATAATCGTTTAAGAATATTATGCAAAAATTTTGTTTATACTTTGTATGACCTGGGGACATAGTTTTAGGTATGTTATACTCGCTATCAATAATGAAGCATGTAGTTATCAACAAAATGAATTGTACAAACATAACAACAGTTATTCTCCGTTACTAATATTATTGTTGCATTAAGATTTATTATATATATATATATATATATATATATATATATATATATATATATATATATATATATATATATATATATATATATATATATATATATATATATATATATATATTATAATAATTGATTGGAATTGAAAGGTTTTTAGCTGGTGTGAAATTAAATAGCGGTAAGTCGTATCATATTTATTGGCAAAATACCGTATGTAATATATATTTTGAGCCTAAATAGCCTGATCTATATGAGAAATTGAAGAATATTTGATATTCGCCGTATAATTTTCTATGTAATATATTTTTTTTTAATTTTGTTTATTTCTTTATGAGAATTTTTCAACATCTCATCCGTCCAAATAAACAATTCGTCTTCATCATTTGCAATGTAATGAAATAATGAGTAGTTTAGCGAACATTAGTGTTCCTTTTCTGTTAAGTATATTCTGATTGATTTTAAAACAAGAATTATTTGCCTTTTTTTAATGTTACAAGATTATTTTTAAAGAACGCATTGAATTAACACCTATTTTCCTGAAAAATAGGCAGAAATAATAATCAAAATTGCCCTTTATTTATATATTATTTATATTTATACATTGTTCTTTATTTATACATTCTTATTTATTTATATTTACACATTCTTCTTTCATTTTATCAAAGAATCGTTTAACCTCATCTTTGCTTAAGTTTTGATCCAAATATTTCCGATGAGGCTCTTTTCTTGCAATCCAAATATATAGATTTGTTAAAAACATTACGAGGCATAAAATACTAAGTTAAAGAACAAAAATTATATTAACCATTTTGTATATAATTTAAGCAGCAACAAAACAATGGTAGTTTAGTGCTTTGAATGGCGTTATAAATATCTTTCGGTCGTGAAACATCTCGTGTATCACAAACCGGTTCCATTTCAAAAGACCTTGAAGCTTTTGGTTTCCATCAGGGTTTTATAACTAAGAATGTTATCTGCTTTATTTACAAAAGTTTGATGTATATATATGATATATAAATGATCGTAAGATTCTATATAATAGCTAATAATATTACTCGATTTATTTTACACCTACAAATATTTTATATTTATAAAAAATATTTTTATTATTTTACGTAGCTGATCTGAAAATATTGATACATGAAGTTAATATACCTTTTTTTAAAGTTTAACGTCTTTATCTTTTTAAACTTTACATTCCATATTTTAGGGAATTTATTAATTCTTGGTACTCCTTCGCCTTAGTATTCTAATAGCGCCAAATATCACGCACATGTTACAGAAAATAGATGTTGTTCTATCTTTATTTAAATATAATATTTTTCCCGTAGGAAGTCGTAAAAACCAAATATAATATTTTTAAAATATTAATAGCTTATAACCATTGTTATTCTCTATGAGATAAGCAAATCATGTCTACATTTAATTAAAGACTATTTGCCCATTTACCGTTTGATTATTTATTAAGAATTTCTTCAGAAAAAATATAAAGCAATTTAAAAATAATCTTGAGCTATTTTCTAAAAATATCTTTATTTTCTTATATATGATTAATATAATAAATTTCACGACATTTTTTTATTAAAAGTACAACAAATTTAACTGAAAATAATGCTTGGTGAGTTATTGTTAGAGTTGAAAGTTCATTAGTACCAATTCTTAACTGTATTTGATAATTATCATCACAATTATCACCAGCTATTTTCGTCCAGTGTTGGATATAAACGTCTACCAATGAACGCTATATATTATATATTAGCCCTATACATAGTGGGAGACCGTCATATTATACATTGCTTAGTTCGATACGTAATACAACTTAAAAACCGTTACTCTCAACGGTTTTAGGTTTACTATGCGGTATAACCTGCTCATGGGCATTTGAATCCTCTACGGATTACTAGTTCTTATTTTATTTCTTAGAGAAATCTCGAACATAGCCTTTTCGTACTTACGCTAAATTATTTTGACCTTAGGTATGAAACCTAAAGTTAGAGGTCACGTATCCGTGCATTATAAATATAAATATGTTTCAATTGATGTATATAACAAATGCATTTATATAAATACGTGAGAATTTTACAAAAATACACGATGGTGTACGTCTGATTAGACTACAGAACAATTTCTTGCAAATCACACGAAAAACCGAACATAAAACACTAAACTACTGCTTCATTTGTATAGTCGTTAAAGGCATTGAGACACAATTATCGAAATTACGATTCGTAAGGTTTATAACAGAGTTTGTACGATATAATAAAAACATACTAAAACACGGTTTGCAACCTTGATGTTAGTTCTACATTATGCAATATGAAATTTTAGTCATAGGACTAGGCATTCTTTAAAACTTATATGGAGGTTAACGATATGTTAATGCCTAAATTGATTCGGTTAATTTCGGTAATTGGATTAAAAGCGTATCTAGTTTCTTTAATTAGACTAAGTGGTATTCGGCCACAGAAGTCAAGGAAGCGGTAGCAGTGGTCCAATAGCAATGGAGAGGCAAAACGATGAGCTATGAGACCACATGTCGCTCTTCCATTGCCCTGGACGGTATTGGCGGGGTGTGTCCAAACCATAGCCTGTCAAAGCAATAGAAAAAAAAAGAACACTAAGTCGTATAATAATATTGAATTTTATAATAACCGAATTCTGTGTGATAGAACAATATATATGTTCTATATGGCAGATCCTAGCAATAAACCGTAAATTAATTACAATTTATGTTAAATAACGCCACTTCAAATTAAGGAAAAAATTTTGTGTCGCGGAGGGTTTTACAAATATGTAATTTATTGATAAAAATAACACACAGATCCAGAAAAATGTTTATTGATCACATAAAGAAATGCCCTGCGTAGACATTAAATCTACAGCACTCAGCATCGAAGATCATCGAGACCCGTCATCGCTTATAATTACACATCGACTCGCTCTCATTTCGATTCTTCTTCAAATAGCTTCTTTCTCGCTACGCTTGATTCTCATTTTCAGGCAACACAACACATTTAATTTCATACTAAGCTATATTTTCACACCAACACCAAGATAGTATAAGATTGACAGTCACTCGCGCTTTACATAGTACGGTACGTGATAAAACCTATAATTTCATGTACTCGTACTGTCTGACGTTTTATTATGCATTCTGTGCCAGCCATGCAAGTAATGATAATATACATTGTTATAAATATTTAACTAAGGGTTAAAGTATTGCAAATTTAATTACCACTATTTTATGTAAATCTTAAAAATAATTTTGGTGTAAACAATTTGTTTAAATAAGTATAATATTTTTGAAGTTATATTTTTTTTGGCGCGTTAGGGAAAAATGATGAGCGTAAATTTTTACGATGCGTGCGCACACCGTCACGAAAAACCGACACCCTGAAGTTAACTATAGTCAACATTTTAGTTTTTTAACTAGATAATGCGTCATAATAAAACTTTTAATTTATTAAATACCTTCTTCTATTGTTTGTGTCGTTTTTTCTACAAACGTCGAATAAGGCGAAAGATAAAATTTTTGAAAATATTTTTATCTTGTTACGCCATAAAAGTATAACTTCTAGCGCGTGTACATAAGTACACACACACACACACTTTTTAAAATTAAGTAAAATATTTACTTGAAGCTATATAATGTACAATATTGTTTATAATATTTCAAGGCTAGGAATCAATTGTAAATTCCACGGTTTCAGCTGTGTAATCTTACAAGAATATTTATGTATATCGTCACCTAAAATTAATGTATTTATAATCAATGTTCACATCGAAAGAAATTATATTAATTAGTGAATAAGATTTAGTCAATCGTTACATGATAATTTAACAATTCATTATATTTGAAATAAAACTAGTTTTGCGGATTCTATCCCGACGTTACGAACAATTTACAGCGTTCAAGGTCACGGGAGGACTAAAGTATCTTACGTCCAATAAATCATCGTTATTACAGAGATTTATATCTACCTGCTACAGTATCAGTTATTAAATTTAGACCTACATTTTTAATAAAAAATTATTGCCAGTACAAAAAAAAACTAGTTTTATTTCAAATGTGTAATACTCGCGTAAACATTAGAAATTATTAATTCATTATATTTCAAAAACATATTAGGCATATATTTTTCTAACATTTTGTTTCCCTAACTTTTACGTATATATTATTTTTTACAGCTATCAATGTTTAATTATTTAATTGTGATCAAATAAATAACATTCCTTATTTATTACAATACCAAAGATTTATTATACAAAGATAGTATAAGTATATTATGATGAAAATAAATTTTAATTATATACATATGATGTTTTATTTGGGGTATATAGGTCTATTAGCCTCCTAGGTAGAGTGTTTAACAATAGGGGAAGTCAGTAAGTAGAAGGTAAATAGACTGGGAAGTATCGCAGCGTAACAGGCTTACGTATAACGTAATATTTTTAAGAGTAAGAGAAAACTAGAGGATGCTGGGAGGGCCTCAGCCAACGAGGCGACTTCCACGAATGAAAATGAAGTTTAATAAAATTAAGGTATAACATGATCGCGGTTAGAATAAAGGCTAATTTTATTTAGTAAAGAAAAATAATACCATTAGCATTATTTCTTTCTACCCAGGATGGTTACGTGGTTTTAGCAGTTCAAAACTATGGATTTTGAACGCATAACGGGGGATGGTTGCATGGTTTTAGCAGTCCAAAACTATGCACTAGGAACGCTGTCTTTCCTATGCAACCGGATCGAAGCAAAAATATTGTTTCTACCTATGCCCATTATAGCCTTTAAAATCTCCTAAACGATACTTAAGTGATATTAAAGGTTAGATAGAAACACATCTAGCAAAGTGATGAAAATTTATTAATTTTTCCACTCCTATTAATTTTAGAGTAATATTAGCATAAAATCTTCTTAAATATAATGAATATACGATGCAATAAAACTTTTCTTTGAAAACAGAAATATTTAATGAGTTCAACATACATATATATATTTATATATATATATATATATTTATTTATATATATATATATATATATATATATATATATATATATATATATATATATTTATTTATATATATATATATATATATATATATATATATATATATATATATATATATATTTATATATATATATATATATATATATATATATATTTATATATATATATATATATATATATATATATATATCATCATTCTCCTACTCTTATCCCAATTACTTGGGGTTATCGACCCCATAATATGTACTCTTCTTTCATAGTACATAATGTAAAAGTTATTGGCAAAAGTTTTATGACCGTCCGCCTGCCAGATGTCAACCCTCCTTGGGAATGTAATTGTTGACCAAACGGCATCAGATGAAGTTGGCCCAGGTCGTTAAAAGTTCTTAGTCGTCTTTTACGACATCCACGAGCAAAGTAAGGTTTGGTAGTATTCGTAGCCGCTACCACACAGCCATAGCATATATATATGTGTTTGAGACGCTATCAATATTTTACGCAAGAGCCTACAGGGGCTCCACAGTCGATACGGACCACTATCTCGTTATTGCGAGATTTAGTGGCCTGTTCAGAAACTCAGCACTGGCGAGAGCGTGTCCACTTCGGAGGGCTTGAAAGAATAATGGTTGAAAGGTTGCAAGAAGAGTGTGTAAGAGAAAAGTATGCAGAGGGTGTCCGAGAATGGCTGACAATGGCAAGCCAGCCGCAATCGGACATTGAAGAATGCTGGAGAGTATTGAAAGAGAGTATGGTAGATACAGCGAAAGAAGTATGTGGAAATTCAAAGAAGCATAGAAAAACAAATGGTGATACATGGTGGGATGCGGAAATGGCAGATTCCGTAGAGCAAAAGAAGAAAGCTTGGCTGGACTATGTCTTTTCTTTGAATCTGAATGACAGTATGGCTGAAAAGAAGAAAGAAATATATCGGCAATGTAAGAATGACACCAAGGCCTTAGTGAAAGAGAAACGTGATAGAGCGAATATGAGTGCAGAAGATAGGCTGACTAAAAACTTCGAGGGTAACACCAAACTCTTTTGGAGGGAGGTGAAGAGGTCTCGGGGTGGTTGGTCAGCCTTCAGAATGAATAAAATAAGGTCTAAAGGTGGAGACATTTTTACACAAACACAAGACGTGTTAAACCGATGGAGTGAATATTTTGACGATATGTATGCGGATACTCGAGTTGGCGTTGGTGCCACATGTGGTTTAGTAGATCAACATTCGGCACCGGGGTCCTCCGATGGCATCAATATGGGTGAAGTTGAATGGGCGATAAGAAGTTTGAATAATGTTAAGGCAGCGGGCATTGATATGATGTCTGCCGAAATGATCAAGCTTGGCGCCTCCTGTGTCTGGGAGGCGTTCCTGTTGCTCCTCAATTTATGTTGGAGCTCGGGAATGGTTCCCAGGGACTGGAATAGCGCAGTCATCGTGCCTTTGTTTAAAAACAAGGGATCACGTTATGACTGCGCAAATTACAGAGCCATAAGCTTGACCAGTTTGGCAGCAAAAGTGTAAGGTAAAATTATTGAAAGGAGAATGAGGATGGTGTTCAATGGTTTACTGTGTAAGACACAAGGAGGTTTCAAGAGTGAAAAGGGATGCATGGATCAAGTGTTCTCTCTGCGCAACATTGTGGAGAAGCATCTGGCTCTAGGTCAGAGGGTTTTCTGCAGTTTTATGGATCTGAGGAGAGCATTTGACACGGTTGTACGTAAGGAACTTTGGGACATTTTACCGGAGTATGGTATTAACGGTAAACTGCTACAGGCTGTGCAGTCCAGTTACATGGACTGTAGAGCCTGTGTGCGGCTGAATGATGGAATGTCGCCTTGGTTTGGCGTCAATATCGGCGTTAAGCAGGGGTGCGTTCTGTCAGCCAGACTGTTTATCATATATCTGGATAAATGTCTCCAAAGGTTGAACGATATGAATGTGGGACTCCAGATGGGCGACTCAGTGGTCACTCACACAGAACAGAGGCTCTATGCAGATGATACAGTCCTGCTGGCACAGTCAGCGACTGACCTGCAGACCCCAGTCGACACAATGACAGAAGATTGTAAGAAAAGGGGTCTACGCGTGAATGTGAGTAAAACCAAAATAATGGTCTTTGAAAGAGATGAAGCCAGAACAGATGTAAGAGTAACAATAGGTAATGATGTACTGGAGCAAGTGGATGAATTTGTATATCTTGGATGTGGTTTTAGCCGAGATTGAAAGTACACCACTGATATAGCGCGAAGAGTAAATGCGGGAAATAGAGTGAATGGAGCGTTGGTGCAACTTCTCGGTAGCCACCACCTCAGCCAGAAGGCACGTGTCAGCAATACATAACGCAGTGCTTGTCTCAACATTACTGTATGGAAGCGAGTGTTGGGTATGCAGGGTATGAAAGTAAAATTAATGCGGTCGAAATGCGATCTCTACGGAAAATCTGTGGAGTTAGGCTGATCGATCGCATTCGTAACGACGACATAAGAGAGCGAGTAGGCATGAAAGAGAGTATTGGTGTAAAGATGCGTAAGGGAATGCTCCGATGGTTCGGACATGTGAAAAGAATTCCGAACGAACGTCTGGTTAAGAAGATATACAATGCGAAAGTGGAAGGATGTAGGTACCGGGGGAGACCAAGACTAACCTTCCTAGACCAGACCAGTCATGTACTGAAGGAAGATGGAGTCAAGAGTCTCCGAAACCGGCGAGCGTGTATGAAGAAAATTATGAATGTTGAGGTAGCGAGTGAAGTGTGCAGAGATAGAGTTCTCTTGCACTCTGCTCTCTCTGCCTACCTACTTACTAAGACTCTGCTGTCCGTCCGTTGCTTCACCTGTCTGTGACCAGGTTGCTCTCACGAACCGTGATAGTTGGACAGTCGTAATTTTAACAGAAGATGAATTTCTTTTGCCACTACAACGACAAATACTAAAAAAACAAGAAATCAGTACATGACCGATCTGGTCTAGGTAGGTTAGTTAGTTAGTTTATATATATATATATATATATATATATATATAAATATATATATATATATATATATATATATATATATATATATACATATATATATATATATATATATAAATATATATATATACATATATATATATAAATGCTGAATAAACCCTTGTATGATTTAATGAGTGAAATATGATATATTGTTGTATATTTCTAATATATTAAGATATATAGACATATTTATTTAACTTTGCTTTGTATATTGTTTTCTAAAAATGAATCAATTCTGAATTTGACATAGTTAAAAGAGATTAAACATAAGTAGTCGAGGTCGCTGAAGCCTACCAGAACCACACGGCTTCTTACACGTGACTTAACAATATAAATCTAATTATTTGGTCACGAACCGATGTTAAATTGATGACATTCGCTATATAGGTTTTCAATATTAGCGCTTAGCTATAAGGTCAGCGATAATCGACAGAAAATTATACAATACGGATAATACTTGAAAAAAAAAAACTTAAAATACTTATGGATGTGTGACTTTTTCTTCTTCTTTTATGTATTGGCAATCAGCTACTTATACGAGCCATTGTTGCCAGTGTTAAGTTATAATTATCTTCAAGTTTTTAGTGTCTTCAAATTAGTCATTCTCCGTCAGTTAGTCTTTTTATTATCTTCAAGTTTTTAGTGTCTTCAAATTAGTCATTCTCCGTCAGTTAGTCAAATTGTCGCCATCAACAGTGCTATGGCCACACTGTTAATGGTATCTTGTGGTATTTGATGGAAATTTTGATGGAAAACAAAAACGTTGTAAAGCACTTTTATATGTTATTCACTACATCCCAGCACTTTCGTTGCATCACATTACATAAAATGCCATTAAAATTATCTAATTTAACACGTCAAAATACTAACTTATCGAATATAATACAAGTAATACTACATGACTGTTTAGATGCCCGCCAAAAGTCCCTTATGGGTGTGTTAATTAAATATATTTATCATTTTTTTTTGGCAGCGAGCTACGTTGCGCCACGCTCCGCTAATCCATCCGGTGCGTCAGGAAACGCGGCGCACGTCCCCGTAAACTCGTCCTACAATATACCACTCTACGCCGTTCAGGTGGGTCACCGGAAAATATGTTCCTCATTATCATTATCTCAGCTGATATAGGTGCTACTGCTGGATATGGAGCCTTTTTCGCAATAGAAGAAAATTTACCAACTGTACTACGCTAGTCTGATGAATTGGCCTAAGGTTTTATTTTGAATTTTTATTGTTTTGCAAGGAAGTTACACCTTTTTCCCTTAGTCGTCTTTTACTACACCCAGGGTAAGATAGGGGAGGTGAATTGTATTCTTACTGCAATTGGAAAAGTAAATATGTTAAATCAGTGGTCGGCAACCTTTTGGTAAGAAAGGGCTGCAAGGTCGAGAAATAAATCAAAGGCGACAAATGAAGCGGCGAACAATCCTATAGACCCACCCGCAATGTACCTCTCCATGCAGTGCGAGTGGGCCACCGGAATCCGATCTTTGTCGTTGGTGGCTCACCCCCGGCGGTCTACCATGGTGGGTATCCTCTTGAGTCGACGTCCTGTCATCTCGACCAGTGAGTCTGATGACAGGGCGTCGTCCTCATGGGGTGGTCTCACTCCGGGCGACCGGACTAATCCCCGGTCTGATCACCCGATGCCTCGGCTAAGGCAGCATCAGCCGCAGGTACTCACGCCTGTGTCGCCCAAAGCACTGGTGGCGGCCCGAGTCTCCACGGAGGATGTCCTCTTGGACTTGTTCCACCGCCTCCTACTGAGAGATGACTGCCTAGCAAAAGGCGGTGACCGCGTGGCAGTTCCTGACGCTGTGACGATCGGCATTTCACGGCGGCCGGCAGCGTCAAGTCGTCACCGATGGCAGCGACGAGGCTAATGCACTGCTGAACCCAGATCGTACAAACCTCGAGCGTATGCTGCGTCGTGTCTTCGTCACTTCCGCACTGTTGGCAAGGCGAAGTCAACGCCCTCCTTGCAACCATGTACAGGTACTTGACGAATCAACCATGCCCCGACAAGACCTGCACTAGCCGGAAAAAGAGGATTCCGTGCTACCCGCTCCATTCACTCTATCACGGGCCCGAGGGCCTCAACGGTACGAACACCGAATCGAGGCCTCTCCAGCCGCGTAACCCAACGGGCAATGACGTCCCAACGGGCGTTCTCACGTCAGGCGGCCAGCTCGCTGTGCGATACAATGCTGCCCTTGTTGTCTATTGCAGACGCCCACTGGTAGAGATCGAAGAGCATCTCCACCTCCAGGGCCCATGGGGGAGTTCCGGCCGACACCATGCAGTAACCGCGGATGGCCCTGACCGCCATGACTCAGATCAGAGACTTCACCCGCACGGGTGCACCGTCCAGTGGATCATCCCCGCGTACAGCCGTCGTCTTTCCACACTGCATCCGCCCAAGTTCGGTATAAGCTGTGAGAGAGCGGACGCAGCGCCGACGAGCCAGAGAGCAAGTCTGCGGGAATGCTCCCGGATCGTGATATTAACCCTAGAATATACCTTTTACGGTCGATCACGGTTCGTTCATACATTTATTTTGATATTTATAACTTATTTACAAAACATTCACGGGCCGCAAAGAAGACGTTCGCGGGCCGCGTCTTGCCGACCACTGTGTTAAATCATTGATGACACTAATTATTAAGAAGTTAATTATTACAAGCTAATCATTGACAAGCCAAGCACTAATAGCCATTTACAAGCCAAGCACTAATTATTACAAGCTAATAATTATTATTACAAATTTAAAATTCTTGAAGGCTAGAATATGTCTAAAACTTTGTTATTGTCTAGAGAAAATGTTCGGCTAATTTAGTTAGAATGATTGAGGACAATAAAGTAAATATATTTATTTAGAAATAATTTAGTTCCATAACCATCATAATAATGATCATCAGATCATAATGAAATTTAAATAAAACTATGATAAGTTGCCTATTTGGTTGCCATGTTTTGAAGTAACAAATCGTTTCATTTTTAAAATACACGATAGATATGAATTTACATATATATTTATTTGGCCGCTAAAACACGACAGATATGGATTTTCATACATTATTTGCCGGCCGCTGCTCGCATGTTTACCATATGTTCAGTACAGCAATTTCGATTTATCTCGAAGAAGGTTAACAAAATAATGCTCTAATTTCCAAGCATGTTTGAGAAAATAAAATTAAATGCGATAGAATCCAATGCAAAACTTTACTTCTAACATTTAATGTTTAACAGCAAAATTTATTTTTGAGTTCACTTTAATGTCGACTAACAAATTTGAATGTTTACAGATGTAAACGTTGTTGATCCAATTGGATCTGCTACCCTCTTGCAAAGCTGATTGAAGAGCCAGCAAGTAGTTTTAAACCTTCTCATATAACAAATAAAGTTAGTTTTAGTTAGGCAACAAGTACAGCGTAGGTTGGTTACTTAATGATGACGTCATAGATTCGCCCACAATGAAACAAACAGTACAGGTTCTATAAAACCTGAAAAGGGTACCTACTTCTTAGTTTTGCGAATAATTTATTTTAAACCCTAGACTTGATAGATTTTTGGGTTATGTATAAGGTATATATGACGCAGTGCGATCGAGCGATGGAGACGCTAGCTCCGAAGGCGGATCTTCGATGATTTTTTATTGCTAGTAGTGGCAAACAAACAAGCAGCACACCTGATGGTAAGTGTCACTGCCGCCCATGGACCTTTGCAATACCAAAGGTATAACTAAGCCGCTGCCCACCAATACAAGCCCCAAACCCACCCAATTGGGCTTCCGTGGTGGTGACGTAGATCCTCTATTATGGACGTGCGTATGTCGGGGATATTAAAATAATTATGTAAAGTCTCAATAGCACATTTCTTTATTCATACTTTAACACTTTTTTTTTCTGGCAGGCTATGGTCTCGACACCCACCATCCATTCCATCTGGGGCGACGGTAGGGCGGCGCGTAGCCCCATAACACACCGTATTTCCTCCCCATCGCCTTTAGCTACTGGTACCGCTTCCTTGATATCCATAGTCACCCCGTCAAAACCACGTTAAAACTAATGTAGATTAAATCGCAAAGATTTATTTTACAACTAAGAACCAATGGATTTACACGCATACACAGTCCAAACGTGTCGTGGCAACAAGTGAATGCAACAACTGCAATAAGTGACTACCCGCCGACCGCAGCTGCGCCACTTATAAACCCATATAAACCGCTCTTAAAAACTAGAACTACTAAATTAACTCGAATCGATAAAAAATGCGTGCTTCGTACGCACGCATTTTACACATGCACACATGTCAGAAGTGAAACTTTGTTACTTTGTTACGTTTTAACTCGTTTACATACATCAACCAAGCCTGTAACAGGTATACTACGCGCATGCATGCGAGTGCCACGCATTCACTCTCGCTCTGTCTCTTCCTATTTCCCCTCCATGGTAGCGTTATATGTATGTTGCGTACGCAACCCTTTTGGAAGTTGCATTATTATCATACCATCACCTATGTTTGTAAGAATCAACCGGCATACATTTACTAAAATAAGTGAAAATAGTAGATTTGTGAAAAGAGATCCTACTAAATTAAAGAGTGAATTTTCTAGAAGCAAGCTTCATCTTAAAAATAACTTTCTAATATGTATAAAAATTTATAATCATATTCTCAACAATTTAGAGAACTATCTTTACAAAAATTTTAAATTTAAATTAAAATCTCGGCTACTTGAAAAGAGCTTCCACAAAATTAATGATTTTTTTAATATGTGTAAAGGTTGAATTTAAGTTAATTGTAATATAACTATATCTGATGATAATATATATTTATATATATAGGTATATAATATATTATACAATGTTTCCTACCCTTAAAAAGGTGGATGTGTTGAACTAAATAATATGTACGTAATAACTATTGTACCATATCCTAAGCAAATAAATAAATGGACAAGATAGGGGGTGGTGAATTGTATTCTTGCTCCGTCATCATACAGAAAAATCAACGCTAAAACATCACCGCCAACAATTGAAGCTGTGGTAAGAATTAGTATGTCTATGATTATTATAATTACTCTTGTGTGGAGGGATTGATAATATAGTACCACAACCCTTTCCCTTCTTACAGATATCATAAAAATTAATAAGATACTAGAAGCTATAACATAATCATTAACCTGAGGAAGAAATCTGAAAACAAGACACTATGATAACTCGTTTGGCCAGCGTCACCTTCTCTGGCAACTAAATAACGTAGTTTTAAAATCTATATATGTTTTAAAAAAATTATCTAACAAAAAATGTTTCTAAAGAAATATTTAAAAGATCAGCGTACAAACAAATGAATTAGCTTTATAATAGTACTGCGGATTAATTTAATTAGTATTAGATAAAATACACATTGCCATTTGTAATATCTATACTATCAAAGCATATAGAATTTCATTAAATTCATTTATATATTATTTTATAACAGAATAAGGTCGCATCGTAGTACGCAATCATGAAAATAATAACATACATATTTTTGTGCATTATTTTTGTGGTCGTTGCAAGAAAAACCACACAAAAACCGAAAAAATGTGAAGGAATAAAGGTTCACGATAAATTGTATAAAGGACACGTTCTCGCTAATGGAGTCAAACGTCCATACCAACTCGCTATTTATAACAGTAAGCATCAAGTATTCTTCAGTTACAATATAGGAGATGATACAAAAGATACTTTCATGATTGCATTTGTGGAGAACGACGTAAGGCCTACGAATTTAACTCAAATAACAAATGGTTTCGCCTTGGCCATAGACCAGAGTAATGAGAAAATATACTTCGGAGGAAGTAAAGGGATTTATTCAGCCAGCCTTAAAAACTTGGAAGAAATCGAATATATAGTACAGGATCGAGACATTTGGGATCTGTTCTATCACAAACATCATTTATATTTTATCCAGTACCCCACACAGCGGCTATATAAATACAATATAAAAGAAAAAAAAGAAGTACTACACGAGGTTATAACTAAAAAGATTTATCAGTTTGTTATAGATGGAGAAGATGATATATTTTTTACAACAAAAGATGGACTGTTTGAAATAAAAAATGGTACTAGCGATGCTATTGCTTATAGTGGACCTGAACTATTTAGAGCTATAGAAGTTAATAATAAAGGTGTAGCACATTTTTGTGCGCAACATAATATTTATATACCAAATAAAACGAATCATTCATTGATTGAAATCGCTAGTATTAAACATATTTTCGGCTTGACGTTCAATGCCCATGATAATATTATATATTCAAATCCACATGAGATTATTGAACTGGAACCACATGATTGTAAGTAGCATCAAAAAAAAATTCAGTCCACTTTAAGTGTTGTAACAAAAATAATTTTAACATAACTAAATATTGGTTTAGCTTATAAGTATTGATTAAAAGCATTAATTTTTAATGTTATATATATATATATATATATATATATAACATTACATTACACATATATATATTATATTACATATATATTACATTACACATATATATAGTATATTACATATATATATATATATATATATATATATATATATATATATATATATATATATATATATATATATGTATATATATATATATATATATATATATATATATATATATATATATGTATATATATATATATATATATATATATATATATATATATATATATTATATTATATATATATGTTTTGATTATAATTTATCATTTTTTTTCCATTGTAAACAAAATTTACCCATTTTATTCCTAAATGGAAGAAAAACATTTATTGCGAGTATATTTTCGAGTATTGTTACCTAACCAAGTCGCACGAAGTACTAGGAAAACAGCAGTTGATAAAGTTCCACAGAAAATGGAATCATATCATCCTTTGCGCATGCGGAGGGTTGCACCCTAGCTGATTTTCTCCTTGTTTGCCCCATCCTCTGTTATTCACTGACCAATCATCTTTTAGTGTGGGTAGGCTAATCTCTGCCAATATTTATGTGTGGGTGAATTTTAGAGCCAAGCGTGAATCGTTTTGATAAAACAGTCAAGTGTGATCTGTTTTAGCTCATGGATTTTGTTATTGTGTAATAGTTCCTCATACCCATGGTTGCCTGGTGTTTGAGGCGCCGTATCTATTCAGCGCGCAGCTAAAATTTAACTTGCAAAGTCGCGACGCTTGCCATTTAGGACTGACTATATTTACTATTTTCAATCTCCTCGCTTCTATGCGATATAAATCAAGCTTCAGAATAGAAAGACGTCTTTGTCTTTGAATACGTTATTTACTTTTTAAAAACTTAATATGCGTCTAATTTCTGTCTTTTAATTAAATATTATTATATAAAATGTGATATGGCATTTATTATTGAATAACCATAAGTGAAATAAATTCTTTGAAATTCTTATAATTTTGTTCGCAGTGATTTTTACAATTACATCCACCAGGTGGGCTGCTCACTTTGTATTTACAATGGTTTTCCTTTATTGCAGCATTCTATTTGTGATTATTCTCCAAAGGTTGTCGTTTATTTAAGCTATGTGGTTTACTCATTGCTACTTCATATACTCACATTTTGCAAGTTACGTCTATAGTAGTATACTATACGGAGCTTGTAGCCACTTTTGAAAATTCCAATTCCTTACATTCAGGCATTTCTCTCATATCTATTATTGCAATCAAGCTTAAAGTTCACATATAAGTCCTTTAAGCTATGTCAAACACGGGATACTGTACTGCTACGCTTCACATAGCTGTACAGCTATAGAGGATACATAGCTATAGAGGATGTACATCCTCTTATATATTGACTTATAATTAGTAAATTTTGCTTTATGTGACCTGTTTTTGATAGCAGGGTACTGGTATTGTTCCAACTTCTCCTATTTTCTTTTCTGATATTTTTTTTCTAATCATTATACGAGAATCCCTGTAGGGCAAACGTCGGTGTCATTTATAGAAACTATCGTGGATGCAGGCACACATGAAATCCAATAGTGGTATTTATCTTTACCACTTCAGCGTCTTCAGGATAAGCATATCTTAAGTTGAATAATAGGCTTCTTTATGCTATGTCTGTTCTGCTAAACATAGATATTTATTGATAATTTTGTCCTTTAAGTAACTCGATCAAATCTACAATTTGAAATTATGATCATTTTCGACCTCTAAAAATTTTACATATAGATCTGGATCGTTTTTTATTACAACGAAACTGATGTTGATAAATATGAACTTATACGATTTTCTGTTTTCTTTAAATAATGTTACTAGCTTTAGATATAAACGTCTTTCATTTATGACCAAAAGTAGTACATAAGTTTATTAAATCATAAAATATTAAAGTTTAAAAATGTTACATAGTATATTTTAGAATTTTAAATACTTTCACTTTGTAACATTTTGTAAGAATTAAACCTTTTTATCTCGTATTTCGCTTAGCTGTGAGAAAATTCTTCACGCATTCTTTATATACTCTTACAACTCCATGCTATCCTAGTACAAATGTATTCGCTATTGGTGGTCGAACCCAGTTTATGAAATAAAATCGTTCTCTTCTAAGAGAAACCTCGTATGAAAATCCTAGTAAAACACGTTTTGATTCAACCTGTAAAACATTTCCAAGCTTTCACTGGACACTGGTCAATTTGACTCACAAAATTGTCATAATAATGTCGTGAAATCGTCAGCAGAGGTTGTTTGTACTGGGACATCATGTTATGGATGTAGTAACAATTTGCGAATTTATACTCTCGGGATAACAACTGCCTCCTTTGTTTTCTACTATCCTAGTAATCGGCGCGATTCGGGAAATATTTTTGCTATTCTTAAACAGCAAGGGTTTTTATATTAAAAGTCAGGTCAAAATTAAAAAATAAAATAGAAAAAAATTGTTATTATATTTATTTATTACTTTAATATGAATTAAATTATTGTTAAAATATGAATTATTGATATTTCTTGGTTCAAACTTCACAAGCACCTGTGGAAGACATCGTGACAGTACCTCTTGCATAAGTGACTCCATCTCTACAGTCACAGCTATCCTGAAAATATTATTTAAAATTAATACATTAATATGTAATCAGACATGCGTTTTAATTATTATCTCATTTTTAATTGAAACCTATTTTTTTTAAATTCGTAAGCACAACTTGCTGCGCGTGGTGACAGGATAAGTTTACAGTTCTCGCCACCCATTACTTGTCCGTGGGAGTCATAAAAATCGGCTTAAGGTTCACTAGTAGAATGGGACGATAATTGTAAGAGGCTTAATGATTGTCTGCGATCGACAAGCATGGTGATTATGGCAAAAACCCTATCAGTGAATGACTGTCATATGTGGCATGCGATGGAGGCCAGCGGCAGACAACGCCAGACACAATGGTTATAAAGAGACATAAGTAACCGTGCTTTATACTGATATTACTTCCTGTATATGCAGCAAAACTAGTAATGTAGGTTATCAAACACATCGAATGTTCTATGACATAAAACAATAAAATTATATCCGTAAACTTATATGGTTAAAATAATACTCTCTAATTCATTGATTAATAGAGTTACGAATATTGAAATAGCTTACAGAATTCCAAGCAATCGAAAAGAACTAAAAATATAAAAATCTTCAACTTTTTAAAGTGCCTACGTCTCGTAGCGAATCCGCCTATCTTTTACGAATGTGATGTTCATATCAACCAACTATTAAATAAGTAGTGCAGTAATTACTAAGAATTAGTATATAATAGGATCTGCAATTATATAAATGGCATAATGATAGATCATTCAAGCTGAATTCCCTTCGTTCGATTTCCACGGAGAACACTCTGCTCGATCCATAAATTATTCTTCCAGATCTATTGGTCATTTATTTTTGGTAACTATTCATAAAGTCCCTCGCTATACATGTATATACTAAAGGTATAAGTGCAGAGTGTTGAGTGTGTGCCTTGAAAAATAAAATACGCAATTTGGAAAGATACTTCTACGCGTCAAAGATTTTCTTTTTAATTTAGCCAAGCACTTAAACGTGACATAACACAGAAGTCAAAAACCTCAAAGCACACAGTTTTAACATTTAGGATTATAATTATCACTTACACTCAAATTAATTAATGTCAGTCTCTATCTTTTTTAGATCAAAATAAAGTAAAATTAAAAAAAGATAAGCTACAAATATAGAGAAACAGTTTTTATTTTTATTTTACGGAATTATTTTTAGACAGTATTGGCTGTCAAAAAAAATTACTCACAAAAACATCATCAAATGAGGTACAGTTATCTTGCTCGTAGAAATGTACTTTTTCAATATTATGCTTGATTATTTCATTACTAGTATTCTTTTCCTCATCACAGGCCGTAGCTGTTGGCACCAGTCCTTTATTATGTCTTTTAACTTTTAAATTATCCATAGTAACATTTTTCATAATATCTGGACTACCAAATATCGCCTCATCCAAATAAGAACAGTAACTATTGCTTCTTTCACTAACTAAATTATTATTTAAACCTACAGGAATATTTACACATGGTTTTACTCCATTTTTATGGGTATTATATGACTTATTATCGTTTTCTTCTAAGTAATTCTGATAAAGCTGATTATTATTCAGCGGTATGGATGACGTAGTAGACTTTCTTTTTAGTTTTCGTATTTTTATGTACAAGCTAATAATGAATTTGAATTTAAGAATGTAGGCGACGGCTTCGGTGACGCTAGCTGAACCACTCTTTTTATTTTTATTATGAGTTAAACATATATTATTTGGCGGGCACGATCCATATGTAAAATCTGTAAAAAGAACATTGCTTTAAATTACAAATTAATTACCATGAAAACTTTAATTTTATAAATTTATTTTTTTAAAAAGACCACACCCTCAAGGGAATAAATCTTGCAATACAGGAGACTTTAGAAACATAATTTGACAGAGACAAATTACACTCAAACTTAGAACAACAGTTTCAGGATTACACAGAGTATTGTCTTGAGTAGGAATCGAGCCCATGACACTGGCCACGCCAACTGTGCAATCAATTATTACCACGTTATTGATAAAGATGCTATATGTTGACACCTCTTCGTCTCCAGAGGGTGATCTAGAAGACGATTAATGGACTGACAAAAGCAGATAACATCACTGCAAGAGAAGAAAATATCGAAATAAATTCTAATATAAACCCAGCGATATAGTTGACCAATTTCTCATTTATGGTACTGGTGACCAACCTTGTAATAAATGTACATGTATTGAGAACTTTTTTTTTCACATAATTGTTATATTATATTTGCGGTTCCCGCCAAATTTTTTGGGCAGAGGTATTGAGGACCTTGAAAATGCAATTTATACGCTTACATTTGAACGCTTGGCTTTGAATTCGATGACGATTCTGATTTGCAACCCAAAAAGAGCTTACGCGATAGATACGCCGCGTACCTGTACGTATTTGTCACATATCTTGAAGTGAAGTGTGCCTGACGAATACGCATAAGTATCCATTACAGCACTCGCTTAAGCTCTTTTTCTAACTTGAACAGAATGAGACATACGTTCATTTTGCTTTTATAGTTAAATAAATGAATAATAAATACTTACAAATATATAATAAATACAAAAGTAATTGATGACTAATTAAACTATTTATTATACAAAAGTTCAACTTAAAACAGACTAAAACGACATATACTGGATGCTGAACCTAATTTTACAATGCTACCTATTATTCGTTATGAAAATTTTCGTAGAAGAATATTATTTAATATAGATTATTATAACATAATGATTTCTAATGTTTACGCGAGTGTTACATGACATTTGAAATGAAACTACTTTTACGGATTCTACGCGTTTGTATTTGTACCGTATAAAATATTAAATTTTAACCCACATTTTAATACAAAATTAATACAAATTAATTGCCAGTACAAAAAAATCGGGTAATGTCATTACCCGATTATTGGACGTAAGACACCTCAGTCTTCCCGTGACCATGATCAGTGTAAAGTGTTCGAAACGGCGGGAAATTAAAAATCAAATACAAACGCGATAGAAACCGTAAAAGTAGTTTTATTTCAAATATTATAATATTGTCTATATTATAATATTTGAAATAAAACTACTTTATAACAAGCAAGCAAAAGTCCTAATCCTATTTCCGAACTAATGAACTAATGATTATGTATCCCCTTACTATTAAGAAAAGAAGCATCATAAATAAAAAAGTTATAACATCCATAAAAATATATATTATGTTGGTTTGAACACATTATTTTCCGAATACAGTAAAACTACAACATTTGCCAAAACTCGAACCTGAAACTCTACAATTGCGATTGGCATCTAGTGTCACAAGCTACTAGGTCAACAAGGGCAGATAAAAATAATCGGCAATAGGTATAAAATAAAAAGTATTGACTGTACGTGTGACGTAATGAATTAAGCGGTGACTTCCCATATCAAGGGCCGTGAGATCGATGCCCACGTAAAACAATTTTTGTGTGGGATCATCAAATGGTTGTTCTAATAAAGTGCCTCCTTGGTCTAATATAGACGTGGGCAAAGGCGCATCAACGAGGCCCCTTTTGTTTTTTGCCCTTTGTTTTGTTGCTAAAGAGGTTTCGCGAGGTCCCTTTAAAAGCGAGGCCGTGGGCGTAGGCCCACTTCGCCGTAGTCAAAATATCATCTTGAAGAAAAAATATACTTTGGAAAGAAACTATTTTTATGGATTTTATTGCGTTTGTATTTGCATTTTACTTTTTCGTTTCCAACATATTTCGGCATTCAATGTGACGGGAGAGAAGGTTGAAAAGACTTTGAAAGATCATCGTCATCTTCTCACCTCATAAAAGTCCTAAAACTAGGCTTAAGCCTCCTCTACAGTGAGGAATTAACCTACTATATCATGCTGGTCAGACGAGTTAGTAAAAAATGTAACATGTTATTTGATTGTGTAACTTGGTCGTCTCTTATCCATGGGTAAGAAAGGTGATAGTGAATGAAATTCTTATCACACGGATCAAAAAGTTTGAAAAATTAGGAAAGTAAAAATCAAATATCATCTCAGCTCATGTTGAGCTCGAGCCTCCTTCATAATGGGAGGGAAATTGAACTACTATACCACGTTGGACGGACGTGTTGGTATAGGGTTTTGTTTCCAGTTTTCCTTCTCTTGCACAGATGTTATATGCGTTTTATATCCCTTAGTCGTCTCCTACGATCACCCACGGGTAACATTAGATTTGAAATAAAACTACTTATACGTATTCTAAAGCGTTTGTATTTGATTTTTGATTTCCTGACGTTTCGAACACTAATCTTTACAGTAATCATGGTTACGGGAGGACTGGTCTGCCCGTGATCTTCGGGAAATCAAAAAAAAAAAATACAAACGCGATAGAATCCGTAAAAGTAGTTTTATTTCAAATGTGTAATACTCGCGTGAATATCAGAAACCATTATGTAAACATTAAATATCAAAGGTTACTTACTATGAGTATTGCATGAAGGGCATGGTGTTAGCAATGGTGAATAATCTGTCAGCAAATGAGATGCGCTTGTTGTCCGACAAAAGTTGTTGCTATTCCACGTAGTATCGGTATATGGAATCGAATCGCATACACTGCCTGTTGAAGGTTCGCATTTACGTGACTCGCGGAGAGAGAAGAATGTTAGAGTGACTATTGCCTGTTGAAAATTAAAAATAATAATTCAATTGTGTTATGATCAAATGAAGAATAGAAATTGACATCACGTTCTCACTTTGCTGGATGTCGAAAAATACTACTAAATGAACTGCTCCTAGATCCTGTAAGTTCATTTAGTAATTTGTAAAATATATAATAGCTGTGTGGTAGCGGCTACGAATACTACCAACTCTTAGTTTGCTCGTGGATGTCGTTAAAGACGACTAAAAGCCTTATAACGACCTGGACCAACACCAGCTGATGCCGTTTAGTCAACAATTACATTCCCAAGTAGAGTTGATGTCTGGGGCCGGTCATAAAACTATGGCCAATAACTTTTACAATATGTACTATGAAAGAAGAGTATATTAATATCAATAACAAATATAATATGTATCCCAATATACAAAAATATCAATATGTAGAGCCGATGTAGAGAGATTTTAGCCGAGATGGAAGGTACACCACTGATATAGAGCGAAGAGTGAATGCGGGAAATAGAGTGAATGGAGCGTTGGGGCAACTTCTCGGTAGCCACCACCTCAGCCAGAAGGCACGTGTAGCAATACATAACGCAGTGCTTGTCCCAACATTACTGTATGGAAGCGAGAGTTGGGTATGCAGAAAAGAGTATGAGAGAAATGCGATCTCTACGGAAAATATGTGGAGTTAGGCTGATCGATCGCATTCATAACGACGACGTAAAAGTGCGAGTAGGTATGAAAGAGAGTTTCGGTGTAAAGATGCGAAAGGGAATGCTCCGATGGTTCGGACATGTGGAAAGAATGCCGAACGAACGTCTGGTTAAGAAGATATACAATGCGAAAGTGGAAGGATGTATGTACCGGGGGAGACCGAGACTCACCTACCTAGACCAGATTGGTCACGTGCTGAAAGAAGGTGGAGTCAAGAGTCCGGCGAGCGTGTATGAAGAGAATTATGAATGTTGAGGAAGCGATTGAAGTATGCTAAGATAGAGTTCTCTGGCACTCTGTTCTCTCTGCCTACCCTGCAAGGGACATGACGTGATGGTATGTATGTATGTATGTATGTGTATGTTAATATGTATCCCAATTATTTGGGGTCGATACAATTATCGACCCCAAATAATTGGGATAAGAGTAGGAGAATGATAATGAGCATATAGTAGTAGTTTTGAATTACAGCTGCTGATTCTCATATTAACACATATAACATGAGTCTTCTTCGAAAATTGATAACTGGTAGATTAATCAGATTAACCCAAGCGCGTATCCAATCTTCGAAAAAGATTGTGGTCACAGCCACCTGAAAATCGACCAAGAGCGATATACGTATAAACTTGATCATGATCGATAGAATCGTGCGTAATTGCGAATGCAGCAAAGTAACCACTTACCTCGTTGCGTTCCAAATCACTTACGATTCATTATTTATATTTTTGTTTTATTAAGATATTGGTTTTATCAGCTTAACGATCGTATCGATCTCAAAAGACCATGGAAGTATCACATCATAAGTCTATTTGGGTTGTAAACATGATCATCAAGCCATAGCGATGGCTCCGTGCTTGGGTTAACTTTTTTTTGAGGGATAGACCCACTATGCCATCTGTGCAGTCATTTGGATTTATATTTACGTTGTGATACTATATATTTGCGATCAAAAACTTGAATTTATTGTGATCCTAGACTCCGTATGTTGCATAATATCTGGATGACAGAGCTTGCGCTCGGTATTTTCTTTTTAGTTGTTTTGAAGATATAATTAAATATAATAAAAATTATTAATGAAATACATAATAATAAAAAAATTAAAAAGTCAAAAATTAATCAATAAGAGAAACAGGATCCGAATCGGCCTCGATTAGATTGCTCGATGATCCTATTGAGGTCTTAAATGACAGCGTCAAAATTTGCCTTCATATTTTAATAGTTGTCAGCCAACGCAAAATTATATTTTTTACATACATACATATCATCACGCCATATACCTTGCAGGTTAGGCAGAGAGAATTATATTTTTTCATTGCCTGAAAATATTGACAAAACAATATTTTCTACAAATGAAACTTAGCTAGATCGCTTAGTCGTCTCCGGAACTCTAAAAGCGTTCAGGGGCGCGGAACTCTAAAAGCGTTCAATTTCAAATTTCAAGCAAATTGTTGGTGCCGTTGCAGAGATTCAGAATATATATATATATATATATATATATATATATATATATATATATATATATATATATACAAGAATTGCTCTTTTAAAGATATTAGATAGATTAGATATTCAATCTTAAATCTTAGTGTTTAAAAGCGTCATTCTAATCATTATGGTGGCATTTTGTCTAAAATGAGCGGAAAAAATGCCGAATAGTGAAACCTTCTTTTTCTAGTATAGTGAATTCTAACTAGTATTATAAATGTAAAACTAAGTTAATACGTTAATTTAAAAAAATCTTTCACCAACGGAATGCTATGTTTTCAGCGAGTAACATATATATGGCTATATTTTATCCCCTTATTCCCACGTGAACGGGATCCACATGAGTGAAACCGCAGGAATTTGCTAGTATGATGTTAAAATGGTTTACAATTGTTTTTGATTCCCACCAAAATACCCAGAAGATACCATTAACACTGTGGCCATAGTACTGTTGAAGTCAATGCTTGGATTTACTGAAGAACACTCTGACAATTTGTGAAAAAAAATATAATTCGTTACTGGCAATAATGGGCTTGTATTAGTAATTGATTATCAAAAAAAAAGAAGAAGAAAATACCATAGTGAAGCACGCGCCAGCACAAAGCGTAGCGCATAGAGGAAAGCCATACCGCTGGGTCAACGCGCCACCAAGCGCTGGACCTAACACCTCTCCCAGTGAGTAACAGCACGACCATACACCGGCGACAGCACTGTACGTTGCTAACGCTTCTGGACAACCACCCTCGTAACTGGAATAACGAATTGTATCTTAATTATAACTTATTCACAAATGAAAAATTATTGACAATCTTGGGACTTGAAACCACATATTTTGGAAATCTATTCCAATCGTCTTACCAGTTAAACGAGCGTGGGGGTTACATTTGACAATCAAATTTTCGCTCGTATTGTTATCTTTACGGGAAACGTTTTAAACGCCATCTATCGAACAACGTTTACACATTGTTCCGATTTAATACTCTAAATTTTCATATAGATCACCAATTATTTAAATCATTGAAATTTAGCATTTAACACGCTAGGTTATTTATAAAAACTTATTTATGCCGATTTAATACTCTATCATTTAGTTTAAAATTATATTAAACGATTGTATTTTAGTTCTGGTATATTATAATTATTATAGAAGTGAAACTTTTCGAAGGCCTTTGAAGTTCTGCTTCTCAAGCCTATTGTAAGAGGCAAAGTAGTGAGGGCAAACATTGTGTCGGGTAGAATGGGAGTGATATCACGCTTGCCTTCGGATATCGGAGTATGAGACATAGGCCCTTCTCGCGTTTAAATAAATAAATGATAAATACATATAATCTAACTCATCATTTGCCTGCCCTCATCCCACGCTAAGTGGGGTCGGCACAACACGTTCTTACCTTCCACAATCTTCTATCAGCCGTCATATCTGCACTCACAACTTTCATACACATATCCTCGTTTACACAATCCATTCATCTTTTTTTGGATCTCCCACGACTCTTACGCCCATCCACAAGCATATTGGTAACCCTCCTTGTCACATGCCTTTCATCCCTCCTCATCACATGTCCATACCAAGACAATCTCTCGCTCCTACACTTCTCTATCACTGGTGCTACTTTTAAACTTCCCCTAATATACTCATTTCGTATCTTATCTAGTCTTGTCACCCCACACATCCATCTTAATATACGCATCTCAGTAGCATGCAATCGTCTCTCATCCGTCTTTTTCAATGCCCAACATTCAGATCCATACAAAACGACAGGTCTAATGACACTGTTGTAGATTTTCCCCTTAAGTTTAAAGGGCATCCGCGCGTCACATATTGTGCCCGAAACCTGTCACCATTTCATCCAGCCTGCATTCATTCTCCTACTAACTTCCCGGTCAATATTGCCGTCATTTTGGAGAAGCGAGCCTAAGTACTTAAAATCGGAGCAGACCGGTAGGGATACCCCATCTAAGGCAATGTGAGAGAATTGGGAAGAGCCACCGAAGTTACAGAACAAATGTTCAGCTTTGGTACGGCTGATCTTAAGGCCAACTCTTTCCAACCTCTCCTGCCATTTTTCCAGTCTGCTCTGTACCTCAGCTGCGTCCTCCCCGACGAGAACAATGTCATCTGCAATTACATATAATCTAACTATCCTTTTTAATGCAAGTGTAGTTTTTAAGGTAAGTGTTACTATCACTCATTAACCTTTGCAATACCAAGAGTACAGCCAAGCCATGGCCTACCAAGTAAAATCCATCTAGAAATTTGATTTACTGATTCTCTCGCTCATCGAACGAAGTGCAAGAGCATACTGCTCAGGCGTTAATTTTCTGTGTAAGTCTATTTGCTATCCCGGACGGACCGACCCGCGGCTGTAGACCAAGAACTGTCAAAAGCGTGGTCCTACCATTACGGTACTAGAGTACGCAGTATGCAATACTAGGTATTGCTTTAATTGATGAATAGTTAAAATGTTTACCTACATATAACATTAAAGTTTCATTTCTATCGTAGGTATTTACGGTATATCTTGGCTAGCTTTTTTAAATGACTTCAAGAAAACGGAAGAGGTTCTTAATTCGAATGAATTTTTTTTTTAATGTTTGGTACCTCATAACTGTCAACTGGGTGAACCGATTTTGATGATTCTATTTTTATTTGAAAGCTGGGGCTCCCCGTGTGATCCCATTGGAATTTAATCCACTGGTTACTATTTGAAGTCGGTGTTCTTATTGTTAAAATTTTGATTATTCATTTTTTATTAATAAAGATAGCTGATATGCAATACTCACATAGAGCTTGTGAGAACTCCTTGAAAGGTTGGCAACAGTGTTAATGCGACAGATATACCCAATATTGATAATGCCACCAAATCTAACCAGAGGTCTCTGAAAATAGACAGGATAATTAAATTAGAGTAATCAAAGAACATAATTTCACTCTGCTGCTATATATGAAAAATGGGAACATGAGTACACACAAGTCGGGTATCTATAGATGCCGTCATCATCAGAGCTCATATATATCTCACTGTTGGGCTCGAGCCTCCTCCAAAATGGGAGGGACCTCCATAATGACAGGGAAATTAATCTACTATACCAAGCTGGTCAGACGTGTTGGTATAGGGTTTCGTTTCGAGTTTTACTTCTCTTGCATAGATGTTATATTTCTTAGTCGTCTTTTACGATCATCCACGAGTAAAATATAAGGTGGTGAATTGTATTGTTACTCTGTTAGCACACGGACAATATACTTTGCGTAATAATAAGAGGCCAGGAAAAATTATATAGTTATATATTTTTCTAAAAGGCTACATATACACTGTACATATGTAGATACAAACTTGTAATTAGGAGTCAAATTACTACCAAACTCGGAAAAACGATTTGTGGATTGCAAAAAGTATTATCCTGCTATAAATCGAACCGATAACACTTAGCAAGATAGTTCGGTATTTTAACTACACCAACATTTGTGCAGTAAGACAGCATTTAGGAATTATCTGCATAATAAATATATATTGAGGTTGTGTATCTTTATCAAAAGTAGCTAGTAACTAGCAAGTGCATTATGTATCTATGAATTACAAGTCCGCTCGTATATTCGCGATGATTTTACAAATCGTGGTGATTTTTGAAAATTCACACTAATGGGTAACAAATTTTTAAAGCTGTTTTTTTTTACAATTTAGTTCTGTTGCAGCGATGTTAACTCTTTGGTTTTCTAATAAATGGCGCTGGTAGTATAAAAAACATCTATCCAATGAATACAAAATTGTTAATGTGTTTATTATTTTAGTTTTTTTTTAATGGTTATAAAATGCTCAAGTTTTGCGATAGTGTGTGACAAGTACTAAAACACAAGATTAAAACTTATTAAGATTATATATATATATATATATATATATATATATATATATATATATATATATATATATATATATATATATATATATATATATATATATATAAGATTAAAACTTATTAAGATTATATATATATATATATACATACATACATACATATCATCACGCCATATCCCTTGCAGGGTAGGCAGAGAGAACAGAGTGCCAGAGAACTCTATCTCTGCATACTTCACTCGCTTCCTCAGCATTTATAATTCTCTTCATACACGCTTGCCGGTTTCGGAGACTCTTGACTCCACCTTCCTTTAGTACATGACCGATCTGGTCTAGGTAGGTTAGTCTCGGTCTCCCTCGGTACCCTACATCCTTCCACTTTCGCATTGTATATCTTCTTAACCAGACGTTCGTTCAGCATTCTTTCCACATGTCCGAACCATCGGAGCATGCCCTTTCGCATCTTTACACCAATACTCTCTTTCATACCTACTCGCTCTCTTACGTCGTCGTTACGAATGCGGTCGGTCAGCCTAACTCCACAGATTTTCCGCAGAGATTGCATTTCGACCGCATTAATTTTACTTTCATACTCTTTTCTGCATACCCAACTCTCGCTTCCATACAGTAATGTTGGGACAAGCACTGCGTTATGTATTGCTACACGTGCCTTCTGGCTGAGGTGGTGGCTGCCGAGAAGTTGCCCCAACGCTCCGTTCACTCTATTTCCCGCATTCACTCTTCGCTCTATATCAGTGGTGTACCTTCCATCTCGGCTAAATCCACATCCAAGATATACAAATTCATCCACTTGCTCTAGTATATCATTACCTATTGTTACTCTTACATCTGTTCTGGCTTCGTCTCTTTCAAAGACCATTATTTTGGTTTTGCTCACATTCACGCGTAGACCCCTTTTCTTACAATCTTCTGTCATTGTGTCGACTAGGGTCTGCAGGTCAGTCGCTGACTGTGCCAGCAAGACTGCATCATCTGCATAAAGCAGAGCAGTGACCACTGAGTCTATATATATATATATATATATATATATATATATATATATATATGTATATATATATATATATATATATATATATATATATATATATATATATATGTATATATATATATATATATATATATATATCTGTATATATATATATATATATAATTAGGATACTAAAGTAGATATGTAATTATGTGTATCGCCGAGCTATTTACCTTGGTAAGTTTGGTATGAATGGGCACGGCCCAAGCAGTAGCAATCCTGCAGTAGATAGGAACAGACCCCACACCATCATACACCAATGGTTATGTACCCTGGAATATAGTACATAGTATTAAATACTTGTTAAACTAGACCTTAATATTAAGAATTTATTATTTCTGTGCCTATTTATAATGAGAGCGAGTAGGTATGAAAGAGAGTAATGGTGTAAAGATGCAAAAGGGAATGCTCTGATGGTTCGGACATGTGGAAAGAATGCCGAACGAACGTCTGATTAAGAAGATATACAATGCGAAAGTGAAAGGATGTAGGTACCGGGGGAGACCGAGACTAACCTACCTAGACCAGATCAGTCATGTACTGAAGGAAGGTGGAGTCAAGAGTCTCCGAAACCGGCGAGCGTGTATGAAGAGAATTATGAATGTTGAGAAATCGAGTGAAGTATGCAAGGATAGAGTTCTCTGGCACTCTGTTCCCTCTGCCTACCCTGCAAGGGACATGACGTGATGGTATGTATTATTTATAATGTATTTGGAAAGATGTTCTTACTAATAGAGATATATGTACATATATCAGTTATTTCAATCAAAAACCATACCTATTAAAAAAAAATAGTTAAATAAATCTTACCGATCCGCTACCCATCCCCAAATTGGGCTAAAAATTCCATAGAGACTGGAAAACAACAGAAATATCAGTCCAATCTGTTCTGTTGATAGACCAAATTGACGCAAATGTGGCTCCAAAGTGGGATCAAGGAAAGCCCAGGTGTTCGACATTATTACTATCACCAATCCCGTAATAATAATTGAAGGGATCTTAAACAGACCGATTATAGAAGCTGTCTTAGATCCTGAAACATATTCTGAAAAAAAAATTGAGAACATTTAATGTATAGGCCGTCATTTTATTTTATTAGCTGTAGATATTTTGTTGTTAAATATCGGCGCATTATATTTGTAATATATGTTTTTTTAATATTATTTAAATTTATTCCATATTTTTAAATGTATTTCTTTTTAAAAAACAGACCTGCCTTTTCTGTTGAATGTTTAAAACATTTGAAATAAAACTATTTTTACGGTTTCTATCGCGTTTGTATTAGATTTTTAATTTCCCGCCGTTTCTAACACTTTACAGCGTTCATGGTCACGGGAGGACGGAAGCAGGAATCTTCCCATGACCGCGATAGAATCCGTAAAAATAGTTTTATTTCATACAATAATATCGATCTATGTTCTGTCATTCAGATATTATATATATGTAAATCATCATCATCATCACAGCCCATATATGTCCCACTGTGGGGCTCGGGCCTCCTCCATTATGGAAGGATAATTGACCTAATATACCGCACTGGTCAGACGTGTTGGTATAGAGTTATGTTTCGAGTTTTCCTTCTCTCGCATAGACGTTATATGCGTTTTATATCCCTTAGTCGTCTCGTAAGATCACCCACGGGTAAGATAAGGAATGGTGAATTGCATTCTTACTCTGTCACCACACAGAAAGTATAAAATAGTATATGTAAATAAAGTATGAAAAAAACATATTAAGCTGGAAATATTACACTCACCATCACAATCAGTAAGTAAGAAGAAGTTGATAGGTACTGTGAACACCATAATCACTCCAAGTGTGTAAAACGGTAGACCGAAGCCCCCTATCTACCTAAAACATTTACATATTTCAACACTCAAACTCAGACATATCTATATTGAACATTGTTGATGATCTAAAGAACCATTCTTATCTTTGCCGTATGGTACTTGAAAGAACAAAAGTGTCCTTACGGGCTAAAATTCAAGTTTAGTATACCAATCACCTATTTAGATGGCTGGTATGTATTTACCTAGAATAAATTACTGAAATTTAGCATTTAATATGCTTAATTATTTTAAAAAACCCGATTACGAAACGAAAAATGATGTCACGGTTCGGACTCGCACCTAGGACATTCAAATCTCGCTTCGTATCATATTTTACGTCTTTAAGGTGACATGTTGCTAAATTTCAGTAATTTAAATAACAAGGTTGTGTCATCGTTTAATACAATTCTAACTGCAAAGTTTGAAGTATTAAGCCTATAAAATGTGTAAACAATGTCAGCTAGATGGCACACGTCACCTTAAAGACGTAAAATATGATACGAAGCGAGATTTGAATGTCCTACAATAGTTCACGGTGGTGTAAGGGGCAGCACGATTGGGCCGGACTCCCAATAGGTGCGGGTTCGAACCCCGTTTGTGACATCATTTTTCGTTTCGTAATTGAGTTACTATAAAATTACCTAGACTAATTAATTACAATAATACACAATTACCGAGTATAAAAGTCCTCCAATGGCAGGTCCTACAGACATTCCGAGTCCTATGAAAGTCTCAAGGATGCCCAGTACGGAACCGATACTCTCAGGAAAAGCGTTCACTACAAATACATAGCTCGCGGTGGAGTATGCACTAGCGCCCAAAGCTTCAAGGCCGCGAACCACAAAGCAGAGACTTGTAAACATAACAGTATCTTCTATCATTGCTAGAGTACTGAAAGAGAAACATTTAGTGCTAAATTTATTATTATCACAGATATACGGGTTTATTACTGCGATATATGAACCTATAACGGAAAAATACTTGTAAAATATCACATTTCTTTAATTGTCCATTCATCGTCTCATCTCATAAACTGCCCACTATTGAACTCGAGCCCTCTCCACAATAGGACATTGAATTACTAAAATCGCACTGGTTAGATGGGTTAGTATAGCGTTTTATTTCAAATTTTCCTGCTCTTACTTAGATATAATATGCATATTATATGCCTTAGTCGAATTTTACGTTATCCACGGGCAGTATAGATAGTGGTGAATTGTATTCTTACTCCGTCAAAATTGGGAAGTTGTCTATGGATATTGTATCTTCGTATTCCATACCATATTAAGCAAACATGCTTCGCTTTCCTATTACAGGACCGGAAAGCGTAGAAAGGCCGTATATGTATGCCGGAGCGTCACCGCACCACTCTTGCCAGCCGTAGTTCTTAGGTATATCACTGACTGCCGTCTATGCAATAGCATCAATAAACATAGGTATATATATTTACCCATTATCCAAAAGTGAATATAAGATTTTGAGTATTTTCTTTCGACTATCATGAGACAGAAAATTATCTACAGTCAATTGTTTAGTGCTGGGTATTACTTTTAGGATTATGGAACGCAATATAATCAATGTTTATAATGTACGATTCGAATATTTACGTGATTATGGATTGGTTCATCATCGTATCTGTTGAGAAAGGGCACTGGCACCTGTGATATAAAGCTTACATTTTTTTTTATTGCTTATGGTGGCAAAAGAGAAAGCAGCACACCTGATGGTAAGTTTTACTGCCGCAAACCCCAAACCCACCCAGTTGAGCTTCCGGCTCTCTCGCTCACTGAACGAAGCGCAATAGCACATTGCAATTACTCAGACGTCGATTTTCTGCGAGATTGTAGTACTACCCCGGACGGACCAGCCCGCGGCTGTATACAGAGAACTGTCAACAACGTGGTCCTCCCACAAGAAAATGTTTATTGGTACAGGTGCCAACGGATTATTAAATGACTAAATTGATCTGTGTCCAATTTAATGTGATATCTTTATAATCTGTGATGATTTTTGTGCAAATAAATATTATTATTATTATGGTATTATCTAAAGCATTTTTTTTTTAATTATTTATATGCTCTAAGCTTATTTTAGAGAGAAAGGTTTTCAAAACAAATTCTTCAGAGAAAAATCTATCCACCGGATTGTAGGTTGTTTTGTGCCTATACATGTACATTATAACATATTGTGTTTAATTAATTATTATGTTATCAATATATAACAACGATACTATTTTATCAGAGTCTACTTATATTTCGATTGGTATAATAGTGGATGTTTAATAAATGTAATAACTTGTTTTTGTAATACACAAACATCATCATCATCATCATCACAGCCCATATATGTCCCACTGTTGGGCTCGGGACTGCTCCATAATGGGAGGGAAATTAACCTACTATACCACGCTGATGAAACGTGATGGTATAGGCTTTTGTTTCGAGTTTTCCTTCTCTTGCATAGATGTTATATGCGTTTTATATCCCTTAGTCGTCTCGTACGATCACCCACGGGTAAGATAGGTGGTAGTGAATTGTATTCTTACTCCGTCACCACACGGATTAGTAATACACAATATCTATTACAAATTTAAATTAATCATGTAATAAATAAAGGGACTGCCTCTAGAGCCTTTTGCTGAGAATAACGATATTAAAACAATAATGGAAGATTTTTTTTAATATAAAAATAAGAGGTATGTTCCAAATTTAAAATAATCAAGTAAATTAATCTAAGACTAAAGGCGCTGTAGAGGCTTTTGGCGGGAATATGAAAACGTTATGTGCAATGCTACCAGCATTATATTATATTCAATATCTTAGCGTTTCAAGGCCTTCTTTTAAATAATTTTGATGGCATTTTATGGTATTTGATGTGTAGGAACTGTTAGAGTATAGTGAATATGGTATAAAAGTTTTTTACAAATGTTTTCCTTTTCACCAAAATTCCCAGATGATACCATTAACGATATGGCCATAGCACTGTTGAAGGTGACTCTTTGAATTACTGACGGACAACGACTAATACAAAGAAACTAAAGACGTGGAAAAACTGATAATTTGTAAAAAATATTTTAACTCCACACTGGCAACAATGGCTCGTATAAATAGCTGATTGCTAAAACAAAAAAGACGAAAGCAGCTATAAAAAGAATGATGAATAATGCCTGGCACTTTAAGCCCCCAATGCGTATGCGACTGCATTGGTTGGCAATTTATTGCTTTGTAACTTTTTCGTAAAATAGGACCACTATTTAGGCAGATAAATACTTGTTAATTTAAAACTAAGAATAAAATTGTTTTGTAACTACTTACCCGAATAACACATTACAAACTCCGGCAAGGAACATCCCCCCAGTAAACAAAAACTTTGCACCCACCACTGGTAACTATAATAAAAAAAAACAACGTAAAATGTATTTCTGTTTTTTATAGGAGATCACCTTCTACGAATAGCTGGAATATATATTTCTGTTTAATAAAAAAGATCACCTTCTGCAAACGTTGAATCAGCTTGCCGACAAACATTTGTTCAACATGTAGAATTAAAAAATCAATGTTATTTTAATTATGCAATAATAATATCTACGTAATTCACCATTCTCCTACTGTTATCCCAATTACTTGCAGTCGATACAATATGTACTCTTCTTTCATAGGACATATTGTAAAAGTTATTGGCAATAGTTTTATGACCGGCCGCCTGTCAGACGTCAACCCTCCTTGGGAATGTAATTGTTGACCAAACGCCATGAGATGGAGTTGGCCCAAGTCGTTATAAGGCTCTTAGTCGTCTTTTACGACATCCACGAGCAAAGGATGTTGGTAGTATTCGTAGCCGCTACCACACAGCAGAATATGTAAATAATTATACATAATTATATAATATAATTATTTGATAGTTTTAAAATTTCCTTTTTTTGATGTAGGTATTATAGAAGTTTTGAACAGAATTATTGATTTTTACACATTATATACGTATGTATATTAGAATTTAAAACAATTCATCAACATTATTTCTGTAATTATATGTTGTCGAAATTTTATAAATTGCTTATGTTGAATTACACTATTGAATTGGGAAAACATGTAATAATGGTTGTCATTATTAATTTAATAAATAAATAAAAGAATGTTTAATTTTTTTCTCCGAGCGGTAACAAGAAGCGCTTGTCTTTTCAGGTGATGTGTGTTAATCGCTGCAATTAAGAATGAGTTTCTTTCACATAAGCCATTATATTTTTTAGTTTCAATTTTTCTGTAGCCTCTTCTCAAATATCTAAGTATCTCTTTAGGGATAAAATTGCGAGATAATTAAAAAAAATACTTACAAATTTCCCGAATAGTGGCGATGTGAGAAACATAACAACAGCGTAAAAGCTGAAGACCATGCCGCACATAGTTTCTGATAGTCCCTTGAGACCTGCTTCTCTAGGGAAGAATGGCGCCATGACGCTCATTGAACAAAAACTCATGAAGTCTACGAGAGCTAATGATGCTAATGTTAGCCTCTGTCGCCGCGACAAGTGGCGTACAGCACCTGGTTGCAATCGGGTTTGAGTGCGAACCAACCTGCAAATTACAAAATTAAGAAATTTATCTTGTATGTGTATCGTTCTCTATGAAACCGCTGTATAATCTTGTGATTTAGTAAACTTTTCTTGTCACTATATACGTCTTGTAGTAATAAGTAGTAATAAGTCATCCCGTGACCATGAACATTGTAAACTATTCGAAACGTTAGAAAATTCAAAATACAAACTATTTTCTATTTATTCAAAATCAAAGACACTATTGTGTTAGGACCACGCTATGGACAGTTCTCTGTCTACAACCGCGGGCCAGTCCGTCCGGTGTATTACCATACTCTCGCAGAAGATCGACGTCGATCGACGAGCCCAACTAGGGTGGGTTTAGGAGTTGTATTGGTAGGCAGCGGCCTAGCTATACCCTTGGTATTGCAAAGGTCCATGGGCGGCAGTTACACTTACCATCAAGTGTGCTGTTTGCTCGTTTGCCACCACAAGCAATAAAACAAAAAAAACAAACACTTTAGAATCCGTAAAAATAGTTTTATTTCAAATGTGTAATACTTCGCGTAAGCATCAAAAATCATTGTCTTGTAATAAATTAAACTTTCCTTCAATACGAGTATTATAACTAATATGAGAAGTAAGCAGGAATCATAGTTGCATATGAGGAGATAGAGAAGAGAAACGTCGAAATATAACTTTATGCTAAGCAATATAACACAGTAGAGCTGAGGTGTCTAATTTAATTTTGCAGAGGGCCATATATTAAACATTGAATTCGTAGGCGGACCAGATTGCCGGGTGGGTCACTGAACATAAAGATCGGGTACTGGTGGCCCGCTCGCACGGCGAAGAGAGGAGTTTGCATGGTGGGTCTATGGGGTCACGCGCCGCCTCTTACGTCACCTCGGACCGATTTGGCGGGGCGAGACCACCGCAAAAAAAAACAGAGGCGGACCAGATTGAAAATAAAAAAAATAACTTTATATTGTTAAGGAAGGTTCTAGACTAGACTCGAAGCGTGGAAGATCATTCTCTACAAAAATAATACGATATTCCGCTTGCTACTAAGAGATGGCGTTACTATTTTTCTCTCTCGCTTGTCTAGGCACGCGCTGCCCTCACCGAAGTCAAAGATTGGGTACCGGTGGCCCGCTCGCACGGCGAAGAGAGGAGTTTTACGGTGGGTCTATGGGATCACGCGCCGCCTTTCCGTCACCCCGGACCGATTTGGCGGGGCGAGACGCATCCATAGTCAACCAAAAAAAAAAAATTAATTACATCCAGAGATTCATAGCTGATTTTAAGATAAATTGTTCATGTGCCGTGTACTTACTCGATATGGCTAAATATGATATTAAATCTTATCATCATTTACTACATGATAGGGACACAGAAACGTGTATTTATTTATAAAGCATTTATAAATATATCTATGTTAAACGTTCATTGATAATTTTAATATGTTGTTTTTTTTTTTATAAAAAACAAAACCAAGCGTGAGACAACATTCCCCGTGAGGGTGAGCAACTTAGTAGTGGCCAGACACATTATTGACAGTTTACTGTCTGCAGCCGCGGTCCTGTCCGTTCGTAGTACCACACTCTGGGAGAAAATCGACGCCTGAGCAGTGGTAATGTGCTGCTGCGATTCGTACGGTGAGCGAGAGAGCCGGCAGCCCAACTTTCTGGGTGGGTTTAGGGTTTTCATTGGTAGGCAATGGCCCTGTACCCCAGGTATAGCTAAGGTTCATGGGGGGCAGTAACACTAACCATCAGGTGTGCTCGTTTGCCACCTTAAGCAATAAAAAATAAAAAATCTATCCACACAATCACTACTATTGTACATGTGCACTGTTGGAAAGACACCACGTGTAATGTTGACAGAATAAGAATTGACAATTCACTATCTTGTGCATGGGTAGGTACCTATCGTAAAAGACGACTAAGAGATATAATATGAAAATAACATCTACGCAAGAGAAGGAAACTTCGAAAAAAAAAAGCATATAGCAATCCGTCTGACCAGCGTGGAGGTCAATTTTGCTCCTATTGTGAAGGAGACTCGGGCCCAGTAGAGTATATATGAGCTGAGTTTGTTGCTGTACAATCCCCTACTGGTCTAACAGCCAGGGAAGGGAAAGTAAAGTAAAAACACATTGTAGTCTTAAGTCTTGTCACACAGGTTGAGAGCCCTCAGCGCTCACCCACAGTCCGGGTAAAGTTGTCATAGCCATCTGCGGCTAACAACTAAGACACAAAAAAAAAAGTCTTGTCACCACAAGAGAAACTTTTATAGGATATCACATAGTATCATGTCGAAATGAAACCTCTGCCATATTCAAGTATGGCTCGCTGGTTTTTATTCTTTAAAGTTCGTTAACTTTACTATTAGCCACTTGTTTGCTTTATCAACATCTTGGTTCATATATGTCCTAGTGATGGGCTTGAGTTTGCTCCAAAATACGAGGGAAATTAACGTACTATATCACGCTGGTCAGATGGGTTGGCGCAAGGTTTTAATTCAAAATTTCCTTGTCTTGCATAAATGTTATATAAATATTGTTTCATTTATTCATCCTTCACAACACCCACCAGAAAGAAAAGGGCTGGTGCATTATATTTTTACTCTGAAATCGTTTAATATATAAATGAGGATTAAAATTTACCTACCATAGGAAGCTGGTTTGACTATAAGGTATAATTGAGTAAACGAGATTTTTAAACAAAATCTTATACGACTTATCGAGTTCTCTTGTAGAAATGATTTTATCTATTTCTGTCCTTTAGTTATTCCATACCTACAATATCCGTGATACGAAAAATACTTATTCCTAGCTCTGTTACTACATGGCAAGTCGAATTCATTAATTAAAATCGTATAATTTCATTCAGTAGTGGCACGTAATGCTTCCATTCTTTCGCTTCATCCAACCTTGTGTACATTATGAATGACCTAATGACGATGATATGGCTTCATGGAGGAACCATTAGCATACGATAATACGAGCACAAGGCGTAGGGCGTTGAACTCGTAGCAAATTCTCATCTGAATATATTTTGATTCTTTTAACAAAAAGTTTACGCACGGTTTGAATCTTTTAAAGGTTTCCAAATTCCTATGTGCATTTCGCGATTTGGAGGTTCATAAAAAAGGAAAATTGGGCGGTCCTCATTCATAAAGATTGATAACCTTTTGCCGACTTATAGCCAGGCTTCTTGAGAGGTCATTCTACAGTTCATTGCCTTCACGATACGTCCCCTGGTACATCGAAAACGAGGTGCACGAGGCTATTACATATCCCTTCCCTTAATTCCCTTGTATGACACTCAAGGAAGAAATTGATCATCCTCGTCATATAAAGCATTCTCAGTCCAAACGCACAACTACACGTCAAATAATTTGATTACATACCGTTCCCTTAGTATTCTAATTTCAGCACTGCCATCATCTGGAGGCCCACCAGACCAAGAATGAACACGACGTAGCCGCCCGGAATCAGGCAACGAGCGCTGCCCACCCCAAGTGGCGGCCAAATCACTCGCTTGTGTGGAAGTTTTCATTATATTACTACCAAAGTCAATAGTTTCCAAGGAATCATGTCCGGTCAACACACTAGGATTCACATTATAATCATTTCTTGTTTCACAATCTGATTGATTTAGCAACTGTGTCTTTTCATCGGCATCATCACAATCTCTTTCCATTTTGAAGGGTCAATTTCCGATCGAATGGCACGGTAAGCAGTACTAATATAGATTAAACTAACAACGTTGTAATAATAACCGATCATGTACAAATTATATTATCACGTGTCAATAGTACGAACGCGGCAACCACTACTGTTAACAATTAAAACCCAACCTCGCATGTATCAATTTATTATCGATATCTTATCAATAGCAAATAAAAATTTCCTGGATATAGTACACTTTCCAAGCCAAGTACGCGTTGAATCAGAACATCGAACGTAAGTTGGAGGCAAGTGTAATTGTTTAGTGATATTTATTTTTATATTTTAGAGGGTGGAACAATTTTGCGCGCAGAAATTCTCGATTTTAATAGTCATCGATTACCAAAACATATTAGGTGTATTGTCAACACACCATGTCTGTACTATTATATTATTCGGACCTTGTAGCAACTCGAGAAAATTTCTGTACCTTCAGGCGTTTCTTCTATACCTACTATTGCTATTAATCTAAAGGCTCACATTATAAGCTGCGTCCCTTAAGCTCGCCCGTAATCGTGGCGCTTAACGTAGCTGTGCCCTCGTTTACTTTATAGCTGACAAGTCAATTTAGCTTCCAGTCTGCCGTGTTGCCTAGGAAGAAAGTGGAAATATTCTTTTCCAACTCCTCTTTAATTTTTCTAATTAAATCTGTTCTGGATCCCAATTAAAAGTATCTCCCGAAACTAGCCGAGGGCTAAACCTCGGTGGCTACGGGGACTATAGTGGATTATGGCTTACAGAAGTTACAATGGCGGGATTGGGTACTAGGATTATTTCAAAATATATATATATATTGTCTACACATGGCTAAAAGATGAAATATATCTTCCTCGACTCATAATAAATATTCCAGTATTGTGCACGGACTTCCTCCAACTGAGAGAAATTATTCTACTATTCCAAGCTAGCTAGACGAATTGCCATAATGTATCTCATCCAACTGCAGAGCTTAAGCCTTTTCTTCAAGAGAAAGGAAATAGACCCAACTATATCACGCTGTTCAAACGACATATAGGATTTTATTTCGAGTTTACCTTCTCATGATAAGGTAAACTCGAAAAAAAAACTATTGATCTATTAGATCAATAGTATATTTCTTAGTTGTCTTTTACAATATCCACAGGGGCGAGGGTAGGATTGTGAATTGTAGAATTGCATTCCTATTTAGGTACCACAAAAAAAAAAAAAATACCGTTAATTAAATAATTTTCACCGTATGGTTATCGGTGAAGTATTAGAGTAAAAAAATATACAATCATAAATTCTTTCACCAAATAATGATATCTATCGTTATTTTATTTCATAAAATTTTATTATTTCATAAAATTGTAGCAATAACCTTTGTTAGGAATATATTACGAAGTTTGTTAAAGGTGGTGATAGTAGAATCGTTTGAAATATCCTATTTTCAATGGATAATAGATAGAACATACAATTAGAAAGAAAATCTAAAACCTTTAAGAACCTTTCATTATCTAGTAAATCTTCGTTCATATAACTTGTTAGTCACACAGTTTGGAGACGACGTCAAAACCGAAAACAGCCGACTAAAGTTTTCCATAATTAAATTTTCAGTATGAAATAATAAAATTTTGTTCACGAAATGGTGGACGAAAATACTCGCCCTAAAATACCCTAGTGAAATGTAGATATATTGCCGCCTTTTGTTTTGGGAGCAGACTGTAATATGGTCACACCGCAACCGATCCCTCCGGGGCGACAGAAGGGACGGCGCGACCCCATAGACTGCCGTACACGTACCTCTTTACGCTGTGCGGGCCACCGCAACCCCTTGTTAGTCATAGGTGGCCAGTTACGTAGGATCTGTCTATTCTTTCAGGGACAATTAAAAAAATATAAGAAGTTCTGTTTTTCAGAAGAACGCGGTCGCAACGACAATGAGAAAGGTAGAGATAATCAAACGAATAAAATACAACATACAAAAAATATGAACCAAGTTTATATTTGTCTTAAATGATCAGTTTTTCTTAACAACAAAAAACTTACTAAATAAGTATACTTGCGTATAAATACATAACACGTTTTGTCATTTATTAATGTCATAAATGTATCAATATATAATAAACTATTATGAAGCAGTTTGTAATAAATTAATTACTAATTATAAATGTTATTTTGAATGTTTTCATCATAAATATGAAGTATTAGCGCATGTAATAATAACGTAAAAATTTAACAAACATCATTGATACATCTATGGTGCATCAATGATTGCTAACGGCTGACAGACGAGCGGTTTTCTTCTGGCTGTTTATTACCATACCGTCGGCTTTATGTTTATTAAAAATGAAGCACAGAAACGTAACAAAAACTACCATAACGATATAAAATAAAATCACCTAGACTTTAAAAAATACCTAGAGAAATGTTTTTTATAGTGTATCTGAAATTCAAATATAAAATTAAGTCAATATACTCGTCGTAATTAACTTAGACGAAGATAAAAAAGAATATAATCGGAAACTACGTTCATATTTTGAACTTAGAATGATTTTTTGACTTCTTTTGCGATTACTAATACGTCATAATTGTATTGACTTAAATTACATGTTCCTTTATTGTTTGCGTTTTTTAATGTATTAAAAAAAAACAATAATTGTATGTTTGCGAGATTGAGTTAAAATTATCGCAAACAGTTATAATGATTTCTGATGTTTACGTAATGATTTCTGTTACGCGAGTATTACACATTTAAAATAAAACTATTTTTACGGATTCTATCGCGTTTGTATAGGATTATTTTTTGTCATGGGAGGCTTGACCATGAACGCTGTAAATTGTTCGAAACGTGGGGCAATTAAAAATCTAATACAAACGTGATAGAATCCGTAAAAATAGTTTTATTTCAAAAGTTATAAATACGGTTTATTAAGTTTCAAATGAGAATTGTTTGACAAAGGAAATCAAAGATAATCTTCACATTGGATGTAGAGAAACTTAACAATTTTAAATTCTTAAATAATAGAATCAATTAATGCTAGCTAGCACTTGGGTTCACTTCCATCCAAAATACCTTGTAGTAGTATTTTAGAGCTTTTTTTATTACAATAGTAACGCACAAAATAAAACAAATTCTCTTATATATCTTCTCTCGATAACTGCCTGATTTCATCAAAGATCAAATTAACTAAATTCCATTCATCTAATTTAAATCATCTCTAATAATTTTCTGAATGAAAATTAGATGTGCAAAACAGTACAAATAAATTATCACGCCATACGCCCTGATAATGAATTTAACTAATAACGGAAATGCCGCCACTAGGCATTGTATTTACGCAAATCTTAATACCGCGATTCAGAAACATATATTAATTTAAAAAACATTTGGTAACAATATACGACCAGTAACAGAACCAGGTCATGATAGCCAATTAATTCTTTAAATAATATTAGATCGTGCATTATGTAACCCAAAGCCAGCAGTCATACTCTGACTGGGCGATGTTCATCGAATAAGCATATATACTTAATAGGCCTTTATATAACATTATTATCAACATCGCTAGGGTTACAGCCACTCGGCTAGAATGTACTTGTACAACTCGCCGAGACCCTAAAACTGTTTTATCTAGTATTTCTTTTACTGTACAATATAGTTTACATAGTGTATATAAAAAACTATGTCATATACCGGGTAACAATTGTAACGATTAGTATATTACATCATAATTATAAAAACAATCATAATTTCAGTTGAGCTAGCTCTTTTAATAATGCCGATTCGCCTTCAATCTTAGCGAGTTGATTCAATTCCAATTGTTTGCCATCTGCTTTCTGCTGTTTCAACTTGTCTATGTCGCTTAGTTTCTGTAATGGATAAGTTTTATTAATATCATTTTTTTCTGTATAAACCAGAGCTAGTTTACCGTAGGGCTAGCAATTCCTCTGTTCAAGAGGATCGCTGAACTCAAAGAGTTAGTTTCGTTGGCCTGCTCTTTAGATAGTGTTAACATAACAGATTATGGTACCCATGCTGCCCTGATGGCACCTTGGCCTTGGACGGACATGGTCAGAACAAAAAAATAAGAATTAGCAGACTTGCAAAGTAATAATGGCGAGTCTTGGTGTGTGATATCACACAATTAATTGGTTGTTATGTGTGTATTAATTTCTTGATGAACTCTTTACATAAAAAAAATATAGAAGTGATAATATAGTTGATAGAAGTAGAAGATATAGTTGATTATAGAAAGAATATCATTAAGAAGTTGCTTTATCTTAATTTAGCATTTGACAAGCTAGACATTTTCAGAATTGGTTGCCACATTAACTGCCGCGTCGGCTTGAGGATGAGATGCAAGTTTTCCGTGTGGCTATCATTTTTTTCATACGCAAATGAGTTTTCATTATTACCTTGTTTAAGTTTTTGATCTTCTTGTCTTTCTCGGGGTCTCCAGTAGAGACGAATGGTGCACGAGTTGTAGCTGGCGCAGCTGCTGCCGGGGGAGAGCTATCGTTCTGAGCTCTGTCCTCAGCCTTGCGCGCTTTGCGAGCCTCGCGTTTCTCTTTTTGTTTTATAGCTTGCTTCGACGGTGCCGCTGAATAAAAAGGGATAAATGTAGAATTATATAGATAATTTTATATGTCTCTATCTATTCATATAAAGGAGCTGGTTGATTGACTCAACAACGCTGAGTCGAAAGTACTCAACTAGAAATATGAAATTTTGTGTGTATTTTCTTTTTGTGACTTACGAGACACGTTAAAATTATCGCGTTTCAACATTTTTCAATTTTTATTCCGCAATAGTGTAAAGTAGGTGATTAAATTTTGCATTGATATTTTTCAGACTATCAAAATTGAAAGTCCTCGCACTACACTAGATGAAATCGCCGCCAAATGCTAGTATCAAATCAAGTAGTTTTTCACATAGGATTCGTAAAAACCGGTCGAGGGATCACCAGAAATGGACAGTATAGCCCTCCCTTGAGAATACTTTCTTGAAAAAAGGAAACCACAGCCGACATTAAGGAAATAGTCCCTGTATTGCGAGGGACTTTACAAACATAATTAACGAACACAAATTACACCCGGACTCAGTACAAGAATTTGTTAATTGCACAAAGTATTGTCTTGCATGAGAATCGAACCCAGCGTGGGTTCGATTTTCACGCAAGACAATACTTTACTGGTGTAGGTCGACATCTTAACCACTACACTATTTGTGTGTATTCACCTGCCAAACATGACAAGTACGAGGCCGCCACTAGCATTAAAAAAGAAAAAAAAAGATTTGTGATATGTCAAACCTAGTTTAAGGACATATCGCACAATAATTGGCATAATAATTTATGACTAACCATCTGCCTGACATCAATCCTAGGGAATGTAATAACCGAACGACATCAGATGGAATTGATCCAGGGAAATGTAAAACTGTGTGGTCTTTTACGACACCTCCGAACAATATGAGGGATTTTTTTTGCGGTGGACTATGGATGCGTCTCGCACCGCCAAATCGGTCCGGGGTAACGGAAGAGACGGCGCGTGACCACATAGACCCACCATACAAACTCCTCTCTTCACCGTGCGAGCGGGCCACCGGTACGCAATCTTTGTCTTCGGTGGCCCGCCCGGCTACAATATAAGGGTGGGTAGTATTCAGGGCTGCCATAACGGGTTGAGAGCCCTCAGCGCTCACCCACAGTCCGGGTAAAGTTGTCGTAGCCATCTGAGGCTAACAACTAAGACACATATTCTTATTATCTTATTACATACATACAGGGTGTCCCAAAATTCAACGATAAGCCGGCACCAGCAGATGGACCTACATATGACTACTCGAGAACAAAAAAGAAAAAAATTCTACCTTGATTTTTTTTTTCATTACGACAAAAAAACCGATTTCTTTAAAAATCGTCATCTTTTATTATATTATTAAGTGCCATTGCTACAATTTTACAAGTAATTCTGTGATTTTTCTTGTATTGGCAAGGTAAGTAGTACTACTATCGATCACAACCATTAAAAATTCCAGAATATCTATAGTTTTTACACAAAAATCAACCAAAACTATGTTTTTTTCATAAATTATGTAAGATTTTGACTTTCAGCTCACTTTCACTCATCACAGTGAAAAAAAAAAGTATGGACACTACTGTGGCAAATAGTATTAAAAATTGGCGCAACTAACTACAATTCTAAAATGGTATAACATTCTAGGCAAACTAGCCACAAAAATATACTTAGGTGTACTATTTCAAAATAACAACCATACTTCGAAAATTGTTAGTGTTGATAGTAATCACTTCTACTATGTAGCCAAAATGTTTTTGTTGCAAGTTCTCAGAATTTGAATGAGACATGTGCGTAGTCCATAAGATAACATAAGTTAGACAGAGATAGATATAGAGAGATTAGAATTTACTATATTATTAAAATTACAATAAATGTTCGAATTGTTTGCCATTGGCAGTAATGCAGGCACGACATCGCCTTAAAAATGAACGTTTTATTTTTCTTGCATATCTGATTCTGTTCATGTGATCCACAGCCTGAATTATTTTTTGGCGAAGCTCGTCCAAGGTTGCAATGGGTTTTGAGTAGACTCTGTCCTTTAGACAACCCCAATAGAAAAAATCCAGGGGATTTAGATCGGGTGAACGGGGTGGCCATAAGATAGGACCAAGTCGCCCGATCCAACGCCCTGGGTACTCTTGGTCTAAGTACTCTCGCACAGGGCGGGCATAGTGAGCTGGGCAACCATCGTTTTGAAACCACATGTTTTGCAAATCACTTAAGGGCACGTCTTCTAATAATCCTGGTAACTCATTTTGTAAGAAGTTCAAATAGCTATTGCCATCTATGTTTCCTTGTAACTCAAAGGGCCCTATCACTTTTCCATTTATTATGCCCGTCCATAGGTTAACCTTAAATTGATATTGGGATTTGTCTTCTCTCACCAGGTGCGGATTTTCATTGTTCCAGCTATGAAGATTGTGAAGATTTAAATAGCCATCTTTCTTGCAGGTTGTTTCATCCGACCATAAAACTTTGTCTAAGAATTGGGGATCTTCCCTGTGTTTTTGCAGCATTACACGGCAAAATGCGACCCGCAGTGGATAGTCCCGCGGTAATAACGCCTGCACGCGCCTGTAATGATATGGATGAAACTGGTGACGTTTTAAAATTCTATGTGCAGTACTTTTTGGAATTCCCGTTGCTACTTGTATGCCACGTACAGAGGTAGTTGTATCGCTTTCTATTTCATTGAGAACTTCTTCATCGTGTTCCGATCTAGGTCATCCAGCGTTTCTCCTGTCAGATGGTATACGACCCTCCGAAAATGCTTGATGCACGTTAATAAATACGCGATAATCCGGATACCTTTGAAGAGTAGGGTACCTTGCTCGATATAATCTGCTAGCAGCGTTGGCATTGCATCGGCATTCTCCATAAATTAGGTGCATATTAGCGTATTCTAACGCTGTATATGGTAGCGGCATAATGAATGCTAAACACTTGAAAATAAGGCAAAACTTCTTTAAAAAAACACAAAATCACAGTCTAAAATAATGCCAAGTCAGGTCAATTTCCAGGTCACTTAATTCAATCCAAAGTCGTTAGTATCAGAGCCACTTTAATTAAAACAGAACGGTGTGCAGTAAACAAAGAAGTAGAGCGTACTGACTTGCTGTGCTGCTGAGGACATTAATTACTTCTCTACCTGCATTAATGTTACTAAACAATTAGCATCTATCTATCTCCCTCTAACGTATAATCTCTCTATCTCTGTCTAACTTATGTTATCTTATGGACTACGCACATGTCTCATTCAAATTCTGAGAACTTGCAACAAAAACATTTGGGCTACATAGTAAAAGTGATTACTATCAACACTAACAATTTTCGAAATATGGTTGTTATTTTGCAATAGTACACCTAAGTATATTTTTGTGGCTAGTTTGCCTAGAATGTTATACCATTTTAGAATTGTAGTTAGTTGCGCCAATTTTTAATACTATTTGCCACAGTAGTGTCCATACTTTTTTTTTTCACTGTGATGAGTGAAAGTGAGCTGAAAGTCAAAATCTTACATAATTTGTGAAAAAAACATAGTTTTGGTTGATTTTTGTGTAAAAACTATAGATATTCTGGAATTTTTAATAGTTGTGATCGATAGTAGTGCTACTTACCTTACCAATACAAAAAAAATCACAGAATTACTTGTAAAATTGTAGCAATGGCACTTAATAATATAATAAAAGATGTCGATTTTTAAAGAAATCGGTTTTTTTGTCGTAATGAAAAAAAAAATCAAGGTAGAATTTTTTTCTTTTTTGTTCTCGAGTAGTCATATGTAGGTCCACCTGCTGGTGCCGGCTTATCGTTGAATTTTGGGACACCCTGTATATATCTATATACATTATCTTATTGTGGTAGGACCACGCTGTGGACAGTTCTCTGTCTACAGCCGCGGGCTGGTCCGTCCGGGGTAGTACCACACTCTCGCAGAAGACCGACGTCTGAGTAATAGCAGTGTGCTATTGCGCTTCGTTCGGTGAGCGAGAGAGCCGGAAGCCTAACTGGGGTGGGTTCAGGGTTGTATTGGTAGGCAGAGGCCTAGCTATACCATTGGCAAAGGTCCATGGGCGGCAGTGACACTTACCATCAGGTGCGCTGTCTGCTCGTTTGCCGCCATAAGCAATAAAAAAAAAAAAAAAAAAAAAAACACAAACAAAAAAAAAACAAAAAAACAGGGCTGCCAACGGGTTGAGAGACCTCAGCGCTTACCCCACAGTCCGGGTAAAGTTGTCATAGCCATCTGAGGCTAACAACTTCGACAAACTCAAAAAAAAAAAAAAAAACTGGGCTGCCACCACTCAACCATTATTAATACCTAGGTATACATTATTATTAAAATAGTAATACAACACCAAATATAATCACTATGCCATTTCTACTACATCTTCCATGTCTACTGCAATTACCCTTAGCGCTTGATAAAAAAAACTGCAAATGCTATAAAAATTGTAAAACAAAAACAAGTAATTTACCAGAAGGGCCTTCACCAGGTTTATGAGGCTTCTCCTGCTCGTGTAGTGTAAAAGTAGACGGTCTATTCTTAGCACCAGGTGGTCTGTACGCAGCTGCCGGCTTCGGTGTTGAGTCTTCGATAGCTTTAGGCGCAACTTTTGACAAATCGCTCTTCGGGAAGTTTCCAGGTTGCCAGCTGATGGCTAACAAGTTCTCTTTATCCTGACATGAGCGTTTGTGCATCAAAACACAGGTATAATGCCAGATTTTGTATCTAAAAAAAATATACACAATAAGCAAACCCGATTCGTTCATTGAGTGGCGTAAGTATGCTACTGTAATTTTTAGATTCTGGGTTCAAAACCGTGACGAGCAATAGAAAATCATCACTTATTTCAGAAAATATTAAATATTTTTTTATAGTGGGAGGACCACGCTGTTGACAGTTCTCTGTCTATAGCCGCGGGCCGGTCCGTCCGGGTTAGTACTGTGGTACCGGCCTCGCAGAAGATCAACGTCTGAGTAATGGCAATTTGCTATTGCGCTTCGTTCGATGAGCGAGAGTTTGGGGTTTGTATTGGTAGGCAGCGACCTAGCTATACCTTTAATATTGCAAAGTTCCATAGGCGGCAGGAAAACACTTACCATCAGTTGTGCTGCTTGCACGTTTGCCACTATAAGCAATAAAAAAAAAAATCAGAAATGCAGGTTTATCTGAAATATCGATTACCTAGTGATGATGACGACATGATGCCGTTGTCGAGGTTTAAATTTCAGCCTCATGTCTCAACTTAAATATTAACCTACCACAAAAACGTATATTTGCGTGTAATCAAACATGAAACATTTCGTGGTTTCTATATTGTAGGAACTACATAAAGTTATGAGTATTACTTTTTCACTTTTTGATCGTGTCGAATTGACATATCGTTACAAATTTTTATATTTATAAATTCATAACCATGACCTGTTATGTTAAATGCTTAATCGCAGTAATTTAGATACCATCATCATTCTCTTATTCCTATCCCAATTACTTGGGGGTCGATACAATATGTACTCTTCTTTTATAGTACATATTGTAAAAGTTATTGGCAATAGTTTTATGACCGGCCGCCTGCCTGACGTCAATCCTCATTGGGAATGTAATTATTAACCAAACGGCATCAGATGGAGTTGGCCCAGGTAGTCGTCTTTTAGGACATCCATGAGCAAAGTAAGGGTCTGTAGTATTCGTAGCCGCTACCACACAGCTGTAATTTAGATATAGACCATAAAAATAGTATTTGGCAATTTTTTTTTCTAAACATCATCCAACACCATGCACTAAGGAAATAATCGTTGTATTGCGGGGAACCTTACAAACATATTATTAACGCAGATAAATTACACCCAGACTCAAAATAACAGTTTCAGGATTGTAAAAAGTATTGTTGAGGAATAATATAATAATAATAATATTTATGAATGTTGAGGAAGCGAGTGAAGTATGCAAGTGATAGAGTTCTCTGGCACTCTGTTCTCTCTGCCTTTTTTTTTTTTTTTTTTATTTTTTTTTTTATTGCTTATGGCGGCAAACGAGCAGACAGCACACCTGATGGTAAGTGTCACTGCCGCCCATGGACCTTTGCCAATGGTATAGCTAGGCCGCTGCCTACCAATACAACCCTGAACCCACCCCAGTTAGGCTTGCCTACCCTGCAAGGGATATGGCGTGACGAAATGTATGTATGCATGTGTACAGAGTATTGTCCTGCGTAGGAATCGAACACACGGCACTGGCACGGAAGGTTGGTATCTTAACCACTACGCCATCTGTGCAGTCAATGCAGTTAGGAATTTAATATAAACTACTTTTATCAAATTCAATAACCTTGTGATGTAAAATATAGTGTTTTTTTTTTCATTTAGAGAAAGCTATTAGAATAAAATAAGAAAAATAACTTACCCATTACCAACGGTAAGTCTAGGATATGTGGTTGCAGTAACAAAGGTTTCACCACGCGGGTCCCATTGCAGGCTGGTGGTATCTGGAGCTGCGCAAGAGCCAATCTTCTTGTAGCCTCTTAATTCCCACGTCTCAACATGACCAGAGGCTATGTTACCGAAACCAGCTATCAGCAAGCGTGCCAAAGAGTTAAGTACATTTAATAGTCACATCACATATTGCAAGAAAGATATCGTAAGAATAAACTACCATCTTTATAATTATAAAATACTAATAAACCCTTTAGGGTTACTAGCAAATTAATAGTGGTAGGACCACGCTGTTGACAGTTTTCTGTCTGCAGCCGCGGGCCATTCCATCGTGCTATTGCGCTTCGTTCGGTGAGCGAGAGAGCTGGCAGCCCAACTGGGTGGGTTTGGAGATTGTAATAGTAGGCAGCGGCCTAGCTATATACCCTTGGTATAGCAAAGGTCTATGGGCAGCAGTGATACTTAGCATCAGGTGTGTTGCTTGCTCGTTTGCCACCATAAGCAATAAAAAAAAACCCAGCCCGTTGCTTCGTTTGTAGAATTCGATATATCGCAGCGCCACCTGGTGGCGAGTTACATCAATGAGTATAGCATATAAACCTTCTCCATGAATAAACACATATACATACCAATTTTTATAATGATCGGTCAAATAGTTTCAGAGTTTAGCGATTTCCTACAAACAAACTTCTTTTATAGATATAGATTTAACGTATTCTATATAAAGTCATTGTGCCATGTCTTCTTCTATATACAGGTCTAAGAAATATGGAAGAAAAGAAGAACACGTTGCAATTCTGCGTGTAGCTTATAGATCTTCGTTGATTAAATTTTCATGGCACGCTGGTTTATTTTCAAATGATTTCTAATCGAATGGATTTTCTATGGACTTGGAATAATCATCATCATCATTTTCTTAATCTTATCCCAATTAATAGGGGTCAATACAATTTGTACTCTTCTTTCATAGTACATATTGTTAAAGTTATTGGCAATAGTTTTATGAACGGCCGCCTGCCAGACGTCAACCCTCCTTGGGAATATAATTGTTGACCAAACGGCATCAGATGGAGTTGGCCCAGGTCGTTATAAGGCTCTTAGTCGTCTTTTACGACATCCACGAGCAAAGTAAGGGTTGGTAGTATTCGTAGCCGCTACTACACAGCTATACATCATGTCCATAAATCTTCTGAGTTGACATCCAATTCATTATAGTCTTGCACGGGATATATCGGAATATGAACCATTACGTTATCTATACAGTAAATACTAGCAGTAATGATGGAACAAAATTTACCAACGAATAATGATAGGTATATTGCTTAGGGGCCATCCATTAATCACGTGAGGTTTGAAAGGAGGATTAGGTAGTTGTTTGACAAAAATCACGAATTATCACATGAGGGTGTAGTAAGATATCACGTGTATTTATTTTTTCGTCAAACGCTGTGAGATTTCTAAACTGAAAATTGGCGTGTAGTGTGACTTTGACTTGCCGTTGCCATAGGTGATCTGTATAAAAACCTTTTTGCAAAGTATAAAAAAGCAAAAAGCCGAGAATATAATGAGCAGTGGGCTACTTCTTTGTAGGTACTAAAAAATCACCTGATGTTGGTGGGGTGGGGGTCATAGTCTTAAACCTAACCACGTATGACCAAGGGGAGGGTGGGGTTAAAAAATGCTAAAAAAAATATCACGTGATTAATGGAAGTCCCCTTACTTCTGAGTTACTTTAAAATAGAAAAGTCCGAAACAGATATTGAAACACTTGAAAAAAATACTACCTTCTTATTCAATAGTAAATATCGACACTAGAAAGCATTAACGTAGTACAAAACACAAAACAGTCACGAGGGCTGCCGACTGCCGAGTGAAAACTTAAACCTATGAAAAAAAAACAAATATAAAAATTAAAAAGCGTGCGCGTGCGTAGGTATGTATGTGACCATACAATAAATACACATTATATTATTACTTCCTCTACTACGGTCTACGTTCTCTTCATCTTACGAATTTTCGATCAGGTCACGTGTCCTGACGCGAGTTTAACATTTTTTACCCATCCCATAAAAAGTGCAGAATGCTGCTAAAGAAGTTTTCAATTGAAAAAATGTGAAAAAATGAAAATTAGAAATAATTGTGAATCTAAAGTAATGAGTTTTAAATTAAAACAATGTTCTACTCTACTAGAGTAGAACATTGTTTTAACAATTTTAACTTTGGTGGCGTTACTACGCTTATACTCTCTAGTGTCGATAGGTACCCCTAATTTCCTAGGGTTAATAAAAAAAATTAAAGACAACACAGTTTTTGATTATGGTGTGTATAAAAAAGGATATGATTCCCTTCAGGTGGGAAGTAAATGGAGTTCCAGGAGCCGGTTCCAAACTCAAATAGTGGCTCACACTTGGCGTTGAACAGCGTTGCTTTGGCGGGCGCATGTCCATATACAGCCACCCACTCATTGGAATTGCCGGGGTTCCAAGAAATCGCGTGAATTGGACCCTCTTTAGCTAAAAGACGCAAGCACGAAATATTAATATCTTTTGCAAATCGATCATCCATCCATCCAGCCTGTTGACATCATTTTTGGGGTCATTTTTGGGCATAAGTTGCCTCAATAGATAATGTCCTAGTTGCTCTCGAACTCTTAAGAAGCGGCTTAGTGATTGAAGTTTTGGCAGGTTTATGGTAATCTTATTTTTGCGCAGACTATGGTCTGGGCACACCTCTTCCGTTCCACCCGGGGTGGACGGAAGGGCGGCATGTGACCCCCATAATCTATAGTGTTACCTACCCATTATAGTTCGGCCGACCGCTGGTATTGTTTAACATCCGTGGCCGGCACGGAAGGGGCTGCTGCTAGCCTGCTCTCATGGGAAATCAAATACTGACACATCGTATTCTTATTCAGTCACCAGTAAGACATACTCGCAGACTTGTCATAAGTCCATGCATACGATGGTATAGATCGGTGTAGGAACCGTCGAGTAGGCATAGTCCCATATATTTCAATACAAAGAATATGATTATGCCTGACATGTTCCTAGTATGGTCATAGTATGAAATCGTGTAGTAGGCAGACCCCTTCATACTCTGATGTTTTCGAATACTCGTTTATTTGGCATTTCTTCCATATTTCTGCCTCTTTAAGCTTGTTGTAGAAATGATAAATATATTCTTTTTTTTTATTTGTAGGGTCTAACACAGTTGACAGTTTTCTGTTCACAGCCGCGGACCGTTCGGGGTATTGCCATATTTTCGTAGAAAATCGAGCAGTAGCAATGTGCAATTGCAGTTTGTTCGGTGACCGAGAGAGCCGGGAGCCTAACTTTCTGAATCGGTTAGCTTAACTGTGCCCCTGGTACAATAAAGGTCCATGAGTGACAGTAGCACTTACTATTATGTGTTCTGTTTATTCCTTTGCCACCATAATAAAAAAAAAATGCTAAATATACATCCAAAATCAACGAAAATATTTTCATATAAAAATATTTGAATTATAAAATAGATACCTATTATAGCCATGGCTACATTAAATATATACCTATGGTGGCTTTGATCTAGGACGTCGGATAAAAAAAATAAAAAAAAAGGACATTGCTGAAAATCAGCGTTGTGGTGTTACATTGACATCACAACAAATGCTGAGCAATTATTCTTTTTTCTGCCGCAGCTGAGACGTTCACTCGATGTAATTATTATTATGTTCTACTTGTTTAGTTTATAGATTTTATGTGTTTTCATTTATTGTAAGGTTTATTTTTGTTTTTCTGTGTGTTCCTAACGTCTCTCCTATGTGGCACAAAATAAATACTTTTCTTTCTTTCTTTCTTTCATTATTACTTACTAAAAGTCACATTTCCTGAGCTGCCCTTGACATCTCCATATGAGAGCGATTGCTTGCCGTAGTAAGAACCACCAGTCTTATCCACCTAAAAATGAAAATAGCTTTATAGTGACTGGGTACACTCATGAAATACTGGACTCCGCGTGCAAATGCCGTAGATTCGATTATGCTATTGTGCCTACACATGCATGTTTTGAAAGAGCCAGGATATTTTGTTATATAATTAATAATATTTATTTAAATCCGTTTATGCTTACTGCCAAAGAAATTCTCTCATACTTCATCCTATTCGAAAATAAATAAATCCATCCTTTGAATCATTAACAGTGTTTCCAAAACATCTATTCTTTGTTTTAGTTATTGAAGATAGAAAAATATAGGGACGGAATTAATAGGAATATCTAAGACCCAGTGTCGCGAACTTTAATACATTTTTATGATAGGTATGTAATATTGGTTTACCAAAGTGGGTTAAGCTATATTGTAAAGTTTTGAAGTATCAGTTTGATATAACTAATAGTACCAAAAAAGTACCATACATAATTACGATCATCATCATCACTCTCCTGCTCTTAGCCTTATCCCAATTACTTCGTGTTGACCCAATATGTACTCGTACATATCTATTGCAAAAGTTATTGGCAATAGGTTTTTGACCGGCAGCCTGCCTGACGTATACCGTCCTTGGGAATTTAATTGTTGCCTAAACAGCATCAGGTGGACCTGGTCCAAGTCGATATAAAACTCTTAGCCGTCTTATACGACATTCACGTGCAAAGTACGGGTTGACCAAAAATAATTACGATATGGAGTTATGTTTTTGATAAAACCAAATTCGGTCAAGAAAGATCTTGCTGTGTGGTAGCGGTTACGAATACTACCAACCCTTACTTTGCTCATGGATGTCGTAAAAGACGACTAAGAGCCTTATAACGACCTGGGTCAACTCCATCTGATTCCGTTTGGTCAATAATTACATTCCCAAGGAGGGTTGACGTCTGGCAGGCGGCCGGTCATAAAACTATTGCCAATAACTTTTACAATCTGTACTATGAACAAAAAGTACATATTGTATCGACCCCAAGTCATTGGGATAAGAGTAGGAGAATGATGGTCACGAAAGATCTATAAAATCTATATAGATCATTGTAAAAATCTATATTTACGAGCAGAGTTCAATCAAAATCGTGAGAGACCATAAATATATTCATTTGTATAGACGAATTAATCATTTAGAGTTATTAAATTTCGCGTTGATTTCTAATGTTTACATGAATATTACACATATGATTTTTTTTTCGGATTTTATCGTGTACATTTTGAGGGGAACACAGTATGTTCTATTACTTACTAGGTACTACACTGAAAAGTGTTTGCAATGATAGATTAAAAATCAAATACAAGCACGAAAAAGTCATTAAAAATTGTTTTATCTTCTCATTTTTACTTTTAAGCCAACGTCTACTAAGACACTAAAAATATAAGTAAGCGAAAACTCGCTAAAGTTAAATATAGTTGTAACTTACAGCACTTACAACTTGTAAGTACCCCTTGACTTTTACAGTCATCAACTATTATATTAGGTGTACAATTTTGCTGCCGCCGTCTTACAATGGATGGCTGTAGCGGTAAGTGGTAGTCGAAATAAATACATCTTAGATATCATACAATAAGCTTAGGTATTTGTAAACATAACGCCATCGAAATATTAGTCCCTTTGTGGCGGCATCATAAAGTTATTCTCGATTAAACATGTCAGCTTACGAGCCAAATTCTCGTCATTTGCGGGCGGTTTTAATTTTCTGCTTTAATATGAAGAAATCTGCGGCTGAAGCTCATCGAATGCTCTCAAATACCTATGTTAAGGGCGCTATTAGCGAAAGAACGTGCCGAGAGTGGTTTCAACCCTTCAAGAACGGAGATTTTGATGTCGAAGACCAGCATGGCGGTGGAAGAAAGAAGGTTTTTGAAGATGCAGAATTGGAAGCATTACTTGATCAAGGCTCGTATCAAACGCAACAATAAATGGCAGGATCATTGGGAGTGACGCAATAAGCCGTTTCAAAACGCCCGAAAGTCATGGAAATGATTCAGAAACAAGGAAATTGGGTGCCGTAGTAGTAGAAGCCGAGAGATGTTGAACGGCGTTTGTTTGCTTGTGAACAGGTGCTTGCAAGGCAAATACGGAAGGGATTTCTGCATCGCATTGTGACCGGGGACGAAAAATGGGTTCATTACTATAATCCTAAGCGCAGAAAATCATGGAGATATCCCGGCCATGCTTCCACGTCGACGGCCAAACCGAATATTCACGGGTCCAAGGTTATGCTCAGTATTTAGTGTATTATGAGTTGTTAAAACCGACTGAAACAATCACAGACGATCGTAATCGAACACAATTAATGCGTCTGAGCAGAGCATTGAAAGACAAACGGCCGCAATACAACGAGAAACATGCTAAAATGATTTACAGCATGACAATGCTCGACCCCATGTTGCGAAAGTGGTCAAGACATACTTGAAAATTTGAAATGGGAAGTCCCACCCCACCCGCCGTATTCTCTAGACGTTGCTCCTTCGGACTATCACTTGTTCCGATCAATGGCACACGGTCTGGCTGACAAGCAGTTCCGGTCTTATGAAGAAGTAAAATATTGGATCGATTCGTGGATCGCTTCAAAAGATGATCAGTTTTTTCAACGCGGGATTCGTATGCTACCCGAAAGATGGGAGAAAGCAGTGGCCAGCGACGGACAATACTTTGAATCATAAATGTATAACCAGTTTTTTACAATAAAGCCTCGAATGGGGAATATGCATGATTACATTTTATTTTTTTAAACGTTTCTATTAGTTATTACATTACCAAAAATAAATATAACACATCCAAAATATAAACCATTAAGCTGAAAAAAAATATTAAAATCACTATCATTTTTGGGCGATTTAAGCGCGGCTATTATGGCGCGCTTCTGTGACGTCAGAATACACACACAAGTTGGATGTCAACAACGAAATGTTTGGTTCACGAAGTTATTGAAAATTAAAAAAGTGAGTGTAAAGTCAACTTATTACCATAGAAAAGAACAGTAAACCGTATTATAAATATTGTGTCGTTCCTGTGTGGCAAAATATTATCAAAACCTCACCTAACAAAGTATATTTCCTTATGCCGAGAAATGTAATAAATAAGAAAAAAATATGCAAGGCGATGAGAAGAGACAATGTGTCGTGTTTGAGCAGTTTATACTGTTGTGAAGATCATTTTAACGTAAGTAAACACATTAGAGAAGTGATGAAGTACATAAAAGAATATTTTTCCCTTAATTACATGCACATACTTGTTTTGTTTACAAACTCCGACGGACACATACCTACCTAGTTTTCGTAAAGTTCTTAAAGATATATTCTCAATATCTAATAGGAATATGGGTCTTTATCCATAAAAGTAATATATGTTTAGTTATCTCGGATACCTATGAATGAAAACATAATATATAACTTATTAGACTAAGAGAAAAGTTCGAAATTACTTATTATTTATCTTTCTATTGGATTTCAGATACAGAGAATTATATGCAATACAAAATAATGGCATTAGAACAAGGACAAAAATTACATTTGTTAAGTCTCTCATTCACAAAAATTAATACTTGAACATAGAAAACTAATAACTCATGAAATAACTGGGTCACGATACAAAATAATCACTAGAAACACCTTGATACCAGAAGACTCTAGTGTTCGATGACGTCACGTTTTGAACAACCAATCGCGTCGCGTTTTCGAAATTTGCGAGCGAATTCCAAAAAAAAGCCGGTTTTTGATAATTAAATTTCACTATTAAATAATGATGTATTTCAAAAATAATTGTAAGTATAGGTATGTTTTTTAAGCAATAAAGATTACAAATTAAAATATTTTGTTCATTTTGGAGTCACGTGCATATTCCCTATTTCGGAAAAAAAAACGGCGGAAGCAAAGTTGTACACCTAATGATAAAAATATTAATTTAACTATAATTATAAAATAGCTTATTGCCAAAAAGAAATAATAGAATCAATTATAATTTAAAATACTAACATCAGTCTGAGTCATGACGAACACATTAGTGCCATGCTTGTTCCAATAGAAATTTGCCTTGTCCGCCTGAAACGACGACCGACTCACCAACGCTTGTGTTATTTCAAATTGTGGGTATTTGAATAAACGCCAGAATGAAGGCTGTCCTTGTTTACCTGTAAATACACACTCTTGTTTAAAAAACAGGTATGCAGAAAAGTGTATGAAAGTAAAATTAATGCGGTCGAAATGCGATCTCTGCGGAAAATCTGTGGAGTTAGGCTGACCGACCGTATTCGTAATGACGACGTAAGAGAGCGAGTAGGTATGAAAGAGAGTATTGGTGTAAAGATGCGAAAGGGATTGCTCCGATGGTTCGGACATGTGAGAATGCCGAACGAACGTCTGGTTAAGAAGATATACAATGCGAAAGTGGAAGGATGTAGGTACCAAGGGAGACCGAGACTAACCTACCTAGACCAGATCGGTCATGTACTGAAGGAAGGTGGAGTCAAGAGTCTCCGAAACCGGCGAGCGTGTATAAAGAGAATTATGAATGTTGAGGAAGCGAGTGAAGTATGCAGAGATAGAGTTCTCTGGCACTCTGTTCTCTCTGCCTACCCTGCAAGGGATATGGCGTGATGATATGTATGTATGTGTATGTTTAAAAAACGTAATTTATTATCGATAGCTATTTTTTATAAATTTAAGAACTATTTGGTTTTGCTATCTCATTATCGAATACTTTACGCTGTCAATTATCTTAATCTTCATTATAATTTAGACTTTCGTCGACCACTGCTGGATCTAGACGTTCTCAATAGAAAACCACAAGGCGCAGTCCTATGCCACTCACATTCAACAACTTACTGCTACTTTCACCAAGGCGTTCGACCATGGTCAGCTTTTATGGGAAGGCCACAAAATTTAATATAAAACAAGTTTTTTCTTAATCAATAATTTTTACTTATATCGATTTGATATTAACCAATAATGGAAGAGGAACTCATTTACATTTTAATGCAAGTAAAATAATGAGCTCTGAATCGTAAATTTTCATTACAATTTATTTCGTAGTGTACTTTAACAGACAGAAAAATTAAAATACCTTTGATGTTGATCATGTTATGATTAAAAATAACTAGTTACTAACAACCAAAAATAACTAATAGAATATTATCTTTGATGTTCATCAACCACTGTAACGATTAAAAATAACTAGTTACTAAAAATAACCAGTTACTAAAAATAACTAGTTACTAAAAACTAATAGATATCACATCACTACTATCTTCCTCTTAGCTCATATACATACATTGCACTACTAGGTTTGAGCCTCCTTCAAAATAGGAGGAAATCTGACTTGTAACCCGCTGGTTAGAAGATTTAGTACAAGATTTTGTTTGGAGAGGCCTCTCACTTGCATAGATGATATATGCATATTATATTCCTTAGTCCCTTGGCGATACCCACAGGCTTTAGCCCTTTGCGATACCCACTGGCAATAGAGAAAGTCATGAATTGTATTGCACGCCTCATAAGCGAAGCGTTGAGGTCTTGCTCTATTCTCGACATATGAAAATCAAGCAGTTTTAAAACATAAAAATGATTGTATTTTTCTCACATTGCACTTATAGGATAATATTATAATACATATGTCAAGAAAAAACATTCGTTTAAACGTATTTGATATTTTTAAAAAGCAAATATTTTGTTTAAAGTAAGAAAATAGTTGATTAAAAAAAATATTCGAGGACGTCGGATAAAATATTTTGTATCTGGCAGGATCACGATCGTAAAAATTAATGTATCAAAATATTTTTTTTTTAAAAGCTTCATAATCGCAACACGCTGTCTCCTTTCGAAAATGGCTTGGTAATTCTTTGTCGTTTAATTGCAATTAATAAAAAAACTAAACTGCTTAGTCATTAGTGTATGTATACTTTATGAAAATTGGGTTCGTTTACATTTTTTGTCCGTCCCTTGGGCCAGGCGAAGGAAATAGATTGCATACAGCCTATTGTAAACGAACAGCTATGTTTAGTACTACGTCGAGAATGGCACGATTTTTTTCTTAATTTTTTTTATTTATAGCATTGACTAATAGTAAATGATAAATAAAATAATAAAAAACTTCAGAATCATAAAAATATAGTATTTTGTTTTAGTTTTTCTAACTTTTTGAAGTGAAACTTTTTTAACGACGAATGGGATTAATTTTAAATTGTAACGTTTTTCTGTAACGCGCCATATTTATTTTGAAGTGTAAAGCGCATGAGGGTTATCCGTGTGGTGTTGGAGTAAGAACAAAGAGAAAAAGCGGGAGAGAGAGAAAGAGAGGGGAGGGAGAAAGAGAGGGGTGAGGGAAGGAAGAGAAAGAGAGGGAAGAGAGAGAGGGGGGAGTGAGAGGGGGTGGATAGAGAGAGAAGAGGGAGAGAGAGAGGGGGGATAGATAGATAGGAGATAGAGAGAGAGAGAGAGAGGGAAGAGAGAGAGAGGGAAGAGAGAGAGAGGGAAGAGAGAGAGAGAGAGAGGGAAGAGAGAGAGAGAGGGAGTGAGAGAGGGAAGAGAGAGAGAGAGGGAGTGAGAGAGGGAAGAGAGAGAGAGGGAAGAGAGAGGGGGAGAGAGAGGGGGAAGAGAGAGAGGGAAGAGAGAGAGGGAAGAGAGAGAGTGAGGGAGAGAAGAGAGAGAGAGAGAGACAGATAGAGAATTTTTTTTATTTTATTAAGTGTACTGTCATAAAAACGTAACAATAAAAACTATAAAAACAATAATATTTTATTTCAAAATGCCCAAATAAACAATCTTTAGAACAACGCTTAAAATTTATTTGTGTGGTAGCTGTGGTAGCTACGAATACTACCAACCCTTACTTTGCTCGTGGGTGTCGTAAAAGACGACTAAGAGCTTTATAACGACCTGGGCCAACTCCATCTGATGCCATTTGGTCAACATCGACGTAGTTATAAACATAGCTGTTCATTTACAAAGCTTGCAGCATTGTAAACCTATGGCTGTATGGGATGTGTTTTTTTTTCTTTCTATTGTGGACCACTCGGTTTGAGTATTTGCCATTTACATATGGGATTTGTTTCCTTCATTTATGGCATTGACTAACAGTCAATGATAAATAATATAAAAATTATGAGGCGTGCGCTTTTGGATTTTCCAAATTATTCTTACTCTGTCACCAGTCTCAGATAATAAGATAGATTAATAAGAGACATAATAGACTAATAAAATATATAAAAAGAGCTCACCCAAAGCAAAAGTAGAAAAATAATATGTAGGACTTGGTGAGAGGCTAAACGATTGTAATTTCTCAGCTTGAAGCTGTTGCACAAATCGATTTAAATCGCCATTTTCATGTATCAATACCCTGTTGTTCAATTGTAAAGCAAATAATTTCTCATCTGATGACCATTTTGGTTCCCTGTAACATTTCAAATATTAATATATAATTTTGTATAATTCATTTTCCTGTTATGATAATTACGGCAACGGCTGAAACGAAATGTGGAATGTAGTATGCAGAAGGTCGACCCCGAAAGTCGAAAAATCGATCTAGCTAGGTTTCATTTATGAAAAATATTGTTTCGTCAGTGTTTTCAGCCAATGAAAAAATATAACTACGTATATAAAGGTAAAAACCACTGTCATCAAGAATAGACAAAGCTCATTGGGAATTCCAGATCTTTTATTGCTATTGGTGGCAAACGAGCAAGCAGCACACCTGACGGTAAGTGTCACTGCCACCCATGGACCTTTGCAATACCAAGGGCCCGCTAGACCGCTGCCTACCAATACAAACCCCAAACCCACCCAGTTGGGCTTCCTCCTAGATAACCCTGGTTTGATACTTGATTTTCCACTTTTTTTTATTTTTCACTTTTTTAATTTTTATATATATTTCATTACTTTATCAATTATATTTTAATATCTACCTATAAATATAATATAAAAAAAACACATATTTCTTGGAAACCGCCGAGCTAATCTCGGTGAACCAGATATTTTCTTTATAAAGTTCACATGTAGGTTACACTCAAATCAGGAGCAGAGATGTTACATTTTACAACTAGACTGTTAATATAATTGATAACAGTAGTACAACCTAAATTGATTGTGGACCTCTTACACCGTCGATTCGGTCGATCTTTATATTCCCTGGTACAAAAGCTATAAACAAGCCAACAACATTAATTCCCAGCGTTATAATTCCACCAACATATGTGGTTAAGCTTTTGACAGTGTACATATATTGAAAACAATACTTTTTAGTTAAGCCTACTACGGCCGGAAAAACTTCACTCATTCCTGTAGTGATTGTTTTTAAATGGCATTTCCAAAATCATAATTAATTTAAAAAGTACAAAACTTTAAATACTGATATTTAAATTTTTGTATTTTGTATGAATTGTAAATTCAATCTTAAAACTTTTACAAAGCAGTCTATCTCTGCCCTATTACTGCTTAATTTGTAGAATTTAACATGTTAATGGTTTGATATTGTCTTATACATATAATCTTAATATATATAAATTACGTGTCACGTTGTTTGTCCGCGATGGACTCCTAAAGTACTTAACTGATTTTAATCAAATTTGCACAGCATGGGTAGTTTGATCCAACTTAAAAGATAGGATAGCTTTCATCTCAATTTATAGTAATATTATTTTATTGCAAATTATTTGTCTAATATTTGACAGTCACAATTACCTGTTATCTCCAAACGATTCTAACAGATGGCGGTATCTGTTGACCGGATTGAGTGAGTATTTAATAGATGGCGCTATGTTAAATGTAGCATAACCACCATGTGTTACTGAGGCTATCTTAGCCATAGCAACGCGTGGCCGGGTCTGCTAGTAAGATTAATATAATATTATACTCTCACCATGAGGTTTGATTTTTTTGTACAAAGCTGCCACTCAGTTCTCCATTAGCCGATTTATATACATGAAGATTGGGTTTGCCCTGAAATATTTAATATTAAAATGAACTGCCAATATGTTGATTTTAAATAACATTTTAGATGCTATTTTAATAATAGATTTTTAGTATACATATGTAATATCTAAATTTGCTGGTAACTTTTGTCCTTTTAGTATTTACGTAGATTCATTTTGTAACAAATTAAAATCCATCCATCCATCCAATAAGGATACCTCAAAAATAAAACTCGAAATCAACCTATCTGGATACAATAGGAGTCTAATTTTGGGTTGAATATGAGGTTGACTTATTGTCAACTGTAATATGATAAATATTTATATATTATTTGATGATTAACCCCATAATTAGTATTGAGAATATGCTCAGTTAACCCAATAATAATGATATACTATCCCACAGAGCATATTCTGCTGAGTTTCATCTTCCTTGGTGCCGTGCCAAAGTAGAGGTGTCCCATTTTTACTTGGCAGGTCAGGTCTATGAGATTTTATTATTTATTTTAGGGATATTTATTAAAAAATATGTCAGTCCCATTATACACAAAGGATAAAATAAAAAAATACAATAACCACAATGTCATAACTAACACAAAAAGAGTAAAGGGTATTTGGTTATCTCAGTTTGCTAATATACTTAAATAGTTTAAATTACTGAAATTTAGCATTTAATATGCTTAATTATTTATAAAATCCGATTACGAAATGAAAAATGATGTCGCAAGCGGGATTCGAACCCGCGCCTATTGGGATTCCGGCCCAATCGTGCTGCCACTACACTACACTATTTAAATAACAAGGTTGTGTCATCGTTTAATACAATTCTAACTGTAAAGTTTGAAGTATTAAGCCTATAACAATGTGTAAACATTGTCGGGTAGATAGCACACCGTCACCTTAAGACGTAAATACAATACGAAATGAAATTTGCATGTCCTACAATTAGTCGCGGTAGTGTAGTGGCAGCACGATTGGGCCGGAATCCCAATAGGCGCGGGTTCGAATCCCGCTTGCGACATCATTTTTCATTTCGTAATCGGATTTTATAAATAATTAAGCATATTAAATGCTAAATTTCAGTAATTTAAATAACAAGGTTGTGTCATCGTTTAATACAATTCTAACTGTAAAGTTTGAAGTATTAAGCCTATAACAATGTGTAAACATTGTCGGGTAGATAGCACACCGTCACCTTAAGACGTAAATACAATACGAAATGAAATTTGCATGTCCTACAATTAGTCGCGGTAGTGTAGTGGCAGCACGATTGGGCCGGAATCCCAATAGGCGCGGGTTCGAATCCCGCTTGCGACATCATTTTTCATTTCGTAATCGGATTTTATAAATAATTAAGCATATTAAATGCTAAATTTCAGTAATTTAAATAACAAGGTTGTGTCATCGTTTAATACAATTCTAACTGTAAAGTTTGAAGTATTAAGCCTATAACAATGTGTAAACATTGTCGGGTAGATAGCACACCGTCACCTTAAGACGTAAATACAATACGAAATGAAATTTGCATGTCCTACAATTAGTCGCGGTAGTGTAGTGGCAGCACGATTGGCCCGGAATCCCAATAGGCGCGGGTTCGAATCCCGCTTGCGACATCATTTTTCATTTCGTAATCGGATTTTATAAATACTTAAATAGTTGTTCTGCAGCATCAGAGCTGGGCTTAGCCAGTATATCACTATGCCAATTTATGTCCAGCTGATATAAATTGTACATCAACTTGAGTACTCTCCCCTCACATAGTCCATGAGATACAAAATCAATATTTAAAAACAGTCAAGATCTCAAATCATTAAATTAAATATTGCCCCAAAAATTAAAGTTTAATATTAGTATCACAGGCCACTAAAGGGTTTAGTCTGCCACTGCGTTACAACCAGTTTTGAAAAACAAGACAAAGAACACAGAACAATAAATCAATATTTCAGTGATAGAACTTGTTCTTGTTTTATTTTATAAGACACCACCCTGCACTAAGGAAATAATCCTAGTATTGCGAGAGTTTACAAACACATAATTAACGCAGACAAATTGCACCCAGACTCTGAACAACATTTTGTGGATTACACAATGTATAGTCCTAGCGCAGGAATCAAACCCATGGCACTGGCATGGAAAGTAGATATCTTAACCAATATGACATGATATCTGTGCAGAACATATAGATAAAATAATTTTGGTATGAATAAGAGGCAAGCAAAAAAGATTATCTATGATATTTTACCTGAGGATTGTCTTTCGTTACCAGAAACATTTCCCATACTGCAAAATAATTGTCCAGGGGTGAAAAGAACATGTCTTTGATGTTGCCATCTATAGTCACTGTCACAGACCAGTCCGCGCATCTTATTATCTCTGCTCTGTTAAAATGTATACATATTAATTTGTAAGTATAGCATATCACTATGCTGTATGGAGAGATCTACATCAACCTATTTAACAATTAAATATCCAAGTAGGGTTGACGTCAGGCAGGTTGTAAAACTAATGCCAAAACTATTTGCAATATGTAGAGGTGAAGAAGAATACATATTGCATAGATGCCAAGTCATTAGAATGTTTATAGCAAATCACTATTTTTGATTTCAATAAAGTAAAGAAAAATTAATTTTCTTTAATAGACTTAAATCAGAAGTTAGTAGTGTCACAACATAGTGTTATATTTTGTTTTTACGAAGGCTCTATTCGTTAAGAGCATGTGAACACTTATAGTTTGGTGTTTTCATTTAAAATGTATAATCTAATACAGTATTTTGAAATATATTTATTAGGGTGATTCATTTCCGCAAATTTTTTTTTTTTGGTGCTCATGCAAAATATTAATCTACACATGGAAAAAGAAATTCTCACCAAATTTGAGATCTTAATATTAATTTTAAGTACTTGCAATTTAAATTTAAAGTTTTACCATTTAAAATGCATGTAAAAAAATCTTTTTTTTTTCAAATTTTTAATGCTTACCCGGCTTTTACAATATCGCAAATCGGCTTAAAGGACCTTGTGGGGAATTTCACGCTCTTCAAAATATCCTTAGAGTTTTTTTGTGTAACTCGCACTGGTTCACCAGTAGGAGTCATCAAAGTAGTTTTTGATAAAAATATTTTTTTTTTTTAATTTTTCGAGCAAACCATCAAAAGTAGTAAGAAAACAAGGACTGACTCATAAAATAAAAGTTATCCAACTAATATTTAATGAATTTATAGGCATTTTTATACCGGAAAATGTAAGAAATTGATAAATAATAACTCATAATGTTATTTAGATTCATTTTTTTTATTTATTACCATTTTATTTCTTTATACTCCGAACTTTTTCAAAATTAGTATAATTTTTTACTCATAATGAATACAAAAACAACTGTAATTGTAACATAGATCTTGCAATTGTAACATAGATCTTGCAATTGTAACATAGATCTTGCAATTTTTCAACATTTCTGTTGTTTAGCAAAAAAATGAAAATGAAGATTATTCAATTTTTTGTAGCAAAATTCCAAAATTAGTAAAAATTTAATTTTTTTCATCGTAAACTTTGTTCACGCCAACTTTGTATAAGTAAAAATCATTCATTGAAAAAGTTCTTAGTATAAAGAAATATAATGGTAATAAATGAATCTAAATGACATTATGAGTTAATATTTATCAATTTCTTACATTTTCCGGTATAAAAATGGCTGTAAATTCATTAAATATTGGTTGGATAACTTTTATTTTATGAGTCAGTCCTTTTTTTCTTGCTAATTTTGGCGGTTTGCTCAAAAAATTAAAAAAATATATATTTTTATTAAAAACTGTACTTTGACGACTCCTACTGGTGAACCAGTGCGAGTTACACAAAAAAACTCTAAGGCTATTTTGAAGAGCGTGAAATTCCCCACAAGGTCCATCAAACCGATTTGCGGTATTGTAAAAGCCGGGTAAGCATTAAAAATTTGAAAAAAAAAAGATTTTTTTACATGCATTTTAAATGGTAAAACTTTAAATTTAAATTGCAAGTACTTAAAATTAATATTAAGATCTCAAATTTGGTGAGAATTTCTTTTTCCATGTGTAGATTAATATTTTGCATGAGCACCGAAAAAAAAAAAATTTGCGGAAATGAATCACCCTAATATTTATGTAATTATCATGGTAGGTCACATTCAATGTTTAATTATGCATGGTTAATACAGTCTCCCAACAAATGTTTATTAATATAGTTTTAAAGTTTTTAATATATTTAATAAATAAAGGTAAACTCGTCCAGGTCAACTTAGCAACTATACAAACACAACTACTATACAAATACAACTTGCAAATGTAATCTGATAAGATTAGTAGTACTATCTTCAGGCCATACTTTTCACTTGGGCATTCAATAACCATAATACATAAACATCCTAATTGTATCAGAAAATAAGATTATATATTATAATTAATGCGGTCGAAATGCGATCTCTGCGGAAAATCTGTGGAGTGAGGCTGACCGACCGCATTCATAACGACGACGTAAGAGAGCGAGTAGGTATGAAAGAGAGTATTGGTGTAAAGATGCGAAAGGGCATGCTCCGATGGTTCGGACATGTGGAAAGAATGCCGAACGAACATCTGGTTAAGAAGATATACAATGCGAAAGTGGAAGGATGTAGGTACCGAGGGATACCGAGACTAACCTACCTAGACCAGATCGGTCATGTACTAAAGGAAGGTGGAGTCAAGAGTCTCCGAAACCGGCGAGCGTGTATGAAGGGAATTATGAATGTTGAGGAAGCGAGTGAAGTATGCAGAGATAGAGTTCTCTGGCACTCTGTTCTCTCTGCCTACCCTGCAAGGGATATGGCGTGATGATATGTATGTATGTATTATAAATTACTAGGAAAAAATAGAAAATAAAAGTTCTTATGATGAATTTGATTAAAGAATAAATGATAAGGAACTATAATATATTATCAAAACAATAAAGCATAAAGCTTTATGCTTACTATTTAAACCTAACGCTAATTTTACCAATAAGCCTCAACTCCTAGGTAATTCCAAAGATAATATAATTATGTCACATAAAATTATTTTATAATGAAATATCCCATAAAATTCATGTTTTTTTTTATATTGACTTATAATCAATAAACTTTTATCATTAATGAAAATAGATATTAGGTATAATTTAGAGAAAGTAGTTCAACATTAGAGCACCTACCAATTTTAGGTAGGACATCACATATTTAATATAATTATTACCTTGCTTAATGAACTAAGGCATGAACCAATAAGATATTAGTAATCCCATATGTGGCAATCATTTTCGTTCGTAATTAAGTTTTTATAAAGATATTAGTATCTATATAGGCAGAGTCTAATGGTAATATAAGTACTTGTATATGACTAAAACTTCCTTTCCTATAGGTATATATCGTAAATTAATTTCTAGAGGAGGTTCCATCTCAACACTATGAAGTATATGGTCTGAGAAAAGGAAGAATACTGACTTTTTATCTGTCCGGTATGCAAGATAAGTTCCTTTGGGACTAAACACAATGCTACGTATGTTAACAGCAGCTTCTTCTCTTAGCGGTTTCTCTTCGTATGGTTCCTTGAAGTCAATTAAGAATATATTTTTGCTGGTTAATCCTGTAAATACGCCATTTAAAGATTTAGCTATAACCTATAAGACATGCTGTATTATAATCTGAATAACGTGAAATGTATTAATACATGCCAGCGATAAAAGGTGTTGCACTCATTTTCACAATTGTATATTTATAGATAATATTCAATGCTTAACATGCTCCTGAAACTATAGCAAATTAATATATATTATTTTTGTCTGTTACAGTTCATATTTGATCATTACAATATGCATGTAGTGGTAGGGTAATAAGTATATATAAAACACACGTATTATACGTAAATCGTATGTAAATTGACAGATAAAAGGCCGATACCCTTCTCGGTGAGATACTGTCATTAGTGTCATTGTGATAGTTCACGTTTAGTTTATGTTAACATGCTATGATAGATTACGACTTTCCTATTCAGTTTACATATACATACATACATCACGCCATGTCCCTTGCAGGGTAGGCAGAGAGAACAGAGTGCCAGAGAACTCTATCCTTGCATACTTTACTCGCTTCCTCAACATTCATAATTCTGATATTCAGTTTATAATATTTAATACTAAAAATCAAAGCATCATGGTTTGTTCGTTGTTTTCAGAACTTGTCTCTAAAAAACTATGATCATGATTACTGGGTTAGAGTATATTATTATCACTTTTAATACTATTCTTCATTCATAACAGATGTGCATCTCCCAAGAATTTTCTCGAGAGTATTTCTCTCATACGAAGGACTCAGTTCTTATCTCAGGTAACTCTGATAAATGAAAAGTTATTTAGATACCCTAGTAGTCTAAAAATCATAGCGTTTTAGTGCGTTAATTATTAGTGCAAGATCTACTGCCCTTATGTGCTTACCTTACTTACAGTCACAAAGTCACAAACTTCATTAAATAGCACCACTTATTTTTAAGAACCTGTACTCTGAGTGCAATGCATATGTCTGCCACTGTTACCATCATTGAAATAGGTCAAGCATCCAGAGGCATTTACTTTATTAGTAACAAATGCCTATTGAAAACAATTTCTATGAATAGAAGACATTCAAGTAATGTTTTAGTATAATAAATATTTCGGACAATGCAGTGTAGCACAAATTTACGATATTGTAAAAGTTGCAGGAGCGTCGTTGTATACATTTAGGACTATCCATTTAAAAATCGTATCTTATTACAACTAGGTAGTTTCATTGGTACACTAGTATACTTTTTGCTGGCATTATTATGATAGTAATGTAACACACTTTTCTCATAATTATAGTTCTATGTTAAATATGTTTTTGTTCTGAGAGTATGTTATTGCACACAGTAAATTAGTTCCGCTGAGTTCTGATTAAAACTCATCGGTACCGTAAAGCGCTAATTATAAAACCGTCATATAAAATTTTCAAATTTAGTCCAAAACTAATGTGGTTTCTTTTAGTTTGGTGTCTGGTCTACATATACCTATAGTCCTTACGCTTCAAATAATTATCAAAGTCCCACTTTAATAAGATTCTAGTTTTATTTTTTCTGACAATAATTTCAGTGTTGCCAAATTCACCAGAAAATTGCTGGTGAATTTGGCAACAATAAATTCAAGATGGACGACTGTTACGAATTGTATATGTAAAGTGCGTTAAATTTGTACATTCGTCGAAATTGCACTGAATTATTAGAAATTGAACTTCTATTACTACTAGCTCTTTCAATGTTTAGTAGTAAGGCCCGGCTTGTGAAACGAACTCCTGAAAATGGCACAGACCGTGAAAGCTTTTTATCCTTATTAGTGGATGAATATCTACATTCTTCTTCGTTTGGTAAATATAATATAAATCGTAGTTAATTTTTTTTAGCAGTAACGACAAACAAAAATGTACTTCAATTTCACTTTTATGTAATAAATGTTTAATATGACCAAACTTATTTTGCTTTTCAGATTCTAAATGTCAAGTGTTAGCTAATCTGGCCAATTTTGCTTATGATCCAATAAACTACCAATATATAAGAGATGTCGGCGTTTTGGACATATTTATACATGTTATAAAGAATGGAAGCAATGAACAACTATTGCGTTTTGCAGTAGCTGGAATTTGTAATTTATGCTGCGGTAAGGATATTCTAGATTCTACTTTCCATAATACCTGGTTGATATTGATGATCACAAAAATCTTGTGTATATTCCTATAGTACTTGCAACAGAAATAATATTTATATTTGCAAACTTGAGTCAGTAAAAATGAGTAAACTTGTGAACTTAATTTTTCAGATCCACTGAATGCTGAGTATATTGTATCATATTGTGGTTTAAAACCTTTCATTACTCTACTGCAAGTAAATAACACTGATGTTATAGCTGATACAATTACATCATTAATTTATCTGAATAACTATAAAAGTCTAGAAATAAATACCGAAGAAATTTTTCAGCACATTTGTAAAATCAAAAAATCAGACAACAAAATATTATCTAATTTAGCTACAATATATTTACAAAATGTCTGCAGTGAAAATGGAGAATAATAAATAAATAAACTTAACAAAATGAACAAAATGTTATCAAACAGATTTCCATATATTGTTGTAAATAATAAAAATTATCAAAAAATATGTAAAATCCACACAACTTCATTTAGCAACACAGCATTTAAAGCTGGAGATAAAATTCGTATTCAAAAAACATTGACACAAAAAGACTTGGATGCATTCTCTAATCTTACAAGTGACCACAATCATTTACATCAAAATAATGGAAACAAGAGACCTATAGTACATGGGGCGTTACTGAATGGTTTGGTAGCAGGATTGATTGGTACCCACTTACCAGGCCCTGGTACAGTTCTTGTGTCCCAAACAATGAAATTCCCTAACAAGTGTTTTGTGGGTGAAAAGCTGACTATTAGCGTGGAACTTGTTGATGTGAGGAAGATTCTGAAGGTTAAGTTTTATTGTATTGTAGAGGAAGAAAAGAAGGTTGTGTTTGAAGGTGAGGCTAAACTAATGTTAGCCAAAGACTTTTAAAAAGTTAGATATTTAAGTTTATAACTTATTCCTTATTAAGTATTCAGAAGAAGCAAAAACAACATTAGATTATAATTAAATTATAAATAAGTAAATGTAACCAATAATTGGTGCAAATAACAAAGATCAAAGTGTGGGATAGTTAGTAGAACTTTGGATTAAGACCCCTCAGTGAGAAGTCAGTGGACCCAGTACTCCAGCTAAAGTTATCATAGCTATTGCTGGTTATGATAACACAAACTAAAAATGTCACAATAAACTCGTAAAGTAAAACAAAACTGACAAAACTTTATATAAATAAATAATATGCCTGAATTTGAACAAATAATCTTAACTCTACTTTACCCATTTCTCTAGTTATTTAAAATTGGGGTATTTAAGCAATGTTTACTTGTATTATAAAGCTATTAGTATTATTAATTGAAAGTGTCAATATTAGTTACTTAGCCTATATGATAAAAGGAAAATTATTATAAAAATCAACTTGTGTGCCAACAATATATAATAAAATCAATTAAATTATGTACTCTGGCATAAATTTAAAAGTACAATGATTTAGTTTTAATTAGATTATTCTGGATATTGCAGTATAAATGGAAATGCTTGTTATTACTAGTAATACAATAACATCTCACAAACTGTCCATTTAATGTCCATTATTATAAAATTTTCATAGTCTATAGAATTAATTAAGACTGATAGTAATTAATTTATTAATTCTACAATTACACAATATAATATTACATAAAAAAGAATGATACTGTCCCTTTTGTGATATTAAATTTATTCCAAATTGTTATATTGATTGGTAAAATTATTAACAATGTGAAACTCTTGCCAAGTCATAATAATAATGTTTCTCTTCATAATAACAGATTATTTTTATTACTTAGTTTTTGGAAATAAATGAATGGTATATTTTTATTTTATTGAACAACATGATTTCTAATTTATAACTGAACATCAAGGCCGTGATAATTAATTTGCATTTCAAATGTATTTAACTATACATTCATTACACTATTGTCTATAGTTATTTATCTGTTATCAAATCTCGTAATTCTGTAGTAAGCGCATAATTTTAACATATTAAAAATAATTTCACATATATGTCTTAGTAATAACTCATTCTAGTATTTATTATACAAAATTAAATAAGTATAGTGCTCGATGATATATCTGTATCATATTTTTTATGATTGATATATAAAGGCAGCAATGTATATGGTTTAAGTTGCTCGAAATATTATCATTTATCTTATTTGCTGTTATTTATTGCTAGTTTGTTGCTTCTAAGTATAAGCTTGTATTTAGTCATTTATTATACCACCAATTATCACATATGATGTGAACATCGGTCAATATATTGTATTACGATGCATATATGTAATAACTCTTTTGTTTTATATAATTTTTTCTGTTACCAATATGTTTACTTTTATTAAAATTTTCGTTGTTCATTTGTTTTTTTCTTTATGGCATGTTTTTTTTATTAAGTATATAATATTAAGACTTAATACATCATAGATGTAGACATACATAGGCATTTCAGATTTTATAAAGTATTGCTAGATAGGGTTGCTTCAGTATTGTAGATTAATACCTATTTGGGGGTAAGGCTGTGAATTGCATCATTTCATTCTGATGTTATATTTTATGGTAAAAACAACTAAGTGTCGTTGTGTAGATTGTGCAATATAAAATTTATTTCAATATAAGTATAATATTTATCTTTGTCAATTTTATCTTAAAATTAATAACTAAATTACCTGCTGTAGAAAATAAAAGGTCACATATATTTTTTTTTATTCATTATACATAGCAGTAATGTTAGGTCTCATAAAGCCATTTTAACTATTTTAGCTAGTCGCTTGATGTCTATGGCTAATGGGTTTATTTATAAAATTTGAACCTTTATAGCGGCTATGGCGTGGTCACGCACTACTTTAGTTCCGTCCGGGGCGACAGAAAGAACGGCGCACAACCCCATAGACCCGCCCTACATGTCATTATCTTCGGTGGTTATCTTTATACCATAGTTGCATTTTGGGGTTACATATTTAATAAAGAATTAAAACGGCCACCCGGGCAAGCGGACTGAAGTCAAATCTGTGGTCTGTCCTATAGCCGAAGAGCGTACACAGTGAGTTAAAGCCACGTCGTCTTTTCGTCGCTTGGGATGGCTGGATGGTGGGCGTCTGGACTCTTAACAAGCCAAAAACAAAGATGGCGGTTAAGGGTTTCATTTGTGACTTTGAGGTTAAGGTAAGGGCTACTACTACCGTTGTAGTAAGCGGTATTTTATATACCTACATAGTTTTTGCGAGCGATTGATGTATAGCGACTTAGCTATAAGCGTTAATTACCATTATTAGAATCAAGTGAGGATTTTGTACGTCCTTTAAAACCAAAAAAACAAATTAACTAATTTTATAAAGTAGGGTGATTGTCATATAAAGTAAGCTACTGTCTAAGATTGGAACATATTATATGAACTGAGGACATTCTGAGAAATATTTCTCTGTACAGTGTCATCATCATCAGCGAGTAATTTCAACTTTACAAGCAATCTAATTTAAAACTAGCGTTCGCCCGCGTGATTTGTTGATAAAAGGGTAGCCTACGTCCTTCCCCAAGCTTCAGTCGAGCACTCGGTCTCACTGAGCGTCTTTCAATGGTTTTAATTTTGTTTGCGGAACTCTATTTAAGTATTTTGTAAAATTAAATTAGTCTAAGTTACTCCTTATAACACAGCTACCTGCCGGTAAAAGTCCTGTTAAAATCGGTCCAGCTGTTTCAGAGATTAGCCGGAACAAACAAATAGAGAAAATTTTAAGAACAGATTTTTTTTACGTAAGTACCGCATACTTTCATATGTATTTAGTTAAAATTGTTAATTTGGAGTTACAAACAGATATCTACTTCAATTTTATTTCTATGTATAGATGTCCTCATACTGGCAACAATATGGTAATAAGGGTACCAAGGTAATAAGGGTATAGTACCTATTTATCATATGTTTGTTTTTTCTCCTACGGTTCAACCTCCAAAGAGCTATGAAATATACATATATATCATTACGCCATATCCCTTGCAGGGTAGGCAGAGAAAACAGAGTGCCAGAGAACTCTATCCTTGCATACTTCACTCGCTTCTTCAACATTCATAATTCTCTTCATACACGCTCGCCGGTTTCGGAGACTCTTGACTCCACCTTCTTTCAGCACGTGACCAATCTGGTCTAGGTAGGTGAGTCTCGATCTCCCCCGGTACCTACATCCTTCCACTTTCGCATTGTATATCTTCTTAACCAGACGTTCGTTCGGCATTCTTTCCACATGTCCGAACCATCGGAGCGTTCCCTTTCGCATCTTTACACCAATACTCTCTTTTATACCTACTCGCTCTCTTACGTCGTCGTTGCGAATGCGGTCGGTCAGCCTAATTCCACAGATTTTTCGTAGAGATCGCATTTCGACCGCATTAATTTTGCTTTCATGCTCTTTTCTGCATACCCAACTCTCGCTTCCATATAGTAATGTTGGGACAAGCACAGCGTTATATATTGCTACACGTGCCTTCTGGCTGAGGTGGTGGCTACCGAGAAGTTGTCCCAACGCTCCGTTCACTCTATTTCCCGCATTCACTCTCCGCTCTATATCAATGGTGTACCTTCCATCTCGGCTAAAACCACATCCAAGATATATAAATGAAATATATAATCCCATAAACTAATATCGTATGTGATTAGTAGTAAAGAAAAAAAAGCCGAGAAAAAAAAAGGCCGAAAGCCGAGATAATTCTGGAGCTTGCAACGGCAAATTTCTTTTTTCCATTCATACTTACACTTTATTTTAAAGTCCTGCCCGAATTGCATGTCAGGTTGCTACTCCTCGGTCTAGAAGACCAATGCGGACTTTTGAATAGCATTATTTGTTGTTGACTGGGACATGTAGTTATTAACCTTTAACTACCGACGTGGGGCCTGTGAGGCCGCGGCGGGTTGACACTGCATTAGATTTACCCGTCCCTCCACAGGAGAGCCCTCCATTCTTTAGTAGCTGCGAGGTTAGTTGCGCCCACGCCATTGAGTGTGGTAGTAGTGCTGGAGAACACGATTTCGGTAAGTTATGTCAATTTGAAATACCAACGCGGCCTCATAGGCCCAACGTCGATAGTTACGTGACTTTTTTGTTTGTACTACGGTGTACATATTTTTTTTTTTACAAAAATATCATTGCTCTTTTGAGAAATAGATGTACCTGTGACGTCAAAAGGTAAACAGCGTTTACCTACAAACAATCCAAGTCTTTCCAAAAGACCACAACGCTCTGTAAATCTTTTAAACAATGGAATGGAAATGGAAAAAACTACAAAATGGAAGTAGACTATATCGGAGATGATTTTATACCAGAAGTCTACGATCACGATACATGTACAGATACTGATATATCTGACGATAAGGCTACAACCCAAACACAAACTATTTGTGATTCCTCATCAGAAGACGACGATATAGCGCTTTCTACATTTAGTTATTATAGGGGCAAAAATAAGTATAAGTGGTCTAAAACTCCTGCTAACCGATCATCAGTCAGAATACCACAACATAATATTATTCTGCGAGTACCCACTTCCAATTTGAGCAGTTTTAGAGCATATCACGAGAAGGTTGGTCAACTTACGTTTGCTTCGAGAGCTTCGCATGAGTTTGACAAGAATACTCGGTTCTGATATGCCAGAAACTGTTCAAGGTCAAGCCAACGCATAAAAACAAGAAAAATATGTGCGTCTTGTCTACCTAAACTAAATAGACTCCACATATCAGTGTCGTTTTTGTAAAAAGCATGTTTGTTTACAGTGCGCTAAGCAAATGTGTCCTGATTGTAAATAAGTTTTTTATTGGACATTTTTTTTAATGTAAAGCATTCCAAATGCTGTTTATTATTTTTCATATAGATTTTACCCTAAAGTATAAGGAAAAATATTTTTTGTGGTTCCTAATAAGTCAAATTATTTTTTATTTTTATTTCGTCCAGTAGTCATTTTTAAGTTAATAAAACATTGCCAAAGATGTTAAGGCACGTAGGTAATTACAAATTTTAATAATGTAGATTATTATTTTTATCTTTTCCTTCATTATAAGATCCTAAATTAATAATAGAAGCTATAAATTCATAAATATTATACATATATTTCACTAAATTCTACGTTATACTAGCGGCCTCTCAGGCCCTACGTCGCCGTCGGTACTAGTGTGACTAAAAAACGACGTCGGTAGTTAAAGGTTGTAAGCAAGTTTTTTCATCCCGGAATCCCGGTTTTTTCATCCCTATTTATTTTATTTTTATTTGGGCAAACAAAAACTATTTAAACTCTTCAGTAACAAATCAGTGTTTATTACACATGGAAAATTTCAACCGATTATTGTTCAATGGAATTTCACTGCATTCTGAAATATTATGGTAATTATAATTATTTTTTAATCCCACTAATAAGGGAATCATAAATTCAGGCACATCCAGATCAATTTTTTTAATTTTCTACAGATTCACGACGTAAGTAGAAGTGTAGGTAAGTATCTATATACTACATACATACATACATACATAACATCACGCGATGTCCCTTGCAAGGTAGACAGAGTGTCAGAGAACTCTATCCTTGCATACTTCACTCGCTTCCTCAACATATATACTCATTTCTATATATTATACTCATTATCTCTCATTTCTATGTACTCATAATCTCTCATTTCTATGTACTCATAATCTCTCTATATACTCATTTCTCGTAAAAGCAAAAATAATTTCCAGAGAGCCGAGCCGAGAGTTTACCCTTTTTTTGGTGGCGAGTTATGGAGTTGTCACACCCCGCTAATCCGTCGGGGGCGACGAAAGAAGCGGCGCACGACCCCATAGACGCGCCCTACAACGTACCTCTCGACGCCGTGCGGATGGGTCACCGGAACGCAGTCTTTTTCTTCAGTGACCCACCCGGCGGTCTACTTGACTAGACCGAGTCTCGAGTCGATGCCCCAACAGTTTTCACCGTCGGGGCATCGTTCTCACGCGGTGGCCTCACTCCTGGACGACCAAACTAAACTCCGGTTCGATTGCCCGCTGCCTCGGCTAGGGTGGCATGAGGAGGCCGACTCACGCTTACGCCAAAGAGACGCCGGTGGCGGCGACCGCGTCCCAGTTCCTCTCGCTGTCGACCATCGCTTGCACGACGGCAGCGAGAGCAACCGTGCCCTGACAAGACCTGCCGCCAACCGGAAGGAGAGGACTCCGTGCCGTCGCTCCAGCCATTCCATCAGTACGGGCCGGAGGGCTTCAACGGTTCGAACACCGAATCGAGGCCCCTCCAGCCGCGTTACCCAACGGGCAATGACGTCCCGGCGAGCGTCCTCACGCCAGGCGGCCAGTTCACCGAGAGAAACGACATCGCCTTCGTCGCGTATCGCTGATACGGCGGGTGCCGATAAAGATTGGCGAGCATGTCCACCTCCAGAAAAGTCTACCCTGTGGTAGTCTTATAAATTCTGATACAATACAGCCAACTGGTTATTAGAATTCATCAGTTAAAATATTTATAATATTGAAAATAAATTCTAATACAGATTTCTATAAGAATCTATCAGTTAAAACTAAGACTTTTCTATCAGAAATTACTGTTTTTTTTATAAGAATAATTAAGATTGAATAAATTATGAGATTTTATACGATTAGAGACCAATAATAGATTCTATAACAATTTTGATTTCATAGTTTACGTAAGTTTATTCTAGGGTAGTAGTGTTAATGCCCTAACCGAGGCAGCGGGTGACCGGACCGGGGAATTGTCTGGTCACCCTTAGAGCGAGGCCATCGCAAGAGGCGACGCCCGGACATCGAGATCCACTCGGGCCGAGATAACGGGGCGTCGACATGAGAGGATATCCGTGAGGGTAGACCGCCGGGTGGGTAACTGAAGAAAAAGAACGCGTTCTAGCGACCCTCCCGCACGGCGTCGAGATGTATATGTAGGGCGGGTCTACGAAGTCGTGCGCCGCTTCTCTGTCACCCTGGATGGATTAGCGGGGCGTGTCATAACGTAGCCCGCCGCCAAAAAAAGGGTAGTTTTAATAAGATATAAGAGTAGATTGACATAAGATAACACTTAAAAAAAAATATCCCTGTGGTGACGGAGTAAGAATACTATTCACCACCCCATATCTTACCCGTGGGTGATCGTACGAGACGACTAAGGAATATAAAACGCATATAACATCTATGCGAGAGAAGGAAAACTCGGCACAAAACCCTATACCAACACGTCTGACCAGCGTGGTATAGTAGGTTAATTTCCCTCCCATTACGGAGGAGGCCCGAGCCCAACAGTGGGACATTTATAGGCGGTGATGTGATGAACACTTAAAATAATACTTGAGGCAATATATCTTTACCGTATTCCTTATAAGAAAATTATCTTGTAAGTTTTTACTAGGTTCTTGGTGTACAAATGCAGAACATTTTCTTATAGCTCTTATTTTTCTATAAGAAGGTACTTGTAGGAAGAAATTTCACGATTAGGAATAAAGTAGTAGATATCCAAGAGTTAATTAAAATACATTCACAGAATAGATGATTGAAATACCTACATGGAAAACATAACTACAAAACAGATAAATATAGCCTTCGTTATCGATCGTTATCTACAAATCATCAGCATGGAATTTAAATAATTTGATTATTACTAGAACTACGCTTCTTATCTTTAAAAAATATTCAATCACGTAGGCTACGGAGAACGATTATAATATATTTATACAGACATTGGCACGTTTCGATGTAGAAAAGAAATGCTGAGCGAGCATAAATTGTTAGAGTTTATAAACTACATATTTCGACAACAAAGGCACATTTTTAAAGTTCTTCCCCAAAGGATGGCACGTCTGTGACATCATGTATATTTGAAAGGCTTTTCAGTCTAGTATATTAAATATTCCGTGAGTTCATTTGAATTTGGGGTTAGTAAATCGTACTCGTTAGTGAGGCTGAGCAAGCTTGGTGTTATTTATTTGGAGATGGATTATCGTTCTGTAGTTTAATGAGTGCTTCCATGCTTCAGCAGCCTTTTGACGGTTTAAGCGATTCTGACCAACTACACCGATAAATTAAAAAAGTTGATCTACATTTTGATGTAAGTATCTTTACTTTATTTGTATCGGGTATATGTTTCTTGTTTTTGTCAAATGTCAAATGCTACCCCTATATGCTCCAACAGTGGTTATATCATCATCATTCTCCTGCTCTTATCCCGATTAATGGGATGGATGCAATATGTACTCCTCTTCTATCGTACATGTTGTAAAATTAAATAGTTTTATAACGGGCCACATGTCTGACGTCAACCCTTTTTGTCAATTAGTCCAGTCATTTTAGGTTTTATCTGGAAAAAAAATTCATAGTGAGCTGAATTTTTGTATACACCTTTATTACGGTGTTATTATGAAGATGTGAAAAATCGACACCGATATCGTGCCGGCTAAAAAAGTTACAAAGGTCAAAAGGTCACGAAAATCAGTTTTTCGCAAATATTTCGCGACCTATTGCTCGGAGATCAATAGAGGTTATTATAAAATTGTTCCTCATAAAATTGTCTACAAAAATGTCTTCTGCAGTTTTTCTGTAAAATTAACTGTTTTCGGATTAAAGCGCTGAGAAAGCGACTAGAATGCACTCACATACGGTATTGTATACTACGGTAGTGTAGGTGTACGCACCTAGGCGTAAACTCTATTGCTTTTTATTAATATTTGTGTCTTAAAAACTTTTATCTTATATTTGGACGTTTCGGGAAAGATATACTTATCTTATAGAGGTTTTGGGTTTTTAGTAAAATCTACTATATCTCATTCAAATAACAAATTAATTATTTATTAAATAATTTCGGTACAAATGCTGTTGTCATTTTTTATGGTTACTCTGATACCAGTAAAAATGTCAAAGCGATGGAACAACTAAGACGAACCGCTGCTGTTTCTACATCTTGTGAAGTGCACTTCAACGAATGGATGGAAGTTCCTATCAGTCAAGAAAATTCTTATCGAATCGATTTAACAAAAAAAGAATTGAGATGCTTATATAATTGAGATGAGAAGTTCAAAGAAGTTGGTATTGCTACAAGACAATCACGTGATGATGCTGACGTCTTTATAGTTGAAACAGCGATTGAAAAATCAATAAATAATACGACAATTATCGTTGGCGACATAGATCTGTTGGTACTTCACGCACTCAAATACTTGATTAACCTACATCATTTTTTTTTAAAACCAGGAAAATACAATGTTGAAACAAAAATATACTCGACTGATAGCCTCAACAAGTATCCGCATTGCAAGAAAAATATTCTGTTTCTACATGCCATGAGCGGATGTGATACAACTTCAGCACTTTTTGGGAGAGGAAAATTGAAAGTCATGAAGATGTTTGAAAAAAGACCGGATTTAAACAATTGTACAGAAATATTCCAACAAGAAAATTGCTCTGGAGATGTCATTGTCAATGCTGGAATACATTTTCTACTAGCAATATACAGTGCTCCAAAATCAGAACATTCAATAGATAGTTACAGATACTGTAGCTTTGCTAAACTAACAATACAAAGTACAGCTGTAAAATTTCCTTTATTACCACCTACTTCTTCAGCAGCTCAACAGCATATTTATCGAGTGTATTACCAAATACAAACCTGGCTAGGAAGAGAAAAATTGGAATAAGATGTTCAAAAGTTCGTGGACATTGCCGTGGCCAGTCATGCTTAAACGCAGAGTCAACAAATGATGAAAATTATGAAGATGTAGATTTAAATCAAGAAGTAATTCCACTCGACATTTTGTCAGCAGCCATAATGATAATGAAACTGAAAATATCGACAATGAATGACAAAAAAAAATATACGCTAAGTGTTTTATTTTTGGGATTTTTCAAAATTTATATAAAAAAATATTTACTCTTGAATAAAAAACCCTTTCATTACATATCATGGATTATGGCTACGAGGAAAACCATGTAAAAAAAATGCACCTCGAAGGTGGTGAGGAAACGAGTGCATCGTCATAATATAGTCGCTTTCTCAGCGCTATAATCCGAAAACCGTTAATTTTACAGAAAAACTGCAGATCACATTTTTTGTAGATAATTTTATGAGGAACAATTTTTATAATGACCTCTATTGACCTCCGAGCAACAGGTCGCGAAATATTTGCGAAAAACTGATTTTCGTGACCTTTTGACCTTTGTAACTTTTTTAGCCGCCACGATATCGATGTCGATTTTTCAAATCTTCATAATAACACCGTAATAAAGGTGTATACAAAAATTCAGCTCACTAGGAATTTTTCCCCAGATTGGGGTTTAAAATGCCTAAAATGACTGGACTAAATGTAATTGTTGACCAAACTGCGCCAAGTGGATTTGGCCCAGGTCAATTTAAAGCTCGTAGTCGTTTTTTACGAGATTCACGAGCAAAGTAACATTTAGTAATATTTTTAGCCACTAATCACACTTCTCTCTCTTATTTTGCAACAGTATATAGGTACCCACGAACTTAAAAAAAAATTCGGGAAAGCTTTTTACTTTGTGACAGATTTTCTGTAATTTATTAGATAAGACTGCCGCCTTTACTTATATGTATAAATATCATTTTTCAAATGTATTTTTAGTCATTACGAAATATCTACCATAAGACCCCATCATATTTAATGTTTTTTTACGCCGTTTCAAAGAATATTTGCCCCTCTAGTTATCAAAAATAAAGTTTACATTTAAATCGAAAGTGCATTCTCTCCCGTAGGATATATATTTATCGAAGTATATAAAAAAATATCTTTGTTAGGTTACAGTTATTTACATACCTAATAAATCCTCTACTAATGTTGCAGAGCATTCGTATGAGTCCTCTATTTTATACATATATTATCTGTATTAATTTCTGACGACCAACACAAAATAATAACTTCTTATATTACGGAGGTCTTTACAAATATAATAATAAATGAATTATAGTCAGACTCGAAACTATTGTATATTGAGTTCACAAAGAATTGTACTATCATACACTGGCCGGATTGATACTCTTGGGGTTTCATTTCGAGTTTCCTTCCCTTCCCCTTGCCATGATGTCATTTTCTTAAGAATCTTAGCTATATCTCACTAGATTGGGAGGAAGGAAGGAAATAAACACTGTAATCTCGCACACTGTAATTTGCCTCATCAAACGTCATATGCAGTTAAATATCAGATTTCAATTATTTATTTTTCTTTTAAGCATCGACAAATATTACTGAGTCGCAATGCGTGGTGTTCAGATCTTGATCTTCATCTGTATTACTTGTATATTCGTCTCCTCTGAAGCAAAGCGCAAAAGAAAGCTGGATGACTATGTAAGTGTCTCCGATGAAGATATCAACTATGATGAGGACAGCGAGAATGAAGACGAGGTATAAATTTAATATTCTCTTATATATAAAACTAGCTGATCAGCGCAATTTCTTTGCTGTTAAATAAGAGAGATAGGGGCTAGAAAGTCGTAGGCACCTATACGCAGCGCACGAATCGAAAACTTTCCAAAGAAATATATTTTTTTCCATTTTGGCAACAATTTTCATTGTTGCTGCCCCCATATTGGCTGTAGTCTGACGACATAACCTACCTTCCCCAATAAATGAGCTATTCAATATTAAAAGATTTGGATAGAGTGATGGTGACGGCCCGGGGAACCTTGATCTGACGATGGAGGGAGTATCCAGAGTTCCCTGTAGTAGGGTGAAGAACAGTGGGAGCTGTTAGCTCTCACCTCTATCGCTGGATTAATAGACAGTATTTACCGGACATGGGTGTTCCGGTAAGTACCTGCATCAAGTTACATAGATGTGCAGAGAACTTGAATGTCACGAGTGTGGCGCGCTGTATCTATGGATCTGACCATTCTATAGTAGTTAAATTTCACTCCTAACAGCGCCCAGCAGTGCGACATTTATGAGACGGGTAGCAGCACACTCTTGGAGACCTGAAAACTATTAACAATCGACAATCCTCTTACCAAAGCGGGTCGATTACAGTACCCTATTACCCTTGCTAAAGAAAGGGGTTTATCCAATAGTGGACGTTAATGGAAGATAAATAGATAAATTATTATTAGTGAAGCATTTTATATTTTCAATTTAAAAATAATTCTTCATTGGTTTCACGGTAGCAAGCGTGACTGCTAATTGCGACGACCTAGTTTGGATTCTTAGGTTGAGGAAATGGATCTAATGTTAGAAAATCCTCTGTGGCCAATTCGGAGCAAACTAGAACATCAAACCATTTAAAAGTAATTTTTAAAACTGAATATATTTCTATTAATAATACGGCACGTGTAGCAATACATAACGCAGTGCTTGTCCCGACATTACTGTATGGAAGCGAGAGTTGGGTATGCAGAAAAGAGTATGAAAGTAAAATTAATGCGGTCGAAATGCGATCTCTGCGGAAAATCTGTGGAGTTAGGCTGACCGACCGCATTCGTAACGACGACGTAAGAGAGCGAGTAGGTACGAAAGAGAGTATTGGTGTAAAGATGCGAAAGGGCATGCTCCGATGGTTCGGACATGTGGAAAGAATGCCGAACGAACGTCTGGTTAAGAAGATATATAATGCGAAAGTGGAAGGATGTAGGTACCGAGGGAGACCGAGACTAACCTACCTCGACCAGATCGGTCATGTACTGAAGGAAGGTGGAGTCAAGAGTCTCCGAAACCGGCGAGCGTGTATGAAGAGAATTATGAATGTTGAGGAAGCGAGTGAAGTATGCAGAGATAGAGTTCTCTGGCACTCTGTTCGCTCTGCCTACCCTGCAAGGGATATGGCGTGATGATATGTATGTATGTGTATGAGTATATTTTCGGCTTCAGTATGCCTAGATCACATAGCACTGGCTTTTTCATTAGTTCTAGTATATTTAACAGATGGAATATAATACTATTATATATTAACTAATAATTATATTGAGTTGTTACACTATTTTAATAGAATTAATTTATATTAATAAAATAGAGTGTTTATATATATGACACCACTCAACTCAGAAACTATTTGACCGATCATTATGAAAATTTGTATTGTATTGTTTATGGTGGCAAACGAGCAAGCAGCACACCTGATGGTAAGTGTTACTGCCGCCCATGAACCTTTGCAATACCAAAGGTATAGCTAGCAATCCAAACTCACCTAGTTAGGCTTCCGTTATGGCTAACGCGCTGGGTTTGCTAGTCTATTATAAAACGCAAGATTTAGTAACTTGATGAACTTTTTAATTCTACCATTTGTCACTCGTCGGAGTCAAAAGTTTGGTTTTGTAACTTTTGTAGTTTATTAGTATATTATGTAGTAACAGTAGATAATAAATACTACAGATTATACTATTATCACATCTTAGCTTACTTTAATCGGGTTAAGAGCCCTCAGCGCTCACCCATAGTCCGCGTAAAACTGTCAAAGCCATCTGCGGCTAACAGCTAAACACACACAAAAAGAAAACTTCTACCACACAGAATAAGATAGTATTAATTTCTACTAGCACAATTTGGGTGCGTTTTTATGATCACAAACTATACCTACCAGTTAAAGTTCAAAACGCGGGAAAAGAAAAAACTTGTTTTTTTTTATAAAGAAATAAGAAGAGTCACTTTTTGGAAAAAGAAACCAACTGTCTAACATTGTATATTTAAAAAAAATGTAGACATCAAAGCTTTTATTTCAAATAAAGCTTAACTTTTCCTTTACACAAGAGCAGCTTATAAACAACAACGGCTCTAGTCGGACATCTTACAAATAATGTATATCTATCTTTGTTTATATAATTACGGAGACAACAACATATTTTCATGAGAATGGATGCGAGCGAATCTTAAACGTCGTTTTTAAAATGGCTGAATCGCTTGTCCACCAGTCCTTTGAGCAAATTGGAAGGATCACTATTGACTTAATTTCTAATATAAAAGTATTCTAATAGCAAAAGTATATACACTGGATATTTTAAGTTATTGAACCACCATAAAACAGAGATTTAATTTTTAAATACGAAATCTGTTATCAATTTCTAATATATTCAATAAACCTGTAATAACAAATGATAAAAGCTTATTGTTTATTTTATTTCCAGCTAGAGCCATGCCAGTGTGGTGTATTCCTCTCTCAACAAGTGGGTATCAAGGAGGGCAGACGCAGCAGGCCGCGAGGACCTCCCCAGGGCGAGCCCGTTGTCACCTACGATACCGATTCTCCTAGCTTACCTTGCGGGTCTGGCATCAAGAATTGTATTAGCAGATGTTTGGATGTGGTAAGTCGTTTGTAAATTTAATAATTATATTACCAGGTGCTGAGAGAATGGCTATAATATTCTGCTTAATATCTAAAAGAATATGAATTTCATAATACATGGCAGTATTTACAAAACATGGCAGATTTTGCCCGTGTGACGTGTTAAGAATACAATCAGAAATATAATGAAAACTCATTCGTTACTTGATTTACTACTACTCGGCCGGACCGGCTAAGAGGACTGGGTAACTAAAAAGAAAAGGCTAAAAAGACTTAATTTTTGCGGCAATACCTAATTTTTGGAAGAAAGAATATAATAAAATAGGTAACTTTAAGTTACTTTATATAATTCCATAGACTACTTTTTAGTGACTGTCCTGTTATTTCATTCCAATTTTAGGAACAGTTTGAAACTAAATTCAAAAAGGGCTGCAGTGCAAAGAAAAACCCTAAATAATAAATCTGCCTTTGCAACGATTGAACGACGATGACACTTCTTGGATTGCTTATGTCAGGTCATTCAAGGTCCTTCATATAAATTAGCACCACGAGCTCACTACACGTTGTCGCAACTTATTATAACAATAGAATTCCATGTGATGATTATGTCAAGGTTACAACAAGTCTTTGATATGAATTCGAATTGTGACAATCAAAATCCTTGCATAGTATTAGTATCCTGGCTCAATCATAGTCAATATCCTTGCTTATCTAAGCTTTTTTTGTTGGAAACAAAATCCTGGGTTGCCTATTAGTAAACTCAGCAAATTTGGGCTACTGCAATTTGCCTTAACTAGTTCTGTTCTTAGAATTGTTTTTAAGTCGGTGGTTACTAAACGTTTTTAATTATATATTATATATAAATATTTAGACTATGACACTGTATTATTCACTTAGGAACATAGTTTGCTACTAGATACAATAGATATGGTGTATGAGATGTATATAACAGTAAGACCACGCTGTGGACAATTCTCTCTCTAAAGCCGCTTGCGCTTCGTTCGGTGAGCGAGAGAGCCGGATGCCCAACTGGGGTGGCTTCGGGGTTTGTATTAGTAGGCAGCGGCTTAGCCATTGGTAAAGGTCCATGGGCGGCAGTGACACTTACCATCAGGTGTGCTGTCTGCTCGTCTGCCACCCTTTTTTTTTTTTTGGTGGGCTATGGATGCGTCTCGCCCCGCCAAATCGGTCCGGGGTGACGGAAAGGCGGCGCGTGACCCCATAGACCCACCGTAAAAATCCTCTCTCTTCGCCGTGCGAGCGGGCCACCGGTACCCGATTTTTGTCTTCGGTGGCCGCTCGTCTGCCACCCTAGACACCCTAGGCAATAAAAAAAAGATGGATGTGGTGAAGAAGTCGTTTCCTTGGTCAACTTGTAGGTTATTCGGGGCAGAAAAAGAGTGGGGACACGTTGAATTCGTAGTCCGTTACAAACACATATATAATACTTTTATTAACATTGGCATTGAAAGTCTATTTAATTTTTATACATATCTGATTATGGTAATGTAATTTTTAATTAAAAATAATATATTTATGAAGTTATTTATATATATATCTTTTAGATAACATTTTTTTTGTGAGATTGATGTTATTGCCAAGGAGTGTGCTGCCATTCTCTTGATGATTTTTGAGTCGGTATTTACGATTCCTAAGGGAAATCTAGGGATATAACAATGTAATTGCCTTGTAATGTATTGCAATGTAAAAAACCCTTGCCACACAGTATAATTATAGGTAATGTCATTTTATGTGATGCTAAGCAAGTGCTGGGGAATAGCGAATATGGTATAACAGTGCTTTGCATATGTGTTGGTTTACACAAGTAGAGAGATGTAGAAGCTTTTAAAGAATTTTAATCTATTAACTACAATTATTTATCCTTGTTTCGAAAGGTACATAATGTCGTTGGTCCTGCGCTCCATTTCTCTCCGATTGTATTCTTTTTTCATCCCATTGTACTACAGAAGTAAAGGAATAGCGAAATCATTTGTACTTTCACTACATAGTGACGCATTTCGCTGATATGACACTAGATGACGCTAGAAGAATTTTATTATTTACTATTTTCCAACTTTATCATAATTTATTTTAAATTGTTTTCCTTTTCAAGGGTTAGTTTCTACATATTTATGTTAATGTAAGCATAAGGAATTCTAACTTAAGAATTTTGTAATAATACCTACTAATTATACTTTATTTAAAATATTTAGCTACATTTTTACATTGTATGTACTTAAGTAGATAAATATGTAAGAGTTTGGATTCTATGTATTTTATTAGCTAGATTTTTAATAGTGGTAGGACCACGCCGTGGACAGTTCTGTCGACAGCCGCGGGCCGGTCCGCCCGGGGTTAGTACCACACTCTCGCAAAAGATCGACGTCTAAGTAATGGCTATGCGCGTCGTTCGGTGAGCGAGAGAGCCGGAAGCCCATGTGGGGTGGGTTTGGGGATTATATTGGTAGGCAGCGGCCTAGCTGTACCTTTGGTATTGCAAAGGTCCATGGGCGGCAGTGACACTTACCATCAGGTGTGCTGTTTGCTCGTTTCCCACCATACAATAAAAAAAAATTGTATTTAATATCTACCTATAATTCCGGTGTGGAAGGAATGATATATACTTGTTGTTTTTATTGCCTTAACCTTCTACAATGTTTTCATTCGATTGCTAAATCAATGTATTTCGTCAACTTCTTACGGCCCTAAATCAAATAGCTATCGATGGAACTGAGATTCTTTTTGCAACTTCGGAAACTGGTGCTGAGCATAGGCATTACGTTGGCTATCGTAGTTGGTGTTATCATCATCTTCTTCTTCTTCTTCTTCTTATATATTGGCAATCAGCTACTTATACGAGCTATTGGTGCCAGTGTCAAGTTATAAATATTTTCACGTTTTTAGTCTTTCAAGTCAGTCGTTGTCTAAGTCAAATTGTCGCCATTAACAGGGCAATGGCCACACTGTTAATGGTATCTTGTGGGAATTTTGATGGAAAACGAAAACGTTGTAAAGCACTTTTATATGATATTCACTACATCCCAGTAGTTCAGTTGCTTCATATTACATAAAATGCCATCAAAATTATCTAATATAACACGTTAAAACACTAAGATATCGAATATAATACAAGAGCACCACATGACGTTTTCAAATTCCCGTCAAAAGTCCGTTATCATTATCGACCTATACTATTTCCATTTCTTTATTTTCTCGATGACAGTTCTAATTTGATAGTTGTAGTGTTGTGACCAAATAAGTAATGATATCGATCACATATATGTTTTGAACAAAGACAAATTCAACAAAAACATTCAAATATATTTTTTCAAGCTGGGAACACTCAATGACCCACCGCCATTTTGTACTTGTTTTAATCTGTCAGGAGTTTTGGCGCGAATGTGGAAATGTCATGTCACGCCATTGTATTATATTCACTTCTTTAGTGTTTTGTGGTGTTATATTGAATAATTTTGCTGGTATTTTATGCAATATGGTACAGTTAAAGGGCTGAAGTGTAGTGAATATGGTATAATAGTGGTTTACGTGTATTTTCATATTTGTCCAAAATTCCCAAAGAAAATCATTGATTAGGTTATCAGCACCCGATTAATGGTAACCACTTGACTTACTGACAGACAATGACTATTAAGGCTACATAATATGAAGAAATGATGAACAATGTATGAAAAATAATTAAATAAGACTTGGCTGTATGGGCTTTGATCCCTTTGCCTGTCTGAATGGACGAACAGAACCAAAAAAAAAAAATTTATAGCTCATATGCATTCCAGTGTTGGACTCGAGCCTCCTCCACAATGGGAGGGAAATTGATCTGCTATACCACGCTTATCACACGTGTTATATAGAGTTTAATTATGAATTTTCCTTCTCTTGCAAACAATTATTATATCCCGTAGTCGTCTTTTATGATAGCCACAGCCAAGAAAGGTGGTGGCGTATTGTATTCTTTCTCCATCATCACACGGAAAAGTTGATATCATAAATTTTCCATATTTAATATTGAGAATAATTATAAAACTATTCGTAAAAGTCACTATAATGACAGAGTAATTTTTTTATTTTTTATTCAGATCTTGAATTATTTACCACGAGCTGGACCGGTGATTTGTGGTGCGGTGGAACGGGATGTGCACAGAGAGAAGGCGTACCTCTTCATACGCAACTGCGGAGGAGAATGGACCCCAACCAGCTTCTCAGCCGGCAAGGAGTTCTGTTGTACCGATGGTGAACATCACAAATGTTAAATTAAATTTCTTTTAAAAATACATAGATTCATAAAATTTATTTGAATAAGGCTGTGAAAATAAGGCAATATAGGCTAATGTAGCATCAATTATGTAATTAGAAAATAGTTAATTTTTAACGTATTTTAATAATTAATATACACATAACCTCCCCTACAATACTGCATAGATGGCGCAATAGTTAAGATAACCTTCTGTGGCAATGCCGTGGGTTCGATTCCTACGTAGGACAATACTTTGTGAGATCCACAGTGTTGTTTTGTGTCTGAGTGTAATTTGTCTGCGTTAATTATATGTTTGTAAGTCCCACGCAATACAAGAATTAATTCTTGAGTGCAGGTTGGTCTTTAAAAAAATAGTAGGAAGGAACTTACTTAGATAAAAATTTGTATTAATTACTATTATAACGCTTAAAATTTTATTGGTTTGTTTGGTTACATTTATTTCCAGTAGTATCGAAATAATTAATTGATTTCATTATCATGTAGCCTCTCATTTAAAAATTGTATAACATATTATATCATAAAGCTGATAGATAGATAGATCGTACGAGAATTCAGCGGGTTCCTCTACTACTAAAAAGTTAAAATAAAAACTTTAGACTTAAATTGGAATGGTCATGTAAGCGCAGAACATTATAAAAGAAAATCGAGCTATTTTATTAAAATATAGGTAATTCATGAGGTAATCATTGTGCATGATGAAAGTACTACAATCAAACATCTTCATCATCATCTCAGCTCATATATGTCCTACTGTTGGGCTCAAGCCATCTCCATAAATACAAGGGAAATTGGCTTACTATACCACGCTGGTCAGACGTGTTAGTATAAGTATTGAATTTTCTTTCTCTTGCATAGATGTTATATGCGTTTTATATCCCTTAATCGTCTCTTACGATCACCCACGGGTAAGCTAGGGTTGTATTGTATTCTTACTCCGTCACCACACGGAAAAAAATCATAATCAAATATAAAACTTGAAAATTTGTCCACAGCGATTTATAATAATAGTTATTACACAAAAATACACAAATATCCACTTTCTTTAATAGTGGTAACTAATAATTGCATGAACATCACATTAATGTAAATTATAAATAATTCTAAAGCGTTCATAATGAATTTCGTAAAATATTTTAATATACATAATAATAATCATTATAATTATATTACATTTTTTATTATCTATACTCGTGTATTTAAGTAATAACAATTAGCAATTAAATACAATGGCACAGATATGTTTAATGTAAGTTAAAATAATTTACAAATATATTTTATATGAATATTACAATGATATATTTTTTAAGTTATACTTCTTTTGGTGCGTTAGGAAAAAATGATGAGGGTAAATTTTTACGATGCGCGCGCACACCGTAGCGAAAAACCAACACCCTGAAGTTAGCTATAGTCAACATTTTAGTTTTTTAACTAGATAATGCGTAATGCTAGGGCCGCACCTGCGTGTATCGTCAGGAAGCTTCGTGCAATGAGACGATACACGCAGATGTGACCGGTCATTATTGGCTATCGTCGCGAACATTCGGGCTTCGTGTGCGTTATCGCTTGGGTGGCGATAAGTCAAAGGGTTTAAGCGCGCTAATATATCGCGCTCTGTGGTCAGACTAGCGTTTTTCATTTCGGCGGAAATTTTCGATGTGTTTAGATGCGTTCGAGGTTCTCCAGTTAATCAATAAATATGGAGTGGAGTGATTAAATGGTGTTAGAAATTTCACACCATTGTGAAGCTGAACCCATGAAGGGATCCAAAAAAATAGTAGTAGTAGTAGTAGTTATTAGTATAATATAGCTGTAATAGTAAAGTAAATCGTCATCCATAGTTAAACGCATGAAAATGATGTCGGCCATCTTTAATTATTGCACGATACTTCGTGTAAAATACCGAAGTCGCTAATGTGACCACAGTTTTATCGCGATAACTCTCTAGTGTACAAAACGTACGAAGCCTCGCCACACATTACTTCGGGACGATACGCGCAGGTGCGGCCCTAGCATTATAATAAAACTTTCAATGTATTAAATACCTTTTTTCTATTGTTAGTGTCGTTTTTTTTTTCTACAAACGTAGAATAAGGCGAAACATAAAATTTTTGGAATTTTTTTATCTTGTTACGCCAAAGAAGTGTTATACTTCTTTGGCGTAACAAGATAAAAAAATTCCAAAAATTTTCTAACGCGTGTACATAAGTATACCTACACACACTTTTTTTTTAAAGTTCTTATATAAATTGAGCACAAACATAACTGCAAGGAAATGTGGCACTATAGCATGGCCCTATGGGTTGTTGTAGTGAAAAAGGTAGGGTATGGGAAAGGTAGTGTGACATTCTATCACGTTTATTTTTGTACTAGATAATATAAGGCATAATTTTTTTAATTACTTATATACAGCTTTCGGATTCGTGCGCATGTTCTATTTTTTTTAATTTATAATCTTAGCTATATTTAGTAAAATAGAAAATCGTCGCCGTACTTATGGGTAGTTAAAATTAGTATAATCCAATTCCTTTTGCTTTTTAAGGTTTATTTTTTTTATATTTTTGTAAATAGTATGTAAGTTTGAGATTTTAAAATAAAATTGTTAATATTACATTTAGTTTTCGCTATTATCTATTAAATATCTATTTATTAAACGCGTAGATACAGCTAGTAACATACTTATAATCGCTAAATAACGTAGTTACACGTCTAAAGATTGTTGGAGAATAGGCACATATTATTTATAACATTGTATGTCAAATAATTTTACTAAGTATGTATATATGTTTTATAAATAATAAAATTTATGCTATATAATTTTTAAATTTATTTTATTTTATATATCCCACGACTTTATTACCAAACGGCAGAAGTACAATTCAAATTCAAATGATTTTATATTAATATTAATAAATTATATTAAAAAAAAAACTTAAAGTTTGTATTTATAATCAGGGAATATTCTTTTGGTATGGAAAACCATATTATTGTTTGAGTATTATACATAACCTGTTCTCCTAAATAATCGTCATTCCACAGCAATCTATGTATGCTTCTTGACACTGTGTAAAATTAGATATAAAGAATAAACTACGCGATCGGAACTAATCGATGTTAGTCTCTCGTGAAGCAGGCATCTACTAGCTTTAGTCAGAAGTAGTAGTTTAGAAGGTATACACCACACGCTTGCTTCACAAAAATTCTATATAGGTACTGTACGACCCAAGACTTGCGTCAGGTACTTACCCTTTACTTGACAATAGGTAAACGAAGTGTGTTTGTTATATCTTATTATTTTAAAACTGACAAAAAATAACAACTATTTGACAATGTACCTTTATTTTGTATTTAATCACCGTGGTACTTAAAATCATCGATCTTTATATAAGTGATGGTTTTAAATTCTGCATTTTCATTCCAATTACGCCTTAAGGGCCTCTAAATGGGATGGAAATTGACTTACAAATTGTCTTATACGAGTTTATCATATATTATTAGGGTTGCTATGATTTTATTTTGAATTATCCTTTTCTTATTGTGATCAGGTTACATCTCCTAGTCCTTTACTTTCGGACTTTTCGTGTGGTGATGGAGTTAGAATGCAATCCATCAGAAGAAAAGAACTTGAAATAAAACGCCATAGCTACACGTTTAACCAGCGTGACATAGTAGGTCAATTTCCTTTCTATTGTGAAGGATGCTAGAGTTTAGCAGTAGGACTTATATGAACTGATATCATGAAGATGATGGTCATAATAGATCACTATGAGCGCAAGCAAATAATATTAAAGCAAGAGAAGGAAACTTGACATAAGATTCCATACCAATCCGTCTGACTAGTGGGTATAGGAGGTCCAATTCCCTCCCATTGTAAAGAAGGCTCCAGCACAGCAATGGTACCTATAAACCTTGAAATGTTATTGATGATAGAATTATTATTTGGAACATTCCAGACGTTTTTAAGTAGGTATGTTTACCTTACGTTACCCTACTTACGTAATCTCAATTATAATATTTTTTCCAAGTTACAGGGTTTAAACTAATATGACATTTAGACATTTATATTTATAAACTGTAGGTAAATGTGAGTCACCATTTTATTATTCATTTCGCTCACGTTCTCATGATAACACGTCATTGTATGGGCTAGGCATACGTATCTGGTCCTGGTAAGCGCTATTGGTCGCAACAAGGAGTGCCTTATCCGTCGACCCAGTTCCACTCGATTATGGTGTCAATGAAGTTCCCTTATCAAGGACTAGTCACGTCAAGTACGTACCTAGATGTGCGGGCGCGGGGTCGCGGAGCGGCGTGGTGCGGGCCGGGGCGCGGCGCCTGACCCGGATCGCGTAGGGTGAACAACCCCGCCACGTGCCACTTTCTAAAAAGAAACGCGCGACGCCCGCGCATCCTTGCGTGGACAGCTGGAACGCTGCTACTCTTACGATGCTGAAATGTGGCATCTCAGGACATAATAAAAATAGCCACTCACTGTGGCACATGTTAATTATAAAGTCTAAAACTATTTACAGTTAATAGTTAACGTTGAGAACTGTTAAATGTTAAGTAAGTTAATAATTAATGGCCAAGAAAAATAAATTATGCCATTTTCTTTCATCTTAATATACTTATTATTCAATTGTAAATAGGAAATAATGTTATTTATGTACATATTGTATTACCAATACAATTAGTTTATATATTTAATAAGGTCTCCTTACAAAATTATTTATTGAGGAAATAGAATTAGATAGCAGGTAACCCATCCGAGCGTATTCATGGACTTCGTTCTCTTCTTCGTTTTACAAGTCAGCCGATATTCTTTGAATGCATTTTGTATATCTGAATACATGTGCCAAATCAATTGCATATGATTTTGGCCCCTTTTCTTATTTTTTAACTCCATTTACATGGGTTCCAATTGAGAGAAATTATTTAAATATTTCCTTCTATTGTAAAAACTTTACCTGTATATATTATTTTTACGATAATAGGAAAGAAAGGAGCATTGACAATTGAATTTTTACACCATTAGCACACAGACCGATTTTGAGAGAGTACTTCAATATTTAATTGAAGTAGGATCTGCCTTTATATAATATATTTTGTACGTGTCCATATGATAGATTTCTAAACGGTTGGATCAATTTTGATGATTTTTTTGGGTACGTTCCGATGTTGTATTCTAGCATTAAACCCGTGGGGAGGTTTATATCTGATTGTGACTGTTGATTGGCTGATGAATGGATGATGGTGACTAATTTGAAAGAAAATTCTAAGTTCTGGGGACTGCTCACTATATAGGAATAAGAATACATCCTAACAATATATCTATTTCAAAAATATCCTATTCCGTATTCCTTCCTTTCATGGGGTGTACGGTATATTGATTAATGGCAGGCAAGTGGCACGGGTCTCTTCCTTACATCCATTTCAAATAAATAAATTTCAGCCTTGTTATAAAGTTTATCATATTTAAAAAAAAATGTTAGCTTACTTCTAAACTCACAGCCTGTCAGATCAGGGTCCCAGTGGAGTTAGAGGCCTGTAGCCTTCTGCCAGCCCTGACACCCTATAGTTTCGTCACTGACATTCGATACTCGCAATGCACAAGGCTGTACGCTTCATATTTAGGGTATCTACTAAGTTCTCTAGTGATTCCGATCATTTATATTTTATATGGAAATATACATGAAGGTTAAATGCTTCGTAATAATGATCACATTACTCCCGGACATAAATCACACGAGTATATTTAAATGATAAGGATTACATTGCAATGATGAGAAGATTATTTGCTTTTACTTATAACGCCTATACTGATTGAAGTTAGGGTTGTACTCGCAAATAAATATTGCATGTCGACGCTTGGAAAGAGACAATCGTCTAATTTCGACTTTGTAGAGCACCGTCCCTGTCGCATTCTATCTGTGTGATATTGTACGAAGCACTGACAGTCTAGTACCTATTAGAGCCTGTTAAAATAATTATGGATTTTTGTTACTAAATATTGTTTATTTTATTGTTAATGGTGGCAAAGGAGCAAGCAGCACACCTGATGGGTAAGTGTTACTACCGCCCATGAACCTTTGCAATACCAAGAATATAGTTAAACTGCTGCCTACCAATACAAAGCCCAAAACCATCCAGTTGGGCTGCCGTCTCTCTCGCTCACCAAACGAAGCACAATAGAACATTGCCATTACTCAAACGTCGATCTTCTGCGAGAGTGTGGTACTACTGCAGATAGAAAACTATCAACAGCATGGTCCTACCACTAAATAAATCTATACCAAAAGCTCTTTTTTCTAAGCTGTTCCGATTTTAATAACTGTATTATTTTTGACTGGATGCAACCCCACTCTTTTATATTTGAACAATGAATGACAAATAGCATTCAAGTAGTGTGTGACAAAGGCAGCATTCTATAAAGCCGAAGTGAAACGCTTGCTTCTTGCCGAGGATAAGTGTGCAATATTTATTTTCCGTTATTGTATATAGGTACGCTAAATAAATAAGATCATTTAGACAACTATTTTACATAGTTAGGAACCTAAGTATCATGTCTTATTCTTATATTTTAGGCAGACAATTTCATCTAAGTGTATTAAGCGATGACACGGTCCAATAATCTAACTTATTGATTTCTATTAGTTGATTTATCATTTGATATGTTAAGTACCCACTACACGAAAATAAAAGATAAGTAAAAAAGCAAGACTGTCCCTTGCTTTGCTTGTGTTTTTTTTTGTAAAAGTGTTATTCGTCATACATTGAAAGTGTCACCGGATTGAGAGCCCTCAGCGCTCACCCATAGTCCGGGTTAAGCTGTGACAGCCACCTGCGGCTGACAGCTAAAAGTCACAAAAAATAAACTCAAAGTATGTTATTTAGTACTTACTTTATAGCATGCACACATTAACGATATAGCAGTCTAAATAACTGCATGCAGTTCCTTTCATGCAAACTTTTCATAAACAAAAAAGGTTGCAGGTCAGAATTTCAAAATCAAAATAAGAAGTTTCAATTTATACAATTATCGTGTTTTTTTTTTAATTTTCTTAATATTCACTCTTTGCCTGGTGACAATTAATTTATTTGCTTGTATTATGCTGTCAGAATATATGCTTAAAAGTGTAAACATCCAATACTTAATAAATTATCCATTCGATTTTATCATTGGAAATAAACAGATTTAATCACGTTTGTATTTGATTTTTAAATTACGGGAGCATACAGCGTTCATGGTCACTGGAGTTCCTCTCCTGACAATAAACGTGCGTAAAACGTAAAGCATTCAAATATTAAAAATCAAATATATACTTATAAAACATCCATATATTATTTTTTTTTTTTTAAATACCTATTTGCGTAAACATCAGAATCATTATAAGTACTTTTATAATTTTAAAAATAGAATGAAATATAGACATTTGAAAAAAGAAGAAATATTTTTTGAACTGACATGCAATTATAGCAAGGTCAAATTTTAACTGATGGCAGCCCTAGTAGTGTGCAATGTTCCCCGAATCAGTTGTCGCATGACCCCGACGCAGGCGCACGGCACGTAGACTCGTGTTATTGTAATGCGTTGCGCAACACAGCGCCCACAGCAAACCTCCCGCCCCTCTGGACCCTCCTCTCCGGCGCCTGACCGTCCCGAAGTGGCTAACTGAAGATTTTAATTCCAATGAACTCTATGACTTATTTGTTGAAAAATAAAGTTATAATATCAACAAAAAAATCAATATTATTATCGATGCCAAATAAATGGAATACACAGGTCGTGTAGTAGTTACAATATCCACCTATCTTGCTAGTGCATGGGTTCGATTACCACGCAGAAAAATACTTTGTGCGATATACGAATTATTGTTTTCAATCTGTATTTGTGACCGTTAGTTATACTATATTATGTTTTTAAAATCCCCTCGCAATATAAGTATATATTATTTCCTTAGTGCCGGGTATTGACTTATTAAAAAAAAAAAAATATTCGATACGTTGTCTTTGTAATATTTAACAGAATATAGTTAAAAAGTATTTTATGCTCACCATCATAAACAGCCAGTCTATCGACCATGTGCTATAGCGTTGTGCCCGTGGTACGTGTCCCACTTATGTGTTGGGACTTATTGATTATTTATTACAGCAGTTTTATTTGCATAGTACGAAATAACGTCTTCCTGGTCGTCTATGATCTCACTAGATACCATCCAACTGTCAGCGACGATAAAAGAGAAGCGTGTATCTCTTTAATCCACACTATTTCCCTCTCCGTCTATTAGATGGACTAAAGGACTCGATTCCTTGACTACAATGGCCTCCCCGGTGAAATATTAATACTTTAAAATAATCTAAAATAAGGAATTATAGTTCAACTAAACCAGTACGAATACTTCGCATCGTATTAGAGGATTTATTACGTATACAACTGTAACTTAACAAAGGCGGTTTGTACCCATACGCTGCTAAACGTGCCTTTGAATTTTTATCTATGGTTTGTATACTTTGATAAATTTCCAATTAATTGTTTTTTAATGTAAATATTAATATTATTAAAATTTCATTCATTGAGGGAAAATATCCTTCAAAATAACGTACCAAATACTAATATCAATATTCTAACATCACGAAATAAAACAATATTCTTAAACAAATATTTCAAGTATCATAGCTAGATACAGTGCACTACAGCAAAATCACAGAGTAAATAAACATTATCAGGGAAAATCTTAATGGCACCCAAAAGATACCAAACCTGGCTGAAAATCTAAATGATATTGCAGCTGAATTAACCTAACAAAAGTATATCAAGAGATTGGAAAGAAGGGACAACATTTACATACACCAAACTGACGCAATATTGTTCGGAATAGATGTTTTTTATAGCGGATACACTCGAAATGACTCAAAAAAATATTTACTCATAGTATAAGCACAGATTGCAAATAATGATACAAAAAAAATATAATGCAGTATTTTGAAAGATATTCATATTAGATTTGGCAGATAGAAATAGTCAATCTAAAGTCATCATCATCATTCTCCTACTCTTATCCCAACTGCTTTGGGTCGATACAATATGTACTCTTCTTTCATAGTACATATTGTAAAAGTTATTGGCAATAGTTTTATGACTGGCTGACTGCCAGACGTCAACCCACCTTGAGAATGTAATTGTTGACCAAACGGCATCAGATGAAGTTGATTAAGGTCGTTATAAGCCTCTTAGTCGTCTTTTACGACATCCACGAGCAAAGTAAGGATCGGTAGTATTCGTAGCCGCTACCACACAGCTATATACGAGTATATAAATAAATAGTCAATCTAAAATAAAATAAAATATTGCACATGGATCTTTGCAAAGATTCAATCGGGTAACTTCGACTTCTTAGAGCGTTTTCTCTATCGCACACTATTTGTATGAAGCTTATCCGTCGTTGTACAAACCGAAATTTGTCGATTGTTTATTTCGAAGAGTCGATGCAATATTTATCACCGCGTACTGTAAATCGGTATAGTTACGTAAGAGGTCACTTGGACCTACATATCGTATATCAGTGGTAAAAAAAATTAATGATAAAATGTTGCCAAGGTAATGATGGGTAAGTATAAGTCAAATATTGATGGACGAATGTTGCTATTACTCTGCCGTGCATAAATTTGTCCTAGTACCCGTTCACTAAGACATGACCAATGAACAAATAGGAATTTAGGGCTCGTACGAGACTTACTAGAAAGAGACTCATTGCATTTTTAAAGTCAATTTCACGAATTAAAGGCATTTTTGAATAAAAGTTATATCAGTTAGCTTTATAGCGATATCTTACTTGAACTAACCCACGCGATAATGATGTTCATAGTTTAACGGAAAACTATAAAATGCATATATGGACATTTTCCAAAGAACGAGTGATGAGGTGAGGTGGGGAGGGCACGAGGAGACGGGTCCGCCCAACGACATACTTTCTGAAGGGCTCTAAAACGACAGCTTATGTGGACACCTTCATGTCGATCTATTCGTAGATCTTTTGATTTATTTAGTTCTTAAGGCTGATTTTTGATGAGCAAAAACATATTTTAATGATGCGTAAATCATGTTTTCTCTGATAAAATCTGTTAATACACATTGCGTAGCTATAGATTTATTAATGTGGAACAAAGACATCTTCTATACAACTGAACTTGATTTGATGTAACATAATAATTATCGGAATTAATATCAATCAAGTCGGCCTTTATATAATATAAAGCTGTCTGTATATTTGGTAATTTTTAATACAGTTTTCATGGTCATTTTTATAGACGTTTAGTATGCATAATATTATCTGGTGACTGGACCGAGGCATTAGTCCGTCACCCGGCGAGAGGCTGACCGCGGGAAGAGGGACCGATGTCCTCCCCCCTCCGTTACGAAGGAGACGGTACCCCTCAGGGGGTATTCCGTCGGGCCGGCCACTGACAAGTTCACGCTGCTCCGGTGGCCGGTCCAACGACGAAGGCGAGGTTCACGGGTGGGTTACGGGTATGCGTGCTTACGCCCCTCTGTCGCCCCGGACGGAGTGGTGCGAGGAGTGCACAGACCGTAACACAACTCAAAAAAAGAATGCATAATATTATCTAATTATATTAACCTTTTTAAAAAATAACTAGCTGTATAAATAAAGAATGTGTCTTTTATGACTTGGCAAAAATTTAAAGATTAATAAATCATCAAAACAAAGTAAAATGTGGAATCAATAGTGGTAGGACCAAGCTGTTGACAGTTTTCTGTCTACAGCCGCGGGCCGATCCGTCCGTGGTAGTACCACACTCTCGCAGAAGATCGACGTATGAGTAATGGCAATGTGATATTGCACTTTGTTCGGTGAGCGAGAGAGCCGGCAGCCTACCTGGGTGGGTTGGGGATTGTAATAGTAGGCAGCGGCCTAGCTATACCCTTCGTGTAGAAAAGGTCCATGGGCAGCAGTGATACTTACCATCAGGTGTATTGCTTGCTCGTTTGCCACCATAAGCAATAAAAAAATGTATTTCTTTAAAAATCTTAGAGATTTCTTCAATAGTATTTTTATATTATCATTACCCTTTTTATTGCTGTTGGTGGCAAACAAGCAAGCAGCATACTTGATGGTAAGTGTTACTGCCGCCCATGGACCTTTGCAATACCAGGGGTAAAGCTAGGCCACTGCCTACAAATGAAAAGTCCAAACCCACCTAGAAAGTTGAGTCTACCGACTCTCTCATTCATCAAATGAATTGCAACAGCACATAGCTAATGCTTAGATTTCGGTTTTCTTCATAAGTGTGACACTACTCTGGATGAATCGGCCTGAAGCTGTAGACAGAAAACTGTCAACAGCGTGGCCCTACCACTATAAAATGCATCATTATCCTGCGCTTATCCAAATTACTTGCGGTCAACGCTATACGTACTCTTATCATCATCATCATCTCAGCTCATATATGTCCCACTGTTGAGCTCAAGCCTCCTCTATAATAGGAGGGAAGTTGACCTACTATACCACGCTGGTCAGACGTGTTGGTATAGGGTTTTGTTTCGAGTTTTCTTTCTCTTGCATAGATTTTATATGCATTTTAATATCCCTTAGACGTCTCTTACGATCACCCACGGGTAAGATAGGGGGTGGTGAATTGTATTCTTACTCCGTCACCACACGGAAAATGTACTCTTATACTGCTAAATATTTCAAAAGTTATAAAACAGTATTAAAACTGTCAGCGTGCCTCACATCAACCCTACTTGGGAATGCAATTGCTGACCAATTAGCATCAGGTAGTGTTGGCCTAGGTCGTTACAAGGCTCTTAGTCGTCTTTTACGATATCCACGAGAAATGTAAGGATTGGTAGTATTCGTAGCAAAAAGAAATTGCTAAATAATTATAAAAAATAAACCCTCTAGTTTGGGGGTATGGTAACCCTCCTGTTCGTTCAAATTACTGAAATTTTTAGCATTTAATATGCTTGATTATTTATAAATACCCGATTACGAAACGAAAAATTATGTCACAGGCGAGTTTCGAACCCGCACCTATTGGGAATCTGGCCCAATCGTGCTGCCACTTGCACCATCGTGAACTATTTTAGGACATGAAAATTTCGCTTCATATTATATCTTACGTCTTCAAGGTGACGTATGCCATCTACCGCACAATGTTTACACATTGTATAGCCTTAATAATTCAAACTTTACAGTTAGAATTAATTATATTAAACGATGACACAACCTTGTTATTCAAATTACTGAAATTTTTAGCATTTAATATGCTTAATTATTTATAAATACCCGATTACGAAACGAAAAATGGTGTCACAAGCGGGGTTCGAACCCGCACCTATTGGGAATCCGGCCCAATCTCTCTCCTGTTCGTTTCATAATTGCGCGTGCTTATGCCTTATCTCAAATGGGGTGAGCTGGGGGGAGAGGGGGTTATGGGACCATATAATATGGGGTGAGAAGAAGACTAATCCTCGGTACGACATACATTGTTATATAATAATGATTGCATGTATACGGTTTGCGAGAAATTTTCAATAAAATTCAGCTTAATTGCATATCTATAGCTCTAAAACTAAGATCAGTTGTTGTTAAAAGAGGTCAAGCGACGCCATAATGAACGGCTAATCATTATGATAAGGAATCATCATCATCTCAGCTAATATATGTCCCACTGTTGGGCTCGAGCCTCCTCCATAATGGGAAGGTAATTGTAGGACTATACCACGCTGGTCATACGTGTTGGTATAGGGTTTTGTTTCAAGTTTTCCTTCTCTCGGATAGATGTTATATGCGTTTTATATGCCTTAGTCGTCTCGTACGATCACCCACGAGTATGATAGTGGGTGGTGAATTGCATAGATGAGAAATAATCAGAGGGAAATATATATTTTAATGGTCCACCATTATATTTATGAAATTTACGAGATGCTTAATTCACAAGGGGACTCGACCCTGACTTTGTACTTAATTAAGAATAATTACAATTCTATTATTTGAATTATACATGAACATTGGATTGTTAATAAATGTATTACAAATCTATTCAACTTGAAATTGGTTAAGAAGATACATTAGAAACATGAAGAGCTTTTATTTTTTTTTTGTACATTTATTGCACTAATATTTGTAAAGTTGAAGAATTTGCATGTGTTTTAACGTCAATTCGATATCTAATTCGCATTGAAAATCCAATGGACGAATGAAAAAAATCATTTTCTGATTTTAAATATTTAAAGCATTTGAATTATGCATTCCTACTTCATATATTTTAATATTTTTTTTTATATTATCTTCACTAATTAAGCAAAAGTGTAACCTAACTCTAGTCAAAAATTTTTCGACGAGAGACTTAACTATAAATTAATGACTCTCACGTTGAGTTGCATGCTTATGCTATAAGGTTAACGTAACCAGAAAGTCTCTATATTCTATCTGACTACTTACAAAGGGGACATATTGCTACCATTGCTACTCTTGGCTGGTCTGATGACGATCGCAGTTGTGAACGTAGATTCGAAGAAGAACGCTCCTGACCAATCCCAGGTGCAACTTTAGTCGGTTTTAATAGCTGCCACGGGACTATAAGTTATTGCAACACATTTTATTCTTAATTCGTCACCACATGAACAAATAATTATATTATCTGCGCAAATTATTATAATATCTACAAAAAACTTTAATCAATAAGAAATTATATACTGAAAGTAAGCAAGTAATTCTAAAACGAATAGATAACATACATATGTATGTTATGGGTGTATGTGATTAATATTTTATTTTTTGATGGTGGGTTAGTAAGACGATAGAATTGCTTTGTTTAAGCAAAATCATATATTTTAAAATATACCTACATTAATAATAACGGTTATCGTTCGATTATTTCTTAGCACGTGTTACTTCACAATGTCATGTTGTAAAAACCTTGTTTATTCTATCATTGTGTTGCATGCAATTTAATTAAGTTTTAATGTCGCTTCTTTTTACGAACTACCGTAATATTTAGAGATACTGCCAATCACGTTGCGTTGAACATAATGGAAGGAGAGAAAATAGGATAACGGTGATTAGGTTGTGCGTTCGTATCGTCACAAGAACTTTTTTAATATTGCGAACCGTTCTCCTGTCTACTAACAATGTATCATTAAAGTCTTACAGTTAGCAAAGATCTACCCACCCCTGCGCGCGCGTTTCTCAGCAGACTTGCGAGGTGTGTTATCAACGAGAACAAGGTACCACACTATTTGGTTGTCAGTAATGGTATCCACTCGGGTACACCGCATTCGATGTAGCCGTCTACATTCACAACTTTTTGCTATTACGAATGGAAACTACTACAACGGTGGGGTGAAATGAGGCCGATACACACAACCACTAAGAAAGATCGCACTTTATTATAAGTGGATGACGTATTATCAAGTGTGATTATAGAAAACTAGCTTCTGCCCGCGGCTTCGCCCGCGTAAAAGGTTACTTTCCTAAAGTTTTTGATCCCCTATTTTTATTTTTGACCGTCGGTAATACAGTGCAACGGTATTACAATACTCAGGGTTGGAACTTCATTACTGGACTGCTAGATGGCGTTGAAGATTTTTTGACAAACAATTTTTTTATTTTTCATATAATAATTTTGATTTTTTTTTAATAAAAAGTATCCTATGTTACTTTTAATACCTCCAAGAATATGTGTACAATGTTTCATGATGATCGGTTGAGTAGTTTTAGCGTGAAAGCGTAACAAACAAACTTACATTCACATTTATATATTAGTAGGGATATCACTAGTATATAATATGATTTACTTAATGACTATAGACCGAGTCGAAAGGTCACGAGTAATTTTTACGTAATATTTATAAGACTCTAAACTCGTAACAGTTTTTTTTTTCGCAAGCGTTAGTTTCTCAATAGAATACAGCGCGGAAGAGAGTGCATTGGTGTAAATTCTTATAATCTATTATGTTAGTAAATAGATGGTGTCATAATACTTATATATGTAATAACCTTCTATTAAGAGACATACCGTTTTATATATATTTCCGTGTGGTGACGGAGTAAGAATACACTTCACCATCCCCTATCGTACCCGTGGGTGATCGTACGAGACGACTAAGGGATTTAAAAAGCATGTAACATCTATGCAAAGAGAAGGAAAACTCGAAACAAAACGCTATACTAACCCGTCTGACTAGCGTGGTATAATAGGTCAATTTCTCTCCAATTATTGAGGAGGCTTGAGCCCAGCAGTAGGACATATATAAGCTGAGATGATGATGATGATGAAAAGACATACATTTGAAATAAAACTATTTTTACGGATTCTATCGCGTTTGTATTTGATTTTTAATTTCCCGACGTTTTGAACACTTTACAGCGTTCATGGTCACGGGAGGACTTTAAGACGTTGTAAAGTGTTTGAATTTCGAACTTCGAAACTTCGGGAAATTAAAAATTATATACAAACTTGAAAGATTCCGTAAAAAATTGTATTATTTCAAATGTGTAATACTCGCATAAACATAAAAATTAAACATACATATATATTAAAACTTTAATTAAATCGTGCTTTCCTGTCAATTTATTATTCCATAAATTTAAAATTAAACAATTTAATATATCCTTTTTGATTTAGCTTGTAGTCCATATGCAGTTGACTATTTGAATAGAAAATTATGCTATAACAAGAAGGCAGTTGGACTATTACCTAAAAAATGGGTTTCAATAAAATTTTTGAAGTTATTCTTCTTTTGGCGCGTTAAGAAAAAATGTTGAGAGTAAATTTTTACGATGCGCGCGCACACCGTCATGAAAAACCGACACTCTGAAGTTAGCTATAGTCATCATTTTAGTTTTTTAACTAGATAATGCGTTATAATAAAATTTTCAATGTATTAAATACCTTTTTTCTATTGTTAGTGTCGATTTTTCTACAAACGTAGAATAAGGCGAAAGATAAAATTTTTGAAAAGATTTTTATCTTTAACTTCTAACGCGTGTACATAAGTACACGCACACTTTTTTTGTTTTAAGTTTTTTTGCTCTTATATTGATGATATTTATCTATTTATGTTCTTTTTTCAAAAATTAAAAAATAATTGTATAGTTAAGTGGATATGGTGACAACCATATAGAAAATTTTAAAGTTTTAAATATTGAGTCGTCAACATTACTTCTAATAAGACTGTAGTATTTACTTGAGCTGTGTAGTATACTACTTAGATTTTTCTTTCTATCTGTATAGATGGATATTTTGGATACGGCTTAATCGATCTAATTTATGAAATTGCGGGAATATGAAGATTTATTTTCATAAATTTAATTGCACAATTGATGTAGTTGTTAAATATCGACCTACCGTACTAGTGCTGTGGTTTCGATCCCCACGCAGGATAATACTTGGTGCGATATACATACAAATTGTTGTTCTGAGTGGAGTCAAGAGTCTCCGAAACCGGCGAGCGTGTATGAAGAGAATTATTAATGTTGAGGAAGCGAGTGAAGTATGCAGAGATAGAGTTCTCTGGCACTCTGTTCTCTCTGCCTACCCTGCAAGGGATATGGCGTGATGATATGTATGTATGTATGTATGTTGTTCTGAGTCTGTGTGTAATTTGTGCTTGATAATTATATATTCGTAAAGTCCCCCGCAATATAAGGATTATTTTTTTTTTTTTTTTTAAATTTATTAACGGCTATGGATACAAGTCCTTTAAACCCATCTTATTTACATTTTACTTTACAGAATTATATTTCACAATTTTAGTATATGTACTGCCGAAGCAAGTACGGATTATTTATTTAGTACAGGGTGTTGTCTTATAAAGATAACAAAAGATAATAAGAGATATGGTACAATTATGGCCACTTTATTGATTGTGGTGTGGGAGTGCCAGCCAAATTTGAGGAACGGTCGCAACGCTTAATACCAAAAACAGCAATAAATAGATACTAGTAAAATTACAACCACAGTTTATCCTATTTCCTACTAATGTTATAAATGTGAAAATTTGTCAAGATATTTAGAAGTTTGTTAGTCAATAACGCGTAAACAATTGAAAGGATTAGGATGTAAATTAGCACACAGATACACCATTTCCTGGATAACCTAACCCTAACTCATAGGATACTTTTATCCCCGGAAATCTTTTCCCATAAGATTAATTCAACTTTGCAATATTTACCACTTACGTGGGAGAAGCAGACGGAAGCTAGTAGGTATTCTATGAAACAGTGTTATTTAGACTTTTAATATTAAAGTCATTTAAAATTTATTTAAAGTTCTCATATTTTCGGTGATGATTTTTTTTTACAAAATATTTTTCTAGACTTTTACCATAAAATAGACGCATAAACTCAAACGTATCATCATCATCTTAACCTTACCCCTGAGATCTTTGCCATCTTTATTTCTCTACCAGAAATTCTGACATCCGCGTCATTTCTCATGTCATCATATCTGCTTTTCTATATGGTCCTTCACATAGTTCACTCCATCTTTTTTTTCCTTGGGACTACCTTTATACTATCCTAATTTATATCTTTTTTTTATATCCTATTGTATACTAAAATTACATAAACATTTTATTGGTAGGCAGCGACCTAGCCCTGGTATTGCAAAGGTCCATGGGCGCCAGTAACACTTACCAACAGATCTGTTTGCTCGTTTGCCACCAAAAGCTATAAAAATAAATAAACTCAGACAAAAAACCTGAAAAGAATACAAAACATATTTATTTAAAAATATACTTCAACAGAAATCAACCTTACATGAACAGGAAAATAAGATATCTTGCTTTCTAAAGTCGACAAAAACTTAATTCAACGTTTAAATTATAATGTCAATACGAAGTCCTAGTTCACGTATTATAATGAAAAACAACGTTTTATATTACAACTTATCTTAAAGTAAAATGTCCGTTTTAGTCTCCTGAATAAATCGATTGAGGTCCAAAACGAAAGTGACTCAGACATAGATGTCTTTGAAAGCAATCACCTATACTAGTGATCATATCAAATACGTGCTCTTTTATTTGTTGAACAAACTAAAAATCTAACCAAATAATAAATTAGATCTATGCAGTAATAGATCCATCAAAGGAAAGTCAGTGATAGAATATATATCCTTAGAAAATCAAGTCTATAATATTAATAAACAAGATACGAATAAATAAGTGATTAGAAATAAAACTACTTTTACGGATTCTATCGCGTTTATAATTGATTTTTAATTTCCCGACGTTTCGAACACTTTTCAGTGATCGTGGTCACGGGAGGACTGAGGTGTCTTACGTTCAATATGTCATTGTTATTACAGAAATTTATATCTACCCTATAAGATATTAAATTTTGACCCACATTTTTAATACAAAATTAATACAATTTCATTGCCAGCACAAAAAAATAGGGTAGATATAAATTTCTATAATAACAATGCCATATTGAACGTAAGACACCTCAGTCCTCCCGTGACCATGATCACTGAAAAGTATTCGAAACGTCGGGAAATTAAAAATCAAATACAAACGCGATAGAATCCGTAAAAGTAGTTTTATTTCAAATGTGTAATACTCGCGTTAAGATTAGAAGTCATTAAATAAGTGATTATTTTATTTTTATAATACTGTTATTTAGTTGTAAATTGAATATATGACTCTTGAGAGTTTACTACTATGTAATTATGGACATGTACCATATAATGCTAAACAAGACTTTATAACTGTTCAGGTGCTGGTGAGCTATAGTCGCCATATTATATTAATCATTCTAATAAATCATCTATAATACATTTTATTCCATCTTTATTCATAATGTAGCTGGCTATGTGGTAGCGGCTACGAATACTACCAACCCTTACTTTGAATGTGGATGTTGTAAAAGACGACTAAGAGTCTTATAACGACCTTAACCAACTCCATCTGATGCCGTTTGGTCAACAATTACATTCCCAAGGAGGGCTGACGTTTGGCAGGCGGCCGGTCATGAAACTATTGTTAATAACTTCTACAATATGTACAATGAAAGAGGAGTACATATTGTATCGACCCCAAGTAATGGGGATAAAAGTAGGAGAATGATGATTCATAATGTAGTTTGAATTATCGTTTTAGTGGCTGCGTATTACGAATTTACAGTATAATAGAGAGCCTATACATCCGTATAGTCTATCTAAATGGAAATAATGGTATCTTGTGAGAATTTTGATGAAAAACGAAAACGTTGTAAAGCATTTTTATATGATATTCACTACATCTTTGCAGTTCCGTCACATCACATTACATAAAATGCCATCAAAATTATCTAATATAACACGTTAAAACACTAAGATAACGAATATAATACAAGAGCACCACATGACGTTATAGATTCCCGCCAAAAAACTCCTCCACTTTGACAGCTGTCGGAGTAAGTTATCTAGGTATGAGAACCAATTAATCGATATCCAAAATATCCGATTTTAGTGAGAAATCGATATTGATTCTTTTTAATTAATAATCGGTTATTTTTTTATTTTTCAAAAAGGAGATAAATAAATTAAGTGCTAAATTAATACTAAACAAATTTAATTATTTCAGAATAAAATCTATTCATCATATTTAGTAGGATTAAGTTAAGTAAAAACAAAAACTGGATTTGAAAATTGCTATTTATTCAGTCACTACTATTACTTGAATTATCATCGTCGCGAACATTAATAATTATTTCCTTATCAATAAAATTGTCGAAATGTACATCTCTTTCAAAATCTCTATTCGATTAATTATATTATTCTAATATTTTTACCTATTATTTGGGTATTCGTGAATTGGAAGTTGTCAATCACTACTGTATAGTACGTGATGACGTGACATTGTTAGATCGTCAATAACAATTACTATTTACCATGTTATTTTTATTTTAAATTAGTTTTATGAGCTTCAACATTAGATTATTGTACAAGAAAGTCACCCGCAAAGTTAATTGTGTAAATAACTTAATAGTTCTTTAAAATTTCAGATTTAGTGTTTGCAATTATGTGTATACGTTTGACTAAGGTTATTGTGTATTAAAAATGCAAAACGTCAAAATACACTTCTAGGATTAGATGAACTATAATTATGATATATCTGTACACTCAAGTTATCAGTAAGTATTCATTGCTAGATTAGAACGGTCCTGTGTTGCCTATATCCAACAGTTCCATCAATTTTTACGATGTCATCACTGCACCTTATATGATAGAACGTTCTACAATTATATTCGTCTATTGTTATGTAATGCTTGTATAAGATCGACTGTATTTACGTTTTACCTTATGACTAATGTCATAAAAACGGACCATGTATATTCTAATTTCACAGAGTACTTAAAAGGATATAATCACTACTTGCTCTGTAATAAGTGTTACAAAGAAACAATAAATTGCGATGATGAGTTGAAGATATTATATGTCGCTATTTAAAACCTCTCCACACCTGAAATTATTGAGCAATAATATTGTTCGTTCAATATTTTAATAATAATAACCCTTTTTTTTTGGGTGGGCTACGGTTGGCGCACTCCTCGCACCACTCCGTCCGGGGCGACAGAGGAGCATAAGCACGCACACCCGTAATCCACCCGTGACACCTCGCCTTCGTCGTTAGACCAACCACCGGAGCAGCGTGAACTTGACGTCAGTGGCCGGCCCAACGGAGAGAGCCGGAAGCCCAACTGGGTGGGTTTGGGGATTTTATTGGTAGGCCGCGGCCTGAGCCATACCCTTGGTATTGCAAAGGTCCATGGGCGGCAGTGACACTTACCATCAGGTGTGCTGCTTGCTCGTTTGCCACCACAATAAATAATAAAAAAAAATAACCCCCTTAGGGTTACCCTCGCCTGGACCGATGTCGCCCCCTCGGGGAGGACGTCGGTCTTTCCTCACGCGGTCAGCCTCTCGGCGGGTGACGGACTAATTCCTCGATCCAGTCACCCGCGGCCTCAGCTAGGGCGGCATTAATAATAATAACCCTACCAGATAAAAATAAATTAACAAGATACAAAATTAATTAATTATTAAAAAATTAACTCTTTTCCAGATAAAAAAAAATCGTTTACAAAAAATCTGATTTAAGTCACCATCATCACTCTCCTGCTCTTGTTTCAATTACTTGGGGTCGACGTAATATATACTTTTCTTCTATCGTACATATTGCAAAAGTTCTTGGCAATAGTTTTATCACCGGCCGCATGCCTGACATCAACTCTCCTTGGGCATTCCCAAGGAGAGTTGATGTCTTTACATTTAATTCTTGACCAAAACACATCAGATGTGGTTGGTACAGGTCGATATAATGCTTTTAATAGTTCATGACATTTACGAGCTAAGTAAGGTTTGGTAGTATTTGTAGTCGCTATTACACAGAAACCGCTAAGCGCTAAGCTTAAATGCGCTAAGCTTTTAGAAAATAGATATTTTCTTTCTTTCTGAAAATATTTGGCACTATATTGTAAGATGCATCCATCCAAGAGCTCGTAGACGTCCAATGTCGGACATAGCCTTCTCCAGAAGAATGCAACTCAGAAGAAGTCCTAAGTTGGATTTAAATTCTTAGTCTGGATATAAACTAAAGACGAAGATATTACTCACATATGATTCGCAAATGATATTTCTAGAGAACCTTGGTATTATGCTTATTAATGACGGGGCATGATTTTATAAATAGTGCATTTAGAAGGTCTAATGCACTTGTTATCAGTACCAGTATCTGTTTTATTTATTAATGCTATTCATACATACATACATATCATCACGCCATATCCCTTGCAGGGTAGGCAGAGAGAACAGAGTGCCAGAGATGCCATCTTTGCATACTTCACTCGCTTCCTCAACATTCATAATTCTCTTCATACACAGTTTCGGAGACTCTTGACTCCACCTTCCTTCAGTACATGACCGATATATGATATTATATATATGATATTATATATGCTATTCATGAAATTATTATATTATAAATTCACTGTTTTCTGATTTTGCTCTTTGTAAACACACAAATAAAATAATAAAAAAGTTTTTGGACGTCAGTTTAAGCCATGTTTATAAAATTTAGAATACTAGGTTAACTAGGAGGTCTTAATAAATAAAACAAATTTAGTTAATGTTAAATAGTTTTTGTATTATGAAGATGTCAAAAGTTGCTCGATATGGTTTTTGTAAGCTTACATAGGTTGCGGTCAGCTAGTTCTGTTCACTTGAACTTGGCTTCACACACTATCGCGTGTACACAGAGAATCTAGATTCTCTGTTTATATCAAAAATCCTATTAATTACAATTCTAATAAAAGTCAAACTATGGATCTTATTAAGCTAGTTAAGGTATACTTGGAGTTTCTGTACGAGATAGTATTCGGGAAAAGTTAGAAAATCGTAGAAATCCAGGAGTAAACAGCATAACACGTAGACTTGACATGGCATACATGACATAGTGGTCTAAGTATCGTTTGATGTATTTTGTATCAGTTATTGTTCATAACAAAAAGAATCTATCCTTTACCATCAACATATAAAAACTCCCTAAATACAAAAAATATTTAATTCTTAGAGTTATAATACCTGTTGTTATATCAAAGGTGCAATTAAAATATTGAGCTGCTGCGCAATTTACAGACGGTTTACTTAAATGAAGAAAAAAAACTACACTAAAGATGTTGTGTACATCTTGTAAAAGCTATACGAGAGAAAGGATATAACAGTTGTTTTAATAGATGGGTGATGTCTAACCTGTCATTAAAGAACGTCACTTTCACATACTTTGATTCACCACATTCATACTAAATTTAACTTCAAATATTGTTCAACAATTTGAATTGCTTCCTTTCTTATGAAATCTCAATTCTTATGTCTGGACACGAGCTTCCTCCTGAGATAATAATTGTATCACCACGCTGACTTTTCGTATTAATATTGGGATTCCTTTCAAGATTTGCTTTCTCTTATAGTGACCTGCTGTAACCCTAGCTTCTCGGGAGAAAGAAAGGATTGTTACGCATTAATTTTTTAGTTATGTTCATTCGAACATAAACAGCAATTATTATTTTTTCTGTAATATATAAGAGATGGACACTATTTACAAACCGTTCCCGCCCATTTGGAATTGAACGTGAATAGAATAATTTAATTCCGGGCCACAGATATTAAAATTATAATCTATTTACTTTTGGTTTTAAAGCAAGACTAGCGAAGCTAATGCCCTCTATCCATTAATACAATGTACAATTGAATAATATAATAATCTAAAGCATTAACTTTTGTTATCATCATATCATAGAGAGTCGTTTATTATCACATCATCATCATTTTCCTACTCTTATCCCAATTACTTGGGATCGATACAATATGAACTCTTCTTTCATAGTTCATATTGTAAAAGTTATTGGCAATAGTTTATGACCGGCCGCCTGTCAGACGTCAACCCTCCTTGGGGATGTAATTGTTGACCAAACGGCGTCAAATAGAGTTGGCCCAGTTCGTTATAGGGCTCTTAGTCGTCTTTTACGACATCCACGAGCAAAGTAAGGGTTGGTAGTATTCGTAGCCGCTACCACACAGCTAAGTCATTTATTATCACATATCGGTATAATAAAACGGTAAGAAAATTTTACGTATTCTACTTAAAGCAAAACCATAATAACGACCAATGAAGAGTTCAAATCGGGTCAAAAGTTACTGGGGCCCCATCAATGTCATTAGGTAGTGACAGTTTAACATAATTAATAATGTAAAAAAAAAATTAACAATGTAAATGAAAATATACAAAGTAAAAATCTATATGAAATTTAATTGATTTAATTAAATTGTTTCATAGTTCCCATCAAGTTCTGTTTAGATTTTTAGTATTTATGATACTGTCAAACATCCTCGGACCAGTTGTTGTAGTTACTTGTAAATAGGGATGGCAGAAGTGTTTTTATTTTGTGGAAACAGAAATTGTAAGCAATTTTATTTAAATTTGTGCAATTACTTTACTATAAGTATACATTTTAGTCTTCAACAGAGTCTTAGTTAACAAGAGTAGGTTAATATTGTATCACTTTGAACGGATAAGTTAATAAAAGTCTTTTTTTGTTAATTTTACTCTTACCATGATCAAGTAGAAATAATGATACAGTAGGTAACTCTATGTAAGACCTGCTATCTTCTACTTCTAGATGGAAGCATGCTAATACTCTATAGAATAAGAACAGATGAGAACAATTTTTTTTTTGCTCTTATCCGTGGTTAACATTAGTTAAAATGTTTCCTCAGTTAATCTTCCAATTAAATTATGTTAATTATTAATCAATTAGATTGATCAAATTTATGATATCAATTAATTTTATCAGTCAACCCTGCTTATATATGCGTGTATATCGAAAGATTTTTGGTGCGGTGACCGGTAACGTGACCAGATCTACGGAAACACGGAATGCACCATCGGTTGCGCAACCAAGCCAGCCACAAGTATGTTGGTTGAACACATAAAACGAAGCATTTTATTATTGAAATATACTCGTAACACTAAAATATTTGAAACTTGAATCGTCTGTACAACTGAAAGTAATTACACTTCAGGTAAATTAAATTATCATTCATATAATTAGAGTTTATTAATAATTTATTGTGTAATAAATATTAATGTTTATTATTTTAGAAGCATTAACTATTATTTCTTCAGACAAAATGTTTAGGTTAAGTGAGAGCTGAAGAGAATGTCACATGATTGTTTTAATCATTTTATTTATCATTCGTATATTTATAATTACGAGAATTTATTGCCTATTTTCAACAATAGCAGCTAGTGTTACCTAGGTGCTGTTGCCTGTGCCTAAAGCAATTTATAATATTTAGTATATCTTCTTCACATGAAGATTATCACATGTAAGCTTATGAATATAATGTGTTATCATTATTCCATCTCATTAATTAAGAGAGAAATTGGCCTATTATAACACCTTGGTTAGATGGTTTAGTAAATAAAGATTTTATTTCGAGCTTTCCTTCTTTTGCGTAGATGTTATAAGCTGTTTAACAAAGGACTAGACTAATGGCTCTATTGGATACATAATATCAAAGATTTAATTGAAGTTATATGTTATTCAACATGTATCGATGTTTAAATGGCTTTAGGTGATACTTAAAATAAATAACGCCCGTTTACCAACGACCCCTAAAGTTAACATTAATTAAAATAATAAATAAAAGATAACATTAATATATGTAATTTATATCACTTAATGTGTTATATAAAATTTTAATTTTATTGAATATAAATTAATATCAAAATAATTATGTTACGTACCATTTAATTGCTATAGGTGTCGCTATTGGTGTTAAATTTAGGATTTGTTGGTGGAAATAGGTATATGTGTTGTTATTGAAAACCAGTATATTTTTCTTTATTTTCCACTCTTTATCTCGGTCATCTATTGAGTGTTTATAAAGCATGTTTTATTAATAAATAAATAAATGTAATTTTCTTATTATTAATACATATTTTTAAGGTGTTAGTGATTAAAATAAAAGTTATAAACTAAACGTTTTAAATGAAATATGTGGCGTTATTGTTTTTTCAAAAATATGAACTATAAACGTTTTATTTTTTAATTTCCTTACAAGTTATCATCGTCTATTTGAAGCATGAAACTGCTTGATATAAAGTTACTTGTAAGTTTTTTTTTAATACATATAACATAAGATCATGGCAAAGTTGAAATGTGCCTGTACCTGAAACAAATAGGGAAAATTACATAACGGGACTTTCAGCGGTAGTGTGAAAGCATAATGTGGTAGTCTTGTATTATATTCAATATATTAGTAACGCGTTATATTAAATAATTTAATGTTATGCACAGAAACTGCTAGGGAGGCAGTGAATATAATAATAAAGTACTTTGCAAAAATTTTTCCACCAGAATGTCCAGAAACTACCATTAACAGTATAACTATAATACTGTAGAAGGCGACTATTAGTGTATTGTGAAAAGATAAATTGTGAAAAGAATTGTAACACAACACTGGCAATAATGGACTTGTAATTGATTGCCAATACAAGGAAGAAGAAGAAAAAAGAAGAAGAAATATATTTATTTCAATATATATTATGTACATAAGATCAAGATACAATCTTTTTACAGGCTACATAACAATATAGGCACATAAATGAATGACAATTTGTACCATACCGTACAAGGCATGTGTATATTATATTTGTTCTTGTTCCGATGTTAAATTTAATGACTTAATCTGCGCATGTGACGTAATGATTAAGTTATCGACTTTCAGTATCGTATGTCACAGATTCAATCCCCAGATAGGACAATATTATGTGCTATTCTCGAATTATTGTTCTAAGTCTGGGTGTAATTTGTATCCTTTACTTGTATGATGTACAGTCTCTCCGCAATACAAGAAATAATTCCTTAGTGTTGAGTTATATCTTTAAAATACAACACTAGATGAAAGTAAATAATTGAAGTCAAAAGCATCTTAATTCTTTTAAGATGCTTTTGACTTCAATTTCAATCATAGTATATTTCATTGCGTTTAAGATACGTCACATAATTTTTTCGAAAAATGCGAAATGGAATGCTCCGATGGTTCGGACATGTGGAAAGAATGCCGAACGAACGTCTGGTTAAAAAGATATACAATGCGAAAGTGGAAGGATGTAGGTACCGAGGAAGACCGAGACTAACCTACCTAGACCAGATTAGTCACGTACTGAAGGACGATGGAGTCAAGAGTCCCCGAAACCGGCGAGCTGCATGAAGAAAATTATGAATGTGGAGGAAGCGAGTGAAGTATGCAAGGATAGAGTTCTCTGGCACTCTGTTCTCTCTGCCTACCCTACAAGGTATATGGCGCGATGATATGTATGTATATACATAATTTCTCTTTTAGCACAAATAACACTAGTTGATTTGGTCAAAAATTGGAACGATTTTTTTTAGCTATCACCCCTTAACGACATTAGACTCTTCTTTCTTGATAACATAAATTCAGTGTGAACAAACTTTGAAGTTTTTTTCTTTGAAGTCTACTTTTCTATATAATAAAATTGTTTTAATTTCACCGAAGACTTTTTGTTTTTATCAACATTACAGGGATAATGTCCCTTATTGCTTTAAAAGATAAGTAACTCAATATTTTTATGTGTTGGAAGACCATGCTGTTGATAGTTATCTGTCTACAGCTGCGGGCCGGTCCGTCCGGAGTAGTACCACACTCTCGCAGAATATCGACGTCTGAGTAATAGCAATGAGCAATTGCGCTTCGTTCGGTGAGCGAGAGAGCCGGGAGCCCAACTAAATGGGTTTGGGGTTTGTATTGGTAGGCAACGGCCTAGCTATACCCTTGGTATTGCAAAGTTTCATGGGCGGCAGTGACACTTACCACCAGGTGTAGGCACCACCACTTGCTACTGCTTGCTCGTTTGCCACCATAAGCCATAAAAAAAATCTCAATTTCGATAAACTAAAAAATCCTGTTTTGAGTCAGCTAAACATTTTTTTTTTTGTTTGACAGGCAATGGTATGACCACCTGCATATTATTGCAAGCTACATAAATGTTTTAGTATTCTTATTCTTCTATATATTCGTAATAATAAACATAAAACTCTGATAACACGTAACGCCTCCGCACTTTTTGTAAGTTTGTCGAAGTATTAGCGGTGATATCCAAATTTCATAGATGACCGTTCCTATTTAGTTGGTGCACGAATTCTTATGTGTAAAACAGACGCCGAATATACATCTAACATAGGGCCGTCATATTGTCACGACATATTACTAAAAGATTTTATTTTTCAAAGTGTTAAGTGCAGAGAAAATATTTTTTGAGAGATATTGGTAAATAATAAAAATAATTGATATGGGTGTTACGCTATTTATTTACAAAGTTTGTAACTAGCGTAAGACCAAGAGATTGCCATATATGTTTATATTGTGTATATGGAAGTAAAATAAACAAAAAAAACACAAAGCAGTCATGAAGACTGCCGACAGAAGTGAAAACTTAAACCTATGAAAAAAAGAACTATTGAATAATTGATAATAATTAATAATAACTATTATTACATATAAATTGAATATAGTAAACACAGCGACACAGCGGTGAAGAGCAGCTGAATGTATCTTTCCCGCTCGTGTACACTCGGTAATCCCGAGTTCACCCGATCGAGTCTTTCACCTCAGAGCGTGACGGATCAACCTCACTTACAGCCTACGAAAAAATCTGTGTGAAGTGCGCTAAAAGAAGTTTCGTTTCAAAAAATAAAATCTATTGAACGTTATACATGATGTAGATGACCTTCCGTGGATTTTTCTCAGCAACTCTCAGTATTATGCTCGAGATTTAGAACGGCGCCTGCTATGAGGAATTTTAGTATGTGCGTGGTAAAACATTAATTTATTTACATCCTTACCCATATGTATCTAAAAACTTGAGGCTACTAATAAAATAAACTATTTACTAATAAGTATGTAATAGGAGCCCACCACTCGGTGGACTGATGACATTGTCAAGGTCGCAGGAAACCGTTAGATGCAGGTGGCACAGGACCGTTGCGAATGGCATTCTCGTGGGGAGGCCTATGTCCAACAGTGGACGTTTATGGGCTGATGGATGGATGGATATAATAGGATCTATTATATAATTAGACTTGAAATGACTATAAAAGTGCATCCTCTCGGTTTGCCTGACTCTTTATTCTGACTAAATTTGATAGAAATTTAACTGGTAGGTAGTTGATTTTATAAGGGTACATAAGTAGACATATTATTTCAAATAAACAATCGGGTATCCGTGCAAAAAATGAATAATATACCAAGAAATGGTGACTAATTCATATTCATATTACCTTATTATAGAAAATCGATGAGTATATAAAATTTAAATCAGTGTTAAAACAAAAGTGTAATAATAAATACATACAATGACTCATAATTGAACTCTGGCTAGTGCGGCCGTTGGCAAAGAGCAAGACAATGATATATAAATTACAATAATTATGTCACCTTATTTAATTAATTGAAAAATATTAAATATCAAAATATTCCTGTTTCAGTTTCATCTAGTATCGCGCCGTTTGTTTTTTTTTTGTGGTGGCTATGGATGCGTCTCGCCCCGCCATATCGCTCCGGGGTGACGGGAGAGACGGCGCGTGACCCCATAGACCCACCATGCAAACTCCTCTCTTCGCCGTGCGAGCGGGCCACCAGTACCCGATCTTTGTCTTCGGTGGCGTCTAGTATCGCGCCTGCACAAGAGTGGCCTTAGTTGGAATAAAAAATTCACGGCCGTAGCTAGTGATGTAACTATATCGACTGAGGCCCGTATAATTGAAGGGGACCGTCTCAATAATAATCGCCACTTTGTATTTTGATTTTAATAAGTCACTTGATTATAAGAATATTATTATTAAAATTGTGGGTATTTTAGTTAAGTATTTTCAAAATCATAAGTGTTAGATAATTAAAAAAAAAATTGAATATTAACAAGGTGTTTATTAATATTATTTATTTTTTTGAACTTTACGTTCTAAAATTGATTAACATTCTTTTCTCGCGAATGTATTTAAATAATTTATTTGAAACCGTAATCATAGACTATATAGTCCAGAGTTGTATCCATATTCAATCGATTTTAAGTAAAATTATTATCTTCGCAACATTTTATTAAAAATATAAAATTACTTTATTACGAGCACGTGTTCTTTTGGGCATGGAGTCCCATCGAGCCCATGACACTTTGCCAGTCCTGCCACCCTATAGTAACATCACTAACCGTAGTCTTCCATAACTATATAAGATACTTTGGCATACCTAAAATACTTAAGATATATATACGATACTCCGGCACCGGATGTGCATAAACACGTCTCATCCGTGATGTCATGATGTCCTTCGGGATATTATTTGATGTGATTATGTGATGTCATGATGTCCTTTGGACATACATATTTTAAAGCGGCCTTGCAGACATAACATATATTACGTTATAAAATAGTAATAGAAGTACATACATACATACATACATACATATCATCACGCCATATCCCTTGCAGGTTAGGCAGAGAGAACAGAGTGCCAGAGAACTCTATCTCTGCATACTTCACTCGCTTCCTCAACATTCATAATTCTCTTCATACACGCTCGCCGGTTTCGGAGACTCTTGACTCCACCTTCCTTCAGTACATGACCGATCTGGTCTAGGTAGGTTAGTCTCGGTCTCCCTCGGTACCTACATCCTTCCACTTTCGCATTGTATATCTTCTTAACCAGACATTCGTTCGGCAGGCGGCAGGCGGTAATAGAAGTATTTTTTGAAAAATCATGATCATAGATTTACCTTATGATGGTTATGCTTTCTATCTTATGTTCATCATCAGTAATATCTCAGCTCATAAACGATCCGCTGCTGGGGTTGAGTTTCCTCCATAAGAGGGAAATTGACCTGTTGTACATGCAGTTTAGGGTTTAATTTCAAGTTTTAGTTTTCTTACATAAATAAACTGCATTTTATCCTTAAATCATCTTTCCTGACCCCCTCGGGCAAAAGGAAACGGTGAATTGTATTCTTACTCCGTCACCACAAGGAATAAAAAAAAATATATTGAATATAAAAATATATAAATATACTAGCAGACTAGGCCACGCGTTGCTGTGGCTTAGGTTAGCCTCAGTAACACTTTTTGTTTATTCTAACAAATTTTAGCTTATATGAAGCGTTTGTACATTTTACAAACCGCCATCTATTAAATACTTACCGAATCCAGTCAACAGATGCCGCCATCTTTTAAAATCCTTTTGATATAACATATGATTTTGACTGTCTAATATTAGACATATAATTTGCAATAAAATAATATTACTATAAATTGAGATTTAAGCTATCCTATCTTTTAAGTTGGATCAAACTACACTTGCTGTACAAATTTGGTTAAAATCAGTTAAGTACTTTATGAGTCCATCGCGGACAAACAACGTGACACGTAATTTATATAAACTCATTTGCAAAAAAAACGGGCGGTTTTGATTTTCATTCATATTTAAAAAGATACAATACCAAAAAGGTTTCAATCGTTTGTACACGTTACTGGCCGGTTTTAAAAATGCTGTGGTATTTAAAAAAGTACGTTCTAAATTCAATTTTTCATTTGATGTTCATTTTTACAGAAAACCCCTTTTTATCCTACATTTTTGGCGCGAAGTTCCAGAAGTTAACATCGACTTTCATAACTTTTATTCAATTTTTATCGATTAATTTCATATCCTTGACTGTCAAAGCTTTATTTAATGCTGTTTGGCTGTATCAAAAATGGTAGATAAAGTGGTAAAAGCTACCAAAATTATCGCGCGGCTTGAAGAGGGTTGCAGCCAATGTTTCGTGGCTAGGAGGCTAAATGTTAGTCGCTCGACAGTCCAAAGGACCTGGCAGCGATATCAGGAGACTGGTTCCGTCGAGAGAAGGCCTGGTTCTGGAAGAAAACCATGTACCCAACCACGGGATGATCGTTTTCTTGTGAGTAGCGCATTGAGAAATCGCAAATCTTCGTATGTGGATCTTAAGAACAACCTCCAAGAAGTAAGAAATGTGCATATTAGTCTATGGACGGTCAGGAGGAGGCTTCTCGCTGCCAATATACGCAGTCACCGCCCGGCCCGCGGCCCCAAATTACTCCGTGAGCACAGAGTTCACAGACTTAGGTTCGCTAGAAATTGTGAATCATGGACTCAAGACGATTGGAATAGGGTTTTGTTCTCTGATGAAGCCAGGATATCTCTGTTCGGTGAAGATCGACGTCGGCGAGTGCTAAGAAGACAAGGAGAACGCTTTGCAGAGGCATGTTTCGAAGAAATCACACCTTATGGTGGGGGCTCTGTTATGTTTTGGGCAGGAATAAATTCAATGGATCGTACAGAGTTAGTCTTCATTGAAAACGGCTCACTGACTGGGCATCGATACATAACGAAAGTTCTAATTTCTCATGCACAACCCGCATTGGCCGCTCTAGGTGAAGACTCGATTTTTATGGACGACAATGCTCGCGCCCACCGATCCCGCGATGTTAATGCGTATGTGCAAGAGGTCGGCATTCGTCGTTTGGATTGGCCAGCTCGAAGTCCCGACCTCAATCCCATAGAGCATGTCTGGGACGTTCTGAAACGGCGTGTGAGATCAGTACACCCGGCTCCGCAGACCATCAGAGAGCTGAAGAATGTGATTACTGCGGAGTGGGAACGTATTCCGCAAGCAAGTATCCGGGATATACTCGCTAGCATGCCCAGACGAATTCAAGCTGTGATTTTAGCTAGAGGGGGTCACACTTGATACTAAACATTTATCTGCTTTTACTTTATTAAAGAAAAACAAACAAAAAAACTTTTTTATTTTTACTTCATGAGCATATGCACTACTAGCGAATATACACTACTAGCGAGGTTTAGCATTATTTCCCATAAATTGTATCTAAATTTTATGAAATACTGATGAAAACGATTATTTTCTTATTAATTTACCAAATTGTGTGGATAAAACTACCTATAATTATCAAACAAAGAAATATTAACATTTGAAATGGTTCATTGCTTAGGTGCCCGTTTTTTTTGCAAATGAGTGTATATTAAGATATATATTTATTCTTCTTCTCCTTCCTCGTGTGGTTGTTGATGCATGTTGTGTGGATTGAGTGTCATGAAATTGTTGAGTGGTTTGTGTGTGTGTTAATTATGGTGTGTATTGTCTGTGTGTGGTGTGTTTTATGTTTGTTGTGAGTCATTAGTGTCTGCATTGTGTACGAAAACCGAATCACCTAAAACTTTACTTAATATTGTGACTGTGTGGATTGCTGCTTGTTTTTGTAGTAATAAACATATTATATTATTATTGTATAATAATTAATATATCATATTATTATTAAATAAACCTACACACTATAAGTGGCCGTAATAAAAGTATATTTAGTACGTACTAACATTTATTCTTTGCATATAACACTAACAAAAAACACGTTAGTTGGAGCTGTGTAGTTTTCATTGTACCTACATCTGGATTTGAAATTGCAGTTTGAATTTTGAACTGATCATTGTCAAAATACAGCTATTTTTTTATTTTATTTTTTTCACTTTCTAATGTTTTTATTGCTCTATTCTTGTAGATACTTTACAGAGTACAAGATTAGAAAACAACTGAGATATTTTTAACATGCAATATCGTTCTAATTTCAGATGTTATATCTATCTACTATAAAATCAGTTTTTGAAACAAAACTATTTTTACAGATTCTATCGCATTTGTATTTGATTTTTAATTTCCCAACGTTTCGAACACTTTACAGGGTTCATGGACACAAACGCTGTAAAGTGTTCGAATCGTTGGGCAATTAAAAATCAAATACAAACGCGATAGAATCCATAAAAATAGTTTTATTACAAATGTGTAATACTCGCGTAAACATTAGATATCATTATAATATCAGTTATAAGTTCTAGGTCTATATTTTTATACAATTTTATACATACATACATACATATCATCACGCCATATCCCTTGCAGGGTAGGCAGAGAGAACAGAGTGCAAGAGAACTCTATCCTTGGATACTTCACTCGCTTCCTCAACATTCATAATTCTCTTCATACACGCTCGTCGGTTTCGGAGATTCTTGACTCCACCTTCCTTCAGTACGTGACCAATCTAGTCTAGGTAGGTCTAAAATTTTATACATTGTAGTAATAGATATTTAGTTTCAAGAAATGATAAAAATAATTAGCATTGATTAAAAAATAAATTAAGCTTTAATTAAGTAAATGGAACTCTGAATAGAATTGAAAATAACTGCTTTTACTGAAGCTTGTCACGGAAGACCAAACATTAACATCCACTTAGTGATAAATAGTTGTAGTTTTGATACCAAATGCTTGAATTACTACTAGTATTGTTATTTACTGTGTCGATTTGTAAATATGTATAGCTTGACTGTGTAAGTAGTTGGAAAACAGCGGGCGGTCGCAGGACACGCGAAGGTCATCACGCCTACGGCTTAATACCTACCAATGATGATTAGACGAATGAGGCAAACGCTGTTTTGTATGTCTCGGTTTATAACTAATTAATGGTTTAGAAGAGCCTTATTACATAATTTCCTGAATGTGATTGCTGTGTTGTCCTAAAGAATATCCGTCTTCAACTTGATCATTATCTGAGAATGAAGACAATGATTGTAAAGGCTGTGTTTTTGTCTTATAGAATTATTTCGTTCAGAAAGCATAAGAAGTGTTTTTTATACTTTTTAAGTTACGAGTTCATGAGAGAAGGAAGCAATTTGATTTTAAATATTTTTTTATCATTGTTCGGGCATAACTTGTTTGTTAATAAGCCTATTTAGAAGTTTCTTTTTTTCGTTGGATAGAAGAATACCTTAAGGGTGGTTCTATTTTTAATAAGATTACAAAGAATATTAGACTTTGGACCTCGTAGATATATTAGGAAAGTCCTCTGAATCAAATAAAAAAAAAATATTTGGAATATTAATATGGAATAGTAGGTAAGGAAAAATTATTGTAACATGTTGGATTTGAACGCCCACCTATTGGGAATCCGTTTCAATTGTCATATCAACTAGACCAGTGTGAACTGATGAATGACAATGAAATTGTCACTCGTATTGTCCTCTTTATTGGAGACGTGCGCCATCTATCGGATAATGTTTCATATCTTCCGTGATTACTATTCCAAAAAACATTTTAGGTATTATATTTTTTTATTAATATATCATAGGGCTGCGAATTGTTAAACGTGTTATAAATGTTATAGTCAGAGATGTCAGAGGAATTTATTATAAAACCATAACCACGCATTATTTTTGACCTTGAATTCATTTTTACATAATATCTTCACTCAAGTGTACGATTTTTGTAAAAAATGCTTGTGTTTTAGAAAACTTGATAATTTAATGGAATGAAGTTAGAAGGCAAAGTCGAAAGAACCTTTTCTACTTAAGTTTACAGAATATAGCTCAATACACATACATACATACATACATATCATCACGCCATATCCCTTGCAGGGTAGGCAGAGAGAACAGAGTGCCAGAGAACTCTATCTCTGCATACTTCACTCGCTTCCTCAACATTCATAATTCTCTTCATACACGCTCGCCGGTTTCGGAGACTCTTGACTCCACCTTCCTTCAGTACATGACCGATCTGGTCTAGGTAGGTTAGTCTCGGTCTCCCTCGGTACCTACATCCTTCCACTTTCGCATTGTATATCTTCTTAACCAGACGTTCGTTCGGCATTCTTTCCACATGTCCGAACCATCGGAGCATGTCCTTTCGCATCTTTACACCAATATTCTCTTTCATACCTACTCGCTCTCTTACGTCGTCGTTACGAATGCAGTCGGTCAGCCTAACTCCACAGATTTTCCGCAGAGATCGCATTTCGACCGCATTAATTTTACTTTCATACTCTTTTCTGCAAACCCAACTCTCACTTCCATACAGTAATGTTGGGACAAGCACTGCGTTATGTATTGCTACACGTGCCTTCTGGCTGAGGTGGTGGCTGCCGAGAAGTTGCCCCAACGCTCCGTTCACTCTATTTCCCGCATTCACTCTTTGCTCTATATCAGTGGTGTACCTTCCATCTCGGCTAAATCCACATCCAAGATATACAAATTCATCCACTTGCTCTAGTATATCATTTACCTATTGTTACTCTTACATCTGTTCTGGCTTCGTCTCTTTCATCTCTTTCATATAGTTCAATAGTGCCTAATTATTAAGTTTAACGTATACAGTTTGCCTATTCATCATGTGGTGATGGATTAAAATTACAAAGGCCTCACCTTTTCTATTCCCATAATAAATAAAAATAAAATAAAATAAAAAGCCTTTTATTTCGTTGCAGATTCCAGAAAGTACAAAAGTAAATTTGGCATATATATATATATATATATATTTAAATAATTTTCTCCAAGAACCCCTCTACAGGTAAAGGCCCCCTCCAAAGACAACCAGTCCTCTTTAGATTGGGCTACCTGAATCCAGTGAGCCGGCTATTTGTTCAAGCTCATCTTCCCATCTAGCTACAGGTCTACCTGTCCGTCTTTTACCTGGAGCTATCCATGTGGTTATCCTTTTGGTCCATCTCCGGTCTCGTAGGCTTTCCACATGTCCAACCCACCTCCATTTTATTGATTGCGCATATACCAGTCCATCCTTTGCCTTGGTGATGTGTCTTATTTTGGTATGTCTTATTTTTTGTATTTTTTTAATATTCATCATTATCATCATACTTCGCTCTATCCTCGTTGACACGAAATTATTTTATTCTTTGTTTTATTGTTGAACGTCCATGTTTGACAGCCATACATTAAGCACGAGTATAGTACTTTAGTTTTAATCTTTGTTGGCATGCTACTTTTAAATATGTCCTTCATTGTCCAGTATTTGTTCCACATTAACTGTGTTCTGCGCTCCACCTCTTGGTCATTACTTTTTTGATCAAAGCTATTTTTTTTGCCCAGGTATATGTAGTTGTTTGTGTACTTGAGAGGCTCGCCACCAACAATTAATATTTTTTTTTATACTGTTAGTCATTAACATTGTTTTGGCTAGATTCATTTCTAAGCCTACTAGTTTACTTGCGTTATCGAGTGACTCTAACATATATTGAATTTCTGGTCCTGTTTCTGAAAAGATCACTAAGTTGTCAGCAAATTTTAGGTGGCTTAGGTAGGCTTCTTGACTCTTAATACCCCGACCTTTCCAATCGAGTTGGCTGATAATTGATTCCAGTGTTGCTATAAACAGTAGAGGTGACAAGGGGTCACCTTGTTTTACTCCTCTTTTGATCGAAAACCAAGGTCCAGAGTTTTACTCTACTTTTGCTATTATTATATATATTCTTGATTATTCAAATGTATTCTTTTTCAACTCTTTGTGTTATTAGACTTCCCCTTATGCTTTTATGTGATACACAGTCAAATGCTTTTTGGTAATCAATATATGCAATGTAGAGTGGTCTTCTTTTCTCTCGATATTTTTCAAGTCGTAAAAACCAAAAGAGAGATCACTCCCTGAGCAGTAAAGCGGATCAGCAATCTGTTGCGAAATTTATAAAACTCTGTGATTGCCAATTACATGACATGCGTGCCTGTTATGCCTGTTATGGCATTTTCCCCTTGCGTAGATCTATGTTCAGCTAAGGATGTAGATAGACATGGAAGGCTATCATATCATGCCAGCTCATATATGGCCCACTGCTAGGATCGAGGCTCCTTCACAATGTGAGGAAAACTACTCAGGCGTCTTGATATAAAGTTTTGATTCAAGTTTCCCTTAGTCGTCTTAAACAACACTCACGAGCACGAAAGAAGGTAGTGTACTATTCTTATTCGGTCACCACACAGAAATGGCTGGATGTATTAATAATAAAGCTTTATCCGCTAGCGCATCTTTCCATTTAGTATTGCTACGCTTACTTGTATGTGACCTTCAAATTTTATTCTTCTAATATGTCCAAAGTTTTAAAGTTGAACTATAATCCATACACTACATTATTGTTGACATTCTTCAATCGAATTTTATATATCTTAAGAGTACAAAAACTATGGTGTATCCTAGTATAATAGAAGAAAGGAAATTTAGTACCTTCTAGCAACGCATAAAAAATAGTTGAATTTGTAAGTACAAGACAAAATAATACCTAAATTGGACATATAAATATAGATTGAAGTATCAATGGCGTTAGTCAAGTTTGTTATTAATACAAATTGCCTTTGTCCTCACAGCACCTAATTGCTACGCATTAACAAGATGTTGTCCTCAATAGCAGGCGAGAACGCTGCGTCGCGCCACCCCTAAGGATGCCCATTTCCTTATAGTGTAGCTGATTACGGCTCACAGACTAAAAAGTACAATCATAGTGCTCTTCGGCGCGGAACGCACTGTCCTCATTTGAATACAAACGCAATGCGCGTGCGCACACACCCTTAACTGTACACAGATTACACTCGACAGACAAATTACGACTCTAAATTTAAAGTCAATCAGTTCTAAATCGCTCAAATGCTATATCATCGTGCCCTCTTTTCGAATTCAAAAGAAGAGGGACTCTCGTGTGCGAGAACGGGAAAGCGCTATGCTCGAAGAGGACGGAGGACGTTAAGGGCATTCACCCCGTACCCCGTGGGTTGCGACTAGCGGCTCTACAAATGATGTACAAGCACATAGATGCCTTTCTCTATTTAGGTGCGCACGAGTTTCGAAATAGTGGCCGTGGAACTTTTTGTTGGGAGGTGGATCCTGTTTTGGTTGCGTCACCGTATGGCGATAAGTTCGGCTATTGCTACGGGTAGAATGTCCGATGCACAGGTGTGCACCCGCGCCGCCGTACCGCCGCTATCGCGCACTGCCCACCTCGTGCTCAAACAACCTTTCAAAATGACCATCTCCGCAATTTACATACGTACTCTTCACATTTACTACGGGGGCACCTAGCTACTTTAATATCGCCCTTCAAATTTACTTTTACAAACAGTTAAAATAACTTTCGATTTCGTACTAGGTACATAATTATTAAGCCAAATTAAAATTTAAGACTATTTTTATGCTAACAACTCGAAATAACTATGTAAATTATTTTTTAAATAGTTTAAATTGATGAGCGTACATTTTAAATAATTTTGCATATTTATAAATGAAACAATATTTTCTAAAATTATACATTTATCTATTTATATACAGTTTAATATCGAAGGAAATCTAAATATAGTTTAGATTTCATCTGACATTTGATGATCAGAAACGATTAATGTTATTGCATTATTGATTGGTTTCAATTTTAAAGGTTGGTGAAGAAAGATTGGAAATGCTATTAATTTACGCATAAATGTATGATACGGCATATTATGTTAGTATGCCTCATATATCATGTATATACATATACTTTCTAGTGTTTTGAAAAATTATACATATATATATTACTTTTTAAATTTATGCAGAATGCATATATTGTATTCAAACTGGTTATAGATATATTTCTTAAATTAATTTCATCAACCGGTTGTATTAATTAATATAAAAAAAAACAAGAAATCATTGTAAATTTGTAAATCGTATAGCTAAACTTCGAATCTCCTAGATAAACGACGGGTCTGGCAAGATATCTTAATCATTACCTTACAAACTTACCTACATTATTGTATGGCTATTATTTTTGTACTCCGATGGTTCGAACATGTGGAAAGAATGTCGAACGATCGTCTGGTTAAGAAGATGTACAATGCGTAAGTGGAAGTATATAAGTACCGAGGGAGACCGAGACTAATCTACCTAGACCAGATTGGTCACGTACTGAAGGAAGGTGGAGTGGAGAGTGAATGTTGAGGAAGCGAGTGAAGTATGCAAAGATAGAGTTCTTTGGCACTCTGTTCTCTCTGCCTACCCTGCAAGGGATATGGCGTGATGATATGTATGTATGTATGTGTATTACTTTTATTCAAATTAACTGAAAATTTAAACATAGGTTCATTGGACTTATTTTGTCCAAGCATACGGGACTGGGTCGATATCATCGACAGTCGTGGATGTTGGTCTCTTCTAGCAATAGTAATAAATTCTTTAGTCAAAGGCCGGAACAACCTATTAGTATCATCTTTGAGTAAGATATCTTTTTAGACCGGAGGTTTGATTAAATCTTTCCACCGAAGACAAAGATCGGGTACTGGTGGTCCGCTTGCACGGCGAAGAGAGAGGATTTTACGGTGGGTCTATGGGGTCACGCGCCGCCTTCTCCGTCACCCCGGACCGATTTGGCAGGGCGAGACGCACCCATAGCCCACCAATAAAAAAAAAAAAAAGGTTTGATTAAATCTAGGAGCGCTTGTGCTTCGAAGTTTGATTATAACATAACTATTATTTATCTAACACCATTACAAGCTGGCAACATTAAAGCCAAATTTTTTTTACGCAAACATGTTTAGTTATGTGTAAAATACATACTGAACATGTATCTGTAAAAATATATTTGTTTCTTAGGATGTAGGTACCGGGGGAGACCGAGACTAACCTACCTAGACCAGATTGGTCACGTACTGAAGAAAGGTGGAGTCAAGAGTCTCCGAAACCGGCGAGCGTGTATGAAAAGAATTATGAATGTTGAGGCAGCGAATGAAGTATGCAAGGATACAGTTCCCTGGCACTCTGTTCTCTCTGCCTACGCTGTAAGGGATATGGCCTGATGATATGTATGTATGTATGTATTTGTTTCTTCCTTACCAGTTTCTATAGTCTCTTTCGATTATTGATACGGTATTTACATAGTCCTGGATTCACTCTATTTAAAGCCATCCAGCTTAACAATTCCATTACCTAGGAGGATTGGCGTCAGACAGACGGCTGGTCATAAAATAATTGCCAAAACTTTTGCAATATGTACGGTGGAGGAAGAGTACATATTGTATCTGAAGTAATTGGGATAAGAGCAGGACGATAATAATGATGACGATGCGTTTCTTTCGATTATTCATCATCATCATCATCACAGCCCATAAATGTCCCACAGTTGGGCTAGGGCCTCCTCGGTAATGGGAGAGAAATTAACCTACTATACCACGCTGATCAGACGTGTTGGTAGGTATAGTTTGTTTCGAGTTTTCCTTCTCCTGCATAGATGTTATATGCATTTTTTTTAATCCCTTAGTCCTCTCTTACGATTACCTACGGGTAAGATGGGGGTGGTGAATGTATTCTTACTCCGTCACAATACGGATATTAATTATGTTAAAACTTTAATAAATGTTTGTATATAAATGACTTCAGATTTGATTAAAAATAATTCTTGAAGTGGCAACTAACTTCAGCACATAGACAACTAATATAGTCTAAATTTGTCAAAAAAAAATTCAAACCTTCGGAAATAGTAGGTGATTTTTAATTAATGCAACATGATACCTTATATTTTGATTAGCTTATCCGTGTGGTGACGGAATAAGAATACAATTCACCACCGTGGGTGATCGTAAGAGACGACTAAGGGATATAAAATGTATATAACATCTATGCCAGAAAAGGAAAACTAGAAACAAAACCCTATACCAACACGTCTGACCAGCGCGGTATAGTAGGTTAATTTCCCTCCCATTACGGAGGAGGCCCAAGCTTAACAGTGGCACATATATGAGCTGTGATGATGATGATGATGATACCTTATATATATGTCTGTATCCTTGATATACACTTTGATGCGAAATTTTAACATAATCGGTTGAGTAGTTAAGTCTTAAAGGTCCGAAAACATACACATCATCATCATCATCATCATCATCACCGCCTATAAATGCCCCACTGTTGGGCTCGGGCCTCCTCCGTAATGGGAGGGAAATTAACCTACTATACCACGCTGGTCAGACGTGTTGGTATAGGGTTTTGTTCCGAGTTTTCCTTCTCTCGCATAGATGTTATATGCATTTTATATCCCTTAGTCGTCTCATACGATCACCCACAGGTAAGATATGGGGTGGTGAATAGTATTCTTACTCCATCACCACACAACAAAAACATACACAGAAATTCGCTTTCACATTTATAAAACATGATATTAGATTTTTATGCATTTTATTTATCATCATATCAGGTCATAAATGACCCAGTACTGAGCTCGAGCCTTCTCCAAAATAGGACGAAAAATTGACCTACCACGCTGGTTAGACGGATTTTTTGTAGAGTTTTATTTCCAGCTTTTCTTCTCTTGCTAAAAATGTTATATGCGTATGGACATACATTAATCGTTTTTTACGGCACTTACGGACAAGAAAAGAGGTGGTGGATTGTGTTCTTACTCCGTGACCACATGGAAAAAATCACTTTATTCATGTTATCCTTGACTCCTAAGAAATGTTAAAAAAATACCAAGTTTTAATGTTAAATCAAGATAGAGAGGTGTTGTTACGAAAAAATCTTATTAATTAACACAAAATTTAAGGTATTTTGGATATTTGATCCTGTCCGTCCGGTTTAGTTGATCAGATGGATAGTTATTTATAAACACTATGTTATTTTTAGGTATTTTAATTGCTTGCTAGGCAATTAAAGTCTAACTCTAAGAAAATAATTTGTTTAGAGTTAAAAAGATTTGCCTAATATATAATGTTACCACAGACAAAAAAAGACTTACTTACCTTGGCAAGGCAAAGGCTTGGTGTTACCATAGTCAGAAATTATATTTACTTGTCGAATTTATGTACTATAGTTCATCTAATCTAAGAAGTGCATTTGGACGTTTCGCATTTTTTAATACACAATAACTTTGGTCAAACGTATACACATGATTGCAAACAATAAATCTGAAATTTTAAAGAAATATTAAGTTATTTACATAATTAACGTTGCGAGTGAGTTACTTGTACAATAATGTAATGTTGAAACTTGTAAAACTAATTTAAAATTAAAATAACATTGTAAATAATAATTATTATGGACGATCTTACAATTTCACGTCATAACGTTCTAAACCAGTGGTTCTTAACCTTTTTGTCATGAGGGACCACTAGACAAAATTTTTGACTAGCCGCGGACCACCTATCTGATTTATTGTTTTGGAGGTAATATATGTAGATATAGTTAAAAGGAAATAAAGAAAGAAAAACCAATAAAAAATACGTATTAAATTATATTTATTACGAATCAAAGATAAAAATTAATAGGATTTTTGTGATTGTATATTCTTCACTACATAGTATAGGTATTGTTGTTATTTTTAAGGATGGCTCCGCGGACCACTTCGGATGGTCTCAGGGACCACCAGTGGTCCGCGGACCACCGGTTAAGAACCACTGTTCTAAACAGTAGTGCTTGACAACTTCCAATTCGCGAATATCTAAATAATCGGTAAAAATATTAGATTAATATATTTAATCGAATATAGATTTTGACAGAGATGTACGTTTCGACAATTTTATTGATAAGGATATAATTATTAATGATTGCGACGGTGATAATTCAAGTAATACTATAGATTCTGAACAAATAGCTATTTTCAAATCCAGTTTTTGTTTTTACTTAACCTAATCCTACTAAATATGATGAATAGATTTTATGTTGAAATAATTAAATTTGTTTAGTGTTAATTTAGCACTTAATATTTCATCTCCTTTTTGAAAAATAAAAAAATAAACCGATTATTAATTACAAAGAATTAATATCGATTTCTCATCAAAATCGGATATTTTCGATAGCGATTATTTGGTTCACATAGCTAGACACCTTACTCTGACAGCTATCCAAATGCACTTCTTAGATTAGATAGACTATAAGTACAAATACATCAGTCAAAGAAAGCCGTTTAAAAAAATCATGTCGTAAAATTCGGGTAAAGGATCCCTAGTAGAATGAGCCGAAGTTTCGAAGCTAAAGAAGCTTCCTGTCTCACCACGATATGTTGTATAGTTTTATGATATTAACTGATGACTGGTACTGGTTATGGCCACTCATTCAATATACAAAATCTAGGATTTAGAAACATTCTGCTTGATAGTATATAATTAGAGTTGTCAGGTGTGCCTATTTGTGCCGGATGTCCCAATTTGTAGGGGTCTGAAAATACGTGCCGATTTGTACCTTTTTTTTTTTTTTTTTTTTATTGGTGGGCTATGGGTGCGTCTCGCCCCGCTGAATCGGTCCGGGGTGACGGAAAGGCGGCGCGTGACCCCATAGACCCACCGTAAAACCTTCTCTCTTCGCCGTGCGAGCGGACCACCGGTACTCGATTTTAACTTCGGTGGCCCGCCCGGCGGTTTACCCTCGCGGGTTCCTCTCGTCGACGCCCCGACAGATTTCGCCGTCGGGGCGTCGCCCTCACGCGGTGGCCTCACGTCGGGTGACCGGACAATTCCCCGGTCCGATCACCCGAGGCCTCGGTTAGGGCGGCATCAGGCGCAGGTATTCGCGCCTGCGCCGCCCCGGCCGCTGACGGCGGCCCGGGTCGCGGGATTCCTCCCGGACTCGTTCCGCCGCCTCCTTCTGCGAGATGACAGCCTCGCAGAAGGCGGCGACCGCGTCCCAGTTCCTGACGCTGTCGACCATCGCTCTCGCGACAGCCGGCAGCGTCAGGTCGGCACCGATAACAGCGACGAGGTCACGGCGCTGCCGGTCAAAGCCCGGACACGCCTCCAGCGTGTGTTGCGCCGTGTCCTCGTCACTGCTGCAATGGTGGCAGAACGAAGTCCACTCCCTACACGCGACCGTGTGCAGGTAAAAGCCGAAGCATCCGTGCCCCGACAACACCTGCACCAGTCGAAAGGAGAGGACTCCGTGCCGCCGCTCCATCCACTCCATCAATACGGGCCGGAGAGCCTCGACGGTGACGACACCGTGTCTAGGCCTCTCCAGCCGCGTAGCCCAACGGGCGATGACGTCTCGGCGGGCGTCCTCGCGCCAGGTGGCTATCTCGCTCAGCGATGGGGAGCCACCTTCGTCGCGCAGTGAGGTCACCCGCCGGTAGAGGTCGGAGAGCATCTCCGCCTCTAGGTCCCACGGGGGTGTCCCGGCCAGTAGGCATGCCGCCTCGGTCGATACCGTGCGGTACCCGCGAATGGCTCTGACCGCCATGACTCTCTGGGGTCTCCACAGAACAGCCCTGAGCTGGGCGTTCAGAGCCCTCGCCCACACGGGTGCGCCGTACATGGCCATAGAACGGATCACCCCCGCATACAGCCGTCGGCCCTCGAAGCTGGGTCCGCCCACGTTCGGCATGAGCCGCGAAAGGGCGGACGCCGCGCCGACCAACCGGGGAGCAATTCGGCGAAAATGCTCCCGGAACCACCATCGCCCGTCGAGCACCAGACCCAAGTACTTCATATGGGCCTGGATGCTGATGTGGACGGAGTTGACGACTAGCGAGACGCCGATTGGCGGCCTTACGCGTGGCCCATGGAACAATAGGGCCTCCGTCTTATTTAGGGCCACCCTGAGCCCCAGCGCCTCGATTCGCCCGACCATCTCCTCGGTGCCGAGAGTGGCCAGGCTCGCCGCCTCTTCGAGTGTCCTGCCCCGGGCTGTGACGAGCGTATCGTCAGCGTAGCATATCACGCTCAGCCCGGGGGGGAGACTCCCTCTCAACGCCCAGTCGTACCCGATGTCCCACAGAGTCGGCCCCAGAACCGACCCCTGTGGAACGCCGCACGACATGGACGTCCGCACAATGTCCCCTGCGGGACTCGCGCAGAGGACACTGCGCCCCTCCAAATAGTCCGCCACCAGCCGCCTCAGGTACAAGGGCACCCCATGAAATCGGAGCGCCTCCCTGATGCAGCTGAATGGCAGACTATTGAATGCATTGGCGATGTCCAGCGACACCGCCAACAGCACTCCCCCGCCGGTGACAGCCTCCGCGGCCGTCTGCCTTAGTCGTAGCAGGGCCCCGATGGTCGAACGCCCCCTTCTAAAACCGAATTGAGCGTGCGACAGATCGGGTCCCACCTCCTCCAGGTGCTGGACGATGCGGGCAGCGAGGATGCGCTCCAGCAGCTTACCCACATCGTCGAGGAGCACAATGGGCCTGTAGGCCGACGGCGAATCCGGGGGCCGTCCCGGCTTTGGCAGGAGAACCAACCTCCCCTCCTTCCAGCACTCAGGGAACCGTCCAGACGCCAAACAGGCGTTGTACAGCTGCCTGAGGCGAGGCTCGAGGTGCTCGAGGAGCGACATCAGCACCCGGATTGGTATTCCGTCCGGGCCGGGGGCCGTGGTCGCGGAACGAATCCGCGCCACAGCTGCTCCCACTTCCGTCTCCGTCACGGGCGGAACACTCTCGTCGTCAGCCTCCCGGTCTTGTTCTGGCGAGGCCATGACCGGGGGCGTGTGTTCCGACTGCCGTGGAAATAGCTCCTCGACCACCCTACAGAGGAAGTCGGGCTGGAGGGACTCGGTGAGGGGGGGCCCTGCGCGCGAAGCTTATTCAGCGACGCGCGATACGGGCGACCCCAGAGGTCACGGTCGAGACCGTCCAGCATCTCCTGCCAACTCGCACCCTTGGCGGCTCGGATGGCCAGCCGAAAGGCCGTCCGCGCATCGCGGTACGCCTCGTACAGCTGGCCCTCCCGCTCAGCGTCGCGGTGACGCCGCCGGCTGCGGGTGTAGGACCTTCGGGCTCTGATACATGCCGCACGAAGGTCCGCCAATCTTGGGGACCACCAGTAGACCCCCTGCCTCGGAGGTAGACGCCGCCGCACTCTGGGCATGGCCGCATCGCAGATCTGCGTTAACGCACTGCGGATGCGGACAGCCTCGGCGTCCACCCCGTCCACTGGGGGCGGTGAGGACAGCCACGTGTGAACAATGGCCGCCTCCGCCAGTAGGTCCCTGTCAAGACGACCCACAGCCCACCGCGGAAACGCGGGAGCTCCGTCCGCCCTGTGACCCCTACCGGGGTCCCGGAGAGGGGAGACCTCCATCCGGATGTACCGGTGGTCCGATAGGGTCTCCGCCTCCTCCAGGACACTCCAGTTCCTCACCCGTGGTGCGACAGCGGGGCTAGCGAACGACAAGTCCACTATCGACCTGCCCTGCTGCCGCACACACGTGTTCACTGAGCCCCTGTTAAGAACACAGAGGCCCAGTGAAGCCGCCCACTCGATGACCGCCCGCCCGCGGTCGTCCGTCATAGGGGACCCCCACGCCGTGGATTTGGCGTTGAAGTCCCCCAGAACCAGGACGAGGCCCGGTGCTAGTCGCCGTATCGAGGCCTCCAGGTTGGTGAGGGAGGCCCTGAAATCGTCCATTCTCCTGGTAGGGGAGAGGTATACGCTGTAGAGCGTGACCCCTCCCCACTCCGCCGCGACAAATTCCTCGCCCCTATCCAAAAGAGACAAGGACGGGAAGTGCCGCTGCGTTGAGACGACGATTGCCGCAGTTCCGTTTCGGCTGACCACCCAATTGGGGCGATCAGGCACGCAGTACGGTTCTGCGACTACGGCTGCACCAATCGACCACTCCGCCATGGATTGCAGGAGTAAATCCTGCGCACCGGCGGAGTGGTTGGTGTTGGCTTGCAAGAGGTGGTGCATGGATGGTGTAGCCATTAACGGGCTGTATCCATGACCTCCCCCTCGCCGGCGGGCGATCGGACCGCGCTAGGAGCGGGAGCGGCCGTGGTCGGAGGGCCGCCCCGCCCCTTTGGGGCCGAAGCTGGAGGTTTGCACGCCCCAGAGCCCATGCGGTGCTTGGCGGGCTTATTGCCCGCCGCACACGCGGAGCAGTGGGGCGGGGCGGCGCAAGATGCCGCCACGTGCCCGGTTTGACCGCAGCGGAAACACAGTCCGCCGCAGTCGAAGCAATTAGTGCACGTCGGTCGAGTATGTCCGACCGCCATGCACTTATAGCACCTCGCAGGCCGGTGCTCAAGCACGGTCACCCGCGCCGAGCTCCAGCCCACGAGGAGCCTGCCTGAGCCGGCCATCTGCCTGACCGACTCCACCGGGCACTGCGCCCAGGCGGCACCTACGCCGCCCGGACCGGGGCGGATGACACCAACCCGGACGGTGTCTATGGGACACCCGGTTCTCGAGGCAATAGCCTCCCGGATGTCTTCCACCGTCACGGAGTCGTCCAGACCCGCGATGCGCATTTCGGCGCACTTGACGGGCCTGGCGATCCTGATGCCACCCTCCTCGGCAAACAAACCTCGCAGCTTGTCAGCTACGCTGTCAGCCGTCTTGGAGCCCTCGGCCCCGGGGAACTCGAGGATTCGAGCCCCTGTCCGGCCCTTGCGGGTCCTGGCTTCGACGCCTCCGATATCGGAGACGTCTAGCTCCCGCCGGTGCCGATTTGTACCTGAGCGGCACGAAGTCTTAATAAATCAATAAATGATAAGTTTAGAAAATCTTTTTCCTAAATACACGAAGTCTTACTATTAATAAAATATTAAATACTGTTTTACTAGTAATATTAGTTTAGAAACTCTTTCTTTTAGATACGGACCAAAATTCCGATTGATGTCCCTTTCTGCACTAATTTAAAAACAAAATGAACATGACAACACGCGATAATTATTATATTAAATACTTTTGTAGGGGTTAACGTGAAAATATCATGAGGCACACTCAAATTTTATTTATAATTTAGGATTTTTTAATGTTATATTATATAATTTTGCTAGTATTAATATAATTTTATGTAATATAACAGAAAAAGTGCTAAAGTGTGGTGAATATCATATAAAAGTGGTTTACATGTATTTTCATGTTCTGCCAAAATTCCTGAAAAAATCCTTAATTTATCAGCACTAATAACACTTAATAACGAACTGTGAATAAGCTACTAAAAATGATGATATGAAGAAGATTGTACAAGATTTGATTATATTTAGATGGTAAAGTTAACAATGTATTCGACTGAAATACTTAGTATCCAAGATAATGAATAAACATTATTAAAAAAAAAATATATTATGTGCTTTATATTAACTTCGAATATAATATAGTTTCGAATATAATACGATTGTTTTCATTTTGTTTAATTTGAAGGTGACAAAGTAATCAAAGAACAAGTTCATTCATTCATTCATTGATCTACTCGTTTATGCTGATCGACGTTCAAGAAATCTACGATGTATTCCCTCAGTCAACTCCTGCCTTACTTCAAGAAAAATGGACACACACGTGAAACAAAAGCAAATAAAAAAATAAAAAATGATTCTTTTGTAACGGAATACGAAATGCTAATGGCGGGGCTATGCTGTTGAAGATTTTCTGTGTACAAGCATAAATGGACCAGCTGATCCAAAGATGTCTACAGTCTTGAAAAAAAAATCTGAATAGGTAATAGCAGATCGATATTGCTCTTGGTTCAGTGAGCGAGAGAGCCGAAAGTTCGGCCTACGTCTCTGTCTTCCACTCTCTTAGCCCTTGTGGTAATCAGACCTGACTATGGCGTTGGAATTGTAAAGGTTTTTGCAATTGCAGCATTCATGATTGGCAGTTAATACTTACTATCAGACATTGGTTGGTTACTCGTCTGCCATCAAAGGTTTATTATTATTGCTGAAAGTAAAGAAAAAAACTTTTATTTCATTCAGTAGCTGTACAATACGTTTAAGGACACTTAACATTATAAAAAAAAATATTTTTGCAATAAAACACGATTTTGCATGATCTAAAACATATTAGTTAGTTCAGCGAAAACTAATTTAATAGATTTAAAAAGTATTTCTCTAATCACTTATATGTTTAGGTTAGGAATATGACTTAGTTTAATAATAGAATTATCATTCTCCTACTCTTATCCCAATTACTTGGTGTCGGTACAATATGTACTCTTCTTTCATAGTACATATTGTAAAAGTTATTGGCAATAGTTTTATGACCGACCGCCTGCCAGACGTCAACCCTCCTTGGGAATGTAATTGTTGACCAAACGGCATCAGATGGAGATGGCTATGGTCACTATAAATCTCGCGTCTTTTACTACATCCACGAGCAAAGTAAGGGTTAGTAGTATTCATAGCCGCTGCCACACAGCTTTAGTTTAATAATAGAATATAATGCCTTATTTACGAATGTATATTTCTTTTTATATCCGCTCAAAATACTTATTAAAAGGTCTAAAAATTAACAGTCAATAGCTATCTTTTGTAAACAATATAGGCAAGTATAGATTTTCGCGTAGGTAGTTTTCCATGGCCATTATCGATCGGCGCAGATAACTAGCTGTGTCCTGAGGGTGGGTCCACCCACCCCCCTATTGATATATTATCGATAGAGCCCGCATCATGCACCCACTAATTGCCAGAGGGTGCTTCGTATTAAAATCCAGAGTGCTTTAATCTTTAAGTGTTCACTATGATATCATAGACAAGGGGGCATGTAATAAACAATTCTAACTGGTATCTATGGAATTGAAAATAGTTCCTCTTCCTGTCGTTTAGATAACATTAGGTATTATATTATATATAACATATTCACAGTAGAAACCGATAATGTATGCAAGCCAACAGGTTATGCGGTGTGTGAATGCAGTTTTTTTATATATCTTCCAACTTAAGATTCTATACGATAAGGTTTGAAATATTAATGTGAGATTAGGTTCTAACGGTGATGGCCGATGCTTAAATATAAAAAAAAAATCAGTTTCTCAAAAAAAATATTATATTTTCGACATATTATTTATTTAACTGTCGCTGTGTGGTAGCGGCTACGAATACTACCACCCCCTTACTTTGCTCGTGGGTGTCGTAAATGACGACTAAGAGCCTTATAACGACCCGAGCCAATTACATCTGATGTCGTTTGGTCAACAATTACATTCCCAAGGAGGGTTGACGTCTGGCAGGCGGCCGGTCATAAAACTATTGCCAATAACTTTTACTATATGTAGGTAGTATGTAAGAAGAATATATATTGTATCGACCCCCAAGTAATTGGGATAAGAGTAGGAGAATGATGATATCTATTTAACTGAAGATGATTGATTTTCAACTTATTATCTATTTAAATATGTATATACAATAAAAAAATATTTATATCTTTTCAATGCTCTTATACCAATCATTCAAAGGCGATCAAATATTGGTAAATTATTATGCTTACGCCTGCAGCGGTTGGGGAGCGTCTATGAATTATGTGGAGGTTTCAGAGTAAAGGAGAGGCTCGAACCGAATCTCATTAAATCTCACGTGGAGGAAAGAGGGGTTATCGGTAAATAATTATGTATTTTTTTTAGGCCAAAAATAGTGTAAAAGTTTGGGTTAATCAGATTAAGTTAGTCTTTATGGATTGAATTAGAATTAATGTTCTCTATTAATTTTCATATTCGCCATTATTATTTAATGTTTTCAATGTGATTTCAGATTACGATCTTAACAATCTTTTATCTTAAGAATTATTATTCTAATGAGAGACTAACTAGAATGAGGATGGTGTCCGATGGTTTACTGTGTGAGACACAAGGAGGTTTCAGGAGTGGAAGGGGATGCATGGATCAAGTGTTCTCTCTGCGCAACATTGTGAAGAAGCATCTGGCTCTAGGTCAGAGGGTTTCCTGCAGTTTTGTGGATCTGGAGAGAGCATTTGACACGGTTGTACGAAAGGAACTTTGGGACATTTTACCGGAGTATGGTATTAACGGTAAACTGCTGCAGGCTGTGCAATCCAGTTACATGGGCTATAGAGCCTGTGTGCGGCTGGATGAAGGAATGTCGCCTTGGTTTGACGTCAATATCGGCGTTAAGCAGGGGTGCGTTCTGTCAGCCAGACTGTTTATCATATATCTGGATAAATGTCTCCAAAGGTTGAACGATATGAATGTGGGAGTCCAGATGGGCGACTCAGTGATCACTGCTCTGCTCTATGCAGATGATGCAGTCCTGCTGGCACAGTCAGCGACTGACCTGCAAACCCTAGTCGACACAATGACAGAAGATTGTAAGAAAAGGGGTCTATGCGTGAATGTGAGCAAAACCAAAATAATGGTCTTTGAAAGAGATGAAGCCAGAACAGATGTAAGAGTAACAATAGGTAATGATGTACTAGAGCAAGTGGATGAATTTGTATATCTTGGATGTGGATTTAGCCGAGATGGAAGGTACACCACTTATATAGAGCGAAGAGTGAATACGGGAAATAGAGTGAACGGAGTATTGGGGCAACTTCTTGGTAGCCACCACCTCAGCCAGAAGGCACGTGTAGCAATAGATAACGCAGTGCTTGTCCCAACATTACTGTATGGAAACGAGAGTTGGGTATGCAGAAAAGAGTATGAAAGTAAAATTAATGCGGTCGAAATGCGATCTCTACGGAAAATCTGTGGAGTTAGGCTGATCGATCGCATTCGTAACGACGACGTAAGAGAGCGAGTAGGTATGAAAGAGAGTATCGGTGTAAAGATGCGAAAGGGAAAAATGCTCCGATGGTTCGGACATGTGGAAAGAATGTCGAACGAACGTCTGGTTAAGAAGATATACAATGCGAAAGTGGAATGATGTAGGTACCGGGGGAGACCGAGACTAACCTACCTAGACCAGATTGGTCATGTACTGAAGGAAGGTGGAGTCAAGAGTCTCCGAAACCGGCAAGTGTGTATGAAGAGAATTATGAATGTTGAGGAAGCGAGTGAAGTATGCAAGGATAGAGTTCTCTGGCACTCTGTTCTCTCTGCCTACCCTGCAAGAGATATGGCGTGATGATATGTTTGTGTATGTATTATTCGAAGTCGGGGTGTGATGTGTCCGTTAATTTGTTTGATTGTACGTGTTTGTAATGTCCCTCGCAATATAAGGATTGATTACTTAGTGCACGGTATTTGTGTGTTTCACAAATACTATAAGTCTTAATAAAAATGATATTTTTTTTTTATTTAATCCAAGAAATTTATTATGCTTTATATACAAATTGGAAACATTACGCGAGATTAGGAGAAAGCAGTGGGTGATTAAGATAAATCTTACAACATCTCTATCAACATCAACGGGGAGATCAAAAAATTCTCATAAACGCCTCAAGTAATTAATGGAAACCCCTTATTCATGGCTGTGTCACTGCTAAAAGTGGTAAATATATATTTTATGTTAGAGTACCTATATTTCTGAAGCGATAAGCAGATTTATAATACATGTCACTAAAGATTTTTAGTTCACGTCATATTAGCCTAAAGCTATGGACGTTAACCAGCCACAATACCAAACATTGAGCATTATTTTTGAGAATTTTATATAAATCCTCACATATTTGTAGGTAAACTCAATCACCACGGATGGCAAGGAAGCGGTACTAGTGGCTGACCCAATAGCGAAGGGGAGGGAATGCGGTGGGTTAGTGGGCCATTCCATCACCCCGGACGGAACGGGCGGCGCGTGTCTGGCCCATCATAGCCTATAAAAAAAAGATAAACTCAATCACATCGTATTTTTCAATACAGGGGCTAAGAATGAACTTAGAGCTTCACAATCCTCAGGTCGGATGCTATCAAATCAACAAGACAACGGAATAAATATCATTTATAGGTATATTTATATATATATATATATATATGTAATATTTACATATATAATATTTTGCTAGCCTGTATTGTGGTTATTAAATAACCATCCAATTTTTATTAATTTTAGTTACATCTTATTAGTAAATTACTTCGTCATAAACTGGCTTAAGTTGTCTGGTTAAGCTCGGATTGTCATCATAATAAAGACCAACAATTCATACATGGAGTAAAAAAGACATCATCACAACAAACAAATAACATAAAAAAGCTAGACAAAATTAAGAGTCAACGCCAAACTGTATCACATTACACATTCAAACCAAGCACAAACAACAAGAGGAATCGAGAGCGCTAAATAGAAAACCCTAATTAGCGCTAAGTATAAAAAAAACCCAGAAAAACTAAGAAGTCATATAACAGCATCGACACAAGAAATTGCGCACCAAAGTTCTTAATACACCATCTCTGTAATAAAGCCACTTCAAGAACTTTTGAATTATATATAGAATCACCATAGTAATAAAAATTAAACATAAAAAAGGCAAGGACAAAGTCTGTGGACTACCATTAATAAATATAAAAAAAGAATTGGATTAAGTCTTGGTAAGATAATTGCATTTTCATAGAAATAAGAAAGCTGAAATAGAAATAAGAAAGAAATCTTAAGACAATTGATTAATATATAATTTTTAAATACTCCCACCAGTTACCTATCTATGTATGTAATTGCATATAAATATAGGTCAATATATCATATTAATTGCTACGAGAATTCAATACGATAAGCGATTTTATGATTGATATTAATTTCATGCAAAAAAGTTATTAAAGAAACAAATGAATACGATACGCTATCGTGTCGTGGAATGACCAGTGTTTCTAAGAAATAAAAAAATTAGAAGTCGAACAAAAAATCGATTCGGTCATCCCCCTCTAGACGTCGGCAAAAGGTACAAAAGTGAGCTACCGCCCGCCGCTCCCAGGAATGCTTACGTCCCCTTCCCTCTGAGAGGGATAGATGCGACTTCATCTCGTGGGAGACTTCATGATCGTCCACTTTTTGTACGTCTGTACAGCTCGAGTTTTCTTAGAAATGTTCTAAGGAAGCACACAATGGTTGAATTATAATAGACTTAAGGTATATCTAATTTAAATCGTTATTGAAACGTATATCCACTCTAATAGAAACGTAATTACCTAAAAATTAAGTTTTTTTAATTTACAATACACAATATGTTTTTAACAATATAGAAAGTTAAAGCATGTATTTACAATGATGTATCTGCTGAATAGGATATTTCATTATATCAATTAAATAGAATTAATTTTTATTTATTTTTTAGTAATCCATAGACAGTAACATACCTATTTTATATAAAGCTTTAAAGTATAAATTCTAGCATATTTAATTCTTTATCACTTTTTTAATAAACCGTAGACACTTAGCATACCTGGTATTTTATTTGAAGCTTTAAAATATAAATTCTATCATATTTAATTCTTCATCATTTTTTTAGTGAACCCTAGACACTTAGCATAGCTGGTATTTTATTTTAGGCTTGAAAATTTAAATACTAGGATATTAGGATATTAAGTTACTTATGTCTTAGTGTATAAGAATTTATAATTCCCTTTTTAGTACACTATAGACACTTTAGTAAATCTACTTTCTTTTTAAACATTAAAATACACACTGTGTAATTTTTGGTGACAGTTTACGTTCTAATCTATGATTGTTTATAATAACAATAAACTTGGAGTTTTAGCGGGAAAAGAGAAATGTCATGTGGTGCTCTTGTATAATATTCAATATCTTAATGTTTTAACGTGTTATTTTATGACATTTTATGTAAGAGAGCGAGTAGGTATGAAAGAGAGTATTGGTGTAAAGATGCGAAAGGGAATGCTCCGATGGTTCGGACATGTGGAAAGAATGCCGAACGAACGTTTGGTTAAGAAGATATACAATGCAAAAGTGTAAGGATGTGGGTACCGGGGGAGACCAAGACTAACCTATCTAGACCAGATCGGTCATGTACTGAAGGAAGGTGGAGTCAAGAGTCTCCGAAACCGGCGAACGTGTATGAAGAGAATTATGAATGTTGGGGAAGCGAGTGAAGTATGCAAGGATAGAGTTCTCTGGCACTCTGTTCTCTCTGCCTACCCTGCAAAGGACGTGGCGTGATGACATGTATGTGTTATGTAGTTTGATGCGCAGGAAGTACTGAGGTGTAGTGAATATGATATAACAGTGCCATACATACGTTTTCATTTTCTACTAAAATTCCAATACGGATACCTTTAACAGTATGACCATGACACTGTTGAAGGCGACAATTTGACTTATTGACGGATGATAAATTTAAATGAAGTGAATTTGTAACCTAAGATTTGGCTTAAAGCTCTTAGTAACCAAACCATAAATGCAAAACAAAAAATCAATGTAATGTGAGAATGCCATCCCGTCTTTTTTACTAACAAGATAAATCTAGCATTCTCGATAACATTCTAGCAGATTACGTTAATTAAATTACCATTATAGTATAGTGTTTTTTTTTTCATTTGCTGTAAATCGTCATCCACATGATTGTAGCTAAAAGTTTAGTTTGGAAAATTCGAAAGTGCACGCCTCATATAAATTAATCAATACCATAAATGAAAGAAAATAAATACTTTTGAAATTTCGCGCCATTCTGACGTAGCGCAGAACATAGCTTTCAAGCACTGTAAATAAACCCAATTTTCATAAAGTATACATATTTATATTAAATATTAAGCAGTTTAGTTTTGTTATTAATTGCAATTAAACGACAAAGAATTACTAAGCCATTTTTTGACAGGAAACAGCGTGTTGCATGAAACTTTAAAAAAAGAAATACTTATATTCATTAATATTTACGGTCATGAAAGTGCCAGATCCATAAGAACAGACATTCGGACGTCCTCAAATATCTTTTTCAATCAACTTTTTGTTAAACATAATAATTGCTTTTAAAAATATCAAATACGTTTAAACGTATGTTTTTCTTGACATATTGTCTTATAAGTACAGTGTGAGAAAATACAGTCATTTTTAGTTTTGAAAAGTCCTTGATTTTCATATATCGAGAGTAGAGCATCACGTCAACGCTTCGCTTATGAGGCGTGCAATAGTTTCTAAGGATAAAAAACCAAGCAATCAAAATAATCAATTCAAATTCGAAAGCCAACAACAAAATTTAACTCATCTAACTTCCTAGAATTAAGGTTCCTAGTACCACTAACTGTTAATCTAAATTGCATTATTAGCGAAAAATTGTTAACACGATAAAAAATAACGAGATAAATGAAATCACTCAATAAATAATCAGCAATACAGAAGATCGCTTATAATGTAAATATGATGGTATAATATAATAAAATAAGTGTTAAGTAAACTACTAATTAATAACCAAATGTTTAATTATCTGTTGTGCCTATATGGGTCAGTGGTCTTATATTCCAATGTAGTGTTAATCTTATATTCCTTTTTAAAAGCTCCAACATAATGGTGAGTGATAATATTAAGTTAGGTGTTGGCATTATAAATCCCTCGAAACTTCCTATTTAGATAATGAGGAGACGAATGTGCACAAGATTTTATATCTATTGCCATAATTAACGAAACATGGAAAAAATAATAATAAAGAAATAGCGTCAGAAATTATTTGATATCCGTGTGATGACGGAGTAAGAATACAATTCACCACCACCTATCTTATCCATGGGTGATCGTAAGAGACGGCTAAGGGATATAAAACGCATATAACATCTATGCAAGAGAAGGAAAACTCGTAACAAAACTCTATACCAACACGTCTGACCAGCGCTGTATAGTAGGTTAACTGCCCTCCTATTACGGAGGAGGTCTGAGCCCAACAATAGGACATATATGGACTGTGATGATGATGATGATGACTATTTGTTTTACACGAAATTTATTGACATTATATTTATGCTACATTTTATAACTAAAATGAATATTGGACAAGGATACTGACTCTGCATTGACACCGTTAAATTATTCTATTCCTTTTAAAATTGCAATTTTGGTAGCAAATATATAGATATAAGTTATCCTACACGCAATTATCTAAAGTAAATTCTATATAAAATCATCATCATCATTCTCCTACACTTATCCCAATTTTTGAAAATTCTATATTAAAAAATTATAAATAATTTCAGCATCTAAAAAATCTACTAACACAACATAAATTTTTGTAAATACTACTAATAGAACATACAATTTATTTAAATTTAAAAACGTAACAGAAATTAAAAATATTTAAAATATATAAACTACTAGCTTCTGCCCGCGGCTTCGCCTGCGTAAAAGGTTACTTTCCAAAAGTTTTTCATTCCCTATTTTTATTTTACTCTTAAGGGTAATATTTCTACAAAATTTTAATGTCATATTTATTTATATCTAATCAATGGCCTAAAAATAGGTTTCAAGCTTCTGGCTTTAAAAATGACGATACTTTCTTACAACTTTTCATCCCACTTTACAACCCTTTTTTTATTTAAAAAGTAGCCTATGTCCTTTATCAGGCTCTAGACTATCTGTATACCAAATTTCAATTAGGTCGGTTCAGTAGTTTAGGCGTGAAAGAGCGACAGACAGACAGACAGACAGACAGAGTTACTTTCGCATTTATAACATTAGTAAAGATTTTTCGCAACATATACATATTTAGCACTGATTTTGTAAAAAGCATAAAGTACTAAAAACCCTCTTGTTATATAATCAACTCTGTTCTCTATAGGTTTGTTACTAATATAGTTCTGGCCTCGGAAAAGTCAATATCAAAACTTAATTGGTCTGATTTTTGGCGAAATTCTGTGAACGAAGATAAAAAATAACTGTCTGACATTACTTGGACACCGTGTATGTTATCTTAGATTATCGGTTAATAATCGAAAAAAAAAGAGAAAAAGTTAAAATTGTTTTTCTCCATGAATGCCAGATTGAAAAATTGCCCTTGATACAAGAATTTTTCTTTAGAGAAAATAAATTAAAATTGTCTCTATCTAAAAGTATCATGTCTGGTATTTATACCCATATAATAGTTAAAAGTCTTATAAGCGTCTAGTATTAGTATTACGTAGAGGAGCATCAGAGCGAATAAAGTACTGAATGAACGCACTCCCCATGTGTGCGGTGGCCGTGCGACGAAACTGTCACATGACATATCGTGACTGTACTCGCGGGAAACTACGTCGCATGTTTGGTTTTACTGGATGTGACAGCATCTGCGTACCATTCATATTAAAAGTAAATAGTATAACACAATTTTAACGTGATAAAACGTTTATATTTTATCTTTGATTTTCCCAGGTTTCGGACACTTTTCAGCGTTTATAGGCATGAGTGGATTAAATACAATATTTAGTAACTATGACTTGTTGTACGTTAGTCATTCTGAGGCGATGAGTGTTGTTGTTAAACATCAGACAATATAAAATCAAATACAAACGCAATAAAATACGTTTTATTTTGAATACATAACAAAAAAAAAACATCAGAAATCATTAAATAAATAGGATTGTTTTAGCTTAGTCTCTGAATCCATACATCAGTCCGTAAACGTCCACTGTTGGACATAGGCCTCCCCACGAGAATGCCATCTGTAATGGTCCTGTGCGACCTGCATCCAACGGTTTCCTGCGACCTTAATGAGGTCATCAGTTCACTGAGTGGGGGGTCGTCCTACGCTGCGTCGTCCGATTCGTGGTCGCCACTCGAGAACCTTTTTTCCCCAACGGTTGTCGGTTTGTCGAGCGATGTTGCCTGCCCATTACCACTTCAACGTGCTAATTCTTCGGGCTATATCAGTTACACCCGTTCTTCTACGGATTTCCGTATTTCGGATTTTATCACGTAGAGAAATACCGAGCATAGCCCTCTCCATAGCACGCTGAGCGACTTTGAGCCTTTTTATGAGGCCGACATTTAGAGATCACGTTTTAGTGCCGTAAGTCATCGCTGGTAACACACACTGGTTACAAACCTTTGTTTTCAGACACTGCGGCATATTAGACGAGAAGATCCTCTGTTCCTAAGTTTCCTGAACGCTGCCCAGCCGAGTTGGATTCGTCGGCTGACCTCTTTCTCGAAATTGGATCTACCTAATTGGACTATTTGTCCTAGGTAAACATAGTGATCGACAACTTCGAGAATCGCATTCCCAACCAGGACCGGTATAGAAATGACATGGACATTAGACATGATTTTCATCTTGTCCATGTTCATTTGCATCCCTACTAGTTGGGAGACCTTGCTGAGGTCGTTGAGAATGGTGCCAAGGTCCTCCAGGGATTCTGCCATAACTACGATATCATCTGCGAATCGAAGGTGAGTGATGTATTCGCCATTGATGTTGATGCCGAGTCCAGTCCAGTCTAAGAGCTTGAAGACATCTTCCAGCGCAGTGGTGAACAGTTTCGGAGAGATAACGTCTTCCTGTCTCACACCTTTCTGCAACTGAATCGGTTTCGTACTCTTATCCCGGATTCGGACCGACATAGTAGCGTTTTTATACAAACACTTCAGCACTTCGATATATCGATAGTCAATTTGGCATCTCTGAAGGGACTGCAGCACTGCCCAAGTTTCGACAGAATCAAAGGCTTTCTCATAGTCCACAAACGCTAGACACAGAGACCGATTATACTCCTCGGTCTTCTGTATAATCTGGCGTAGCGTGTGGATGTGGTCTATGGTACTATAACCTTTTCGGAAACCGGCTTGTTTGGGCGGCTGGAAGTCGTCTAGCTTGTGCGCGAGTCGGTTCGTAATGACTCTTGAAAACAATTTGTACACGTGGCTCAGGAGTGAGATGGGTCTGTAATTCTTTAAGAGCATTTTATTGCCTTTCTTGAAAAGCAGCACCACCACACTCCTGGTCCACGACTCTGGAACGTCGCCTCCGAGAATGATAGAATTAAACAGCTTCTGTAGGGTTTTTAAAACTGGCTTCCCGCCTGCCCTCAGGAGCTCTGTGGTAATTCCGTCATCTCCCGGTGCCTTTCCGTTCTTTAATTGTTTTAGAGCCATTCTGATCTCGTACAAACTGACGTCCAGGATTTCTTCGGTATAGTGCCGAGTTAGCTTGGATCTGGGATCTTGGACCAAGCCGACAATAGAATTCAGGGATGATTTGTACAACTGCCCATAGAACCTTTCGACCTCTCCCAAAATCTCACTCTGGGATGAAATGACAGTACCGTTATCGGTCTTCAGCTTAGTCATTTGGCTCTGCCCAATAGACAAATCTCGTGCGAACACTCTGGAGCCTCGATTTCACTCTATCACCTCTTCAATACGCAGTGTATTGAATCGGCGAATATCGCGTCGCATAGATTTAGAGATTTGTCTATTAAGCTGCCTGAGTTCGGACCAATCGGCTGAAGACTGTACCGTCATTTCCTTTCTCCTCTCCATGAGTTGAAGAGTCTGATCAGAAAGCTTTTTTGTTCTAGTAGCGCGACGGGCCTTAAAGAATTTTGACCCGACCGCGTGGACAGTGTCGAACACGAACCTGTTGTTCAAATCGTTCGAAGATTCGCACTCTTCCAGGCATTGGAAGCGATTATGTAATTCGAGTTGAAAGCTTTCGGGGTTCTGGTATTGGACAGGTGTAGGTAGGAGTGTAAACTTCATCAAGCGAGACCGCTCGACTTTCGTACGAAGATTCAATGTGCCTCGAACCATTCGGTGATCACTCCCAGTTTTAATCCTGCTGATCACAGAGACATCATTGAATATTTGTCGTTTGTCCGTCAAGATGAAGTCTATCTCATTTTTAGTGGATCCATCAGGGCTAATCCAGTTCCACTTCCTTTGTGGCCACTTCTTGAAGAAGGAATTCATCATGAAGAGGCCTTCCTTCTCCAAAAAGTCTGCCAGTTTTTGGCCCCTTTGGTTTCTCTGTCCAAATCCATATTTCCCCACTCTCATCGTCTGTCCTTTTGCCTAGTTTTGCGTTGAAGTTTCCCATAACTACCGTGAAGTGGGTTTTGGACGTGTGGATGGCTCTCGAGATATCCTCGTATAAGGCCTCCACTACGTCGTCGGAGTATGTCGAAGTCGGTGCCTAAACCTGTATGACCTTCAACGAATACCGTTTGGTAATTCTGAGTATAAGGTACGCTACCCTTGTTGACACACTTTCGATCCTCTCCAAGTTCTCTACGGAGAGACTTACGAACGATAAACCCTACACCGCCTTGGGATGGGTGATCTCCCTCCCGGTAGAAGAGCAAATTTCCAGACTGGAGGATTATCGTGCCCTCCCCTCTCTTCGCAATTCTAATAATCCTACAATGTCCCATCGGATTTTGCTCAATTCCTCTTCCAGCTCGATGACCCTTTCGTCGGTCCTAAGCGTCTGAACTTGTGTGTTACCAGGGCCAAGGGTCGATTTTTTTGGTAGCCGGATCGCGGCCGGAGATTCCTAGCACCCCCTGCCCCGCCACCACCAGGCCAGCTACCAAAATGAGCCCATGGAACAGCGGAACTGCCGTGACTGGGGGCCATGACAAATTTTACATTTATATTTATTTTTTTGTAGTAATGCCATAATCGCCACGCTTGGCGAGCGGATTGGCGATCGCGGTAGATGTTATTAAGTTTCCCGGGAGATAGCCGCTGCCCAATCTCCCGGTGAGACCCTTAGCCGATTTTTACGACTCCCACGGGCAAGTAAGGGGTGACGACCTTTGTATTCTAGTCCCGTCGCCACACGGGGAGTTTCTGAATGGTGATGGATTAAGAATGAATTGTCTATTTACTCCTGCCTTTACCGCAGGCATTATAAAATACGGCTAAGGGATACTAGATGGGGCTAGATATAACATCACTAATAAAATCTCATGTGAACATATCAATCACCGTTTGCTATTTGTTTGCATCAGCTATTGCACAGATGGCGTAGTGGTTGAGGCACTAATCTTCCATGCCAGTGCCGTGGGTCATATTCTTATCTAGGGTAATACTTCGTGTGATCCATAAAGTGTTGTTCTAAGTCTAGGTGTAATCTGCCTACGTTTATTATGTTTGTGAAGTCCCCCACAATGCAAAGATTATTTACTTAGTGCACAAAACAAAAAAAAAAGATATTGCAGAAAAATCCCAAAAATGATGCATAAGAATATAGACTCAGAATACTAATCTATGTTTGAGACACAATTAAATAAAAGTGATAATATTCACTTTTGGCTGCTTTGCATTCGTCAACTAAAGGCCTTTACAAATACGTCAGAGATAGATCAATTTTTAATTTCGACAGTGGTTAGTTGAATCGCTTTAAAGAAGAAAGAAAGAACAACAAAGACGCTATTCCAGTCTTTATAATCATAAAAACTAATAAGAACTTATAAAATTAATTAGAATTTGCATACAAATTTTAATATGAATAGTTTTAAAGTTTTATAGAGAGCACCCAATGTGCTTTAGAATGTAATTTAAAAATATTTTTTAACAATATGCACAGTCGTATTTGATGAGTGATTTCATTAGGTGAATATTAATATTTAAAAACTTATGGCCATTATAACAAAACAGTAAGCAGAGGCTGTAGTTAAAATTTACTATGTAATTTGTATTCCTCCTAACATCCTTGTAGGTTTAAATTTTGACCGTTAATGATAATAGATTCGCTCACTACTTAATTTGGGTGCTGCGGTTAAATTCTTTGGGGACAAGGGCCTTCAAATAATAAATAGATTAAGATTTTAAAAAGTTGATGTTTTTTCTTTCGAGTTTTCAGTGCCTTTCCGTGATATTTGGTGACATTTCTTAACCTTCTAGAAAAGGGTATAAATTGTATTATTATGCCGTTAGTATAAGGCAAATATCACTTCTAGTATAGAATATTTAATTAAATGTGTGGAAACCACGAACACTTGTCGTTTGACACGGAGCCCTGGCGATAAGTGGTGAGGGGCGCGAGCTTACAGGTTATTAAACCTGTCCCCACTGGGGAAGTGTCCGCTTTATTTTTATATTAGTAGTATTGATAAACAGATATTGAACTTGTAGCCTTTTGCATATGGAAGAAAATTGAAAAAGTTGTGCCCAGATTTTATGGTTCAGATGATGTGAAGATATTATCCGCAGATTTTTAACATTACGATATTATATTTCTAACTCCTTCATTCATAATCTTAGCTCATAATTATGTGCCCCACTGCAAGATTCGAGCCTCCTCCAGATGAAAAGAGAGATAAATTAACCTACTATGCCATGCTGATTAGACGGGTTGGTATAGGGTTTTATTTCGATTTTTCTTCTCTTGTATCGATAGTATCTGGTATCCTTAAGGGATTCTCATCTTTTACGATGCTCGAAAGCAAGAAAGGGGATTTAAATTCTTACTCCATCACCGCAAGGAATATTATTATTAAATTATTCAATTAGAACAAGAATACTTAATTTTATAATTGCGTTGTTGATTCAATGGTTAATTGCGTATACTTATGTATCTTGGTTTGGTATACTGAGTCTTGTAAAAAAAGTGTTTGTAGCGTTGTCTTAAGTAGCTTTTAATAGCAAATTCTAAGTTTGTAACTGTATTCGTTTGAAATTCTTATTGAAGATTTGCTACATGATCGCGTGCACGTTGCTTATATTTTTACTTATTTCTTAAGGAACGAAAGTGTGAGATTTCAGAAACAGTTTGAGGTTGAATTATGGATATCCAAAAGGACAATCTTTTTCGTGATAAAACTTCATTAGGATTATCGCAATGAAATATTATTATTTAATTGCGTTGCCCGTATCACTAATCTAAATTACAATCAATCTACCACCACCATGGTCAAACATAGGTCTCTTCAGGGTAGGATAACGCCATAATTGCCAATCTGAGCAAGCAAACCATCCGTTTACAAGTTTCAAATAAATGGCCGGGTCTATCCTTGCAAATTTGTGAAATTTTTTAAATTTATTTTTAAGTGGATAGTGATTTAATGAGTGTGCCTGGTATATATGAAGTTTATTAAGTATACTGCTTGTTCATTTAGCACCAAAAATAATTAAAAAAAGGATTTTTTTTCCAGCAAAATCTCTCAACGTTACTATTTATTTTTAGATACGAAATAATAATGCGAAATTTGGATATATTATATGATATATCTCTGTCTGTTCTATATAAACTGTGGTATTTTCATTTAGAAATAATCCTCGTATTGCGGGGTCTTCAAACATTCAATTAATCGACACATACTAAGCGAGAGACTTGAGTTCGGACTCAAAATAATAATTACAGTATTTATGCAGTCAAATTAAATTAATATCATCATTCATCATAATTATCCTCCTCTTCCCCCAATTACTTGGGGCCGACACAATATATACTTTCCTTCTATCACTTATAAACGATATAAGCGACCACTCACAAAGCTATTACAAAAATTAAAGCTAATCATTACCATAATCATCATCTCAGCTCATATATGTCCCACTGTTGGGCCTCCGAGCCTCCTCCATAATGGGAGGGTAATTGACCTACTATACCACGCTGGTCAGACGAGTTGGTATAGGGTTTTGTTTCGAGGTTTTCTTCTCTCGCATAGATGTTATATGCGTTTTATATCTCTTAGTCGTCTCGTACGGTCACCCACGGGTAAGATGAGGGATAGTGAATTGTATTCTTACCACCACACGAAAAAGCTAATACCAAAATTAAATTAAATATGTCTTAAATATTGCCAAAGTTTTGACAATATTTTTATATACGGTCGCCTGCCTGACATTAATCTTTTTTTGGGAGTATAATTGTTGACCGAACGGCCTCAAATAGAGTTAGCCCAAATTGATATAAATTTCTTAGTCGTTATTTATGGACTCACAAGCAATGTTTTCAATTGACTGCACATATGGCGTAGTGGTTAAAATACCGGCCTTCAGTGCCAGTGCTATGGGTCCGATTCCTACGCAGGACAATAGTTTGTGCGATCTGGAATGTGTTGTTCTATGTTTGGTTGTAATTTTTCTGCATTAATTATATGTTTTTTATATATTTGTAATATTCATAACCGGCACAATACAGCAGAATAAATTCCCCTTAGTGGTAGGACTATGCTGTTGACAGTTCTGTCGGCAGCAGCCGCGGGCTGCTCCGTTCGGGGTAGTACCACACTCTCACAGAAGATCGACGTCTGAGTAATAGCAATTTGCTATTGCACTTCGTTCGGTGAGCGAGAGAGCCGGAAGCCCAACTGAGTGGGTTTGGGGTTTGTATAGGTAGGGAGCGCGGGTCTATGGGCGGCAGTCATGCGTCCTGTTTGCTCGTTTGCCACCATTCTGAATAAAAAAAAATTCATTAACACATAAATTCTTCAATGAAGCATAAAATTATCATATAACATGATTTAATATGTCTGTGCAATTACTTATTCTCGATGTACCTACGTTACTAAAGTAGTACGTACGTACAGCGTGGGAGAAACTGTAATGTCAATATGAATGCATCAGAACCATTCAACATGAGCAAACAAACTTTACATATCAATATTCAGTTACAATACTTGAATGGAGTTTGTTGATATATATGAATATCATTTATATAATGGCTATCCTTTTTTCATTGAATTTCTAATAAAAAAAAATGTCTTACAAAATGTCTAAGTCGGGCTGTATGGTAGATTACGAATACTACCAACCCTTATTTTTCTCGTGGATGTCGTAAAAGACGACAAAGAGCCTTATAGCGACCTTTTTTTTTTCTTTGCAGGGTGGACCATGGATGTGGTCGCGCCCCGACAAATCGATCCGGGGTGACAAAAGAGGCGGCGCGCAAACCCATGGACCCACCCTGCAAGCACCTCTCCTCGCCGTATGAGCGGACCACCGGTACCCGATCTCCGCCTTATAGCGACCTGGGCCAACTACATCTGATGCCGTTTGGTCAACAATTACATTCCCAAGGAGGGTTGACGTCTTGCAGGCGGCTGGTCATAAAACTATGGCCAATAACTTTTACAATATGTACTGTGAAAGAAGAGTACATATTGTATCGACCCCAAGTAATAGAATAGGAGAAAATGATGATGAATGTCTTACGAAATATATAAATAAATAAAAGACAACACCTGCCCCTAAGGAAATAATACTTGTATTGCTTGGGAATTTACAAACACTTTATAGTGGTAAAAGGGTTCTACGCGTGAATGTGAGCTTTTGCTCAAAATAATGGTCTTTGAAAGAGATGAAGCCAGAACAGATGTAAGAGTAACAATAGGTAATGATGTACTAGAGCAAGTGGATGAATTTGTATATCTTGGATGTGGATTTAGCCGAGATGGACGGTACACCACTGATATAGAGCGAAGAGTGAATGCGGGAAATAGAGTGAACGGAGCGTTGGGGCAACTTCTCGGCAGCCACCACCTCAGCCAGAAGGCACGTATAGCAATACATAACGCAGTGCTTGTCCCAACATTACTGTATAGAAGCGAGAGTTGGGTATGCAGAAAAGAGTATGAAAGTAAAATTAATGCGGTCGAAATGCGATCTCTGCGGAAAATCTGTGGAGTTAGGCTGACCGACCGCATTCGTAACGACGACGTAAGAGAGCGAGTAGGTATGAAAGAGAGTATTGGTGTAAAGGTGCGAAAGGGAATGCTCCGATGTTTCGGACATGTGGAAAGAATGCCGAACGAACGTCTAGTTAAGAAGATATACAACGCGAAAGTGGAAGGATGTAGGTACCGAGGGAGACCGAGACTAACCTACCTAGACCAGATCGGTCATGTACTGAAGGAAGGTGGAGTCAAGAGTCTCCGAAACCGGTGAGCGTGTATGAAGAGAATTATGAATGTTGAGGAAGCGAGTGAAGTGTGCAGAGATAGAGTTCTCTGGCACTCTGTTCTCTCTGCCTACCCTGCAAGGGATATGGCGTGATGATATGTATGTATGTGTTTGTTATAGTAGTAGGACCACTTAGTCTGGTCGCCCTTGGAGCGAGGCCACCACGTGAGGACGGCGCCCTGACGGTGCAAACTGTCCGGGCGTCGACATTAGAAGATACCCTTAAGGGTAGACCGCCGGGTGGGCCACTGAAGAATAAAACCGCGTAACAGTAACCCATCCGCACGGCGTCGAGAGGTATATTCTAGGGCGGGTCTACGGGGTCTTGCGCCGCTTTTCCTGTCGCCCTGGGCGGATTAGCGGGGTTTAAAATACCGTAGCCCGCCGCAAAAAAAAAGTAGGACCACGCTATTCACAGTTTTCTGTTTACAGTTGTGGGCCGCTCCGTCCGAGGTAGTACCACACTCTCGCAGAATATCGACGCCTGAGTAGTGAAAATGTGTTTTTGTGCTTCGTCTGGTGATCGAGAGAGCCAGCAGCTCAACTTTCTGGATGATAACACAGTAACACTTACCGTCATGTGTATTGCATGAACGTTTGCCACCATCAGCAATAAAAAATAAAAACTTAATTTAACGAACATAATTCACACTTAGACTTAGAACAACAATTTTTGGAACACAAAAAATATTGTCCCACGTAGGGATTGAACCTATGATACTGGCATGGAGGTCGGTATCTTAACCACTACGCCATCTGCGCAGTTAATTATGTTTATATTATTATTTTTTAAGGTTATACACATTATAATCTTCTTCTTCTTCTTCTTCTTATATATTGGCAATCAGCTACATATACGAGCTATTGGTGCCAGTGTCAAGTTATAAATATTTTCACGTTTTTAGTCTTTCAAGTTAGTCATTGTCTAAGTCAAATTGTTGCCATTAACAGTGCAATGGGCACACTGTTAATGGTATCTTGTGGGAATTTTGATGGAAAACGAAAACGTTGTAAAGCACTTTTATATGATATTCACTATATCCCAGTAGTTCCGCCATTTCATATTACATAAAATGCCATCAAAATTATCTAATATAAGACGTTAAAACACTAAGATATCGAATATAATACAAGAGCACCACATGACGTTTTAGATTCCCGCCAAAAAAAAAACGAGAGCTTAACTTGTTTTTGTTTTAAAGTAATTTTTATTTCTGCGTAATAAGGCTCTATGTGTGGTAACGTTTTTCTTCACCAACATCCTAAGAAAATAATTATTGTATAGCGATGGACTTTACAGAAATTTAAATACAATTTAAAACCAGGCTTAGAACAACTATTTGCAGATCACACACTAAGTATTGTTTGCATGGGAAACGAACTTATGACAAGTTGCACGGTAGATTGATATCCGTGCAGTTTGCAGACTAACAATTAAATGTATCACAACTAGAGATTGCAATCCGGTGTCATTTTCAGTCCGGCCGGATCCGACCAGTTTTCCATCCATCCGGTCGGACCTGGCCGGATTGATCAAATTTAGAATTATTGAGCCGTCAGTAAGTAAATCAAGTGCTGTGGTTGTTAATATAGGTTATTTTATAAAAAATAAAACATCAATCAATTTTATTTTCAATCCAATGTCAAGATTAGACAACGAGTAAACAAATACAATCTAGTAGTGTAGGTAACTAGATCCGGTATATGGGTACCGGATCCGGTGAATGTTTAATGACGCCAGATCCGCTGGATTACCGGACCCGGTTTTCCGGATTGCAATCCCTAATCACAGCTATTTTACTTTCGTATGAGAAACATAAAAACTAACTGAGGGATCATCGATAGAAAGTTGCCCCAGCATCGTTCTATCGAGGCAAACATAATAACTGCGATCGCTAACCCACCTGTTAAGGGTCATTCTTATATATTTCTTCCTTACAATGAGGTCTAGTTCTAACAGTGGAATCTCATAGGCTAATGATAGTGATGGACTCTAACTTTTCTTTTATTGCTCTTGGTGGCAAACCAGCAAGCAGCAGAAGTAGTAAGTGTTGCTGCCGCCCATGGATATCAGGGTTACAGCTAGGACGTTGACTACTAATGAAAATCCCAAACACACCAAAGTTGGGCTTCCGGCTCTCTCTTTATCACCGAACGAAGCACATCAGCATGTTTCCACTGCTCAAACGTCGATTTTCTGCAAGAGTGTGGTACTACCCCAGGCGGACTGGCCCGCGGCTGTTGACAGAAAACTGTCAACAGTATAGTCATACCACTACATAGGCATAGTCCTACTACTACTGTCACACAAACTTAAATAATTTACTATATGTATAAAACCTATAAAAGTACTTACGTATTTTCAATTTTACATTTTGTTTCAAAATAATCTATAAAACGACCACCGGATTGGAATTTGACTGCAAGCTGAGAAGATCCGGCAAGAAACTCGAACGAGCTCACTCTTTTTTTAAGTTATTTCTTTAAAATAAATTAAATTTAATATTAAATTATTCTACCACAGTTAATATTAGATCCAATATGATGCCCATCTTACAAAGATATATGTATTTTTATTATTCGAAAAAATAGTACAAAAATAATATATTTAACCCTGCTTAAATAGCTAACCCTTAATTACAATTAATTAATAGAAATGAAAAGTTATTAACTTATTTAATATCTAACCTAACTAACTTAATAAAAACTATTCGAAACACTAAATTAAGTAAATAATAATTAGATATACTAAAAAAGACAACTATTTCTATTGCCTAAATGATTTGATGTGCACTATTTTTTTAAATTGTCAATCTTTATTGTGTAGCAAGAAATAAAAGACTTTTTTATTTTATTTATTTATTTAATTTAAATAGCTAACCCTAATTCCAAAAACGGCACCAGATTACGAGTTGACTAATAGAATAGCATTCGTGGATCAAATGATACTGTATGCGTTTAACTTTAAAAATATAACTACTAAGTACAAAGTTATTACGTTAGCAACTGTATTTTACATACCTTTACTTAAATTCCAACACAATTAAGCACGTATAAGCACATTAACGGTGACGAATCGCATAAATATCAATTTTCCGCTCTACCGATTTTACTTTTAAATTTTGTTGCGATGGAAATAATATAACCATAGATTAAATACCACCCTCATGTATCACCCTCTTATAGTAATCAAAAATATCATATTAGTTAAATTAGAACTGTAAGTATTTGTTAGTAAAGTTTAAAATGATTTGTTTTAAAATTTTGATTTGAGTATTTCGATTGTAATGCAGTAAATTCAGTTCAATTTGACGTGATGTTGCCGGTACTGTGCGTAGGCATGCGGGTTAGGTGCATGTTTTGTTTTTTTATTTAGACGACTTCGGGTGAAGGGTGTAGGGTGATTTGTTTTTCTTTTTGTATATTCAAGTATTTATAAGTGCTTGTGTCTGCAGTCTAGAGAACAAATATAATACCATAGACTAGAAATACTACGTAGAACATAATTTTAAAGGCGTTCGATATTTAAATGGAACTAATGTATTGGTTCGCCACCTGCAACTTGTATTCTAAATGCGATGTCTTAGAGACCACTGAGGCGTCTATTAGGAGGTAGGTACTCTAAATGGTTAAATCTATCCTATTTTATTATTAAACGTCTGATGCATGGCTTAAAATGTGGCATAACTGCTAAAAATATATCGTGACCCGGGTTAACGCTATTAGATTTTTCTATCAGAAAATTCTTTAATAGTAATAATTAAATCTGGACCTGTCTGATAGAGGATAATAATCTGGACTCGTTTCACCATAGTGGTTAATAGTCACATTAATGAGATGGGAATCTTAAATCTTATTTTAAAATGACCATAGAAAGGCAAAGGGAGAGCCAGATGCCCAATTATATGGGTGAGTTTTGATGTACCCTTGATATTGCAAAAATCCATGAGTGGCAGTAACACCATCAGGTGAACAGTTTGCTCGTTTGCCATCATAAACAGTAAAGAGATCACGCCCTTCCATGATCAACACCACTAATTTCAAATCAGAAGTAATAAACGATAGGATCTAAGTTATGGACGGTAAAGCAAATAAAAACTATTTATACTCCTATATAACGATACAATCTTCAGAATAGATCCATGTAATATTCCGCAACATTTCAACAGGTATTCTGCTTAGGTAATACACATCAACATACATACATATCATCAAGCCATATCCCTTGTAGGGTAGGCAGAGAGAACAGAGTGCCAGAGAACTCTATTCTTGCATACTTCACTCGTTTCTTCAACATTCATAATTCTCTTCATACACGCTCGCCGGTTTCGGAGACTCTTGACTCCACCTTCTTTCAGTACGTGACCTATCTGGTCTAGGTATGTGAGTCTTGGTCTCCCTCGGTACCTACATCCTTCCACTTTCGCATTGTATATCTTCTTAACCAGACGTTCGTTCGGCATTCTTTCCACATGTCCGAACCATCGGAGCATTCCCTACACATCAATAAATTAAAAAAAAGTATCCAATAAATTAAAAAAAAAGTAGTATATTCATAAAATCTAATACTAACAGTAAACACTCAAGTTTGATAGCGATGTTTATATTGAATTTCCTCCCCCAAGGGTACACCGTACACGTGCACTTACCCGAGTCATAAGCGGTTATTACGTTTAACATCTCTTAAATATGCACAAGTAATAAAACATAGAAGGGTGCCGCCATGGGAGAATAATTTAACTGTATGCTCTACCGAATTAAATATTATAAAAAGGGAAGTTAGGGTACTGCCATGATTTAGTAAAGGAAATGAGGGTAATTTTAACAAGCATAGCATTATATGCGTAAATATTGATCACGTTTTACTTATAAAAACCACTTTTTTAAGTTTTGTTTTTGCTTATGGTGGCAAACGAGCAAACAGCACACCTGATGGTAAATGTCACTGCCGCCCATGGACCTTAGGTATAACCAAGGCTATAGCTAGGCCGCTGTCTAGCATTACAATTCCCAAACCCACCCAGTTGGGCTTCCGGCTCTCACACTCACTAAACGAAGCACAATAGCACATTGCCATTACTCAGACGTCGATCTTCTGCGAGAGTGTGGTCCTATCCTGGACGGACCGGCCCGCGGCTGTAGACAGAGAACTATCAACCGTGTGTTCCTGCCACTATGAAATTATTATTTTATTTATATTCTAGTCGAGAGTTAAAGGTTTAGTAAGGAAGATGTAATTTTAAAAAGTATTACAGAATAAGAAGAATACCATCATGATTCTTTTGCTCTTATACCAATGACTTTGAGTTGGCGTAATATGTACTCGTACATTTTGCAAAGTTATTGGCAATAGTATTATGACCAGTCGCTTGCTTGACGTTAACCCTCCTTGGGAAGATAATTGTTGACCAAAAGACATCAGTTGGAGATAGCTAAAGACATCCAGGAGCAAAGTAAGGGTCGGTAGTATTCGTAGCCGCTACCACACAGCAAGAATGGGCAAAAATATAGGATTACAATATGTTGAATTTACGTCTCAGTTATCGAAACTTTTGTATAAAGGCCTCTCTTTGTGGAAGAATAACGTCATGATTACCACATTGGTGTTATGAGTTCACCAGAAGAGTGATACTGCTCTCTAACCTGGTATGTCCTTGGCTCATATTTACGACTCTCACGAATTTTTTTTTTGTGTGTCTTAGTTGTTAGCCTCAGATGGCTATGACAACTTTACCCGGACTGTGGGTGAGCGTTGAGGGCTCTCAACCCGTAAAACTCTCTCACGAACATAATTGGTGTCTACATATTGTATTTTTAATCACTCGGAATATATAAATGTAACTTTAGAAGGCAATACGTTGAATTGTATTGTAATGTAGTAATAATAAAATTTGTTTGAAAATTCTTAGTTTAAAAATTCAATTCTCCACTGTCTATAGATAAAAGACGAACAGAGGATATAATATATACATAATACTAGCAGACTCGACCACGCGTTGCTGTGGCTAAGGTAGCCTCAGTAACACGTGGTGGTTATCCTAATAAATTGTAGCTTATTTGAAACGTTTGAAGGTTTAAGATAGCACCATCTATTAAAAACTTACTGAATCCAGTCAACAGATACCGCCATCTGTTAGAATCGTTTGGAGATAACAGATAATTGTGACTGTCAAATAATAAACAAATAATTTGCATTAAAATAATATTACTATAAATTGAGATGAAAGCTATCCTATCTTTAAAGTTGGATCAAAGTACACATGCTGTGCAAATTTGAATAAAATAAGTTAAGTACTTTAGGAGCCCATCGCGGACAAACAACGTGACACGTAATTTATATATATTAAGATTTATGCAACCTAAATATAAAACCCATATCAATAAATAAAACCCTATACCAATACGTCTGACCAGCGTGGAGTAGTTGATGAATTTCCCTCCTATTGTGGAGAAGGCTTTTAAAATGAAAAAAAAATGACATCGATCTTTAAAATATATAGCTTCTCTCATTCTTGAAAATGGATGGATGCACGCTAATTGAAACTTGGTGAAATATATTGATACTATCAGTAATGTTTGTAGAGTTTTTAAATAAATGTTAATTATTTGAAATAAAACTACTTTTACAGATTCTATCGCGTTTGTATTTGATTTATAATTTCCCGACGTTTCGAACACTTTACAGTGATCATGGTTACGGGAGGACCTGAGGTCACCGAGTCCTCCCGTGACGATGATCACTGTAAAGTGTTCGAAACGTCGGGCAATTATAAATCAAATACAAACGCGATAGAATCCGTAAAAGTAGTTTTATTTCAAATGTGTAATACTCGCGTAAACATTAGAAGTCAAAATGTTAATTATATCATCGAACTTGCTATTAAATATTTAAATATGTTATGTTTTAATTAGCTACTTCCTGATATATGTGCCAATAAGTTACTTAGCAAAGATTTACACTTGGAACTACCCTGTCCCATTTTTAAAAGATTTTATAATATCAGTTGTTGACATCAGTTTGGAGATAAAATAAGATACTATAATACGCTAGTCAGAGGGTTTAGTTAACCTTCTCTTATTATAATTATCTCTTACAGAAACGAATCATTTACGTCCCTTAATGTCATCTTTCATAACACCCGCGGGATTGGAAAAGTTGGCTAACAGTGCATTACTGCAGCGGCCAGCAAAACAGGGATTGATGGACGAATGTGTAAATGTGGGCCGAGGCGTGGCCGAGACACACATACGTAAGTCCATCAATTCCTAGTGGCCAAGGCTTGTATAGTGCTTTTCTCAAATAATGCGTGGAAATTAAAACTAAGTAGTACTTAGTAGAACTGTATACGTGACGAACAACGAACAACATTTTTCACGTACTATAGAGTTCATTTGTTTTTTTTTTCATTATCAAACAGGTTTCTTTTTCAAGCCAGTTCGAAATTTAAATAAAACTCTGATAAGTTGCCTATTTGGTTGCAATATTTTGAAGTAACAAATCGTTCCATTTTTAAAATACACGATAGATATGAATTTACATATATCTTTATTTGGCCGCTAAAACACGACAGACATGGATTTTCATACATTTATTGCCGGCCGCTGCTCGCATGTATTTCGTCAGTACAGCAATTTTGATTTATCTCGAAGAAGGTTGTCAAAATAATGCTCAAATTTCCAAGCATGTTTGAGAAAATATATTTTTATCAATACATACACGTAAAATCATTATCAAACAATTGACTGTCAAAGACTTCAATAAAAAAACACAATCTGTATTTAGAAATAATATAAGAGTGTAAGTGTAAATGTGATATAAACAAATATATCGAATTATTATTTGTTTATTATATTTACTATCATATTTTTAATTATTTTTTTTAAAGAAAATGTATAAGGTTTTAAGGCTCTTATATAGTTTATCAATGACGAATTAGACGTTACGGGCACAGTAGTCAGTATCAACACATAACAAACTACACGAGATATAGCATACAAAAGAGTGTGTGACACAGGTGCTATCTTCGTTTTTTATGTTTCATAGTCCCAAATATAGTCCTCCTCGACCAGTGAAAGATCAATCGTAGAACCGACGATTGTCCACGCCCTCTGAAGTAGGTTAATCAATGATAATTTATTAATAATTACGTATAGTTTTAATTTTTTTTATATTTTTTCATAAAGTAACATGGGCCATGGATTCAGACCCAAGACAGGATACCTTACGCATGTATACATGGAGAAGGAATGAACAGAAAAGTATAATAGATTTAATTTTGATAGACAGTCGCCTCCGAAGCAAAATATTGGACGCAAGAGCCTACAGGGGCCCCACAGTCGATACGGACCACTATCTCGTTATTGTGAGATTTAGTGGTCTGTTCAGAAAGTGGAGGCACTGGCGAGAGCGTGTCCACTTCGGAGGGCTTGAAAGAATAAAGGTTGAAAGGTTGCAAGAAGAGTGTGTAAGAGAAAAGTATGCAGAGGGTGTCCGAGAACGGCTGAAGATGGCAAGCCAGCCGCAATCGGACATTGAAGAATGCTGGAGAGTATTGAAAGAGAGTATGGTAGATACAGCGAAAGAAGTATTTGGCAGTTCAAAGAAGCATAGAAAAACAAATGGTGATGCATGGTGGGATGCGGAAGTGGCAGCTTCCGTAGAGCAAAAGAAGAAAGCGTGGCTGGACTATGTCTCGTCTTTGAATCTGAATGACAGTATGACTGAACAGAAGAAAGAAATATATCGGCAATGTAAGAATGACACCAAGGCCTTAGTGAAAGAGAAACGTGATAGAGTAAGTATGGGTGCAGAAGATAGGCTGACTAAAAACTTCGAGGGTAACACCAAACTCTTTTGGAGGGAGGTGAAGAAGTCTCGGGGTGGTTGGTCAGCCTTCAGAATGAATAAAATAAGGTCTAAAGGTGGAGACATTCTTACACAAACACAAGACCTGTTAAGCCGATGGAGTGAATATTTTGGCGATATGTATGCGGATGCTACGGTTGGCGCCGGTGTCGCATGTGGTTTAGTAGATCAACATTCGACAGCGGCGTCCTCCGATGGCATCAGTATGGATGAAGTTGAATGGGCGATAAGAAGTTTAAAAAATGGTAAGGCAGCGGGCATTGATATGGTGTCTGCCGAGATGATCAAGCTTGGTGGCTCCTGTGTCCAGGAGTTGGGACAAGCACTGCGTTATGTATTACACGTGCCTTCTGGCTGAGGTGGTGGCTGCCGAGAAGTTGCCCCAACGCTCCGTTCACTCTATTTCCCGCATTCACTCTTCGCTCTATGTCAGAGGTGTACCTTCCATCTCTGCTAAATCCACATCCAAGATATACAAATTCATTCACTTGCTCTAGTACATCATTATCTATTGTTACTCTTACATCTGTTCTAATGTATGTGTAATATATCCCCAATCAATGGATATAATGATAAAAATGACAGATTTTGTATAATTTATACAAATATACGCCATTACTATATTGCTAAAGTACCTACCAACAATTTATATTTTATAAACGCTCATTAATTTTAAGTTAAAAGTATATGTTCAAAGTCAAGAGAAATTCTTACTTTATTAATTGTAGTTATGTAGTTTTTTAAATGTGTGTTGGAATAAACTAATAGTTTTTATCTAAGCGACCAGCGAGAGGCATCTGTTACGGTAACTATGTCGCAAGAATATATAATTTCCTTGTCCACATAAGCAACGCCCACAATCCACGATTCCAAAGTTTGGTTATTTCTCTTTAGTAAAAAAAAAACCAGTTACATCCAGTTTCACAATAAGTACATATGCACCTACCTGCTGAGCGAGCCCTCTCAGAGTTAGAAGGCATTTCAAAACAAAGAAATGGAGTCCTTGCCCTCGGTGAGGGCCGAGTAGCCCTCGTATACGGTTGCTCACAAAGGGCTGTGATTGCGAGGGGCGCGCAGCGACGCGGGCGCGGGTCGCGGGTGAATGACCTCGCGCCGGGGTGGCCGCCCCCGGCGTCCGCGCACGCTTGGCCGGCGGTCTGTAACGTCCCTCATTCCTATACATTTTATTAAAATCTAGAGTTCCGGTCGCATAAATCGCAGCTTAAAATATCCTTGTGGGGTGTGCATAATGTGTGCAGTATTGTGTAAATAGCCCCACTTAAAATATTCTGCCGATTATGATCATACTTATGTTGATGGTGATGACAAGGGGACGTATTTTTATTGTAAGTACAAGTATTTAATTTACATTTTTATTCTAATGCCTGTAACCTACGAATTTATGATGTGCATTCTTCCTTTTTTGTTTTTTATTTTTTTCTAGCTTCTCCCGCGGCTTCGCCCGCCTGAAAAGTTACTTTTCTAAAGCTTTTCATCCCCTATCTTTATCTTACCCCTTGAGGGTAAATTATTTACAAAATGTTAATATCATATTTATTTATATCTAATCAACAGCCTAAAAATAAGTTTAAAGCTTCTGGTTTTAAAAAAGACGATACTTCTTTACATCTTTCATCCCTCTTTACAACACCTTTTTTTGCATTTAAAAGTAGCCTATGTCCTTTATCAGGTTCTAGACTATCTGTGTACCAAATTTCATATAGATCGGTTCAGTAGTTTTGGCGTGAAAGAGCGACAGACAGACAGACAGAGTTACTTTCGCATTTATAATATTAGTAAGGATTAGACAACACCAAAGTACTAAGGAATAAATCTATCTGTCACGGAAGCTTCACAAATATGATTAACAAATTCAACTCAGATTTAGATCAATTAATATGTGGGTCGCAGAAATAATTGCCTCGTGTGAGCTCCAACCAACAATATTCAGCCCGAAAGCTCAGAGCAATCTGCGATATACGCAGTCAATATTATAACCACATTTCTTAATGCAATTTTAAGTCGTACGTAATAGGGACGAATCTATTTCTATTTTATTGATAGAGTAATTACCTTCGAGCCTACTCTATACTATATTCAGTAGAATATCATCGCCTCAGCTCATATACGTCTGACTATTGGTTTGGAGGCCTTTCCTACACATAGAAGGAAAATTTATCTGATCAAACGGATTGCTATAGGGTTTTATTTCGAGTATTGCATCTTTTGCATAGATGTTGTCTGCATATTACATCCCTTAGTCATCTCTTACAATATCTATGGGCAAGATAAAGGCTGGTGAATTGTATTCTTTCTCTGTGTTACCTTACGTATACCCTATTGGGGATACCGTCAGTATCTAACAACATTTATCCTATAACCTAAGTCTTGGCTTTGATACCATAGACCGTGAGGTCAGCAGCTGCATCTTTATGTCTCTGAATCCATGCATCCATTAATCCTAGAACATAATAGACTTTATATCATTACCTTTTTCTTCTCTTTCATCTTAATCTACGTGAAATCAGCAAACTATATGGTCTATGGTATAGAGTTTTGGTGCCAATATGGAAATGTCATGTCACGCTCTTGTATTATATTCATTGCTTTAGTGTTTTGTAGTGTTATATTGAATAATTATGCTGGTATTTTATAGAATATGGTATAGTTAAAGTGCTGAAGTGTAATGAATATGATATAATAGTGGTTTACGTGTGTTTTCATATTTTGCCAAAATTCCCAAGAAAACCATTGATTTGGTTATCAGCGTACGATTAATGGTAACGACTTGACTTACTGACGGACAATGACTATTAAGATTACACAATATGAAGAAATATTAAGTAATATATGAGAAAAAAACTAAATAAGACTTGGCTGTATGGGCGTTGTTCCCTTTGCCTGTCCGAACGGACGAACAAAACCAAAAAAAAAGGTCTATGGTATAGAAAAACGCACTGTTTACCTAAGTTTTACAACTGGACTCATCAGATGGCATTAAGCGCCACTGGCGGCACTTTTCGAAGTTATGTGTTAAATAAACGTAAGTTGTGTTAAGGAAAGCATTGGCAGGCAACTTCGATAGGTACAGTTAATTTATTTTAACGTGTGAATTCTCTGGCGTTGGGCCTTAGATTTCGACTCGTTCGTTCGTCCGTTCGTTTCGTTTTCCCTTTTCTCAGGGCAATTTGTTGAACGCGCTAATACGTAGCATTATCGATTGGACTACAAAAAATCTATTGTATCAGATATATAAGCTATTTATTAAAAATGGTAATAGCCTATTATAATAAGTAAAACGGACTTTTGGCGGGAATCTAAAACGTCATGTTGTGCTCTTGTATTATATTCGATATCTTAGTGTTTTAACGTGTTATATTAGATAATTTTTATGGTGTTTTATGTAATATGATGTGACAGAACAGCTGGGATGTAGTGAATATCATATAAAAGTGCTTTACAACGTTTTCGTTTTCCATCAAAATTCCTACAACATACCATTAACAGTGTCACCATAGCAGTGTTGATGGCGACAATTCGACTGACTGACAGACAATGACTAACTTGAAAAGATTAAGAACGTGAAGATAATTATAACTCGACACTGGCAAAAATGGCTCGTATAAGTAGCTGATTGCCAATACATAAAAAGAAGAAGAAGAAGAAGCTGCAACTTAACTTTGACATTGGCTTAAGTATAAACAGAGCCACAACAAAAAAAAAAAAATAAGTAAAACGGTGACAAATATGATTAGCGCGCCTTTAAATATTGTTAAATCGCCCAAAATATAGTAGCAATGTCAGAGATAATAAGGATTTTCATTGATGTATGATGGATATTATTAACATCGAACGAAGTTTATTTTTAATAGAAATAGGTAGTAGCATTTTATATATTTTACTTATATATGCCCATGAAAGCGATTTTCAACTATATATTTAAAACATTAAAAATTTTATTTAATGCCTTTATTATTTACGTTCAATAAATAATATTTAATAGAAATATGATTTAGCCAATAATTAGGTTTGTTTAGCCAAGAGAGATGAGATTCCTTGTAGTGACGAAGTAAGATTACAAGGCTTATACTCCTCGTTTTCTCGTAGGTGATCGTAAAATCCAAGAACAGCTGCCTTTCTAGCAGATAATATCATCGCAAGAAAATGCAATCTCGAAATTACTAATCCATCTGAATAACGTGCTACCAGCATGCCAATTTTTCTCCCTCTGTAGAGTAGGTTCAAGCGCAACAGTGGAACTGCAGTGTGAACTGTGATGAAATGATGAAACAAGAGTGGAGGTTAATTTTTATTTTTTTATTATCATTTAAAAAGGAAATAATTTAATGTGTATATTAAATATATCACAATCTAAATCAATTCCTATTTATTTAAGTGCAGGAGGTTTAAACTATGAGAGTGGGAGAAACGTTACAAGCTGATTTTTTTTAAGTAAAAACAACACTCTGCATTAAAGAAATAATCCTTGTATGGCAAAGGATTTTATAAACATACAATTAACAGACACAAATTACACTCAGACTTATAATAACAATTTATGAGTCGCACAATGTATTATCTTGGGTGGGAATCGAACCCACACCACTGGCACGCTAGCGTAGTATCTTAGCCACGCTAGCGTAGTATCTTAGCCACTACGTCATTTGTGCAGTCAAAAAATTGCAAGTTGAGAAAAATAAAAATTTCGTGCCTATTGTATAAAGTTGATAATATCTTCAAAAGTTATTTATCTTTATGATATATCACTTTTTTAAATGTTTACTATACGTTTAATTGTTTACTAAATGTGAACAACTCATGAGGGTCATGGAAGTTCACCTTAATAATTATATAGCGTATGTCCCAACAGTGGACAGATGGATAGAGAAAAATATGCCTTTTTCTTCATCATGTAATATCTCTAACATACAAACCTTAGCGCGGTCTAATTTTGCTAGTATAGTATAGTTCTTCATTCGTCATATAGTTCTTCACAGTTTTTTTTTTTAAACTTTGAAGAACTAGGTATATGACTATGAAATTGAATGCACTATGTTATTTCCTATTCATATAGTAGATAAAGAAAATTATTATCATAATGATAAATAACTTTTGAAGAAATTATCAACTTTATATAATAAGCACGAAATTTTGAAGTTTTCTTAATTTCGCCCCTTCACGTGATATCACTAATAAAGCCAGCTACATACTATACAAAGTAATAATACATTTACTGGAATAAGATCTTACAGTATATAATAGCATGATTATAATCAGAATAAACGACCAGATTCCTTAGAAAGGAAGACTTTAATTAAGTAGAAGTCTGATAAGAAACTTATTAGTCACTTTATGTAATCGTCAATTATAAAGTTGAAGCTACATAGTTTTTTGTAAGTAAAATAGTATTTTTTATGTAAAAAATATCTTGTCATCTATTTATAATATAAAGTGCTTTGTCCTGGATGACTGACTGACGGATCAACGTACAACCTAAACTGTTAATCATAGAGACCTGAAACTTGAAGGATGTGTTCTTTGTATGACGTAGGCATCCAATTAAAAAGGATTTTTCGAAACTATTCCCCGAAGCGTGTGAAAGGGGGAGGGAGGGCTATTGGTTCTATTGGCAACTCTTGTATGGGGCAAAGTGATTCCATAGTCCAATCAACTTTAAATATTGTACAAACATTCCTTGTTTCGTAATTTATTGAAAATCATCCCCTAATTTAAAAAGAAGTGCAAGGTTAAAAAGAAGTAGAAAGTTATTTTGGGGGTAATTTGCTATTAGTTTTTATTAGTAAGTTGATATTAAGAGCCCTTTGTGTCATGCACTTTTAGGATACAGCTTCATAGTGGCGTAGAGATCAAAATTTTAAATACATCAAATTTTATTTGATTTTCATGTTATTGAACCTTTAAATACCTACACTATAATAAATATTGTTATATTTTATAAGTATACAAATATTTAAACAATAATTGATATCTTATAATAAAATTAATAACGTAAAAAACAATTAAAATTCTATTAGAACCGTTTTCGACTTCTATGTGGTCGAAATCGCGGTCAAAAGCCAATTAGTTTATATTATAAAGTTGGACTTGTCGTGTGGTGATAGCCACGAATATTGTCAACCCTTACAATGTTCGTGAGCGTTGTAAAATATGACTAAGAACTTTACATCGAACTGGACCCATTTTATCTGTTGCCGTTTGATCAACAATTACATTGCCAAGGATTGTCAGGCATTCGATCGCTCATAAACTATTGCCAAAACTTTTATAATACATTCAATGGACGAAGAGTACATATTGTTTCGATCCTAATCAATTGGGATAAGAGTAAGATAACGATTTTGTATAAAGTTGGACATATAAAAAAATCTTTTTTATTCTAGCCCATTTATATACATCTTACCTTTGGACACGATCCCTCACAATGAGAAGCAAATTGACAGAAAATGCTGGTTATTACATACAAACATACATATCATCAAGCCATATCCCTTGCAGGGTAGGCAGAGAGAACAGAGTGCCAGAGAACTCTATCCTTGCATACTTCACTCGCTTCTTCAACATTCATAATTCTCTTCATACACGTTCACCGGTTTCGGAGACTCTTGACTCCACCTTCTTTCAGTACGTGACCAATCTGGTCTAGGTAGGTGAGTCTCGGTCTTCCCCGGTACCTAGATCCTCCCACTTTCGCATTGTTCCACATTCTTCTTCTTCTCCATTCTTCCACATGTGCGAACCATCGGAGCATTCCCTTTTGCATCTGGTTATTTATTATATTAAATTTTATGTAGGTCTATTTAAACTAACTAAGGTTCTAGTGCGAATATGGAAATCTCATGTCACGCTCTTGTATTATATTCATTTCTTTAGTGTTTTGAGTGTTATATTGAATAATTTTGTTGATATTTTATGGAATATGAAACAGTTAAAGTGTTGAAGTGTAGTGAATATGGTATAATAGTGGTTTACGTGTATTTTCATATTTTGCCAAAATTCCCAATATAATCACTGATTTGGGTCATAATCATCATCATCACAGCCCATATACGTCCCACTGTAAAAATAACCTACTATACCACGCTAGTCAGACGTGTTGATATAAGGTTTTGTTTCGAGTTTTTCTTCTCTTGCATAGATGTTATATGCATTTTATATCCCTTAGTCGTCTCTTACGATCACCCACGGGTAAGATAGGGGTTGGTGAATTGTATTCTTACTTCGTCACCACACGGATAATTTGATTATCTGTGTGGTGACGGAGACTTTAACTGATTTGGTTATCAGCTCCCAATTAATAGTAACAACTTGACCTACTGGCGGACAGTGGACTAATAAAGCTACGCAATACGAAGAAATGATAAATAAATAAAATTAATTCTGTAATACAGTTTAAGCTGATGGATCCGTTGCCAAAGCTTCATTAAATTAAAAAAAAAAGAAGATTCTTAATTACTAAGCTATGGTGTGGGTAATATCATAAACATGCACAGTATACGGAATGTTCGAAGAGAAAATAACAACTATGAATATTAATTAATAAAACATTTAAATTTAAATATATATGGGTGTAATGTGTATGTAATTATTTTCCTAATTATAAAAAGTAAACTCACAACGTCTGACCTGTAGCTGGAATAATTTTATATAGCTATTGTAGCTAACTGATTCGCGATTATAATAACACATTAGGCAGTCCAGAAATAGCCAACCGATATAGCCCTTCAACCACCACTTAAGCACGCCACCGGAGGTGCCGGGGTAGTTTATTCTTAGCCTATAGTATAATTAAATTAGAAAGCATAGCCTAGATATCCAACTTTAAAATATGCTTGGGACAATACAAGTCGTTTGTAATTTTTTTTTTTCAGTGTTAGGACGAAGGAAGAATACGATTCTGCGTTCTATCTTATTCTGTCAGCATCGTAGAAGAACAATTATGGTATCATTTCATCACCATATCACCTCAGATACATACTATTGCTAGATTCGAATCTCTTCCACAATATGAAAAAAATTAACCTACTATTCAAACCTCACTGTTTTGTTTCGTGTTTTCCATTTCTTAGAATAATACATATGTTTTTTTTTTGCCACACCTGATGATAAGTTTCATCGCCGACCATGGACTTTTGCAATAGCAAGGGTATAACTAGGCCGTTGCCTACCAATATAAACCCCACCCAATTGGGCTTCCAGCTCACCGAATGAAGCGCAATAGCACATTGCCATTACTCATACGTCGAACTTCTGCGAGAGTGTGCTACTACCCCGGACGGAACGGCCTGCGGCAGCAGACATGGACCTGTCAACAGCGTGGTCCTACTACTATTAAAATGCCCCTTTTTTGCTTGTACGCTCTATGGGCAAGTAGTCTAATTCGATTACTATAGAGGCAAGGTCAAGGTCAAGGTAAGCAGATAACATCGCAGCAAGAGAAAGAATTCTTGTAATAAAACCCTATGCCAATCCGTTTCACCAGCGTGGTAATTTTCTCTGTTATAGTGGAGAAGGATTGATTTGAAAAGAAGGATGTTTAAGGCCTGAAAAAGCATGAGAGGGTTTGATAAAATATATTAATATTTTTGTATATTATATAGTGGTAATCAAAGCGACTAGAATTAATGTTTATCTGTGGTTATACTATTTATGAATATATGTAAATAAATGGAACGTGTTGCTTATATATTTGATGGTAAGTATTACTGCCGCTCGTGGAGCTTTGCAATAGCAATGGTACCCACCAAATACGATAAACCTGACTTTTTTTTTTGCGGCGAGCTATGGTCTGGTCACACCCCGCTAAATCCGTCCGGTGGGACAGTGGAATCGGCGCGCGACCGCAATAGACCTGCCCCGCAATGTACGTCTCCACGCCGTGCGAGTGGGCCACCGAAACCCGGTCTTTATCGTCGGTGGCCACGAAAAACCCACTTAGAAAGTTGGATGTTTACCGTGAAAGACATATAAGCATATTAAACAGAACGATGCGACCTGTAGCATTGACAAAAAAAGTGTTTGTGTACTTATGTACACGCTTTAGAAGTTATATTTCTTTGGCGTAACAAGATAAAATCTTTTGAAAAATTTTATCTTTCGCCTAATTCTACGTTTGTAGAAAAACGACACTATACTACTATACAATATAAAAAAAGGTATTTAATACATTGAAAGTTTTATTATCACGCGTTATCTAGTTAAAAAATCTGAAATGTTTATTATAGCTAACTTCAGGGTGTCGGTTTTTCGCGACTGTGTGCGCGCGCATCGTAAAAATTTACTTTCATCATTTTTCCCTAACGCGCCAAAAGAAGTAATATAACGTATAACTTCAAAAAAAAAAAACAATTATATCGACACAATAGGTAAAATACATATTAATATTACAAATGATGATAATATGCAAAGATAGAGTTCTCTGGCACTCTGTTCTCTCTGGCTACCCTGCAAGGTATATGGCGTGATGATATGTATGTATGTATGTAATATTACAAATAGGTAAGCTGGTGATTTGACATTTAGTAACTATTGATGCGATTTTAAGAGTTCTTTCAATAATAGGGTTATCTGCGAAGGAATATATTATCTGTGAGCGATACCGTTTATCTCAGTAAATGTGTCATTCTCACGGGAAAAGAGAATCGCATGTGCAGATGCACGAATAAAGCATTTTAGACCGTTAAATGTTTCTAGGTGACAGTATGTTTTAATGCTGAGATCAGCATTATGACACTTCTAGAAAAGAGTAAACTTTTTATGTTTAAAATTGTATTACATACATATTTTTTTTTTTAATGACATCACCATATTCTATGAAAATAATCCTTGTATTGCGGGGGACTTTACAAACATGCAATTAACGCAGACAAATTACACCCAGACTCAGAACAACATATTGTAGAACACATAAAATATTGTCCTGCGTGGGAATCGAAACCACTGCACTGGAACGGAAGGCCGGTATTTTAACTACTACGCCATCAGTGCAGTCAATACATTGGTATAGAACTGCGTTATATGGCTGCTAGAATATATTTATCACAAAAGAACACATAATGTATAAGTATATGTGTTAGTTTCCGTTTGATGACGGAGTAAGAATACTATTCACCACCCCATATCTTACCCGTGGGTGATCGTACGAGACGACTAAGGGATATAAAACGCATATAACATCTATGCGAGAGAAGGAAAACTCGAAACAAAACCCTATACCAACACGTCTGACCAGCGCGGTATAGTAGGTTAATTACCCTCCCATTACGTAGGAAGCCAGCGCCCAACAGTGGGACGTTTATGGCCTGTGATGATGATGATGATGTGTTAGTGTAGATTCTACAAATATACAATTGATGATTACAAATTACATTCGGACTCAGTCACAATTATTTGTTGTTTGTATAATTGTTCTATGCGCGATTTAAACTTGCGACACTTGGTTACAGGATGTTGGTACTTAGATCACTATTGCGTCACATATGTAATGTCATTAGGTAGCTCGTAATTAATTCACTCTTAAAGGACTCAACTATCTGTCACGGACATATTGCATCAGTTTTCTTATACGACTTCCCTCACGTATATTTTATTTAATTCGTTGTCACGCTAAATTTAGAAGTAATTAATATAGTACTGTTATAATCCTTATACATATTGAAAGTTTGCAAGTAATAGAAGATGTTTATTTTAAATCGGATGTGATGAAAAAATACATATCACTCAAGTTATGTTTAATAGTGGTTATTAACATACTATTGACAATTATCTATCCATAGCCACGGTCCATCCGAGGTAGTACCATAATTTCGTAGAAAATCGACGAGAGAGTGACAGAGCGAGAGAGCCGGCAGCCAACTTTCGGAGAAGGTTTGGAGTTTTCATTGATAGGCAGTGATTTATCTGTAACTCAGGTATTGTAAAAGTCCCAGAGTGGCAGTAACACTTACTATCAGGTGTGCTCCTTGCTCGTTTGCCACCAACTGAGCAAAAACAATGTCTTTGATATTGTTTAGAATGTAGTAGTCGTTGATTTGATTAAATTAATCTGATTTAATCATCCGATAGTAGGCAAGGGATAGAAGAGAAATTATCTTCATCGCAGCTCATATACGTCCCACTGACTCGAGCCTTCTTCATAATAGGAGGAAAATCATCAAAGGTATGTAACGTTGGTATTTCGAATTTTATTTCTGTTGCATAATACACATGCACGGGTTAGAAACAATAATAGTGAACTATATTCTGTCACTATATAGAAAGACGAGAAATCATAGATAGTTTTTGTATACATTTTTCAAAAGTGCATCTAAAATAAGTCCTAGGCTTTGCTACATTACATTTGCTTTCGAAATTTTATAAAATAGTCTTAATTATTTCGAGGCTACCAATTTTTGTTTTAGCACACTTATTTACCAAAACCATAATGAATAAATAGATGATATTGAGCGCAAGCTTAAATACGACTAGCAATAATTTACAAATGGTCAACTATCATCTATGCTTTCAGATTAGTGTACGACATGACTTGAGATGACTGTGCTCTTCACTTAAGTTGCTCATTGATGCTAAATATAACCAGCTGCTTGATATGAACTGGATATTATTTGTAACTTACTATATGACGAATTGCGACCTTCGTCATCATGCTCTCCTATTTCGATGGCCGCTGTCTTAGAAAGCCTATTCTTTAAATGTATATTTTATCGAATATTTCAGATTAGATGATGTTTAATTATTATAAGGTATATTCTTAAACGAAACTATTAATCGACTGCACTGTTGGCGTACTGGTTAAGATACCGAACTTCCGTGCCAGTTTTGATTCTCACGCAGGCAAATACTTTGTGCTTTCCACAAAGTGTTTATTCTGAGTTTGGGTGGAATTTGTGTGCGTTAATTACATGTTTGTAAAGTCCCCCGCAATACAAAGATTATTTTCTTAGGGCAGGGTGACGTCTTTAAAACAATATTAAATATTGTGGACAGCACTATAGAGATATAACTATGTAGCGACGGGATAAATATACAATTGTCGCTAGCTCTTTCTTGCTGGGAGTTTTCGTCAACATCAGCTAGAGGTCTTAACAGGAGAGTTGGGTAGTGGCTCTCTGCTGGGAAATATAAAATATCTCACCGCAAGTGCCAACCCGCCTGCTAAATGTCGCGATTATGGCACTATCCCTTCATTAGTGAGGAAAGATCTACATCTGATAGTAGACAGCGAAAGACTGAATGATAATTAGAGTTTAAGTATTAGTCTAGTGGTTAGATATAAATGCCAATACAAGCCTTTCGAGTTTGAACCCCAATCTCCTTAATTAACTCAGATCTAAATCACACAACACCTTTCGAAATATCATCATCATTACCCTGCTCTTATCCCAATTACTTGGGGTCGACGCAATATGTCCTTTTCTTCCACTCAATCCTATCCGATGTCATCTCTGCGTTCACTCCCTTTCTATTCATATCATGCTTCACGCAATCCATCCATCTTTTCTTCGGTCTTCCCTTACCCCTAAAGCCTTCAACATTCATACTTAAAACTCTTCTCCCAAGATTACATTCATCCCGTCTCATCACATGTCCATACCAAGTCAGGCGTTCACTTTTTAACTTTTACGTCACTGGCGCCACTTTCAAAGTTCCTCTTATATACTCATTTCTTACCTTATCCATTCTCGTCAGGCCACACATCCATCTTAACATTCGCATCTCTGCTACATGCAGCCGTCTCTCATCAGTCGCTTTTGTAGCCCAACATGCTGACCCATACAATACGGCAGGCCTTATTAAGGTTTTGTATATTTTACTTTTCAATTTTAAGGGTACTTGAGAGTCACATATGGTACCTGTGACCTGCCGCCATTTCATCCATCCCACGTCGATTCTGTGCTTCACCGCACGATCCAACACCACCACCAACACCTTTCGAAATATGTGCGTCGAAAATGTAAATTTTCTTGTTTTATAAGGCACATATAATCATTGTCCTTATGAATAATCTCTCTTTGCTCCTGTCGATGATTTGTCTCATCGAATAGTGAAGAATAAAGAAAACATTTGCTCTTACTAGTAGTACCTACTCGGTAGGACCACGCTGTTGACAGTTTTCTATCGACAGCCACGGGCCGGGTTATCCGGGGTAGTACCACACTCTCGCAGAAGATCGACGTATGAGTAATGGCAAAGTGCTATTATGCTTCGTTCAGGGAGCAAGAGAGCCGGGAAGCCCAACTGGGTGGATTTGGAGATTTCCTTCATCTTTGAGTACGGACTAATAAAATTATATAATACAGGTGAGGGAAATTATGAAATGTGAGTCCCACTTGAACTAATCTCTTTACTTGTTTTAACAATTTAATAGCTAATATATTGAAATCACAGTATTCGTAGTGATAATACGTTAAACGAGGAGCAGTGACGCGACCCCCACCTGTTACAGCGCTAGCCCCCCTCACCGGAAACGGGGAATTTGCATCACAATCGAATGTACCCTCGTTCGTCCTCCGTCCGCCCCGACGTAGTCGTCCTGCCTGACCCTAATCATAATCCTTCTACCGTAACTACTGTTTTCTATTAATACTTATTGGAAAAATTAAAAAAGATTTTTCTGTCACAATAAAAGTCATAGTCTTCTTTTTTTTTATTGCTTATGGTGGCAAACGAACAAGCAGCACACCTGATGGTTAAGTGTCACTGCTACCCATGGACCTTTCCTATACCAAGGGTATAGCTAGGCCGCTGCCTACCTATACAATCCCCAAACCCACCCAGTTGGGCTTCCGGCTCTCTCACTCACCGAACGAAGCGCAATAGCACATTGCCATTACTCAGACGTAGATCTTCTGCGAGAGTGTGGTACTACCCCGGACGGATCGGCCCGCGGCTGTAGACAGAGAACTGTCAACAGCGTGGTCCTACCACATTTGAATTCTTCAACCCTCCATAGGCCTGCACCACAGTAAAAAGAAATTGACCTACCATATTGATTAGACTGATGTATGCATTTATTATTCTTCGCTTGTAGTGATCTTATCTGCCTATATCTTATAATTGTCTTTTATGGCATTCACTGCAAAAGAAAGGGTGGTGAATTTTTTATTTTTATTTTTGTCCGTACACGGTAATGAAACGTGTTACTTTAATAGAGAACGATTTGAATCAAATCTATATCTATAATAGAACCTCCTCCTTTTTGAAGTCTGTTAAAAAGAGGATGTTTTACATCGCTAAACTCAGAAACTATTTAACCGATCATTATGAAAAAAAATTGGTAGGTATGTATATGTATTTTTTCACCGAGAAGATTTATATACTATACCCATTTATGTAACTCGCCACCAGGCAGCGCTGTAATATATCGACTTCTACAAAAAAGAAACGGGTAAACAAACGAGTCGGGTTTGCTATCTTCAGTAAAGTTTTCTATATTTTTGAGTTTTATTCAACGAACAATCTTTTGAATATACAATAGTTAATACTTACAAAATATTATGTATATTCTCACAGTATTATTCTCGTTGGGGGACGTCCATTAATCACGTGATCTTTTTTTTAGCATTTTTTAACCATCCTCCCCCTTGGTGATACGTGGTGAGGTTTAAGACTACTATGAAGGTTTAAAACTTCGTGATTTTTGTCAAACCCCTCCCCCTTTCAAATCTCACGTGATTAATGGACGTCCCCTTGGGGTAGTGAGAGGTTTAATACATTTTGCCATGTATTTTTTTTTAATCCCACTATATAATAGATGCCGTAAATACTTTCATTGTGGTGACGAAGTAATAATACTAAATATTACCAGTCCTGTCTTACGTGTGGGTAATATTAAAAGACGAAAAGGGACACAAGGAGATAACAAAAGTGCGAAGCAAGGAATATTCAAAATAAGCGTAGTATCATCATCATCTCAGCCTGCATAAGCCTGTCTTATTGTTGGGCATCAACTTTCGCCACAATGGTAGGGAAATTGATCTATTATTTGACGCTGGTCAGAGGTATTGGAATAGGGTTTTATCACCCGTTTACCCTTTTCCATCGATGTAAACTGCATATATATAGTCTTTATATCACACCTACCCACAAGATAGTGAATTTATTTTTCCTTTTTTTTAAGACAATTTATTATATAATTTTAGTTTCATTCCGTTACCGAACGGATAAACCGTACAATAAATGGACTAATTTCTCTTCTATATTAGAAGAGCCTACCAATGGTACGTATATAAACTTAGACAGTAAATAAATCAGGTCTAATATACTTCTATAAGTATATTGGACTTCATTAGCTGAGTCGTAGCGGCTAAAAATACTACCAACACTTACTTTGCTCGTGGATGTCGTAAAAGACGACTAAGAGCCTTATAACGACCTGGGCCAACTCCATCTGATGCCGTTTGGTCAACAATTACATTCCCAAGGACGGTTGACGTCTGGCAGGCGGCCGGTCATAAAACTATTGCAATAACTTTTACGATATGTACTATGAAAGAAGAGTACATATTGTATCGACCCCAAGCGATTGGGATAAGAGTAGGAGAATGATGAAGTATATTGGACCTCAGCTGACCTCATCAGTCCATAGTCTGAGCCTATGCTTGGACATTCTTTTAGGATTATTATCAAAAAATAATGTAAGACATTTTAGCCTACTAGAATTATTATTAATTATAGTGACTGACCTGCAGACCCTAGTCGACACAATGACAGAAGATTGTAAGAAAAGGGGTCTACGCGTGAATGTGAACAAAACCAAAATAATGGTCTTTGAAAGAGATGAAGCCAGAACAGATGTAAGAGTAACAATAGGTAGTGATGTACTAGAGCAAGTGGATGAATTTGTATATCTTGGATGTGGATTTAGCCGAGATGGAAGGTACACCACTGATATAGAGCGAAGAGTGAATGCGGGAAATAGAGTGAACGGAGCGTTGGGGCAACTTCTCGGTAGCCACCAACTCAGCCAGAAGGCACGTGTAGCAATAAATTACGCAGTGCTTGTCCCAACATTACTGTATGGAAGCGAGAGTTGGGTATGCAGAAAAGAGTATGAAAGTAAAATTAATGCGGTCGAAATGCGATTTCTGCGGAAAATCTGTGGAGTAAGGCTGACCGACCGCATTCGTAACGACGACGTAAAAGAGTGAGTAGGTATGAAAGAGAGTATTGGTGTAAAGATGCGAAAGGGAATGCTCCGATGGTTAGGACATGTGAAAAGAATGCCGAACGAACGTCTGGTTAAGAAGATATACAATGCGAAAGTGGAAGGATGTAGGTACCGAGGGAGACCGATACTAACCTACCTAGACCAGATCGGTCATGTACTGAAGGAAGGTGGAGTCAAGAGTCTCCGAAACCGGCGAGCGTGTATGAAGAGAATTATGAATGTTGAGGAAGCGAGTGAAGTATGCAAGGATTGAGTTCTCTGGCACTCTGTTCTCTCTGACTACCCTGCAAGGGATATGGCGTGATGATATGTATGTATGTATGTATGTAGAATTCTAATACTATCATAAGCAGTATAATGTGAAATATACTGCACTGACATATGTATTTAAATGTAATTATGATTGTACCCTATTTCATGAAGCGAATAAATAATAAAAAATATTATTATAACTGGTTAACAGTTAATATTACAAAATGCTTAAAATATTTTTTATTGTAGAAATAATCAGGTACAGCAATGTATTGTTAAGCCAAGTTGAGCTGAGGAGACGAACATTTATCGTGACGAGCGCCGGACCCTGCAATGACCTTCTGATTATTGTAGGACACGCTCGCCCCTCGCGTCCTGCGTGAACGTTGTGCTACTAGGTACGATTTCTGTGCTCTAATGACAAACTTTGGTGCAAATGTTGGCTCCAATTCTATACTCGGATCTATGTATTTATTACTAGCGAATTGTTAGTGTCTAACTGTCTATTAGAATAGTTTCGTTTCTAGCTATTTAGAAGATTACACTTTAACCGGATATTTTTTTTTAAATTCAATACTGCCTTCACGCCAGAATGACATATTTTTATGGGATAAAATAGAACCCAATACAGTTTGTGAAAATCTAATTTCTTATTTCTTTCAGCCCATATGCGTCTCTTAATCTGTTTTTATAATAAATATGGAAGAAGAAGGGTTGGTAATAGTATTCTTATTCCGTCAGCATACGGAAAGGCTTCTTATTAGTGTAGGGATTTTCCTCAGGATCCGCAGTTTCAGACCTGCTTCCACAATTATTTTTTTACATTGATTTGTAATATATGTTTAGAGAATTTCTAGAATCATTCAATTTTAGGTAGACGTATTAGAAACTCGTAAGGGATTTGCAAAACGATTCTTAATAACTAGGCCTATCTTAGATGCCTATTCCTTATCTGTATTTATTTTCGTCGTATAATGATAACAGTATTTATTTAATTTAATATATTTAATTGTATACTTTATATTAGGTGATATTATAGGAATATAATTATGAGGAAGCGAGTGAAGTATGCAAGGATAGAGTTCTCTGGCACTCTGTTCACTCTGCCTACCCTGCAAGGGATATGGCGTGATGATATGTATGTATGTGAACTTTATATTATTTATTATTTTATAGCTGTGTGGTAGCGGCTATGAATACTACAAACCCTTACTTTTCTCGTAAATTTCGTAGAATACGACTCAGAACTTTAGGTATTTCGTCCTGGGCCAACTCCACCTAATGCCGTTTGGTCTACAATTACATTACCAATGAGGCTTGACGTCGGACAGGCGACCGGTCATAAAACTTTTAACAAAAACTTTTGCAATATGTAGGTAGGTACCATTACATATTAAGTCGACCCTGAATAATTGGGATATGAACAAGAGAATGACGATGATGACTTTATATTGTTAGACTAATATTTCTTTAATAATAATGAAAAAAAAAACTGTAACTCGGTAGTCTACTCTATCTACATTGGGAGAGAAATTGACCTATAATACCATGCTGATGGGTTTTATTTAGAATCTACCTTGTCTTATATTAATATTATCTACATATCATATCCCATAGTTGTCTTTTACGAGATACAAAAATAAAAAAGGGAGTGGTGAATTGTAATCTTACTCCGTCACCACAATACAGGAAAATAAATTATATCTAAACCTTCCTGTATTAACTAAATCTACCTATATCAGATATATTTAAGTACATACTATCTTTTTATATACATATATATGTAATATATAAAGAGCATGAAAGCAAAATTAATGCGATCATAATGCGATCTCTACGGAAAATCTGTGGAGTTAGGCTGAGCGACCGCATTCGCAACGACGACGTAAGAGAGCGAGTAGGCGTGAAAGAGAGTATTGGTGTAAAGATGCGAAAAGGAATGCTCCGATGGTTCGGACATGTGGAAAGAATGCCGAACGAACGTCTGGTTAAGAAGATATACAATGCAAAAGTGGAAGGATGTAGGTGCCGGGGGAGACCGAGACCCACCTACCTAGACCAGATTGGTCACGTACTGAAAGAAGGTGGAGTCAAGAGTCTCCGAAACCGGCGAGCGTGTATGAAGAGAATTATGAATGTGGAAGAAGCGAGTGAAGTATGCAAGGATAGAGTTCTCTGGCACTCTGTTCTCTCTGCCTACCCTGCAAGGGATATGGCGTGATGATATGTATGTATCTATGTATGTGTACACATACATTTATACATTTATATGGGATATGGCGTGATGATATGTATGTATCTATGTATGTGTACACATACATTTATACATTTATACATATCATCACGCCATATATATCCCTTGCAGGGTAGGCAGAGAGAACAGAGTGCCAGAGAACTCTATCCTTGCATACTTCACTCGCTTCTTCCACATTCATAATTCTCTTCATACACGCTCGCCGGTTTCGGAGACTCTTGACTCCACCTTCCTTTAGTACATGACCGATCTGGTCTAGGTAGGTTAGTCTCGGTCTCCCTCGGTACCTAAATGTATGTGTATATGTACTATATGTTCTTATTTGATTAGTCATAAGGATGATTCTCATATTTCCATTTGTATTACCTAAGAGGGTGGCACATGTGTAAATAGATATATAGTAGGTATATGTATTTAAATTAATATTATGTTTTGCTAATACAAGGACTATTGTTTACTGTTTCCTAAACCGTTGAGGTAATAATTATTATGATGTAATTAAGTCATATGTTTGTCTTCTTAAATAACGTGACGGTACTTCCCGTTCTTGGTGTAATAAGCCTGTTTTCAGACTCCGTCTCATTTGTCTTGAGCCAAAATAAAAATGACCCGTTTTTGCAAACAAACCAAATTATCATTTGTTATACTCATCTATCTATTACACAAAAATTTCTTAGCCATAGTCAAACATGAACCGGTTAGACACATTTTTAACATGTCTATTTTTTTTTAATTTTAAGTCCTTATTTTTATATATTGCCGCAAGTGTCCCGTTCTGATATAAAAAAATGCTCACGTTATCCTTACATCATGTCTGTAGAAAATGGCATTTCATTTTATATATTTTTTATAAGGATTCTCTTCGTCCTCAATTACATACGAATTAGCATTATTTTTTAAACTAAATAAGTCATAGCCACTAACTTTTATTTCATTTAAGATTATTCATTATCTTTGAAATTTAAATGTTCTTCACTTAACAAGTGTCTACATAAGTTTGTAAATATGAACATCTATAAAAAACAAGATTTAAAATATGACAGACAACATAATTTATGACACAATAGGATACATTAGCACGAAGGTCATAATACCATCAACAAACTATACTTCATCATAGAGCAAGAAATATTTTCACGATGGCTTCGTCCACGTCTAATAATATGTCATCGAGAATACAATTTTCCTGCGCATTGGTGAGTGAGGGGTTCGCGGGGTGGTGGGGCGCGCGGGGAGCAAGGCAAGGCGTAGAGGGCGCGCCGGGCTGTGCGCACCCGCCGGGGCCTCTCGATCGCCGCCCGCGCAGCCGCCGATACGCCTGCGCTAACGTTGTCGTCGCGAGGGCAACTCTCCGGGGGACTTTTCATTGTTCACTTGACGTCACCCCGATCCAACTATTGCATACCTACTCGTTAACACACTAACGCTATACAATCACAACGTTTCATTCATCTACTGACTTCCCTTAGAAACATCTCGAATACACACCAGAGCAGCGTGAAGCCCTTTCACTAATTAAACATTCCTACTTTTACGATACGTGTGACGTTATAATACCCGTTGAGAAGTAGGAAAATCTAACGGTGCAATGAATGATGAGTATGCCTTTCGGATGCACACGTGTGGGACGCGTTTGCGCAAGGCAACTCCCAAACCGCGGCCGCAGGCGGCGCTGTCCATTGCGGTCATAGATTTAAGCACCTCTGCAGCCGAAAAGATGCGCCATTAATGCGACTAATACTATAGATTATAACAAACCTATATTAATATTACCATATTAGAATCGAAACAACGTAAGTAGCTTTAATAGAAAAAACATAAATAATAATATTTTATAAAATATCGTTGGTACTGAAGTACATAAAATAATTGAAACAAATTTAACTTTTATTGAATTGTGTCTAAAGTAATTAATAGAATGTCTCAAGTTTATTTTATTAGCGCAACATTATAAAGCCCTTTAATTTATAAACGTGATAGATCTATTTAAGAGTACATATTTAGAAAACATCATAATGTACCATCAACGGTAGCATCGGCTAGTCACCGGTGCTTCGTCGCCAACTGAATACACGTGGAAGTCTTGCGCAACGCTTGCCTGCGTCCGCGTACAGCGTTACTTTACTCACGGTCACTACCCTTCTTCGAGGGACATTCAATCATTTTACGACTTGTTTTCGTGTTTCAAATACGGCATTTTTCTAACAGAATTAATTTTAATTTTTTTTTTACATTAATCTTTAGGTACAATATCTATTTATATTATTAATTAAAGAGAATGTTAAATTTGATTTAACTTTATGGTTTATCAATTAAATAAGACTTACATGGATCATTATATGGATAGATATTTTTAAATATGTATCTATGGTGATGATAAAATGATGATTAAAAATGAAGGTCAAGATTATCATACAATAGTACACCGATCTGTATGTCGACGCGACATCTGTGTAGTGACAGAATACTTGTTATGCAACTTATTCAAATAAGTATGTACTAAGCTTCTCGCATACCTACAATATTTTGTTATAAAAATTTTTACATACCGTTCTTTTAATTAGAAGCAGCGGAGTTTTGATTTTAAATATATTTTTGTAAATCTCTATAAACCATTGATTTAATTAACATTTTTATTCATTAATTATATTTAATAGTAATTAATACAGGATGCAAACTTCATTAGATATAATTAACGTTAGAGGTCTCTAAACTTAAAAGAAAATTTTTACTGTCTGTATTAAATGTTTATAACATGTGTAATGTTACTTGCATGCTTAGATATATAACAATAAATGTTCAGATGATATCGGAAACATGCAATAAGAACAAAGACTTTGAGTATATTGATCGCAGTCATGCGACAGAAATCGTTCCAGATTCCAGATTGGCTTGAAGAGACTGCAGAAAGTTGTCACATATTACTATAAGCTTCCCATAAGATGAATCGTTCTTTTTTTTTTGCATTGTTTACAAATGTAATCTAAGTATCAAGATTATCATATGTAATTACGGTAAATTAGGAATTTATGGATTGCTTTAAACATAGTACCTACTGCCAAAGAATTTGTCTATAAATTGTTTTAAATACATGTAAATAAATAATATACATAAAAAAAACTAAATATATTTACATACATACATATCATCACGCCATATCCCTTGCAGGGTAGCCAGAGAGAACAGAGTGCCAGAAAACTCTATCTTTGCATACTTCACTCGCTTCCTCAACATTCATAATTCTCTTTATACACGCTCGCCTGTTTCGGAGATTCTATATTTACATAATATATTATTATTATTATTATAGATATTATATGTCCCCCTGCTAGTCTCGAACCTCCTCTACGATAGATCAGAAATTGATCTAATATATCACGCTGGTCAGACGTATTGATATAAGTTTTTATTTCGACTTTTCCTTCTCTTATATAGATATGTAGATCTTATAGTTTACGATATCCACGTAAGATGGGTGGTGAATTAATTTCTTATTCTATCCCTACACGAAGATATTAATACCTAAGTAAGTAGGTACCACATAAGGTATAAGTACACAAAATAACTATTGAAAATCCCCAGTACCTATGTTTAAATAGTTGTATGAGATGTGTTAATTCTTCCGGGTTATAAAGACGGAAATTTTGTCCCAAAAGCCAAATTATAAAAATCACCGATACGCGTGTCGCGTGTAGGGCATTGACCCCATGTGGAACCACCCTGATTTCACATCGTTTGTTTCTTTCTAACTTATTAGTGTGTTGTATAGCGGTGCTACTCACACGGCTCATTCTCACGTGCGCGCACGATGCACTATGTCGCACGCGGTGCCTATCAAAAAGTTCTATTACCTCTCTCTAGGATAGATAGATGTGAATTGTACATCAATACGAGAATAACCTTTTTAAACTTTTGAATGGACCTCCGTTGGGTCTCCACTCTTAATAATGAGATATTGGACCACAGATAATTTAGTTCTCCCTTAAGCGTGGATACTGTAAGGTATCTGAAATTTTAACATAATGATGTAATGCCACTTTCTATCTATCAGACCATCGATAAGTTTTGTTGGATATCATCATCATCACAGCCCATAAATGTCCCACTGTTGGACTCGAGCCTCCTCCTTAATGGGATGGAAATTAACCTACTATACCGCGCTGGTAAGACGTATTGGAATAGGGTTTTATTTTGAGTTTTCCTTCTCTCGAATAGATGTTATATGCGTTTTATATCCCTTAATCGTCTCGTATGATCACCCACGGGTAAGATACGGGGTGGTGAATAGTATTCTTACTCCGTCACCACACGGAAAATATTTATTTGTTGGATATAGGCCTCCCTAAAGCCAACCATAATCGCCAAGGGGATAATAAGTCTGACCAGCATGATACAGTAGGTAAATTTCCCTCCTATTCTGAAGAAGGTTCAAGCATGACAAATTTAATTAATGACAAACACTCGAAAATGTCTGTTGTCTTGTTAGTCCAGTGGCTTAGATATGTTACTACTACCCTATTCAAAATGGCACAGTGTGTTACTGGGTATTTCTAACGATTGCCTCAATTTTCAAAAATTTTCTCTGGATGTTCTCGATAATAAGCTCAGAAATTTAGAATTACGCTCAATTTATACCAAAGGATTTGCCTCTAGTATGTGAGCTTAAACTAAAAATACTTTATGTCCATATGATAATACGCTACAAATCTGCTCACCCTTTCGATGATAAAGGTGTGACAGTAAACGAAAATCGAAAACATATTTGCTAAAACTAAAGTGTTAAAAAACATACAATTAAAAGAAATACTTATAATAAAACAGTAGAGAGAAAATCTCTACATCGAATATATTTGAGAAATGGTGATGGTAGTTTATCATTAAGACCAGACATTTTGATGACTTATGGCATTTTTACCATGTTATTACCATGTTTTATTAATTCGTTATTTTGCATTCATCATGTTTTGTTAACTAGTTTTCTTGTATTTTTATTTGTTATGACAAGCTCTATCTCGACATAGATAGAATTTTGCAATTGATTTGAAACTGACTGCCTTATAAGATAGATACGTGAAGTTGGAACTATAACTTAAAAGTAGGTAATAATGCATGATACTCTGAAAAAAGAAGGAAATAAAAAGAAATAAAAAAATGGCAATAAAAAGTAAAGTATTTAAAATTATTTCCAAAATTTCATTTATATAAACTTAAAAGCTGAAAATAATGACAAAATTTAAAAAAAAATTGTACCATGTTGTCTATCTACTTAATCATTCGTTCGTTCAAAAACTACTATGTCGAATTTCTAGAAATTTGGTGTGATAATAGTTTGTACGCTTACATATAGAAAAATTGAAACACAAAATGTTCTACGAAACCAACATTTAAAATGATTTATATATAAAATCCTTCACGGACAGAGATTTATGCTTGGTCAGTAAACATATCTATAAACAGCATAAATTATAGTAGGCCAATAATATGTTCAGTGGGCAGGTTTATAAAGAAGTGCAAAAAGTGTAGTTACATTCGACATAATTTCAATTTTCGCGCTTACTAATGATTTCAAAGTCCAAACGTTTCGTAATACAAGTACGTTGACCATTGTATTTTATTGCTACATAGGTACAATCAAACACGACAAACCCTCATTAATGCGACCTTGGTATCTAGGTAGTTATGAGCTTAGTTTAGCTTTATCACCGATTTTACTGAAATCTGTATAATAGTTATTAATTGTGTTACTTGTCTACCAAAAAATATGTTTTATTTTATCGTAGTATTGGCAGTAGTTTGGCATTTAACCTAAACATGATTTGCTGATAAATTTTGATTCGTGTCGTCGTATTTTGCTTATAAATCAGTACAACATTAAATAATATATTTTTCCTCAATCAAATTAATATCTTTTTTCGTCAAATCCCTATTTTTTTATGCTTTACTCAATATTAGCTTCAAAGCACTCTATCTAAATGCAAGGGGTAAAACAGTAGTGGCGAAGAGCATAGCTTCATCAAAATCCATACACATGTATTAAGAAAGAACGGTTTTACATCGCTTACGTTCAGGCAAACAAACAATTATCACAATATTATACTGATGGCATTTTGTTTGGTTGTCCAATAACCAAGAAACTGAATCATTCACCACTCTTTTGCACATTCGTTGATTTGGAAAAGGCTTTTGATAAAATGGATAGGAATGAACTGTAATCTATACTGTTTACGTATGAGATAGCCAGGAAGCGTAAGTACAATTTGGACCGGTGGTTCATAGGTGACTAGGAAATGTAGATTCTATTTGGACATGCAGAAAAACGGATAGTATAAATGCACGTTTATAACGGGTTCTTCGGACTCTTCTTATGTTGGACGTTCTCCTGTTAAATTGATTAAGTGCTTGAGGACGACCAGATTAAGTGTACTCATAACTGATAGACGTGTGATGACTTTGCTGCGTGTGAATGGAGATGATAGAAGTACCTACGTCAGGATAGCGGATAACTATGTATCCGCAGTTTCTATTCATCATCATCATTTCAGCTTATGGCTGTCCACTGCTGGAGGTAGGTCTCCCTCATGTTACTCCACGGAGTGCGGTCCTGTGCCGATTGCATCCAATGACGCCCATCAACCTTCACCAGATCGTCAGTCCACCTAGTTGGGGGCGTCCTACACTGCGTCATCCGGTACGTGGTCGCCACTCTAGAACCTTTCCTCCCCAGTGGTTGTTGGTTCTTTGAGCGATGTGACCTGCCCAAGTGCCCATATTGTTTCTATCCATACCTACCTTTGCGAAAATAGAAAGTTGATGTATGAAAAGCCACCATAATACCCATTAATTTTAGAAGCATCAAATGTAAACTGTGTTAGATTCAGTGATATTGCGGTGAAGTTATTTCAGTCTTGACATTCTTGACGTGACTGGGTATAAATTTGCTCTAGAATGAGGGGGAACGGGTGACCGGACCGGGGATTAGTCTGGTCGCCCGGAGTGAGGCCACTGCGTGAGGATGGCACTCCGACGGCGAAAGCCGCCGGGGCGTTGACTCCAGAGGATACCCGCGAGGGTAGACCGCTGAGTGGGCCACCGAAGACAAAGACCGGGTTTTGGTGGCGCACTCGCATGGCGTTGATAGGTACATTGTTGGGTGGGTATACGGGATCGGGCACCACTTCTTCTGTTGCCCCAGACGGATTAGTGGGGTGTGACCACACCGTAGCCCACCGCCAAAAAAAAAATAAAAAAAATGAAGGGGGACACTAGTAATTATAGCTGAACTATCGCGAGGTTTTCTCTTAAAGTGACGCTTACATTTTCAATAATTTCGTATAATATCCGCGGGCAAGGAATGAATGAAACAATGAATAAAATCGGAATGAATCCATATTCAAATCATTCATTATAAAAAAAAAAAAAAAAAATCAAAAAACCCGACTGCATAAAAAGTACTACGTACATAATAAAAAAACTGAAAAGAAAAAACAAGCACTTAGTTGTCCGGTGGTCTAGAATTCCATAATATATTATTGAATAAATACTACTACTACGCGTGAATGTGAGCAAAACCAAAATAATGGTCTTTGAAAGAGATAAAACCAGAACAGATGTAAGAGTAACAATAGGTAATGATGTACTAGAGCAAGTGGATGAATTTGTATATCTTGGATGTGGATTTAGCCGAGATGGAAGGTACACCACTGATTTAGAGCGAAGAGTGAATGCGGGAAATAGAGTGAACGGAGCGTTGGGGCAACTTCTCGGCAGCCACCACCTCAGCCAGAAGGCACGTGTAGCAATACATAACGTAGTGCTTGTCCCAACATTAGTGTATGGAAGCGAGAGTTGGGTATGCAGAAAAGAGTATGATAGTAAAATTAATGCGGTCGAAATGCGATCTCTGCAGAAAATCTGTGGAGTTAGGCTGACCGACCGCATTCGTAACGACGACGGAAGAGAGCGAGTAGGTATGAAAGAGAGTATTGGTGTAAAGATGCGAAAGGGAATGCTCCGATGGTTCGGACATGTGGAAAGAATGCCGAACGAACACCTGGTTAAGAAGATATACAATGCGAAAGTGGAAGGATGTAGGTACCGAGGGAGACCGAGACTAACCTACCTAGACCAGATCGGTAATGTACTGAAGGAAGGTGGAGTCAAGAGTCTCCGAAACCGGCGAGCGTGTATGAAGAGAATTATGAATGTTGAGGAAGCGAGTGAAGTATGCAGAGATAGAGTTCTCTGGCACACTGTTCTCTCTGCCTACCCTGCAAGGGATATGGCGTGATGATATGTGTGTGTGTGTGAATAAATACTATTGCAGAAAATAAAATATATTTTAATAATAGAACATGACAACTGAAGAGTAGGGATCCACTGAAAAATTAGATTTGCTGTCGAATAATGGATCCCGACTGTTCAGTTGTCATGTTCTATTATTAAAATATATTTTATTTTCTGCAATAGTATTTATTCAATAATATTATGGAATTCTAGACCACCGGACATCTAAGTGCTTGTTTTTTTCGTTTCAGTTTTTTTTATTATGTACGTAGTTTGGGTTACTTTTTATGCAGTCGGGTTTTTGATTCTTTTTTAATTTTTTTTATTTTATACTTTTTAGATAAGAATATCTAAGTAGCTATAGTTATCTTATTTATTAATAAGTAGGTAAGTACCTAACTATATATAGTTTATCGACTGAAGTTGAGTACTAAATCGTTAGAAATTGGAGATGGGCGACCGCGTAAGACATTAGATCCTTTAGGTAGGACTACCTATGGTATATTGGACAATATACCTACTAGATACTTCAGTATATGTCCATCCACATCCAGTTATACGAATTTTTCGTCTTTTCATCGCAAATTTCTACTGTCTAAAAAACCTATATGTGAGAAAGGTTGTTATGAAACTTTAAATCGGTATAAATCCTAAACGGCCAGTCAAATCGAAAAATGTTGAGGGAAAGCTACTAATGATTTTTAAATACCTATTCAACGATATCCCACTCGACATTGTTGGTTGACTTTATTTTTTTTAATTTTCACTATATGGCGTCCAGTAGCCGCCATATTGAATTTTCATTAACGTCATATCTTTAGTGACACTCGCTGGATTAAGAGGAATCGATTGACGTGCGAATCATAAAAATCGGCCCAGGTGTTTGGTCTATATAGTGCTTCAAAGGAACATACATACATACATAGACTGTTAAACACAATACCACTCCTTTGCGTCGCGCAGTCGCGTAATAAACCTCGCGGGGCACATACATATAATATTTTTTTATATATTAACTTAAATTAATTCAAATAACTACACGGGAACAGCCGCAACAGCACTGAGAAGATTCAGCAATAAACTCAGTTGGGTTTGTTTATTATTTTTTTTTAATCGATCTTTGTATAAAATTGCAAACAACTTATGTATATATCTCCAGTGTGATGCCCTTCTAAAATTTAATATAATTCACAAGTATAATGCAAAAGATTATGAGTGGACCAGATTCCATAAGCAACACCTGATTACGAGTTAAATAATGGTCGAGCCATCGCTTACCTCAGCCATTTTGGAGAGAAAGGAGTATATTAAGTATATAGCCTTTATGACTATTAAAGTAATACATGTTATCAGATCGTATCATATGACGGAGTAAGAATACAAATCACTATCCTTTATATTACCCGTGGGTGATCGTAAGAGAAAACTAAGGGATATAAGGCGCATATACGTCGTCTCATCGTGTGTAAGAGAAAAGTATGCAGAGGGTGTCCGAGAACGGCTGACGATGGCAAGCCAGCCGCAATCGGACATTGAAGAGTGCTGGAGAGTATTGAAAGAGAGTATGGTAGATACAGCGAAAGAAGTATGTGGAAGTTCAAAGAAGCATAGAAAAACAAATGGTGATGCATGGTGGGATGCGGAAGTGGCAGCTTCCGTAGAGCAAAAGAAGAAAGCGTGGCTGGACTATGTCTCTTCTTTGAATCTGAATGACAGTATGACTGAACAGAAGAAAGAAATATATCGGCAATGTAAGAATGACACCAAGACCTTAGTGAAAGAGAAACGTGATAGAGCAGCAGATCTTTTGGAGGGAGGTGAAGAAGTCGCGGGGTGGTTGTTCAGCCTTCAGAATGAATAAAATAAGGTCTAAAGGTGGAGACATTCTTACACAAACACAAGACGTGTTAAGCCGATGGAGTGAATATTTTGGCGATATGTATGCGGATGCTACGGTTGGCGCCAGTGTCGCATGTGGTTTATTAGATCAACATTCGGCAACGGCGTCCTCTGATGGCATCAGTATGGATGAAGTTGAATGGGCGATAATAAGTTTGAAAAATGGTAAGGCAGCGGGCATTGATATGGTGTCTGCCAAGATGATCAAGCTTGGTGGCTCCTGTGTCTGGGGGGCGTTCCTGTTGCTCCTCAATTTATGTTGGAGCTCGGAAATGGTTCCCGGGGACTGGATTAGCGCAGTCATCGTGCCTTTGTTTAAAAACAAGGGTTGACGTTATGATTGCGCAAATTACAGAGCCATAAGCTTGACCAGTTTGGCAGCAAAAGTGTACGGTAAAATGATTGAAAGGAGAATGAGGATGGTGTCCTATGGTTTACTGTGTGAGACACAAGGAGGTTTCAGGAGTGGAAGGGGATGCATGGATCAAGTGTTCTCTCTGCGCAACATTGTGGAGAAGCATCTGGCTCTAGGTCAGAGGGTTTTCTGCAGTTTTGTGGATCTGGAGAGAGCATTTGACACGGTTGTACGAAAGGAACTTTGGGACATTTTACCGGAGTATGGTATTAATGGTAAACTGCTGCAGGCTGTGCAGTCCAGTTACATAGGCTGTAGAGCCTGTGTGCGGCTGGATGATGGAATGTCGCCTTGGTTTGACGTCAATATCTGCGTTAAGCAGGGGTGCGTTCTGTCAGCCAGGCTGTTTATCATATATCTGGATAAATGTCTCCAAAGGTTGAACGATATGAATGTGGGAGTCCAGATGGGCGACTCAGTGGTCACTGCTCTGCTTTATGCAGATGATGTAGTCCTGCTGGCACAGTCAGCGACTGACCTGCAGACCCTAGTTGACACAATGACAGAAGATTGTAAGAAAAGGGGTCTACGCGTGAATGTGAGCAAAACCAAAATAATGGTCTTTGAAAGAGATGAAGCCAGAACAGATGTAAGAATAACAATAGGTAATGATGTACTGGAGCAAGTGGATGAATTTGTACATCTTGGATGTGGATTTAGCCGAGATGGAAGGTACACTACTGATATAGAGCGAAGAGTGAATGCGGGAAATAGAGTGAACGGAGCGTTGGGGCAACTTCTCGGCAGCCACCACCTCAGCCAGAAGGCACGTGTAGCAATACATAACGCAGTGCTTGTCCCAACATTACTGTATGGAAGCGAGAGTTGGGTATACAGAAAAGAGTATAAAAGTAAAATTAATGCGGTCGAAATGCGATCTCTTCGGAAAATCTGTGGAGTTAGGCTGACCGACCGCATTCGTAACGACGACGTAAGAGAGCGAGTAGGTATGAAAGAGAGTATTGGTGTAAAGATGCGAAAGGCAATGCTCCGATGGTTCGGACATGTGGAAAGAATGCCGAACGAACGTCTGGTTAAGAAGATATACAATGCGAAAGTGGAAGAATGTAGGTACCGAGAGAGACCAGGTCAGGTACTGAAGGAAGGTGGAGTCAAGAGTCTTCGAAACCGGCGAGCGTGTATGAAGAGAATTATGAATGTTGAGGAAGCGAGTGAAGTATGCAGAGATAGAGTTCTCTGGCACTCTGTTCTCTCTGCCTACCCTGCAAGGGATATGGTGTGATGATATGTATGTATGTATGTATAGCGTCTATGCAAGAGAGGGAATACTCGAAACAAAACCCTATACCAACACGTCTGACCAGTGTGTCATAGTAGATCTATTGCCATTCTACTACAGAGGAAGCTCGAGCCCATCACTGAGACATATATAAGATGAAATGCTGATGTTATAAGACGACCCTATTACCATATTCCAGAGAATCTCTAGAAAGATAAACTAGTAATGCTTTACCGAGGATTTCAACTCTGAGTCTTAGATGGTATTCGATGACATAGGTCTTGTAATCTTAAGTCCTAATGTAATAATAGTACATACATACACACATACATACATATCATCACGCCATATCCCTTGCAGGTTAGGCAGAGAGAACAGAGTGCCAGAGAACTCTATCTCTGCATACTTCACTCGCTTCCTCAAAATTCATAATTCTCTTCATACACGCTCGCCGGTTTCGGAGACTCTTGACTCCACCTTCCTTCAGTACATGACCAATCTGGTCTAGGTAGGTTAGTAGTAATAGTTATTACAATTAATCAACATAGCGTCTCACAGTCTTTTTTTATATACTAACATGTTATTTCTTATGTGAGAGAATGTTTAAGTATTGTGACGTAACTAAGAGAGTGTCGATTCTGTCGTGTCGTCCATACATAACATGATTTATAAATAAGAAACAATTTCAAAATATTTTTTATATCTTTGTCCAATTCAATTGAGCTAATTCGGCAAGTTAGTAGTAGTAGAACCATATCGTAGACAGGTTTTTGCCTACAGCCGCGGGTGGATCAGTCTTTTTTTTTTTTTTTTTTTTTTTTGGTAGGCTATAGGTGGACCAGTCTGGGGTAGTACCACACTCTCGCAGAAAATCAGGTAGGTTAAAGTTAGTAGTAGTAGTTATAGGTTTAAGTTGGTAGGCCATGGCCTAGCTGTAGGTACCGTTGGTATTGCAAACGTCCATGAGTCGCAGTAACACCACCAGGTGTGCTGCTTACTCGTATGTCGCCAATAGCATAAGCAATAAAATTCGACTAGACCAAGATTTTGGGATAAGTTTGCCAAATTCATACAATAAGTGTTTAACTACCACAAAAAAAAAACAGTGATATAGTTTTTATGAAAGGTGACTATTATTATTTTGAAGTAAAGAGTTACTGCTAAAATGTGAATGATTTTTTAAAATAAGAGGTTATGGCTGGATAGATTTTGATGTGACTCGATATATGTTCTACTATTGAGTACAAGACTCGTCCAAAGTGGTATGAATAAAATGGCTTTATTATTCGTCTATCAGACGAGTTAGTAGATATTTTATTTTGACTTTTCCTCTCTTATACATGAAAACGAAGTTGATATCTAAAAGTCTTCCCTTTTACTCCTATATAGTTTGATACATAAGCACACACAAACACTCATTCGTAGTGCTGAGAGCAGTAAATAACATCATATACTTAGATTTTAATAATTATAACTTTAAAATTATATTTCATTCTGATTTTAAAGCTTTTGTAGACAACCGCGATATTGTCGCTCAGTGTATTAAGCATTGGAGAAACATGCTATGTTTACTCGATAAATACTTGTTTTAAGTTTTTCTGAAAATTAAATATCAAATAACTGTCAAGCTTTTAACAGTCGGAGTGCTATTATACCCATATATTTATCTACTATCACCCTATTTTTATTTTTTTTATTTGCGGCGAGCTATGGTCTAGTCACACTACACTAAATCCGTCCGGGGCGACAGAAGAATCAGCGCGGGACCCCATAGACCCACCCTGCAATGTACCTCTCTTCGCCGAGCGAGCGATGTACCCATCACACTAAAGATATTTCACTGTTGGACATGCGCCTACACACCAAAAGAGGTATAATGGTCATGCTTGACAGGGGGTTTTAAGTACTATATCGTAAATTATTTCATTTTTCTTTCCATATACAAATACCATTGTTGGGCGGCAGCTTCTATCAAAATGGAAAACAGATTGCCATTATATACACTGACCAGTCAGGTACGCATTATATTATGTTGTTTTTTGTGTCTTTAAATACATAAAAACTGTTTTTATTAGAGTAATTTCCATAGTAGGTATGAAGATTAATTCAATAGCTACACTAAAACAAAAATTTTAGTTAATTAAATTTATATCAAATAGCTACCATTCTGGGATGTTGAGTTAACAGTTCTTTACTACTATCTAATAAATTTTATCTCATCCCGTCTTAAACTACCATTTAATAAACTTGAGTCATAATCACAATATTAAAATAAGTTAAGTTAGAGTTAAGAAAATATTTTTTTTCTATAGCGCCCGCTTGTCGATCTCATGCTTTTTGATTTTGTTTGAACTACCGTGCCGTGCTCTGTGAACGCATTTTATACCGCTACACAACTCAGTCCCGGTTTAATTCAGCCACGCTAACTTCGTGTATAATGTTCTGAGATAATTTACTTGAGTATAAGCTTAGAACAATAAAAATAAAAGCTATTATTCAGATAACATCAAATTTGCATTGTTCTTAGATTATTTTGTTTTGCTACGATCTATTTTTAACAAAACGGTATTTGCCGAACGCAACTAATTAAATAAATCATTAACATGTACATAAATAAACTTATTAAAGTTTATATATTTAATATTAAAGTTTATTATCGTACATTGAATTGAGTTAAATGCCCAGTTATATCCCTTTTTTTTTATTGACACTGTGGAAACGCCTTTACGCGCTAACCCCGATGTCGAGACGGGGGGAGTGTGGGACTCGCCAGTTGGCTGTTCCAATCGGAATACCCACTAAAACCACAGAGGCCCCCTTCCGCGCTTTTACAGGACGCCAGAGAGATCGTCTACTGATGATCCCCGACACCCCAAGCCCAGTTATATCTCTATCTTCATACTTGCTATACCTACTAATTTTTAATACGTTTTGAAACTATATCATAATTTCAGAACTAAAATATAAAAAGAAATATATTCAATGAACTAGAATTTAAAACGCTGTGTGGTAGCGGCTACGAATAGTTACTACCTTACTTACCTTACCTTACCTTACCTTACTTGGCTCGTGGATGTCGTAAAAGACGACTAAGAGCCTGGGTCAACTCCACCTGATGCCGTTTGGTCAACAGTTGCATTCCCAAGGAGGATTGACGTCTGGCAGGCGGCCGGTCATAAAACTATTGCCAATAACGTTTACAATATGTACTATGAAACAAGAGTACATATTGTATCGACCCCAAGTAATAGGGATAAGAGTAGGAGAATGATGCACTACAATTTATCAAAAAAAAAAAAATTGTTTGACTCACATAAATCTCGTAACTGATATGCATGATCTTCAGGTATAGCCAATTAATTATTATATCTTTAATTACATTTATCAATAAAATTGACTAAAATTTAGTTTTTGTACCGAGTGCTATTTATAGATTAGCATATCTAGTTTTAATATGAAATAAGAAAGTCTATATTCGCTTACTGTCTTGATTAATGAAGTAATTGGCAGTAATAACACATGAAAAAGTTAAAGTTACATAGTATTTTTCATTAATGCAGTGATTTCTTTTGCCATCGAATGCAATATTGTTATTTTTCCAACTGGCAATATTCTAACATTCTGACCTCATACCAGCCAAACATTAATCTTGGCACCCCATGATCTGCTATAATCTCCTCTTCACCGATTAACTTTTACGATGATATCCCGCAAAAACAATTCATAATCATAACAGTTTTTTGTACATTATATCCCTCAGTCGCGGTCGTTAAGAACTCATAGGTTGACCCATGAGTTTTTACGACTCAGAAAGACTCACTAGAAATTAATTTTGAATCTATATATATATATATATACCTATATCTGATTTAATTTTCATACTTTATGCATACAATAAAATAATGTTGGTAATACTTCTATAAGAATGTTTTAATTAAAAATGTTAATTTCTAACAGTATTTTTAATAAAGACATGGGTCATAACTCAGAACAAAGACTTGCCACAATCGTACTAGACAAATTACATAAACATCTTGTTATAATCTTAAAACAAACATTATTATTTTTTTATATATATATTCAGTAACAAAATTTGTACGTATGACGAAGATTCACGACTTAGCAATTTACCTGGTTTTTAACGAGTCTATACAAATGAAGCGCTTGGCGCTAGGTAGTGTAGATTTATAAATGAGGTAGGTAGGCGTCGTCGCCTCTCAAGGTCTTGTGTTGTGATGGTGGTGGATATTATCTATATTTATATACACACATATATATGACGTATCTCTATAGATACTCGTACCAAACTATATGCCTACCGCATCGTAGCTGTCTCTACGTTCTCTCCACATAGAAATCCTCGTCAATCCTTTGATCGACACGTCATGTCGTAAAATGACTATAAAACCTTACTAAAATCAAATTGCTTATGCTCGTCCATAGTTACTGTTCCGTTTACAAGAGAAATTAAGTTTCGTACCGGAGCTTTTAGTGGCTCTAAGAAAATTCATATACACGCGAAAGTCATATAACATCTTAGAGAAATGGATGCTGTCTGTTTTACTACTTTATGAAACATTGTGAGTGATGCCTATTGTCCTTACCTTAGTATAAGAAAATAGTTAGTAAAATAGTCAGCTAATTATATACTGTAATACAAACAGTATTATTTGTGTGTTTGTTATGTCAAAAAAGTTAGAGAATGTTTTTTTTTTCTCATTCTTTTATTCATAACATGCATTATTGGGGATGAATTTTCTTTACAAAAGGAAAATGAGGATTTATTATCCCATTCCAACGGGTTGGTATAGTTTTTCAGTTCTCTTGTACTGTTTTCTTACATTTTGTACGACACCGTGGCAATGGAAATGATTTTTTTACTAATATTTACATACATACATACATATCATCACGCCATATCCCTTGCAGGGTAGGCAGAGAGAACAGAGTGCCAGAGAACTCTATCTCTGCATACTTCACTCGCTTCCTCAACATTCATAATTCTCTTCATACACGCTCGCCGGTTTCGGAGACTCTTGACTCCACCTTCCTTCAGTACATGACCGATCTGGTCTAGGTAGGTTAGTCTCGGTCTCCCTCGGTACCTACATCCTTCCACTTTCGCATTGTATATCTTCTTAACCAGGCGTTCGTTCGGCATTCTTTCCACATGTCCGAACCATCGGAGCATTCCCTTTCGCATCTTTACACCAATACTCTCTTTCATACCTACTCGCTCTCTTACGTCGTCGTTACGAATGCGGTCGGTCAGCCTAACTCCACAGATTTTCCGCAGAGATCGCATTTCGACCGCATTAATTTTACTATCATACTCTTTTCTGCATACCCAACTCTCGCTTCCATACAGTAATGTTGGGACAAGCACTGCGTTATGTATTGCTACACGTGCCTTCTGGCTGAGGTGGTGGCTGCCGAGAAGTTGCCCCAACGCTCCGTTCACTCTATTTCCCGCATTCACTCTTCGCTCTATATCAGTGGTGTACCTTCCATCTCGGCTAAATCCACATCCAAGATATACAAATTCATCCACTTGCTCTAGTACATCATTACCTATTGTTACTCTTACATCTGTTCTGGTTTTATCTCTTTCAAAGACCATTATTTTGGTTTTGCTCACATTCACGCGTAGACCCCTTTTCTTACAATCTTCTGTCATTGTGTCGACTAGGGTCTGCAGGTCAATCGCTGACTGTGCCAGCAGGACTGCATCATCTGCATAAAGCAGAGCAGTGACCACTGAGTCGCCCATCTGGACTCCCACATTCATATCGTTCAACCTTTGGAGACATTTATCCAGATATATGATAAACAGCCTGGCTGACAGAACGCACCCCTGCTTAACGCCGATATTGACGTCAAACCAAGGCGACATTCCATCATCCAGCCGCACACAGGCTCTACAGCCCATGTAACTGGACTGCACAGCCTGTAGCAGTTTACCGTTAATACCATACTCCGGTAAAATGTCCCAAAGTTCCTTTCGTACAACCGTGTCAAATGCTCTCTCCAGATCCACAAAACTGCAGAAAACCCTCTGACCTAGAGCCAGATGCTTCTCCACAATGTTGCGCAGAGAGAACACTTGATCCATGCATCCCCTTCCACTCCTGAAACCTCCTTGTGTCTCACACAGTAAACCATCGGACACCATCCTCATTCTCCTTTCAATAATTTTTCCATACACTTTTGCTGCCAAACTGGTCAAGCTTATGGCTCTGTAATTTGCGCAGTCATAACGTGAACCCTTGTTTTTAAACAAAGGCACGATGACTGCGCTATTCCAGTCCCTGGGAACCATTCCCGAGCTCCAACATAAATTGAGGAGCAACAGGAACGCCTCCCAGACACAAGAGCCACCAAGCTTGATCATCTCGGCAGACACCATATCAATGCCCGCTGCCTTACCATTTTTCAAACTTCTTATCGCCCATTCAACTTCATCCATACTGATGCCATCGGAGGACGCCGTTGTCGAATGTTGATCTACTAAACCACATCCAACACCGGCGCCAACCGTAGCATCCGCATACATATCGCCAAAATATTCACTCCATCGGCTTAACACGTCTTGTGTTTGTGTAAGAATGTCTCCACCTTTAGACCTTATTTTATTCATTCTGAAGGCTGACCAACCACCCCGAGACTTCTTCACCTCCCTCCAAAAGAGTTTGGTGTTACCCTCGAAGTTTTTAGTCAGCCTATCTTCTGCACTCATACTTGCTCTATCACGTTTCTCTTTCACTAAGGCCTTGGTGTCATTCTTACATTGCCGATATATTTCTTTCTTCTGTTCAGTCATACTGTCATTCAGATTCAAAGAAGAGACATAGTCCAGCCACGCTTTCTTCTTTTGCTCTACGGAAGCTGCCACTTCCGCATCCCACCATGCATCACCATTTGTTTTTCTATGCTTCTTTGAACTTCCACATACTTCTTTCGCTGTATCTACCATACTCTCTTTCAATACTCTCCAGCATTCTTTAATGTCCGATTGCGGCTGGCTTGCCATCGTCAGCCGTTCTCGGACACCCTCTGCATACTTTTCTCTTACACACTCTTCTTGCAACCTTTCAACCTTTATTCTTTCAAGCCCTCCGAAGTGGACACGCTCTCGCCAGTGCCTCCACTTTCTGAACAGACCACTAAATCTCGCAATAACGAGATAGTGGTCCGTGTCGACTGTGGGGCCCCTGTAGGCTCTTGCGTCCAATATTTTGCTTCGGAGGCGACTGTCTACCAAAATTAAATCTATTATGCTTTTCTGTTCATTCCTTCTCCATGTATACATATGGATGTCCTTATGTTGGAAAAATGTGTTTGACACAATAAGGTTTTTCTCCATGCATACATCCGCTATGAGCCTACCTGCGTCGTTCACTCTCTTATCACCAAATGGACCAAGTACGTCCTCATAGTCGGGACGCTTGGTCCCCACCCATCCGTTCAAATCTCCGCATACAATCACGCGTTCACTGGTTTCTGCCATATCCAGAACTTCCCTAACATTGTCCCAAAACTTCTCTAGGTCTGATGCCACCGAGGATCCTACGGGAGCATATGCTACAACCATGAATACCTTGGTGACACCTAGTTTTATACGGACCCAGAGAAGTCTGGGATCATACATTCCGTAATCCTTCACACCTGAGGCCAAGCGAGAGGACAACAGCACTCCTACCCCCATGCTGGCTCGATCGCTCTGTGGTACACCAGACCACAGAGCCATCCCGCCACCAGGAAGATCGCAGGCGTCGCTGCCCCTTCGCTTGGTCTCTGTTACACAGAGCACGTCTAGCTGTTTGTCCGCCATGACGGATATCAGCTCGTGCAACTTACCTTCCACACAACCTCTTACATTCCACGTGCCCACCCGGCACTCCGTTCTCCTCGACTCGCCTAACTGGGCAAGGCGTGATGGGTGGCGGCCCCCATCGCCGCAACTGCCGATGTTCGTACCGACGGGGGCGGGTCGGTACGCGTCGCCTCCGGGGGACGCCCTAACCCGCATTGCGGTACGCATTTCGAGCCGGATTAGCAGTCTAATTAGACTGGCAGGGGACGCGAACGAGCACGCTCCGGACTATGCCCCCCAAACTAATATTTAATTTTAGGAAAACAATTACTATACTTTATAAAACGAAGGCCTACAATACTATATATCAAATCATATACTTATATTTGACGACAGTATAAAGAAATAGTTTACAGATAAGAAACCCCTTCCAGGGAAAGTTTGTCTAGCGAAATTGTAGAAAAAATGTGTCATCTACTTATTTCCTTTTAAAATAATAAAGAAACTATCTTATATCGTCGTACATAATAAATATAATTTTATCATATCGGTTCAAATTTGCGGAACTTTATATAATTAAGTTCATAGTTACTTTGGATAATGAAATATCTCAATACTCTTTCGATCACTATCGTAAAGGAACTACATAATATTCTATGTACGAGTATGTATATTAGAACAAGATAAACTGTATGTATTTAAAATTTATGATGTAGGTACCTAGGTTCACGTATATTTTTTTATATATTTTGGTATAAAAACAACACGGGGAGCGAAGTGTATTGGACCAACAGTGCACGTATTGCCGATAAGGTAATAAATTTATCTAAAATTCATATAATCGAAGTGGTTAAAAGAATTTCAAAGGTAAATAAACAAATAATTATATGAGTATATCAAAGCGAGTTATAGCTGGGGTTTATAGTAGTATCTAAGTAGTACAACCTTGGTTGGCGACATTTCAATGTTCAAGTGTTCACGGTATAATATTTTTACATTGATGGCGGCGGGCGCGGCGGCAGCAAGTGGGAGCAATCCTCCGAAGCGCTGACCTTGCCGCGTGGGAGCCGAGCTAGAAATCGGCCCCGTGTGCTTACGCAATCTCAACCACTCGGTACTCGGGCGCGCGCCTCCGCGTTCACAGTTCACACCGATGCACATCGCGCGCCACGCTCGATGCTCCCAGACTTATTTTATGACGAATTGACGGCTTATAAGCTAAAACATTGCGATCTGTTTCATCTATTAAACTAACATAGTTTGATCAATCTCATAATAAGATTATTCATTAATTTCCGAACGTGAATCTAGCTAGATAATGACATAAACATTCCTTTTCTTCATTCACAATATACAGCCATAAACAAATTGAGTATCGCTGATTTAAATTTACAGAATATATCATCAAATTGATATTTATTTTGTCAGTATCTTTAGAAGATAAATCGACATGAATTATTTACTTTAGATTTAAAATTCGGTCTAATTTATTTATTATTATAAAGTTTTGTCGATGCTATTATATTTATTACTACTCTTTATCTATGTATGTTTTATTAAACAGAGATTTTTTTTAAATAACCTTCAAGTTAAATGTTAATACGTGGCAATGTGTACCGGATATCATTTAGGGTTAATTGATTCACCGTCAAAAGTTGAGCTTTCGTGAGATGGAATTAGTGATGAGTGGCATGGTAACGGGATATCGTTCGCTAACGGCTGCTGTGTTGAGGCTCTGCATCGTTGCTGACGCCCTATTCAATCATTCGAATAGATAATTTGAGTCAAGAGATACGACGTCTTGCTCGCACTTGTTTATAAGTACGAAACGAAAAGCGCAAGACGTTCAACCGAATAAGAAAGGTACTGAGAGATTGGAGCCGTTGTGGCGTCACTTTGCGCATCGACAGGTGTCCCTGATTGTGCGACTGTGGCCTGATAAATCTTAAGAAGACATGACTTGTCGAGATAATGTCGGAATTCACTGTTTACTATCGATAAAACTGGATCTTATACATTCTTCTTGTTGCCATCGTTTAATGATTGCATTTATATTAAGTCATAGTAATGCGAACATCGTTTTATTTGTCCTATGCATTAGTCATCAATACAGGAAATCATTTATGCATCGAAATGTTCATAACAAAAATACAGTTTTGTTTCGTAATTAGTAATAATACTAGTTTTATTATGAACGATGAAAATAAATGGAATGTTAATGACACAATTTAATTAGTAATAGTAATGTTTGATAATATTCATTTATAATTTGAAATTATTTAATGAGACTTCAGTGAAGTAACGTCATTCTTGGTAGTATTCTCATCCATAGCCCTTCTAGGAAATGAGTGTTGGCCGAGCAGGAATCAGCCACACCCTTCGCTTCACACCGTTGACATACATTGCAAGAATTCATCGATTTCAAATATGACTAACAGTATACCTACTACTCAGTATAAATTAATTCTAACCCTTTTATATTGTATTTGCGGTATTAAGCTAAATCTTTTTAATTAGATACAGGAAAATTTATACCCACATAGATTTACTCTGTAAATACTGTATATTATGCGCAATAATATAATTTGAAGTACAGAGTATAAATGTTTTATAAATCAAGTGTTTGTATATTTAAAAGCGTTAAGTTCTGTGCCCAGTTTAATTGAACAAAAAGAAATATAGATTTTTTATTTAATGCACGTTCAGGGGCCATTCATAAATTATGTACAATATGTAGGGGAGAGGGAGTGTTGACTAAATATTATAACTTCTTACTTACATCACTATGTTCACTAACATTACATGAGATATTAAATTGAAAATTACAAATTTTAGTCAAAAATGTAATAGATTAATAAGATTAATGTTATTACAGTGAGTTAATGATACCTACTTGAAGTAAGAAGATTATAATAAAAGATATTTTCAGAATAAACGGCGTTATATTTGATTAATAGGGCCTTGTCTTACAGAAAATCTTATTAAAGGGCAAGGGGAGTAGTTGCAATCTTATGATGTCTTACGGTAGAGGGAAGAGGGCCAAATCATTCTTCAAAATCCCTTACGTAATTTATGAACGGCCTCTCGGTCGGTCAAAGTTATTAGTTAAATTTTCACACCACAATTCATAGAAGTAGTGACTATAATATGCAACAAACACGGTCAATGGAAAATTAACTTATGTGAAACCACGAAGTAGTAATCTATATTTATAAATAAAAGAGGATGTGTATTTGACTAAACTCAGAAACTATTTGACCGATCATTATGAAAATTGATATGTATATGTATTTGTTCACGGAGAAGGTTTATATGCGTTGTGATATATCGACTTTGACAAACAAAACAAAGGGCTGGATTCCTTAGTACCTATTACATTTTTTTTTTTATTGTGATGTGTCATTTTTTTTTATAATTTATCTGACACAGGAGTTGTATTAGACTATAGTGCGTTTAAAGAATGACAATTGTGACAGAGTACGAATACCATGATCAACACCACTTAATTTACTGTGGGTGACTTTATAAGTCGAATTAGATTCTCAAGCTAAAAGTTATCCACTTTACAGCAAGTGAAGGAAAACTTGTAATAAAGGCCGTTAACCCGTCTAACCAGCGTAGTACCAGCCCAGCAGCGGGACGTACGAGTATATAAGTTAAGATGATAGATGATGAAAGAGTTCGGATTGAGAGACCTCAGCGCTCGCCCACAGTCCAGGTAAAGTTGTCATAGCAATCTGATGCTAACAACTTAGTCACACACACAAAAAAAAAGACGAAAGAAATATCAAATAAAAAAATAAAATTTAATTAACATATATTTAAAGTAAAATTATTACCCGATAATGTTGATTACTTAAATTATCTTATTAAAATATTGAAAAGATTAATACCTAAATCGATAACGGTAAATATAATGTAATTTTTATTATAATTACCTACAAACGACATCTCTATATTGCAGTAATAAAAATAGTATTAAGTATTAAAAGAAAAACATACCTATTTTTTTCGAGATCACAACACATCGTCTCAGCTTCATACCTATATGTCCCAATGTTGGGCTCGAGCCTCCTCCATAATAGGAAGGAGATTACTATTAGAATATTATAGACTTACTGTACTGCGCTGGTCAGAAGTGTTGGTACTTATATGGTTTTGTTACGAGACTTCCATCTCTTACATAGATGTTATATGTGTTTTATATCCCTTAGTCATCTCTCACGATCTTCCACGGGTAAGACTATAAGGTAATGAATTGTATTCTTACTTTGTCACCACGCGGAAAGACATATACACATATATTATCGCAACACATAAAACAGAATAATACACAACACAAAAAAAAGGAGAAATACTTTGTTCGATCCATAAATCGTTTTTCTGAATCTGTGTTGTAATTTGTATCTATTAATTACATGGTTGTAAAATTCACCGTAATACAAGGTTTAATTTCTTAGTGCGGGGCAAAGAGTAAAGTTATTTTAACTGAAAAATAGTGGCAACTCGATGATAAAATATGCATGTATGGAAAGTGCTGCCACCCAGAATTTAGGCGGTGAACTAAAGTTGAAGTATATATACTTATCTACATGTGTATGTGTAATTATATTGAATTTTCTGTTACTATGAAATCTACTGTGAAATATAAAAAAAAAAACCATATCAGCTGAATACGGAACAATAATAATATAAGCTTAACCATGAAACTTGAGATAATTTTCAGAAAGTACATCAATAACCGAAAATAGATCGATGACAATAAGTACCTACGCTAGGAACAAAAAATAACAATTCTCAGTTGTCAAACGTTTGACAGACAGGACAAAATGGCAGCAGCTAAGTTTGTACAACCAATCTGTAGGCGGCGCGACGGTCAGTAAACATAAGTAATGTTTTAAGTGTGCCCCCCCAGGTGCGGGGTTACCTTTAAAAAAATTAGTGTATAAATAATCTAAACTCCATCCATCTACTATGCCCACACAAGAATGCCACTCAGAACGATTCTGCGCTACTTAGTCCAACATCTTCCTACGACTTTTGTCATGTCGTTGGTCTACCGTTGGTCCACCTAGTGGAGTGTCGTGCTACGCTACTTCTTCTGATTCCTGGTTACTACTTAAGAATCTTTCTTACCTAACGGCTGTCGGCAAGGGATGTAGCCTGCTCATTGCCACTTCAACGTGCTAATTCTTCAAACTATATCGATTACACACGTTCTTCTACAAATTTCCGTATTCAGGATTTGATTACGTAGAGAAATGTCGAGCAATAGCCATCTCCATACCATGCTGAGCGACTTTGAGCCTTTTTATGAATCCGACATTTAGGGAGTATGTTTTAGTGCCTTAAGCCATCACTGGTAACTCACACTGGTTATAAGACTTTGTTTTTAGATATTGCGTAATATTGGATGAGAAAAATCTCCTAATTTTTCGAACGCTTCTTAACTGATTTGGATTCGTCGACTAACTTCTTTCTCGAAATTGGATCTACCCAATTGGACTGTTTGTCTTAAGTAAACGTGATCGACAAGTTCGAGAATCGCATTCTCAAGTAGGACCAATACAAAAATGATATGTGCATTAGACATGACTTTCATCTTGACCATATTTATTTGCAGACTCATCAGTTGAGAAATCTTGCTGAAGTCGTTGAGCATGGTTCCAAGGGATTATGCCATAACTAGCATATCACCTGCAAATTGAAGGTGAGGTGTGTATTCACCGTTGATGTTGATGGCGAGTCCGGTCTAGTCTAAGCTTGAAGACATCTTCCGTTCACAACTGCATTAGCAGTTGTGAACAGTTTCAGATTACCTCTCCCTGTCTCGCACCTTTCTGTAACTGGATCGGTTTCGTACTTTTACCCTGAATACAGAACGACACAATAGATTTTCTATACAAACACTGAAGTAAAAGACCGCGTACCAGTGACCCACCCGCACGGCGTCGAGAGGTATATTGTAGGGCGGGTCTACGGGGTCTTGCGCCGCTTTTCCTGTCGCCTCGGACGGATTAGCGGGGTTTCGCGTACCGTAGCCCGCCGCCTAAAAAAAAAAAAAAAATAGAAACACTTCAGCAGTTTGATGCATCGTTAGTCAGTTTGGCACCGAAGAAAGAACTGCTGTACTACCCAAGTTTCAAAGTCTATAGTCTAGTCTAACATAAAGCTTATCATCATCATCATCATCTCAGCCCCTACATGTCCCACTGTTGGGCTCAGGCCTCCTCTATAATGAAAGGGTAATTGACTTACTATGCCACCCTGGTCAGACTTGTTGGTTTTGCGAGTTTTCCTTCTCTCGCACAGATGTTATATGCGTTTTATATCCCTTAGTCGTCTCGGACGATCATCCACGGGTAAGATAGGGGGTGGTAAATTGTATTCTTACTCCGTCACCACACGGAAAATAAAGCTTATATGGAAAAAAAATAGTTCTAGTGTTTACACACTACTATATCTTTCATGAATCATACCTATTCATATACACATGTTGAATTTAGGTCTTCCCAAAGAGGATATTGCTACAGCCACTACGCTTGCTGAGGATTGATGAACTTAGTTACCGTTATAAGTTGCCCGGGAAAGTGCTGCAATCTATTCTCCCAGTGGTTTGCAGTCGATTGTTCTGGTTACCCCTCAGATGGTTTTTATCATTCCCACGGGCAATTAAGCAGTGAACACATTAAATTCTTAACCCGTCACTTTTTGGAGGGTACGGTACTTTAGAGGATAATACGAGAAATACACAACTAGTTTCATTTGAAATAAAACTACATTTGCGGTTACGGGAGAATCATGTCACGAAGTCCTCCGGTAAATATGAATGCTAAAAAGTCTTCAAAACGTCGGGCAATTGAAAATCAAATATAAACGCGATAATATCCGTAAAAATATTTTTAGTTCAAGTGTATAAATTGATTAGAAATTAATAGCATAGTTTCACCATTTCAGTTCATCTAAATGGAACTGCTGGGCTCCAATCTCCTCAATATCACCATTATCCTGCTCTTATCTCAATTACTTGGAGTCAAGCAATATCCGTGTGGTGACGGAGTAAGAATACAATTCGCCACCACCATCTTACCCATGAGTGATCTTAAGAGACGACCAAGGGATATAAAATGCATATAACATCTATGCAAGTGAAGGAAAAATCTCGAAACAAAACCCTATACCAACACGTCTGACCAGCGCGGTATATTAGGTTAATTTCCCTCCCATTACGGAGGAGACCCAAGCCCAACAGTGGGACAAATATGGGCTGTGATGATGATGATGAACGCAATATATATTTCTCTTCTATCGTATATATTTCAAAAGTTATTGGCAGTAGTTTTTAAACTGATCGCCTGCTTGACGTCAACTCTCTTTGGGAATGTAATTGTTGACCAGAGGGTAACAGATAGAGTTGGCCGATATGAAGCTCTTAGTCGTCTTTTACAAGATCTCCGAGCGATGTAAGCATTGGTAGTATTTGTAGCACACAGGAACGCAAGCCTCCTCTACATTAGAAGGGAAATTGATCTATTATACTACGCTGATCAGACGAATTGGCATAAAACTGTCAACGTTTACTATTATATTATCTATCTCAATATCTCTAATAAAGTATCAGCTTCCACATTACGGTACTAATAGTACATTACTGCAGCGGCCAGCAAAACAGGGATTGATGGACGAACGTGTAAATGTGGGCCGAGGCGTGGCCGAGGCACACATACGTAAGTCTATCAATTTCTAGTTGTGGCCAAGGCTTGTATAGTGCTTTTCTCAAATAATGCGCGGAAATTAAAACTAAGTAGTACTAAGTAGAACTGTATACATGACGAACAACGAACAACATTTTTCACGTGCTAAAGGGTTCATTTGGTTTTTTTTTTCATTATTAAACAGCTTTCTTTATCAAGCCATTTCGAATTTAAATAAAACTCTGATAAGTTGCCTATATGGTTGCAATATATTGAAGTAACAAATCGTTTCATTTTTAAAATACACGATAGATATGAATTTCTATATATATTTATTTGGCCGCTAAAACACGACAGATATGGATTTTCATACATTATTTGCCAGCCGCTGCTCGCATGTATTTGGTCAGTACAGCAATTTCGATTTATCTCGAAGAAGGTTGTCAAAATAATGTTCAAATGTCCAAGCATGTTTGAGAAAAGTATTTAGAAAGAGTATTCTCGTTACGGTTCTAAAGTATTTAGAAGGAGTATTTGTATTCGTGTTTTGTTGCTTGATACGTACGAAATCATTTAATTAAGAGCTTATAGCAATTTGTTTTCATGGTAATATATATTATGGAACAGGGAGCGGGTCTGACCCATCCTTTCAAGATATTTGGGCTACTAAGTAGTTAGCTTGTGATGAATAGCGCTTATGGGATCTTGTGCTTTTTTTTTTCAAAATAATACATAACGCTGGTGATTCAGCCATAACCTGCTGCTGCATTATATTATATCGTGGCCTAAAAAAGGACATCACATTGGAGCTGATATTTATTAAATTCTAATATATAAAATTCTCGTGTCACGGTGTTTGTAGTTAAACTCCTCTGAAATGGCTTGACCGATTTTCGTGAAATTTCGAGTGCATATTGGTTAGGTCTGCGAATTGGACAACATGTATTTTTCATCTCCCTAAATGTTAAGGGTGGTCCACCGCTAAATTTTTATATTTATTTTTTAGACAATTATTTTTGTTTTAATGATACAACATATAAAAATACATACAACCCTAAATTTTCACCCCACTACGATCAAACCCTACTTTTTATTTGCTAATTAAAATTTTTTTTTATTGGACAAGATATTTTTTATTTTGTCTTGACTTTTAATAAAAAAAAACATATTACTCTTAATTTTTACCCTTATACGATCAACCCCTATTTTACAATCGCGATTTTAATTTTTTTATTCTATCAACAGATCCACAATAGGGTTGCAAGATAGCAATCGAATATAATAATTGTAGTACGATAAATTCTTATTCAGAGTTTATAATGTCAATAGATTTTTTTATATATTTTTTATTTACGTTTGTATGTCACTGAACTCCTTCTAAACGGCTGGACGGAACTTTCGTTGATATTTTTTGTGTGTGTTCAAGTGAATTTGAGAATGGTTATATTCGCAATTAGATCCGGTAGGTGGTGCTGCGATCGAGTTGTGGGATTTTTACTTTGACTGTTAGGCGAAACGAACTTTGCTGGGTTCGCTAGTAATTTTATATAAACTGGGAAGCGGTCGCCGCCTTCTGCGAGGCTGTCATCTCGCAGAAGGAGGCGGCGGAACGAGTCCAGGAGGATTCCCTTGACGCGGGCCGCCGCCAGCGGCCGGGATAGCGCAGGCCCGAATATCTGCGCCTGATGCCGCCCTAACCGAGGCTTCGGGTGATCGGACCGGGGAATTGTCCGGTCACCCGACGTGAGACCACCGCGTGAGGACGACGCCCCGACGGCGAAAGCTGTCAGTGCGTCGACACGAGAGGAACCCGCAAGGGTAAACCGCCGGGCGGGCCACCGAAGACAAAGATCGGGTACCGGTGGCCCGCTCGCACGATGAAGAGAGGTGTTTGCAGGGTGGGTCCATGGGGTTGCGCGCCACCTCTTCTGTCACCTCGGATCGATTTGTCGGGGCGCGACCACATCCATGGTCCACCTTGCGAAGGGAAAAAAAGAAAAAAGTAATTTTATATAAAAGAAGTCGTTAAAAAACAAACAACAACAGGCTCGCTAAGTTTCTTGCCGGCTCCTGTCAATGGCAGTCACGTTCCGATCCAATGATAGTTTATTGCATTAATTTGAGATAGAATATTAAAATTGACAAAATATATTTGCGCCCGGGTTATCTTGATATTATAAATGGCAATAGAAATGTGTCTGTTACGCTTTCACGCCTAAACTACAAAACTTTTTTTCTCCATATTCCCACAGAAACGAAAAAAAACTACACTGGTTAATTTGCTAGTCCTTACTGATATTATAAATGCGAAAGTAACTCTGTCTGTCTGGCGCTCTTTCACGCCAAAACTACTGAACCGATCTAAATGAAATTTGGTACGCAGATAGTCTAGAACCTGATAAAGGACATAGGCTTTTATTGCAAAAAAGGGTTGTAAAGCGGGATGAAAAGTTGTAAGGAAGTACCGTCATTTTTTAAGCCAGAAGCTTGAAACTTATTTTTAAACTTAATTAATAAATTAGATATAAATAAACATGACATTAATATGTTGTAAAAATTTACTTTTAAGGGGTAAAATAAAAATAGGGTAATAAAATAGGTATTGGTGTAAAGATGCGAAAGGGAATGCTCCGATGGTTCGGACATGTGGAAAGAATGCCGAACGAACGTCTGGTTAAGAAGATATACAATGCGAAAGTGGAAGGATGTAGGTACCGAGGGAGATCGAGACTAACCTACCTAGACCAGATCGGTCATGTACTGAAGGAAGGTGGAGTCAAGAGTCTCCGAAACCGGCGAGCGTGTATGAAGAAAATTATGAATGTTGAGGAAGCGAGTGAAGTATGCAGAGATAGAGTTCTCTGGCACTCTGTTCTCTCTGCCTACCCTGCAAGGGATATGATGATGATATGTATGTATGTATGTGTATAAAAATAGGGGATGAAAAACTTTAGGAAAGTAACCTTTTACGCGGGCAAGGCCGCGGGCAGAAGCTAATTATATATATAATAAAAGAACTGGAATATATTTTTTTTTATTGCTTTTGATGGCAAACGAGCAAGCAGCACACCTGATGGTAAGTGCTACTGCCGCCCATGGACCTTTGCATAACCAGGGGTATAGCTACATATCCCTACATATCCCAAACCCACCCAGTTGGGCTTCCGGCTCTCTCGCTCACCGAACGAAACACAACAGCATATAGCCATTGCTCAGACGTCGATCTTCTGCGAGAGTGTGGTACTACCCCAGACGGCCCGCGGCTGTAGACAGAAAACTGTCAACAGCGTAGTCCTACCACTACTAAATATATATGTTCTCTATATCGTAATTTATTTTTCTGTGGACACTCGTATAAAAAAAATATAGCGATCTGGGCCAACTCCATCTGATGCCGTTTGGTTAACAATTATTGACGTCAGTCCTAAACCTATTGCCAATAACTTTTGCAATATATACGAGTACATATTACATCGACCCCAAGTAATTGGAATGAGAGCAGGATGATGATATGATAATGATGATGATTCGTATATAAAAAATATGTTTGGTGGACAAACATCCAACAGCCTATAAATATCAACTCTTAGACTCACAGCCACGTCGAATGCTCTTGTACTACTTGCATCTGGTTCCATGCGACTTCTCTAATGTCGTCAGTATCCGTGCTGAGGGAGCTACACTTTTTTGCAGTTGGCTCTGTTTTTTTACTCTTATCTCAGATGCGGACCGACGTGGTAGCGTTCTTTTATATACCCAAGTGGCATATGTCGCCCCAGACTAATATCTACCAGGTCCTCAGTTCCTTTTAGAAGCTATGTGGTACTGCAGTCATCATTTGCTGTTTTTCTTTTACATATTTTTAACATTTATAAGGATGTATAAAGTACATAAAGTGCATAAAGAATTTACTTTTTCTTTAAGTTCCACACGTCCTAATCTTAGGCAAACATGTCTCTTTCGTAATGGGAGAAATTAGCTTCCTGTCGACACTGGTTAGATTTTATTTGACATATTCGTGTTCTTGCAGGAAAATTGGTGAAACATTGTAATCTACTTTATAGATATCTTTTCTCTGCTTGACTTTTTATATAATTACACAGAATATAAATATACATATGTGTAGTTACATTTAAATGTTTACATTGTCTCTTATATCTGGTGGCGGGACAAACAAACCGCTCACCTAATGATGATATTCACGAGAGTACTGCAATAACCGGGTAGGTACACCGCCTACTATACTGATTCGCCATATATGGTTAACAATCAGATCACCTTTACTAACAGATGCCAGCACGTAGCGTTGATTCAGCATAAGCCGTGACAAGGTAGACATGGCGTCAAATCGCTTCTTACCAAGATAACAGATTGCTATACTTGGGAGAATGTTCGAAAATATCTTGATGGATTCCATATTTATTCATTTAATTAAATGCTAAAGAAATTAAAGCATCAATAAAAGTCAAATACTATTTTATTAACACATATTTGTTATTTGATTATTTAAATTATATTAAAGTAATGATATGTGCATTAGACACAGCGAGTTAAGGTTTTGGGTAGCTCCATTGGCTGCAAGTTAGACTTAAAACCTGAATGTCATACAATCATTGATCATATGTTACTAGGTGCAATTGACGTAGATCAATGTAGAGGATTTAGTCACCTTTTACGACTTCCTAGTGCAATTTTAAGCTTGCTAAAATTCTTGGACATTATCAGACTGTGGTGTTTTGCTCATTTTTCAAGTATTCCGCCTATGAGGACAAGATATTTTTACATATGAATACAGTATACGTTTGTTATTAACTTTAACGACATTTAATGGCAACTTTAGTTTTGGCAGTATTCTTGTGCCTTCAATACCTACTACAGGATAAATAAGTAGTATATCCTTTTCGTTTTCCAACCGTAGGTCAGTGAAGAACCTTTAAATTATTTTTATGATATCCAACATCAATTTTATATTTGATAGTATTTTTGGTTATTATGGTACCTACAGTATGTTCCACTAATATTTCATTGTCATTGTCTAGACTTAGAAAAAGGATAGATACTGCGTCGACCCTATATGTATCGTGATTATGTTAAAATAATGACGGCGTGGAAGTACTTTAAGAAAAATTTAAGGATTGTGTAAATGTTTAAATATAATAAGAAATGAACATATAAGAGGAAGTTTGAAAGTTACGCCAGGGACGGAAAAGTTAAGGAGTGAAAGATAGACATGGTATAGACATGTGATGAGACGGGATGAAAGTAATGTTGTGAGGAAAGTTTTAAGTATGAATGTTGAAGGCTTAAGGGGTAACAGAAGACCGAAGAAAAGATGGATGGACTGCGTGAAACTTGACATGGATAGACAAGCAGTGACCACAGAGAAGACGTCTGATAGAGTTGTATGGAAGGAGAAAACATATTGCGTCGACCCCAAATAAGTTGGGATAAGAGCAAGTTGATGATGATTTGTAAATGTTTAAATTATGTAGGAATTTAATCAATAGATTACTATAGGTGCTTGACAGTCATAAACTTCTTGAAGTATTTAAAGAAGCTATTAATTGACAACGTGTGAAAGAAGCGGTGCTAATTAAGTAGATAGACTATTAGACTGCCATGCATAAGTTTTCAATCTCATCTTAAAGCTTGCTAATTATAGCTTTGATAAAGGAAAATGTCAAAAACATACAAATCTAAAACATTATAAAATTTACATCTCACTGCTAAGCTATCAGACATAACCTACATATATCTATTAAATTATCATCGATTTTGCGAGTTCTTTCCAGCTCATAAATGTCTTACTGCTGAGCCCGTGCTTCCACATTAGGAGGCAAAATAACTTATTATATCACGCTGATAATATGGTATAGCATGACGGAAGGTAGTCCCAAATATGACCCTGACATCTGATTCAATCGTAGAACATCGTTCATTCCTTTAAGTTGCTCAGTTTAGATGTTAATCGCTGCATATAAATTTGATATTATTCCAGATCTGGCTGTATTGAAAAGCCAACCTTATTATAATTGGGTTTATAGCTAGGAAGAACGAGAATTATAAACTGAATGCGGAACTCAATTTCCATTCCATGTAATGTAGAAGAAAAATATATAAAATTAACTTATTAGCCTATAAAAAAAATAGGTTATTCATTTGCAAGAAGTGTGGTAATGGAGTAAGAATACAATTCACCACCCCCTATCTTACGTTTGGGCGATCGTAAGAGACGACTAAGGGATATAAAACGTATATAACATCTATGCAAGAGAAGAAAAACTCGAAACGTGATATAGTAGATCAACCTCCCTCGCATTATGGAGGAGGCTCGAGCCCAACAATGGACCATATATGAGCTGCCATGATGATGATGATGATGCAGGAATGCCATGGATACATCTTAATAAGGAGTTTACGTGAGTCTTAAGGAGGATACTAGGACTACGTATGTCAAAAATGAATTGAACGCTCAGTAATTTGTTTAAGTTCTAACAAAGTTCGTGTAATATATTGAAATATATCTTTTGAAAAACTATAAATTTTTGTTAATAGGAATTTAATTTTAGTTACTGGTGAAATATATTTTTATAGCTTTTTGTTTTCTAATCCATTATTAATATACTATTAGCGACCCGACCTCGTTTCGCTTCGGAATTCAGCCGCTGCGTCCCCATATTTTTAATCTGATAACTTCTAGGAGTCGGGATCCATTTCAAAATTAGATTTGCTGTCGAATAAAGGATCCCGACTGTTCAGTTGTCATGTTCTATTATTAAAATATATTTCATTTTCTGCAATAGTATTTATTCAATAATATATTATGGAATTCAAGACCACCGGACATCTAAGTGCTTGTTTTTTTTCTTTTCAGTTTTTTTTATTATGTACGTAGTTTTGGTGACTTTTTACGCAGTCGGGTTTTTTGATGTTTTTAATCATTTTTTTTATTACGATATCACATTACATTTTTATTCTTAAGTTTTTCTAAACTAATATGCATTTATTAAACTTATAAATCTTCCTTTTAAATCACTCTGTCTATTAATGAAAACTGTATTAAAATTCGTTACGTAACGTATTTTTTTTTTTTTTTTTTTTAATATGAGTATGTTATTCCACAGACTTTTTGTCTGTGCTCTTTTTATGTTTAATTTAATTGTTATGGTGGTTTGTTTATAAAATTAATGTTCTTGAAGTGGCTTTATTACATTTGGATAAAGCTTGAAGAGCGCAAACGTAACGTAGTTTAAAAGATTTAAGCGTACCTACAGCCGACAAAGGGTACTTTATTTTATCCTATGTTTAGATATAGATATATAGCTAACTAGTTTACCATTATTAAGGGGGTATTCTGGTGTAGATGCATGAATTTTAGGTAATTTTTTGAAGAGCCGTAAACTAAAGCAATCAATATTTTTACTATACTTTTTTCAAAGGTATTTATTAATATTATAAAAATAAAAAAAATAAAGAAGAATAAAAATTAAAATTCAAAAAATTAGCAGCTGATGAAGTCTTAAAAAATTGCCACGTAACCATACTCACGACTCCAATCCTAGCAATATAAAAAAAATAACAAAAAAACGATTATTAATCTAGAGTAATGACGCAATGCTTGGATCTACGGAAAAGTTGGAAAATTGTTTTAACAAAATGGCGACTGTCTTAAAAAACTACCATTATGTACCAGTGTTTTGGACCTTATTCGATTTTTTTAAAAATAGTAAAAATTTAACTTAGGAATGAAGATAGTTCCAAATATAGACAAGCCTATAAAGAAGACTCAAGAAAATTCAGATAAATCGTTTTGAAAAAGACTTTCGAAAAAAAGTTCACCTTAAGTTTTTCGCAGTCTTAGTTATGAAATGATATTTTAGACTTACATTTATCCTATCTGCTATTCCTGCTGCATATATCGGAAATTCCTCGACTTCGAAACTTAGAAAATATAAAAAAGAAAATACATTATTTAATTTCTACACCATAAAACCCCTATAATTATGATTGTGAACAAAACTGACCATCTATAATGAATTAAAGTAAATATGCAGAAAAGAACTAGGTACTCATATTAAATCAGCGACTACGGATACTAATACCATATATAACACCACTATTGCTCGTTTTTGATGCTCTTTCCACCTCCAGTGTATCTGTTGGTATAGAGCTTAATAGTACGCGACGATGGTAAGAGATTTGAAGGCATCTCTTTACTACTATATCATCACATGATGCATATAGATTGTGCTGGCTCTGCTCCTGCTTCCTCAGATTCAGAGAGTCAATATAACAACCGTATTAATTATATTTTCAAGCTGTTTGGAATTGAAATACTCGCTTCTTGAGGTCTGAACGTTTCACACAAGGGGAATAAGGAGTGACTAATGCTTCGCAGAAGGCTGCTCTATATTATGCACATAGTGGTAATACTGATTTTTCTCCAAATTATCGGAGAGCAGACTTTTTTGATGCTTGAAACCCCTTAGTTATTCCTAAGTTATAAGCGTTTTAAATTGGCGACGGGATAAGAAAGCAATTGTCGCTACCACTGAGCAAGTAGCTCATGGGAGTAGTTAAAATCGGCTAAGAATCTCACCAGAAGAGTGGGCAGCAGCTTTCACCGGAGTTACATGTTCCACCTCACTGTGATCGCCAACCCACCTGCCAACCGATTATAATTTTATCCCCACATTTATAGGGGAGTAGATCTCCCGTGCAGCATGGATCCCGTGCAATATGGATAAACAGGGAGTGACTACAGAGACGACGTCTGTTAGGGCTGTATGGAACCGCCGGGCGGACCACCGAAGACAAAGATCGGGTACCGGTGGTCCGCTCGCACGGCGAAGAGAGAGGAGTTTTACGGTGGGTCTATGGGGTCGCGCGCCGCCTTTCCGTCGCCCCGGACCGATTTGGCGGGGCGAGACGCATCCATAGTCCACCAATAAAAAAAAAGGGCTGTATGGAAAAAGAGGACATATTGCGTCGACCCCATGTAGTTGGGATAAGAGCAAGAGAATGATGAAATCTCCCATGCAACAGTGGATGGCGACTTATAAAAAAATGTATATAAATAAATACCTTCTAAGACACATAAGGAAACTATTAATCTGGGTATCCTATTCTTAGACGTGCTGACTCTAAATCTACCTAACTATCTATAATACTGCGTTTGTGAGATAACGTATCTTAGAAACCCTAATCGAATGGCATCCCTCATCAAATAGCTTTGATATAAAATTGTCTGTTCATAGCGAGGTAGAATGTGTGGCTGCCGTGAGATATCTAACAGTACACGGCGAAAATTGAGCGTCCGAATCGAGTCATTGAACCGAAAATCGACCGTTAGACGCACCGATTCTAGCAGGACGGGCCCTTCTACCTACACCTACTCACTAATGTCCGCAATATTTTTAGGGATCCATAGATGCACAACAATTTTTTTCTAACAATTTACTTATATATTTTACACCAAGATTCATTTTAAATTTGTAACGCATTACATTGCCCTTAATCCTAAGGCTTTACAGTTTACAATATTAAGTAATGATTTAAAGTTAAGTCAGGTTTATAAATACCCGATTACGAAACGAAAAATGATGTCACAAGCGGGGTTCGAACCCGCACCTATTGGGAATCCGGCCCAATCATTTTTCGTTTCGTAATCGGGTATTTATAAATAATTAAGCATATTAAATGCTAAAAATTTCAGTAATTTGAATAACAAGGTTGTGTCATCGTTTAATACAATTCTAACAGTAAAGTTTGAAGTATTAAGTCTATACTATAGGGCTGGATTCCCAATAGGTGCGGGTTCGAACCACGCTTGTGACATCATTTTTCGTTTCGTAATCGGGTATTTATAAATAATTAAGCATATTAAATGCTAAAAATTTCAGTAATTTAAATCAGGTTAATGGAGATCATATGGAGTAGGAGCCAATTATATCATCTTTCTTATTTTATCTAAGAAAATAATTACGTTAAAATATTTTGGTATTCTACCTCGTGGAGAAGGTATAAGAATACAATTCACTACACCTTAAAATTGAACGGATAAGAGTCAATAGATGTCGTAAAAGACGACTAACAAATATGCAAAAGAAGGAAAATTTGAATTATAGCTATATCACATCTGACCAGAATGATATAGTAGGTCAATTCCCCTTCTATAGTAGAGGAGGCTGGAGCTTAATACTGAGATATATATGATTTAAATGTCTTTCACTTACTTATGACAGTATGAAACTTGGAAGCTTTTGAATAATCTCGACAAAGTTATCTTCAATTTAAATAGTTTATTGACAGCATTCATGCTTATTATTCCGTGTGGTGACGGTGTAAGAATACAATTCACAACCCCCTATCTTACCCGTGGGTGATCGTAAGAGATTATTAAGGGATATAAAACGCATATATCATCTACGAGTTTTCCTTTTCTAGCATAGAGAAGGAAAATTCGTAACAAAACTATGCCAACACGTCTGACCAGCGCGGTATAAAAAATGTAAAAATAGCATATGACACCATTCGTATTTGCCCTTAAGCATCATTAAGAAGAAAAATGAACCGCAGCACTTCTATGGACACCAATCCGCCAACTAAACATGGCGATAATCCCGTTGGTTAGTTCTACCCCCAAAACTGGACGTCGACGGGCTGATGAAAATTTGTTATTAAATTAAAATAAGGACAACAATATATGTATATTTATTTTATTCGCCACTAAACTGATCGCTAAAATTTCACATTTAACTTCACTGGAGCTTACAATTGTCACGTTTTAGCTTTTTGGAACAAGCCTACAAGTTTTTACATTGTTTATTAAAAGATTAAGATTGAGATTTATTACCTATTTACAAAGTACATTACATACATACATACATACATATCATCACGCCATATCCCTTGCAGGGTAGGCAGAGAGAACAGAGTGCCAGAGAACTCTATCTTTGCATACTTCACTCGCTTCCTCATCATCCATAATTCTCTTCATACACGCTCGCCGGTTTCGGCGACTCTTGACTCCACCTTCCTTCAGTACATGACCGATCTGGTCTAGGTAGGTTAGTCTCGGTCTCCCCCGGTACCTACATCCTTCCACTTTCGCATTATATATCTTCTTAACTAGACGTTCGTTCAGCATTCTTTCCACATGTCCGAACCATCGGAGCATTCAAGTACATTACAAATAATTATTTTTATGAGTACGGTATGAGTTATATGAGTTAGGTATCGGTCTATGCACATAATGCAAAAAAATAAGCTCGGATTGCAATTATTATGTATGTAAATTATTTCCTTTGCGTACGTTCAGATAAAAATCATTAAACTATAAATAAAATTCGACAAAAATGTACATTATTTATAATCAATAAGTAAAATATTTCATCCTATATTAGAATGTCTTAAGTTGTGCATGCGTATTTATGTTAGAAAGCCGAAGGATTTCTTTTTGTTCATAGCTTTTACCATTCGCGTAGTTTTAACAGTTACCGCAGACCGTTCGCTGTTGCCGTTACAACAAATATGCTTATTCATTGAACACTCGAAGACCCAAAACTGAGAAAAGAGGCGAAATATAATTTACACACCTGCATCGATACCGTTATTTATAGTTTCCTATATCTATTATGTTTATCATATATCTATACATCTATAATAAATAAATAAACTTTCGGAGTATATAAAAGTCTCAATGTCTAACACAATTCAATACTTCGATAATGCAATATTATTAATTGTGGAATAATATAGTAATTTATTTATTCCTTGTGGTGACGGAAGTATACTATTCACCACCCCATATCTTACCCATGGGTGATCGTAAGAGACGACTAAGGGATATAAAACGCATATAGCATCTACGCAAGAGAAAGAAAACTTGAAACAAATAACTATATAACAACACGTCTGACCAGCGCGGTATAGTAGGTTAATTCCCCTCCCATTACGGAGGAGGCCCGAGCCCAACAGTGGGGCATTTATAGGCTGTGATGATGATAGTAATTAAATATATATATAGATCGCTGCTATATTCTATTGATGGTTTCGCACGATTGAACAAAACAAAACACGTATTTTTTTCATTCTTAGCCATTTTTTATAGTATCAGTAAATGAAGTCTAAATATTGACAATTTCTAATCCATCAGACACATGATAGCATACAGCTGTGTGGTAGCGGTTAAGAATACCACTAAACCTTACTTTGCTCGTGGATGTTGTAAAAGACGACTAAGAGCCTTATAACGACCTGGGTCAAATCCACCTGACGCCCTTTGGTCAACAATTACATTCCCAAGAAGGGTTGACGTCTGGCAGGCGGTCGGTCATAAAATTATTGTCAATAACTTTTACAATAATTATGTACTATGTAAGAAGAGTTATATTGTATCTACCCCAAGTAATTGGGATAAGAGTAGGAGAATGATGATGAGATACCTACATGAAAGTCATAATATTGGTTATTCTGTGTAATAACGAAGTCAGAATACAATGTTCACTAACCCCTTTTTGTCACCTTTGATGCTATAAAAATCAATTAAAAGATATTAGCAAAATATCATCAGTTCAAGTAACTTTAAATAATAAAAATCCTATGCCGACACGTGTAGCAAGCGTGGCATTGAAGACAAACCCTCAACTGTATGAAACCCACGCCTATAAATAGGTTTAAAAATAAGGCCATTGTGTTAATTTAGATATGTACCTATAAAAATATATTTTTTTTATATAGATAACGCTTGTTTGAAAGTTTAATAAAGTCCTCTGAAGATACTTTACTTGACAGCGAAATTTGGTTTTATTCGTATGTAATGATATTCGTATATAATATTATATACGAATATATATTTGTATAAACCTATAAACCTGATCCTTTATTAATAACTCGATCATTCCAAATCCGTGTAAATATTTTCTTAATCCTACCAAGTTGCCTCGTCTGCGTTATTGGCAATGCGCGAACCGCGACTAGCCATAAGTCAGGGTTTACTTCAGAAATCTATTATTACAACTTTTATATTAATTTCTAAGAATATAATGAGAATATCTCTTAATTTATTAGAAAATAATCATTTTAGAAGTTAATTAATGAAAATGTCGTTGGTTATAAATAAAAACACCCAGGTTTTACAGATTATCATCTACTGGGCGCTGAAATAGGAGCTGATCGATTAAAAATATAGTGTGTTAAAATCACTTTTACTTTGGATGTCGAACGAGACGATTATGGGGCAAGATCCTCGGCTTAGTGCGCGTACATTAATAGTTATTTAATACCAATCGGACTTTGGTTGAGAGATTAGTACTCTTCTAGTGATTTGTGCTAACAAATGGTCTATGTTGTATTTCAGTGTGATATGAAAATATAGTCTTTTTCAGTTCTTTTTATCAATTCCATCAGGCAAAGAGTACAAAGCCAAATAGCCTTGTACAATTTTCATCTGATATATTTAATACTTCGTATTGAGTAGTATATTAATACCAATAATGTGACTATTAGTTATTTATTAATCTGTGCTATTAGTCACTGTGTGTCAGTTAATCAAGTCATTAGCATTAATCGGGCGCTGAAAACCAAATTAAAGATTTCTCTAGAAATGTTAGCAGAACATGAAAATACATGTAAACCACTATTATATCATATTCACTATATTTCAGCACTTTACCTGTATTATATTACACAAATTACCATCAAAATTATTAAATATAATATTATAAAACACTAAAGAAACGAATATAACTAAAGAGCACGACATCACAATCGCATGTTCCCGCCAAAACTTCTAGTCTTTAACAATGAATAACATTCATTGTAGAACTAACGTTCTATCATTGTCTTTTAAGTAAAAAATAAAGTAAGTACGATTTTTGGATTGCAGCAGCTACCCTTTATTAGGTACGCAAAATGCAATATATATAGTAAAGATTTTCTAATGCTTTTAATTTTTTATTCATTTAGGCGAAATAAGTATATAAACATGGAGACGATATACGAACATTCAGGTAAAACATATTTTTAATCATCAAATACTACAGATGAATAGTATAGGCAAGTCACATTTATTGTTTTTAAAACCCACGAATACATAACCTACGAAAATGTACCACTTTAATCCAGGCCGTTTTTGTTATTAAAGGGAAAGTGTGTTGGCAAGCTTTTATGCACAGCCGCACTGACTGAAACTAGGTCAGCTGGCTGTAAGGACTTCAGCTGACACGGGCACGATGACCTAGGTCAGGTCGCTACTGAATTATAGCTCTCGGTCCACGTAATCGATATAGCTGAGTTTACACCCAGTTGCATTTATTTATACATCTTTACTGTCTAGATTTTAATTAAGTTCATATATTTATTTATTGAGGTTTCTATATTGTATTATATATATTTTTGTTCATTTTTAAATTTCCTTACGAATTTTTCATCTGTAAACATTTATGTACAAAAAAAAAAAATAATTTAGTCCCACGGAGGCAAATCTTTTTTCTTTTGTTTATTGCTTATGGTGGCAAAGGAGCATGCAGCACACCTGATGGTAAATGTTACTGCCACCCATGGACCTTTGCAATACGAAGGGTATAGCTAGGCCGCTGCCTACCAATACAAAACCCAACCCACCCAGTTGGACATCCGGTTCTCTTGCTCACCGAACGAAGCATGGCTGTTACTCAGACGTCGATCTTCTGCGAGAGTGTGGTACTACGCCAGACGGACCGGTCCGCGGCTGTAGACAGAAAACTGTCAACAGCGTGGTCCTACCACTAAAAAATCTAGGATATATTAGGTACTATTATAAATTAGATTCTACTATTGAGGATTGCCAGACGAAATAATATTAATAATATTTCAAATGTAACATGCTTATGGCTAGATCAATGATGATATAAACTAAATAAGATTTATTAATGTTTAACGTATCTAATTTTTCGTATAATGAGGGAATAAAGGTATAATACAATAACCCTTCATTCTCGTAATAGATGACTAAGGGGTGCATTCGGATAACTACTAAAGAAGCATAACTTCATATAAAACAGTATACTAACCAGTTTGACCGCGTGTTGAGTTTTAAAGAGGCCCGTGCCCCATTCATCATCATTCTCCTACTCTTATCCTAATTATTTGGGTCGATACAATATCTACTCTTTTTTCATACATATTGTAGAAGTTATCGGCAATAGTTTTATGACCGGCCGCCTGCCAGACGACAACTCTCTTTGGGAATGTAATTGTTGACCAAACGGCATCAGATGGAGTTGATCTAGGTCGTTATAAGGCTCTTAGTCGTTTTTTACGACATCCACGAGCAAAGTAAGGTTTGGTAGTATTCGAACCCGCTATGACACAGCTATAAGGAGCTATAAGGAGGCCCGTGCTCCATTATGAGATATACAATGAACTGAAAAAATATAAATATTCGGGTTGAGAGCCCTCAGCGCTCACCCACAGTCCGGATAAAGTTGTCATAGCCATCTACGGCTGACGACTAAGTTACATACCAAAAAAAAAAGAATTAAATATCTAACCAAAAATAAGATGTAATCAAAATTCTCTAAAAAAGTTAATGAAATAGGGTAGCACTATTTAGGTACATGATTATTTATTTTTTTATTGCTCTTGGCGGCAAATGAGCAAGCAGTACACCTGGTGGTAAGTGTTACTGCCGCCCATGGAGCTTTGCAATACAGTTAGGCCGCTGCCTACCAATAAAAATCCCAAACCCACCCAGAAAATTAGGCTTCCAGCTCTCTCGCTCACCGAACGAAGCACAGCAGCATATTGCCACTGCTTAGGCGTCGGTTTTCTGCGAGAGTGTGGTACTACCCCGGATGAAACGGCCGCGGCTGTAGATAGAAAACTTTCAACAGAGTGGTCCAATTACTATTGATTTTTTAAATACCAAACATCGCACTAAGAAATAAATCTTGTATCGCGAGGTATTTCAAAAATATACAACTAATAGACACAAATTAAACCCAAACTTAAAATAACAATTCATTGATTGCACAAAGAATTGTCCTGGGTGGGGAAACTTCGATAATCTGAGGTCTTCACCATCAGCGTATTGAATTTTTATTTGAAGTGTGTTTCGGTAATCCTTTAAAAGTTTAATGAAATAGTTCACGAGAATCTAGATGCATTCAATTGCCTCATATAACATATTACAGACTCATATATTAGCATGTTATGTAATATCCTTATATTAAAGTTACAAAACTTCATGAATACATCATTTTATAATGCAGACGACGTTGCATTATACTGTTGAATTCAAATATTGGGGTGTGATGTTATTATACTCGTAGTTATAGAAATAATATTTTTAATTAACAAGTATGTTGGGAGTTTTTTTATAGTCTATGATAATAGGCGAGTAAGCAGACCATCTAATGGTAAATGCTATGATCAGGTTGCTGCCTACGATAAAGTTTGGTGGGAATAGAATGAGAACAGGAAGAAAGTAACGAGAAATCGAGCCTTCGGTTTCCTCGCGCATCGAACTGGACATGTCGTCCTATTTATGCCTGCCGTCCTATACATGCCGTCTCCTATTAATGCCTATGTTCTACAACAGTTTACGGTGGTGTAAGTGGCAGCACGATTGGGCCGGACTCCCAATATGTGTGGGTTCGAATCCCACATGTGACATCACTTCGTAATCGGGTTTTTATAAATAATTAGGCATATTAAAATGCTAAATTTCAGTAATTTGAATAACAAGGTTGTGTCATCGTTTAATACAATTCTAACTACAAAGTTTGAAGTATTAAGCCCATACAATGTGTATACATTGTCGGGTAGATGGCACACGTCTCCTCAAATGGAAATATCATAATTCAAAAATCTAATGACAGTCTCCATAAGTTCAAACGTTCTATCATAGTAATTGCTAAAAGTAAATATTAACCTTATATCCAAACATCAGCTCATCGAGCTTCTTTGATGGAAATAGTCCTCTTTACTAAAGAGAAAAAAGTAATATGAGTAATCGTATGTTTGGCAGACAGATATATTGAATTTATTGGTTTTTCGGGAGAACAGTGTTAGCTATTTTCAAGCCCTTTGCCAAATTTTACGACTCCTTCAGAGAAATAATAAATATAGATAGTTTATGCTTAATACTTCAAAATACGGGACCTTCGAAATCAGATTTTGTCAAATTCTACGTTTTGCTGAAATCATAGCAGTTGTAAGATTTACTTACTTAATATGTAATAGAGGCAATTAGTGTGACAGATTTGACATAAATGTGCATCGACATCGTACCGGGCCATGTAAGTATATATTTTTGCTTAACGAATATAGGGCTAAAAATTGTGTCTACATGTCTACCACATTGAATAAGATGATGATACAACAATTCATAGCTTTAATTTTTTTTTACGTTTTCTAATTTAATTTTATAAAGATTTCAAAACAATTAAAAGCCCTTCCCGACACATTCTAAGTTCGTTCGTTCAAACATTGAATAAGCTACAATGGCGGGAATATATGCGTTGATATTGGTGAGTAATTTAAATGATTGATATTTATTTTAAAAGAGTAAGGGTCTCTTACCATAAGGGACCAGATGTTCTTCATTTGGATATTTGTTTTGACAATTGATTTCGGGTATGATAATAAAAGTCTCTGCACAAGTAATCAGTTTGTTACTAATCAAACCTGGTTCAATCATTGATGTATTATACATCAATGGGTTCAATATATACTGTATTCCATGCGTGAATATTTTGTTCCTCTTATTTCGTTATTATTTTCTTAATTATAAAAAAAAATATTTTATTTAAATGTATGTAATATTAATGATATGTAAAGGATATAAATCACCATTTAAATCTTGAATTATAATTTTAATTTGAGTTGTAAATTAAAGAGTTTATTAATAAAATCTATATTGAATAATATTTTACTAAATGTATCTATTATATAACTATTGCAATATAGGGTGTGACTGTCTATGTTATAATAATTGGCATAGTAACCATGACTGTAACCTGATCTCGTTAATGTTCTACGAAAGAACCTAGCATCTACGAATGTAGAGCAGCGGGCATGACTCTTGCAGGCATTTAGCTACGATAAGAACAATATTTTCGCTACTTTTAGCAAATATTCTCGTCTTTAAAAAAAACGTATTATTTACATCTTATCTCGATAGTTGAATGAATGATGAAATTATGATGAATCTTAAAGATTATAAAATTAATAAATGTAAGTTTTAGATATAAGATTGAAGAGATATTTTCTAAAATAATAAGAGAATGTTTTTTTTTTGTAATTATAGTGACACATATAAAAATTAAAAAGTACAAGTTGAAGGGTGGACAATCTCTGCAACGAAATCTTAAAAAGTAAAAAAGCATCGGTTTATTTTTAATATAAAATTTTAAAACTTCAAATGTTATATATATATATCGTATTTACATTTACTATTTTCGAAAACAAAACAGTAACAGCTTTACTCCTATGTATTTCGTAAATCAGGCAAAATGCTACTATGCAAAACATAATACTAAATACATATTATTTTACATAGATTTTGATTTGATTCGTCAGCTTAAACGTAAAGGACATAGAGAATATACAATATTACATAGACAATATGAGCACATGGGATCTTTTTCATAGTTATTTAAATTTATATAAATTTTGGACTCGCTCCAAAAAAGGTTTGCCATTAAATGAAGTAATGCTTTAAATGTTCAAGGTATAATAATATTAAATATATATTATATTAGTCGTTTTTTTCTATAACAACATGATAAATATAAATAAAAGTGCCACATAAAATGATGGATGATTTTTAGTAAAATAATATTATACCTATTGATTGAAACTAAACAGTGACGATTATATCTTGCGCAATGTGTCGCAGATCTGTCTGCAAAGGGAGGGAGTGTCAGTGATAAGGATATCTAGTGTTCATATTTTACGTAGTCACCTAAATATTTTTTTATGGTGCTATAACATTGATCTAACAAATAAATTTATATTCATTATTGATATGGCCGTTTTTGTACTAAGAGGAAGAAGCGTTTCTGTTCCTGTTCTCCTCCACCGTGCACTGCTTCATGCTCAGGAATCAGTGTCCGTATTTTCCACGATTTACTTTTGAAACTTTCTAACCCTGTGCCGGTGAGTAGCGGTAGGGAGGGGCGCGCGCGGGTGCCAGAGAGAGGGTACCGACCTCATTGCCCATTGCCACTCCTCCCGCCGAGGCGGCAGGCCATTTTTATTAAAAATACTTCCGAGTAACATTGCGCGCGGGCTTTTTTCACGTCCTGAAATCCCTCGCATTAAATGTTAACAAATTACGAAAAAATATAAGTGGTAATTTTTTTTTAATAATAAGGAACATTAATATTTCGGACACAGAAATAAAAACAAAAATATATTAAGTGTTTGTTGAAGTGAATTTAAAACTTAAAAAAAATATAAGTGCGCCCCGCGATCTATTTTCCGTGCGGACTCGGGTGAATTCGGTTGCGAAAAGTGGCGACGTTCGGTTATCATCGGCGGCAGTCGCCGCTAAGAGGGCGTCCATGCAACCCCGCCTGTGCGCAACAGAGACAAAACACACTGCTGACATGGCGACAACACGAATGGATTGATGTTTTTCACGTGGAAATATCATCCCTCAAATGTATCTATGATAAGGTAGGTTGATATAGATTGTTTCACTGAAGAAATCAATTAGTTATTCTTTCATCAAAATTATAAAAATTAAGACGTTTATACAACAAAAACAAGACCATTGATTCAGTTTTAATGATCCTATATTTTATCATGAAACCTTTGAATACTTTTTTTACAAAAAGAAAATGTAAGGGATTCTTTAAACAAGCTTTGAGAGACCGTCTCCATGAAACGTTTTCTAAAAATAGGCACCAAACAGGAAAACCATAATAAAAATTATTTGATTGTATTTTGCATTTGACTTACCGGCTCAATATTTTAAATTAATTCTATAATGAGCATTAATTATGTTTTATTATGTTCTTAAAATAATTTTATATAATATTAGATATAATAATTTATCAAAATAGCAAAATCTATACAAAAATACTCGGCGTCTAGACGAAAATACTGTAGAAAGATACAGATACAGATGAAAAGCGTAGCATCCAGTAGGGGGTGATATTAGCGGTGTGAGAGGAAATCAATAAATTTCAATAAATCAATATTTTACCGTGCACCCTGCGCTGAATATATCCACTGCCGCCATTTCGATGATGACGGCGTATTTTTTGTGAGAGATATTCGAGTCGCGGAGCGAGTCGGTGTTCGTCGCGCGGGGTTGCGGGCTGCGACCGTCAGTCGTCGGGTGAGCGGGGTGCGGCGTAAACGCGGACTCGGACTATGGCGGAAGGGCTGATCCTCATTCCCATAAAAGGGTCGAGTTGATTGTGGTGCAGATAGGTGTGGTACGTTCCCTTAAATTAGTGCAGTGATATAATTATTCTCAAACGGTGTTTATCTCGTCGTATCGGTTGATTTAATGTGGATATCTGAGGTAATAATGCCATTGTGATGACGTAATGTAACGCGCTCGACTGGGTGCGTAGTAATAATTCGAGCGCCCGTTTATATTGCGATAACGTTTGTGGTCAGCACCTGTGGATGTTGAGCAAAATGTTCGTGTTATTTGATTTAACATTATTTCCAGATGATTCCAATTGGATTCTGATTGGAATGTTCATCGATTATTTCGTTATTTCAATTAATTAAGAATGATGGATGTTATATTGTGCAAAAAATATTGTGTACGTAGATAGATGACTAGATTTTAATGGTGTTATATATATATTATGTCTCGTCTTCGCTACAGAAGTATAATACGGTTAGGATTTAGAATTTCGTGCTGCAGTGCGCAAGGCAAAGCGGTGCACAAAGTCTGATTCCTCCACGATGTGCTGCCGGACTTAAGCGCTCTCGATTTTTTTAACCTTGATTAAAATTGTGTGGTTCTATTGGATTCATTCACATTCTATTAGAAACACATGGAATAATATGATCACGATGATGTAGGTTATTTTAAGTGTGAAATTTTCTGGTTATTCTTGGGCATCGTGAACGTAATTATTTGTAACAAGTAGGTAGTAATAGGTACCTAGTTTTGTGCGTGCTTTTAGGAGTAATAGATAATTCTCTCTATATATTCACAAATTATAATTAACTACTGTATGTCACTTAATAAGGACATATCCCTGCCTGCCTTACTACCACTTTATATGTCCAAATAATATCATTGCAATAAAAAACAATCTCGAAATATCACATTATACATAGATATTAATCTCCTGACTAGCGTGATATAATAAATCAATTTCTCTCCCATTAGGGACGCAGTCCTTGCTCCTAATAGCGGCTATATAGCTCAAGAATTAATATAATTATCAATTATTATCATTAAAAAAATATCATAATTTTATTATAATTAAAACAGTATCCTTAAGCCTTTTAAAACGAAGCATCTGATTTCAATGACAAACTCGTTAAAATACACCTGTAGATCTGTAAAATTAAGTGTATTTCGTTATTCCTCAAATTGTTATCCAAAAAAGATTATCCGCCGGGAAAGTGCGAAAGTTTGTGAGACCCTCTGGCTCGCTGCTGTCGTTCCGTGCAACCAGATTGATGTTTGCGATCGAACCAAAAATACCAATAAATAGTAATCATTATTAAAACTGTGATTGACAACTTTTCATGTGATTTTAAATGGCGATGTGCACATTGGCAACATATTAATGAGTTGCAAAATCACTATACTTGATGTTAACTTCAAGTATATGGATATTACCTATATAAGACATCAGAACTTAATTGCTGGCATAGCTTACTAGAATACTAATTATGCCACTATAGAAGTTACCCTAATGCTTATTTTGAACCCAAATGCGCAGGAATATAAGAACCATTATATTAGTTACCCATTTAATATGACACATGTGAAGTATATGGTTGGATATACATATATCATTTATAAGCTTACTGTGTTACTGCCCATCATCGAACACAACAGATAGCTAAATCCGTAATTATAAATTGCATGAATTTACCTGTCTCCTAGTTTGAAGGAAGTTTTACCCCAATACTTTCATGCTTTCTACCTTAATGCTCAGTTTTTGCCTCGTATATAACCTGAATTAGGAAAAGAATTACAAGCATGAATCATACAATTATGATCTCGGTCATTTGCTTTTTTAATAAGGGATACCCTACACTAAGCAAAAAAAAAACTATGTTGCGTGGTACTAGAAAAATATATAATTAACAAATTATTCTCAAAGACAATAATTTTTGGATGGCGCAATTATTTATTTGTCGTGGGTTTAATACTCAGGACAGTCGCCACGGGAGATCGCTTTTTAGACATGTTGCCAAACAGTTTACTGACTATAATCAAATTCTACTTTAAAAAAGGCAAGCATACTAATAAAACTCAGAATTCGCCTGCTTTTATTAGTAATAGGTACCTAAATATTCATATTAATCCTCTCGTCGATATATTACTCCTGCCCTAATATTCACGCCGCATTAAGGCTGTACTTGACTGCATAATAAATGTAGATGACGGTATACGTCGTTAGACATTACTTAGTTTCTTCTTTCACCAATATATATGCCATTATTGGTCACTGGTCTTATCCGTAATGACAGGAAAACTGGCGTAGTATAACATTGCTAGGCAGACAGGTTGGCATATAAAATGAAAACTTGAAACTATCCAATTTTTGTTGTAGTGTTGTTATCTGTTTACATATTTTAGATCTTTTCATGACACCGGGAAAGGATGCGCTCGCTCTGAATTCTTACTCCATTACTACACAAAAAAGGCAAATAACTAAATATTGAAACACCAATATGGTACAATTGATTTGGCTGTATTCAAGAATTAATCTATTATACTATTCGTGTTTTAAAAGCTTTATTCTTTTTTAAAAAAGTAATTCATTTAGATGGGGTTTAAATATTGACATAAAATAGATATTATCCCTACTAATATATAAATGTGAATGTAAGTTTGTTTATTACGCTTTCACGCTAAAACTATTCAACCGATCATCATGAAACATTGTACACATATTCTTGGAGGTATTAAAAGTAACATAGGATACTTTTTATTAAAAAAAAAACATTTTTTTTTATATGAGAAATAAAAAAATTGTTTGTCAAAAAATCTCAAAATCTAGCTTCTTCAACGCCATCTAGCAGTCCAGTAATGAAGTTCCAACCCTGAGTATTGTAATACCGTTGCACTGTATTACCGACGGTCAAAAATAAAAATAGGGGATCAAAACTTTAGGAAAGTAACCTTTTACGCGGGCGAAGCCGCGGGCAGAAGCTAGTTTTCTATAAAACACCAAACCCGGTTACCGTAAAAAGGTCACACTATCAGCCAATAATTTGATCCTCTATATAGTTATGGTAAATGCCATTATTATTTATATGTCAAAAATGAAATTACACTTTTTACATATAAAATCAACGGCCAACATACGCTATTCATCAAGAAGTCATTATATAAATAATAACCAGCGTCATTCATATTAATTATTATCAAATAAACATATTTCTTTAACGGCATAAGTCTAGGTACTATTGGCTAGATTGCAGTCGGCAGCCAATAAAAGACATCCAGCAAAAAGTTGAATAGTATAAATATATCCTATGTAATATGTGAAAAGGAAAATGCAAATTACCAATTATACATTTCTCTAATTATATTTTAAATAATTGATGTCTGCGCATCAAAAAACTGATCAGGCAATTGAATAGAGTGAGAATTCCTTACTATCTAAGAGAAACCATAACATTGTCTTAATTGTAAATTAGTGTAATATCAATGTATCGTAAAATCACCATGTAGTGACGGACGTGTAATATGTATATTTCAGCATACTTACTTTTTCGCGGGAGTAGTAAAAACCATCTAAGAAAGCACCAGGGAAGAAGACAGAGGCGCTTTCCTATGAAACTCGTAAAATTAGATGGGAATGCCTAAATAGAGGACGTCAATAAACCGATGGATTGATACTATAATTTATTAACTAATGCATTAGTAAAACAATGATTGTTATTTGTTTACAGGTCACCGGCGTCCGTCACACAAACTGCACTAAACACTATGAAACATACAAATTGAAAATGGCTTTTAAAAAGTAAACATTATCTACGTATTGTTGATGATTTGTTGTTTTGTTCATGGAACAAGAGAATACTTATATATACATGATTAAATAGCTGTTGGTGAAATTATATTTTAAGCCTAAACTGGTATAATCATATCTTCTGAAGAAGAATATAAAAGCAGCCAAAATGGCGACGCAAAGATTTTGTTTGAGGTGGAACAACCACCAATCTAACATGTTGTCTGTGTTTGACCAACTATTGCACGCAGAAACTTTCACTGATGTTACATTAGCCGTTGATGGCCAGTTGCTAAAAGCACATAAAATGGTTTTATCAGCGTGCAGTCCTTACTTCCAAGCTCTGTTCGTTAATCACGAAGAGAAACATCCTATCGTTATTTTGAAGGATGTTCCTTATGCGGATATGAAAAGTTTATTAGATTTTATGTACAGAGGTGAAGTAAGTGTAGATCAAGAACGTTTGACAGCATTTTTGAAAGTAGCCGAGAGTCTAAGGATTAAAGGACTTACTGAGGTGAATGAGGAGAAGTGTGATATTCCAGCACTGACAAATTCGCTAATACAACAGGGCAACGCGCATACTCCACCTCCGCAGCTACACAGAATACATCCGTATATGCATCAAAAGCGGCCAGCATCTGGAATGCCTAGCGGAGGAGCACCACCAAACTTGTTAATGCCTTTATTAGGAAATGCACTTATGCAACCAAAAAGGAAACGAGGTCGACCGAGAAAACTCAGTGGTAGTTCAAGTGATGCACTTAATACCGCAGCCAGTCCCCCAGGAGAATTTATTCCTGAGGCTGCTTCTCATACTTCCTCAAACAGGCCTGGCGACCAACTTATTAGAGGTTCTCCCGAAATGTTAGAGGTTAAAATGTCTATGGACGGCTTTAACGCCGAGGATGGAGCGACTTCGGGCGGCGAAGAAGGGGGTGAAGCACTACTCATTGATGAAGGTGATGACGCCCAATCAGCCGAAGCTCCTATGACGGGCAAAGACTCCGAGTCAGCAGGTATGTTTCGCTCAGTTTTAATATCTATTACTTTTCAGCCTAAATGTTTACAATTATTATACTTTAATGTTTTTATCAAAAGAATGATCGTGACAGTTACCAATACAACCTTATTTTACAAATTGTACAAAATTATATCAAAAACATGCAAGAAAGTTGATAAAAGAAGATGAATTTAATGTTTATATTTGCTTACTTTTGTAAATACCTAATTTAATCTTCCTTTCCAAAAATCTAACATTGTTTACAATAGAACAATTTAAATATAAAAGAGAAAAGCTAATGGGATATAAGCTTTGATGTTAGGATACATTACGTGAAAAGTGAAGTGTATTATGAATGCCTAACTTATATAATATTTTAAAGTTTATTGAAAAAGGGGTAAGTGATATACTATGAAATTTTTTGATATACGAGTAACAGACGCTTATTTCTTCTATAAATCAACAATTTAACTACTGCTTGCTTTTCTGCTTTTGGGGAGAGCTATTAGAGGAATGGCCAGGGGCAAATTCGGTGTGGTACTTAATGATTTGATAATTTCTTTCTATTTTAAACTTCTTCAAACATAAATATTTTTATATTACAAATATAAAGAAAAGGGTACACAAACAAGGCTTATTCCCAATAGCTTTCCTTGGTAATGAAGCAATTGGAAATATTATAGTGGGCAGCCACTCTAATTCGACAATTTTTTTTATTACGTTGCTCTATATTAATTAATGATATAAAAATATAACGGCTCATTAAAATATTTCCAAAAAAAAAACACGTTAAAAATATTGAAAATTAATTACATTTATTTCATTAGTTTTTATCGATTGAGACCTGAAATAAATATTTCAGATCCCGAAAAACAACCAAAAGAGGAAATACAACAAAACTATTCAACAAACGGGCCCATACTATCAATAGAGAATGGATCCATAAAACAAGAACCAGCCGCTGATATTCACGATGGTTACAACGAACCAATTGAATATAAATTCAATCCGGATAGGAGTCGCGAAAATTCTAATTCGCAAGAAGGGCCTATTAAAGATGCTGAAGATAAAAACAGACTAGGTCGTAACTTAAAACCAAAGAATAGTAAAAAATTGCTACCCCAAATGTCAAAAATTAGAGCTCGAAACTTATTCAATCAACTTTCCGGATTATCTAATTTGAACCCCGCTTTGAATACTTTCGATAAATTTCCCCCAGACCCTGTTCTAATGCCAGCGCTTGCCACGCAGTTATTCGCTGCTGAATTAGAACAAAATAACCTCAACTTGGCTAATAACGAAGTCTCTGATTTAGCACAGACCAATTGGGAGCATCGCATATTTCCATCGCCTATAAGGAAGGCCAATATGGGAAGCGTGGGTAATTATCACGAGGAGACAAATGAATCAGTAAGAGATTACTGTATTAAAGAGGGTGAAAACGTATTCAGATGTAAAATATGCGCGAGAGTATACACTCATATAAGTAATTTTTGTAGGCACTACGTTACATCTCATAAGAAAGATGTAAAGGTATTCCCGTGCCCTATTTGCTTCAAAGAATTTACACGCAAAGATAACATGATCGCTCATTTAAAAATTATACATAAAAATCAACCAAACTCCAACGAACAGATGGCGAAGCAGGAGTCTTAATGTAATCAAAAGTTTTAGTACTCGGCATCACTCAATAAGTACTGTTTGTAACAGCTGCACTGTTATAAGATCTGATTAGCCAGAGTAGACTTATTCACGTTATAAGTTATTTAAAAAAAAAAATAATTGAATTTTCTATAGTTTATAAAGCGTAGTTTTGCGTATTGAGTAAGATTTCGAGTTCTAAGTTTTGTGCGTATATCAATAAGTTTGTTGATATTAAACGACAACTTGTCGTTGTGTTGTTAATATATTTATATATATTTATTTAATATTGTTCCATTTTGTTTCTCAGAGTGCTGATTTCAAAGAGATTTATATAAAATTTTCTATGATTTACTTGTTATTTTGCACTTACTTGTTACTTAATTTTATTAATTAAAACATTTTCAGGGTACAAAAATAAATTACTCAATGGTGATCATAAAATTCAAAAGTAGTGTGTAATTTTACTTATTGTGCTGAATATTTAATGCAATTCTCATTGAACTGAATTAGTTAGTTTTTTTTTTAAGTTTAGTTTAATATGTTTATGAGTGTATGACAATGGCATTGTCTTTTTGTAAATCGAGTGTGCCACTAGTTGTTATGCCGCGCAGGCAAAATTGACTAGTGTTTAAATATAATTATAGAACGAGAGGCTAAAACGCGCTCTTTATAAAAAGACATAAAAGCTAAATTAATGCCATTGTATAAGTAGTAGAGGAAAATGCATTTTCATTAACTTGCCTTAATAGTGATTTTAGTTGTAGATGACGATTAAACTTCTTCGAAGTAAAAACTCAACACAGGCTATGATTTTTATTTTCTAGAATTTGTTAAGATTAATTTATAATAGTTTATCGATGTTGAAATATTTGGTTGTAAATGTTATTATACTATCAAATACATATAAAGAGATGAAATTATACAATAGAATACTTATGTACCCACAGAAATAAAAAATATTAGATACAATAGCATTATATTGTAGTAAGCTTACACATCTAATTACATTATGAGTAAACGTTCAGTTCCTGAGTGATGACAGAGACCCAAAATCCGTTTAGTATATTTTAATAAAAGTTTTCAATTCCTAACATTAAAATATGTAATACAAATATTTACTTTATTAAAACTACATATATATTATTTACTTAAATGAAAAATATCTATTTGTCAAAGACAATACATGAAATAATTGTAGCTTTATTGCATTAATATAAGATTGTGATATTGCGTTCTGTATAAAAAAAAATATTCGTTTAAAAATGTTATGACAAGCAGCGCAATTAATACAAGAGTACTAATACTCCCAATACATTATGCGCGTCGTAGTATCACAATCGATTCACAAACACATCTACCTTTACCTTTGTTTTGTTATCATAAAAAAATCTTCAAAAGAACAGTTATAAAAATATAACTTAATATATATTTTGAAAGTTTGAATTGTATATATTTGCGATTGATACAACAGGGCGTTGTTGATAAAGTGATCTTAGCAAAAGGTGCTTTGAATGAAGTTATATGTAACTGGAATCATGAGATGATTTGTAAATTCTATTTTAGTAGAAACATAAAAAAAAAATATTGCCTTATATTTAAAAGTAAGGAAAAACGGTACTTATAAATTATTTACTTAGTTAAATTTAGAGGCAAAAAGTAGTCTTCCATGTTAACTATAGCAACACGATTCTCTTAATTCAATATAATTATGGTGAAAATGTAATGGTTTTAAAAATACTTAAATAGTTTTATGAAAGAGGTTAAGTTATAACATATATTATATTCTTCATTAAGTCTATTATCGAACCTAAAAACCCAAAATTTTTCCATATGATAAACGTAGGTCCAGGGAACGCTTGCCTATTAGTGTGCCTTTACTTGTATATTAATAAGTTAAAATATTTATCGACTACTAGACGACTAAGTACTTTTCAAAAAAAAAAAATAATAATATGTATTATATTTATTTTCATTATTCAAATTTTACAATATATACTTTAAGAAGCTTCCTTAGGAGTTTAGTAAAAAAAAAAACCTTTTAGGCCCAAGTAGTTAAATTAAATGATGTAATTAAATTAAGAATATAATAATATCATCTCATGTTTTCCATTTTGTTTGGAAATTTAATTAACAACTCGTGAGTGTTATTTACAAGAAAAAAAAAATTGAATATAAAATTCGTCTCATATTCGAGGCGTTTTGAGTCTTGATAAATCAATATATTAAGACTGTTAAAAAATTCATAAAAACGAATTTATTGTACCTACCTTTCATAAATCTTTATACGAAAATTTACCTTGAGCGTTGATAGGTACTTAAAAAAAAGGAGATTTAGACTTAAATTATGGTGAGGCTACTATTGAACGTGTAAAGGTATCACCTAGATTACTATAGTCAATTTAGCCAGTGCCTAAGCTTAACCCGTAATATATTTATTTGTACCTAAACACTACTTAAGTATTTCAATTGTTAATTATTGTATACTACGAAAGTTTGTTTCTGCATATATTATTAATGACTTCATGATACGCATGAAAATGTTTTTTTTTTAATTAAAACTTAATATAACATGTCAATAATGAATAATTTTATTATTTGTTAAAGTAAATATCATAATTGGTGCTAAATTATACTTAAGAGTAAAGTCACATGTGATGTGACGTAAAAAACGGATTGTCCCTAAAATATATATACATATAAATTTATATATTGTTTGTTGATATTGTTGTTTTAAAAAAAAATCATCTGCGTATGTAGATATCGTAGTCGTTACATATATATCAATTAAAAAAAAATATATTATGGGACTAAAATTTTTGCAAAGTATATATATATATTTTTTTTTATTAAAATGTTAATTATTTCAAATTTATAAATAAGGTTGTTCAAATTTTTAATTCACATACATAGGACCTATGCAATAGTAATAAATTAATATTTAAAATAATATAATTTCATGACATAGATTTATTCGTTAACAGGATAGTAAGATACATATAATTAAATACAATCAACATTTACTTCATTAAATATGATATATTATAAGAATGTAAGAAGTCTATCTCATTTGAGATATTGAACGAATGTCTTACGAGCATACTTGTTTTATCCGTGACCATCTATGACAAATGTATAAAATATATATAAAGAATATATAAACATCTTGAATTTATATAGAAATTCTATCAATATCTCAAATATGATGTATCCGATTTAGTTCGTGGATTTTCTCTATCAGATGTCTTAATAACAGAATGCGAATCTTTATATACTGTTAAAAGTCAATATGACAATTATATTTAATAGGTTTTAGCCAAATGTTAAGCAAATCCTTTTTTTTTTGTTATTTGCACTTAGGCAATAGACAATGCAAAAAATAAATTAATATTTAGATGAATTTAGGATTGAAAGTTACACGACTTAGCAAAAAATTATTGATGAAACAAAATACAATGGTATACAATAAGGTGTTAATTACTATTTTTAGAAAATTTAATGAAAGTAATAAAAGTTACAGCAAAAATTACATATATTTTTCAATACTTATTATTATTATCTTATTTTAAAATATTTTGTTTCTATTGTTACTTTTATGTTTTAAACCTCTAGGTTTATTTATTGTGAATATATTGTTATCGATCTATTGTCTTCTCTATTATCTTTTTTTTTTATATGTTAATTGTCGTTATAATGTTCATAAAACCTGATAGTGTTATGGTACATGTTATTCGTATGGCGTTGGACTCGGTCGATGTCCGATGCAAAAAAAAAAAAATATCTTGCCAATTTTTAAACGAAACTTACGGTGACATTGCAAAGGTATTCTTTCAAAAATGTCACCTGTGATTCAAATAGCAACGACGACGATTTATTAACGAGTTCAACAACAGTTTTTTATTATTATTATTATTTATATTTAAAATAATAGCAAAGTAACAACACGGGTTATTAGTAAAGAGTAGTTTAAAAGTTAAGTTATTTATAATAATATTATTATAGACACGTAAATAGTGTTTTAACAATGGAGTGAACATTGGAAGCAATTGTATAGAATGTTACATTAGTCACGAGGAGAGGACTGATCCAGGTATGTTTGTCCTATGACACTACTCTCACGTTTCGTAGATGGTGTGGTTAGCTAGATTATGTTAAATGTTTTCCTTTTTGCTCAAATTGATGCTCTGCAATGAACAAAGTATTGATTTGCTGGTCCAGTACAAATTATTGCTTTTTTTTTTTTTTTTTTATTTATTACCATCATTGATGCAATCTTGTCCAGATAATTAACGAGGCTAATTAAATGTTCCTGACATTTTATCCAAATATGATTTTATATCTCATGAATCTGTATGTTTACATACGATATATTGGCAACTAGTTTTTTTTTTAATAATAATTTTATGTCTGTAGTGGATTCAATGCACATCCTCTGTACATTTAATGTTATTTTCAACTATAAACCCACCTTATGTGATCTTAAGAACTTAAGTTAACGGAAGTGTTATTTTTATACCTAATATTATGTACCTTCTACTGAACTTGCCGAAATAGTTCCAAATGCAAAAACTTGAGTCCTATTATATCGTAGTAAAATCTATTCTTTTTTGTTATCATTTTTTAATTTATTAATTTATGTTTATTTTTAAATAGCAGTAAGCAGTTTAAATTCGCTACAAGTTTCATGGTTTAAGCTAAAAATTATTAAAAAAAATCTTTGGACCCTTCAATCTATTGATTTTTTTTTGCGTAATGAATATTAATTTATAGGACTGATGATTATAATTTTGGTAAATATAATCCAAAATTGATATTTTGTCACTTTTTATTTTTTAGTTTTTAAATGCTTTTTGGGTATCGCTTCGTGAAGAAGTTTATCATGCATCATTCTCGAGAAAATTCTTATTATAATGGTGCTATCCGTAATGTTTGACTATGAATTATTAAATTTAATATGGCAGCTATTTTGTATTAGGTTGGTAAACCTGTTCATGGAGTGATCCCAATTATCGTGGTTTTCATTTTAATCATGGTGTAATTAAATTCGTCATTCAATTTGAACAAATAAAGTTAATATATTTTCTTTGTTTCTTTTTATTTTGTTTTTATATCCTTTCTTATATAATCACATAAAAAATCTTATAAGGCTTTTTATGTTTTCTTTTATGAATATTTTGCAATAGTTTTCCATACTTCAAACACTTATTTTATTTTAAGTATTTTCAAATCAGGACAATTCCAATTAGTTCCATAGACATATTTATGAATATATCAACAAAATCTATATATTTTTCAAAAAAAAAAATCTGGTATTGTCCTGCTTGTATTCTAAAACACAAAATATTTATTTGACATATGTGGTTGTATAAAAGAAACCAAAAAAAAATAATGATTTTGTGACTTCTTACAGGACGTGGTAGCCCTGATTCGGAAATTAAATATTCTCGACAATCACCCTCAAATGATGGATCAGGCAAAATTCGTGTGAACCCAGCAATCCAGGCCTCTACATCTGAGTATCAAAATGATTCATTAAATAATAATAACCATCAGAGCGGCGGCAATCAAATGCAAAGGCCTTCTGTAAGGAGACGAATTCGAAGGAGAGCCAATTCTGCCTCCAATGACCCTGCAGAACAATTGACTGAAATGTCAGTCCGAGGTCTCAATCTATTCAGATACGCATCTGTCAATGAGGGAGTATACCAATGTACAGAGTGCGCTAAAGAGAATATTCAGAAAACCTTCAAAAATAAGTATTCATTCCAGAGGCACGCTTTCCTGTACCACGAAGGTCACCAAAGGAAAGTATTCCCGTGCCCAGTATGTTGCAAAGAATTCTCTAGACCTGACAAAATGAAAAACCACATGAAAACGACGCACGATTGTTATGTACCTAAAGATTGCGTTTATCCACCGAACGCTTTCTTTATGCTGCCAGGTATGGAAGGTCAGCTGCCACCAGGCATCAAGTTAGAGCCGATGGGTTCTGGTTCGCCCCATGGTTCTACGCCGTCGCACTCCTCACCAGATCCAGCGCAGGTCTAATCTATATAAGTTCTAAAATGTTATTAATTCCACATTAAAACTGTTATAATTATTTTCCTTTGGCTAGTTCGTAGGTTGTCCATTATGGAATTACGATATAGTATTCATTTCTATTTTTGGATTAAAATTTTCATGTACATGTTTGCGTTAAACGTGTTACATTATTTCCAAGAATACTGTTATGCATTTAAATAACATTTGTTACATAAAATAAAGCTCATTATATTTATCATGTTTAATAAAAGTATGGTTGTGCAAATTATAGACAATAATATACAATAATATTGAGGCCAGTTACTGTGTGTTGAATATAACTTGCTTGTTTTTTAAATTATAGCACTTTTTAAGTGCTATGAAAGTCTGAGATGTGCCTTCCATTTATACTGTTTATAAAAGTTTATTAAACCGATACGTTGTCGCCCTAAAAGTGCCTACTTATAGTTCGATATAACGAGAGACACCAACCAAAGACTGTATTTCAAATAATATTTTAGTCGTCTTTCGCAAATTAAAATATTACCGCTTAATCTCTCGTTAAATAACTCGCAGACTTTGTGGATACATGGCGTCGTGCATTTGCGGGTAAGTAAGCTCTTCGCATATCCACTTCCGTTTCTTTATTGCGACAATATTATTTAATTAATACAATATCAAACTAGTTATATAAAAGTTTATCAAATCATATCTTATCTATATAATAAAGACTTGAAATAAATAGTTTATTGAAATATTTGAATTTTAGTGAGCTTACTGTTATTGCTACGATTGTGCCTTTTTAAATAATATATATTAAAAAGAGGTACACAGTGGGAAAAAAATATTAATACGTTAACATAATAGTGCCATAGCACAGTTATTCATGTTGTTTAATAATAAAATAAAGTTTCCAATGCTTATTACTTCACTTTTAGATTTATATTTAGTGCATAGCTAAGATGTTCTAGGCGAACCTAGGACCTATAACAAAATCAACAGTTCTTCCATTGATAAGGGAAATAATATTTTAATAGGTAAATATTAAATGTAACGCCTATTTTCATTTATATTGTTAAGTTGAAAGTTCGGATTAATTAAATCATAATGTACGTTATAAGTTCACGTTTGGAAAGTACCTTTATAGAATCGGTTAATGTTTTATTAAATTTAAAAATAAAAATACAAAAGAGATGTATGGATAATAGTTTTATTATATTAATGTCTACTTAAAACATTAATCGGTTGTATTTGATTTATTGTAATTTAAAATTTAGCGCACAACTTTGATATAAATTCGTCGTGTACGTTAATTTTTAATTAAGATTATTCTTGTTAGTTCACGTATTTTGTAAATAGTTTATTTTGTGTATTACATAAATTTATAATTTTGGATATACACATAGTCGCCGTCAAGGTATTAACAATTTGCAGTGTGATTTTTTTTTTATTTAAGTAGGTATGTCAGCGCCAGTCAATCGCACAAACTAACTCGACGTAATCCCGCGTTGATTATTTTGACAAGTATAACATATATTTTTTTTTTGTATTTTCTTCTCATATTCACCACTCGTATTCATATTATTTGATTTGTTATAAAGTCCACATTGTTTCATTATCTGCGGATTACCATCTCTTGTGTTTTATTTAATTTTTTTGTCCCTATGATTTGGAGTGGTGAAGTGTTATCTTATTAATTTTTATCTTTTTTTTAGTATTTTATTTTGTGATATTAGTGTCAACTAAGTTGGCAATCATGTTCATTGTTGAGTTATTATAATTCTTACTTTCTCACCTCTAAACACAGGCTGCCAGGCAGCGTAATTGTAATATTAGATTCATTGTGGAAATAAAAATAATTTTACATAGAGTATTACGGGCACATTATCTGTTTCTTCGGCGATGTATTATTATTTTACAGTTAGAATGATTTGCACGTAAAATTAGTACCTAACAATTAGTCAGTAATTTGTTTAAAATGTTAATAATTACTGTATTAATTTCACCCAACTCCATTTCTAAATAGATTTCCTTCTTCGGTGACAGGTTATTTTTTTTTTACCTACAGATCATAAATATATTCATACCTACAGTATAAGTATATTGCGCCGCACGGCACTGATATGCTAGTTGTAAACTACGCTAAGTATATAAAAATCGACTAGAAGTTTAAAAAAGTTTATTATTAACTAATAATGCAAGAAAAGTTTTTTTTTTACTATATTAGGTTTGTATCAAGTGCAATGATTATATTATGAAAGTGTTGATTTTTTCTATATTCTATTGATACTTACTCGATGCCAGCAGTTAAATATATTTTTATTTTAAATTAAACGATTACAGACTGTCAGATTCAGAAATTATTGAGAAAACTAATGACATCGAGTATAAGTTTTAATATCGTTCACATACAGAATACAGTATATTTTCTAAATGTATTGACATAAAGTATTATTCTATATATTAAATAAATATATTTATATTGTGGCATTCTAAATTCACTACTAGAGACTAGTTTCTAGATTTTTCTATAACATTCTGGATAAAATATATGATAAAACGTTAACATTTTTGGTTACAATACTTATATAAATCAATTTTTAATCGGTATTTCATAATGTTTATGCTTTTAAGGTGGGCCATACTATAATACGTTTTTTTTTTATTTCGTCTATTCCTACAATATCATAATGATATATTTTAATTAATTAAGAACGTTAGATATTCGATAGTCTATGTTAACGATAATGATTAACAAAATTACTACCACAGTTTAACTGATATTTTATTAGTAAATATTAGTAGAATAAATCGTTGCAAACATCAAAGCTTTAACAATAAATTGATGAAAAAACGAGACAAAAGTTTATTTTTTATTGTAACAAAAGTATATCTAGTAGTTATTATTATAGAAGATCTTACCAACACGTATTGAATAAATATTGTGAAAAGTTTTACCTACACTACAAATAAAAATATTAATTAAATTAATTATATCTTTAATTGTATCCGATCCCTTTTATATATAAATAGTTTTAAATCTATTATTATATTTTTACGAAGTATTGGCAGATAAGTAAGAACTTTGCTACTATGATTCATTTTGTTGAAATAGTTTTTCTTTTTTGCAATCTTATAATCAACATATTTGTATAAGAAAGAAAATGAAAACATTGGGAATTGATCAGGCGGCATCAGAAGTTCTCCCAGGTCGATATAAAGCTTGGTCATCTTTTACCACAAGTAGGGGCGTCATAAAATTGCGGGTATCATGAAAAATTAATGATATGTGTAGATAATATTACCCCAAGAGAAGAAATAGTCACAAAGAAAACTCTATACCAAACTGACTGATGACTTTCAGATATAGTAAGTAAATTTCTTCCTAAAATGGAGGAGGCTCGAACTCAAAGACAGAATGTAGGTATTATGGTTGAGGAGTGAGAGGTTAAATAGCAGTCTAGTTTATTGCCATCTACCGTTCAGTTTCAAAAATATTATTAGTGATCAATCACAATAAAAATTGTACTACTCAGGATCGTTAGTCGCACCTTATTTTTTTTTATTGAGGACAGGGTTATTGTGTGGTCATACCCCTTCCGATCCATCTGGGGCGATGGAGAGGCCGGCGCGCGATCCTACAAACTGCCGTACACATGCCTCTCGTACGTCATATTGGTGGGCCAACGGTTTCTTACCGTCGGTGGCCTGTCAGTTGTACTTACTTTAATAATATAACTGATACTAATCAATAAAACCCGTTTAAATTAAAAAAAAAAAATTAAGCATATTAAATGCTAAATTTCAGTTATTTAAATAACAAGGTTGTGTCATCGTTTAATAAAATTCTAACTGTAAAGTTTGAAGTATTAAGCCTATAACAATGTGTAAACATTGTCGGGTAGATGCATACCGTCACCTTAAGACGTAAATATGATACGAAGTGAAATTTGCATGTCCTGCAATAAGTCACGGTGTTGTAGTGGCAGCACGATTGGGCCGGAATCCCAATAGGCGCGGGTTCGAATCTCGCTTGTGACATCATTTTTCACTTCGTAATCGGGTTTTATAAATAATTAAGCATATTAAATGCTAAATTTCAGTAATTTAAATGATACTAATCTAACTAAATCTATTTAAACTAATTTCCTATGATTACAGCCGATATTTCAGAATTTCATTTCACATATGATGATGAAGGGGACCATGGTGATATGAATATTATAACTCTAGAGGTAATGTCTGACTCATCTAATACCGATCCAATAATTGATAACTACGACAATCATCACGAGACATCGACTCAAACTCACGATCACATAGAAACATTTAATAAAGACATAACAACTGGAGTTCATTTTTTAACGGAGAAATTGCAAGAATTAGATACAAAAGTTGAAAATGGAAAGGAAGAAGGTACGTCTAAAGGTAGAACGGATTTGCTGGAATATATGATGAGAAATGACGGTAGCGTCATCTGTAAAATGTGCGGGGAGATATTACAGAGCCGTACGCATTGGTACAGGCATAAATACAAATTACATGTTGCACAACCGCTTAATCCTGCGCCACTGTTCCAGTGTGAACAATGTCTTGTATATTTCAAAAGTAGGAAAGGTGAGTTTGATTTTTATTCACAGGTTACTTCATCTAATCTCAACTCATATACGTCCCACTGCTGTGCTCGAGCCGCCTCCAAAATAGAAGAAAAACTAGCTTACTCTACTAAGCAGGTCAGATGGGTTTTATTTCGAGTTTTCTTTCTCTTCATCATCTCAGCTCATATATGTCCCACCGTTGGGCTCGAGCCTCCTCCATAATGGGAATCTCGACAAAATTGGGATCGGGACTCGGGAAAATCGACGTACTATACCACGCTCGTCAGGCGTGTTGGTATAGGGTTTTGTTTCGAGTTTTCCATCTCTCGCATAGATGTTATATTCCTCGGGTGATCGAACCGGGGAATAGTCCGGTCACCCGACGTGAGGCCACCGCGTGAGGACGACGGCGAAAGCTGTCGGGGCGTCGACTCGAGAGGAACCCGCGAGGGTAAACCGCCGGGCGGGCCACCGAAGACAAATATCGGGTACCGGACGCACGGCGGAGAAAGGTGTTTGCAGGGTGGTTCTATGGGGTTGCGCGCCGCATCTTCCGTCGCCCCTGACCGATTTGACGGGGCGCGACCTCGTCCATAGCCCACCGCAAAAAAAAAAAAATAGATATTATATTCGGTTTATATCTCTTAGTCGTCTCTTACGATCACCACTCATCATTCTTAGTCCGTCACCACACGGAAGTTCCTTCCTTGCATATGTGTTATTTACGTACCTATTATATCCCTTAATATACAATTTTTAATTTTTCTATAGTGATGATGGGTTAAGAATACAATATGTTACTACCACTTTCCTATAGAAACCGTAAAAAATAACTGAAGACCAGGAAAATGAATAACAGTATTATGCCATTTTTCCAAGTTCATGTTGGCTGGTACTCCGAGACCAAAGGCAGACTTAATTCTCTCTCTCTCTCTCTCTCTCTCTGAGGCACGAATTTCAATTCACAACGACGAAAACGTTATTCTTTTACACGAGTTTCAATCTAAATATACGAATAAGTGTTTTGGAAATTCATTATGCGAGTTTCCTCATAATGTTTCTGTTCGTCTTTAAAGCAGAGAATTAATAATTTACGCTTTAAATTCCATAAATTCCTAGGTACCTATTTATTTTACCTACGCCTGATGCCGCACTAGCCGAGGCCGCGGGTGACTGGATCGGGGAATTAGTCCGTCACCCGCCGAGAGGCCGACCGCGTGACGAAAGACCTACGTGCTCCCCGAAGGGGGGAACGGCGGTCGAGGAGAGGGTACTCCTCAGGGCGTATTCCGTTGGGCCGACCTCTGACGTCAAGTCACCCTGCTGCTGTGGTCGGCCCAACCACGAAGGCGACGTGACACTGGTGGGTTACGGGTGTGCATGCTTACGCCCCTCTGTCGCCCCGGACGGAGTGGTACAAGGACTGCGCCGACCGTAACCCACCCCCCAAAAAAAAGGTACCTATTTATTTAGGCGCCATGAGGATCAAACGTGTTACGTATATTTAGCAGTATTGGTTTCGGCTATCGCTGTCCTCTCACGATAAATTGAATATTTACTGTATATGTATATATGGCAGCCTGCCTTGTTGATCAAATGGCATAATGACATGGCCATAGCTAATTACTACTTATTTTTTATATTATATTTATTATATTTTGGGGGGCATAGTCCGGACCGTGTTCGTCGCGTCCCCTCACAGTCTAGTTAGACTGTTAATCCGGCTCCAACGCGTACCGCAGTGCAGGTTCGGGCGTCACCCGGAGGCGACGCGTACCGACCCGCCCCTGTCGGTACGAACATCAGTAGATGCGGCGATGGGGGCCGCCACCCATCACGCCTTGCCCAGTCAGGCGAGTCGAGGAGAGCAGAGTGCCGGGTGGGCACGTGGAATGTAAGAGGTTGTGTGTAAGGTAAGTTGCACGAGCTGATAACCGTAATGGCGGACAAACAGCTAGACGTGCTCTGTGTAACAGAGACCAAGCGAAGGGGCAGCGACGCCTGCGATCTTCCTGGTGGCGGGATGGCTCTGTGGTCTGCTGTACCACAGAGCGATCTAGCCAGCATCGGGGTAGGAGTGCTGTTGTCCTCTCGCTTGGCCTCAGTGTGAAGGATTACGGAATGTATGATCCCAAACTTCTTTGGGTCCGTATAAAACTAGGTGTCACCAAGGTATTCATGGTTGTAGCATATGCTCCCATAGGATCCTCGGTGGCATCAGACCTAGAGAAGTTTTGGGATAATGTTAGGGAAGTTCTGGATATGGCAGACACCAGTGAACGCGTGATTGTATGTGGATGTGATTTGAACGGATGGGTGGGGACCAAGCGTCCCGACTATGAGGAGGTACTTGGTCCATTTGGTGATAAGAAAGTGAACGACGGAGGTAGGCTCATAGCGGATGTATGCATGGAGAGAAACCTTATTGTGTCAAACACATTTTTCCAACATAAGGACATCCATATGTATACATGGAGAAGGAATGAACAGAAAAGTATAATAGATTTAATTTTGGTAGACAGTCGCCTCCGAAGCAAAATATTGGACGCAAGAGCCTACAGATGGCAAGCCAGCCGCAATCGGACATTGAAGAATGCTGGAGAATATTGAAAGAGAGTATGGTAGATACAGCGAAAGAAGTATTTGGAAGTTCAAAGAAGCATAGAAAAACAAATGGTGATGCATGGTGGGATGCGGAAGTGGCAGCTTCCGTAGAGCAAAAGAAGAAAGCGTGGCTGGACTATGTCTCTTCTTGGAATCTGAATGTACAGAATATGACTGAACAGAAGAAAGAAATATATCGGCAATGTAAGAATGACACCAAGGCCTTAGTGAAAGAGAAACGTGATAGAGCAAACATGAGTGCAGAAGATAGGCTGACTAAAAACTTCGAGGGTAACACCAAACTCTTTTGGAGGGAGGTGAAGAAGTCTCGGTGTGGTTGGTCAGCCTTCAGAATGAATAAAATAAGGTCTAAAGGTGGAAACATTCTTACACAAACACAAGACGTGTTAAGCCGATGGAGTGAATATTTTGGCGATATGTATGCGGATACTCGAGTTGGCGCCGGTGTCGCATGTGGTTTAGTAGATCAACATTCAGCACCGGCGTCCTCCGATGGCATCAGTATAGATGAAATTGAATGGGCGATAAGAAGTTTGAAAAATGGTAAGGCAGCGGGCATTGATATGGTGTCTGCCGAGATGATCAAGTTTGGTGGCTCCTGTGTCTGGGAGGTGTTCCTGTTGCACCTCAATTTATGTTGGAGCTCGGGAATAGTTCCCAGGGACTGGAATAGCGCAGTCATCGTGCCCTTGTTTAAAAACAAGGGTTCACGTTATAACTGCGCAAATTACAGAGTTATAAGCTTGACCAGTTTGGCAGCAAAAGTGTACGGTAAAATTATTGAAAGGAGAATGAGGATGGTGTCCGATGGTTTACTGTGTGAGACACAAGGAGGTTTCAGGAGTGGAAGGGGATGCATGGATCAAGTTTTCTCTCTGCGCAACGTTGTGGAGAAGCATCTGGCTCTAGGTCAGAGGGTTTTCTGCAGTTTTGTGGATCTGGAGAGAGCATTTGACACGGTTGTATGAAAGGAACTTTGGGACATTTTACCGGAGTATGGTATTAACGGTAAACTGCTACAGGCTGTGCAGTCCAGTTACATAGGCTGTAGAGCCTGTGTGCGGCTGGATGACGGAATGTCGCCTTGGTTTGACGTCAATATCGGCGTTAAGCAGGGGTGCGTTCTGTCAGCCAGGCTGTTTATCATATATCTGGATAAATGTCTCCAAAGGTTGAACGATATGAATGTGGGAGTCCAGATGGACGACTCAGTGGTCACTGCTCTGCTCTATGCAGATGATGCAGTCCTGCTGGCACAGTCAGCAACTGACCTGCAGATCCTAGTCTGACACAATGACAGAAAATTGTAAGAAAAGGGGTCTACGCGTGAATGTGAGCAAAACCAAAATAATGGTATTTGAAAGAGATGAAGCTAGAACAGATGTAAGAGTAAAAATAGGTAATGATGTACTAGAGCAAGTGGATGAATTTGTATATCTTGGATGTGGTTTTAGCCGAGATGGAAGGTACACCACTGATATAGAGCGAAGAGTGAATGCGGGAAATAGAGTGAACGGAGCATTGGGACAACTTCTCGGTAGCCACCACCTCAGCCAGAAGGCACGTGTAGCATACATAATGCAGTGCTTGTCCGAACATTACTATATGGAAGCGAGAGTTGGGTATGCAGAAAAGAGCATGAAAGCAAAATTAATGCGGTCGAAATGCGATCTCTACGGAAAATCTGTGGAGTTAGGCTGACCGACCGCATTCGCTACGACGACGTAAGAGAGCGAGTAGGTATGAAAGAGAGTATTGGTGTAAAGAGGCGAAAGGAAATGCTCCGATGGTTCGGACATGTGGAAAGAATGCCGAACGAACGTATGGAAGAAACGTCTAAGAAGATATACAATGCGAAAGTGAAAGGACGTAGGTACCGGGGGAGACCGAGACTAACCTAGACCAGATTGGTCACGTACTGAAAGAAGGCGGAGTCAAGAGTCTCCAAAACCGGCGAGCGTGTATTAAAAGAATTCTGAATGTTGAAGAAGCGAGTGAAGTATGCAAGTATAGAGTTCTCTGGCACTCTGTTCTCTCTGCCTACCCAGCAAGGGATATGGCGTGATGATATGTATGTATGTATTTTTTATATTATTTGACACAGGTACCGTTCTCTCCGATCGACTAATTCGAAAGCTTTGATCTTTTAAAATTCTTTAAACCGCTATAAATTAGAATATAAGTTACAATAAATCATATTAACCAATTTAAATGATTTTATAACTTTGTATTTGCTAATCTGTATGAACGGTATCTCCTTACTTTGTTGTATCGGACATAAGCTTTGTTGGCGATTATTCAAGGATTAGCAAACGATTATACACGATTGATTGAAATCTCTCCTAATTTAAGGAGAATCGTTGAAATTCTTGACTTGCTCAGGTCATCTGATACTAATGTGATTATAGAAAGTGGTCTTATTTTGTAGATTTATATTAAGTGTAAAGAGTGCGAAGAACTTATTTGATCTGTCAAACAAGAGAGGGGTAAAATAGAGAGAGGTTTCTATAATATGCAACAACGGGAGTGCTGTTTAATAACAGCATGTTCACGTTATCATTCAGCCTTTCGTCGTCTACAGGCCCCCAAAATAACACACTAATGGCGCGATCTTTCATTGGATGGGTTATTGCCCTTTTTCACTTTTTTTCTTTTTAGCGGTAGGCTATGATGTGATTACAACCCGCTCGATCCATCTAGGGCAACAGAAAGAAAGGCGCGCGTTCCCATAACCCGCCCATCACGTAACTCTCAGCGCCGCGCAAACGGGCCTCCAGTACCTGGTCTTTGCCGTCGGTGCCCCGTCCGGCGGATTATCCTATGGGGTATGCTCTCCAGTCGATGCCCAGGCAGCTTACGCCGTCTGAGCGTCGACCGTTTCGAGTTGAAGCCTCGAGCGCTTTCGCCGTCGAGGCGTCGCCCTCACGTGGTGGCCTTTTCAACGTGACGGATTAATCCCTGATTCATTCACCCGTTGCCTTGGTTAGGGCGGCATCAGACGCAGATAATCGCGGCTATAAGCACCAAACTCAAAGATACTGTGACACAAAACCCGCTCAGGGTTGCAGTGAAAGAGTTATAAGTTTTCTATTAAAGCGCTGTTGTTCTTCTGGAGATCCTTTAGCTAATTTTAATGATTCCTATGGATAGGTAGGGAGTGGCAACGTCAGTATCTTAACCCATTGCCACATGGGAAAATGTCGTGCAACGTGCCTAAAATCCTTGTTTGTCTTTAATGATTAAAGGCGTACTTACATGATTGTTATGTTTCAGGATATATTGGACACTTAGCAAGTAGACATAGTGAACTCTTATCAGACTCCAGTCCGGTATTAACGAACGCTCAATTAGAAAACAATTCAAAGGACCTGGTTCATGATACGCAAGAGCTCAAAGAGGATCCCGAATTAGTGATTCCGAAAACAAGTGTGCCAAATTATCAAACAACTATTATTAAGAATGTATCAAAACCAACGGAGGCGAAGAAACCGTGCAAAGCCAAAGGTAATATTTTTTTTTATTTCTAATGGTGGCAGACGAACAAGCAGCACACATGATGGTAAGTGTTACTGCCGCCCATGGACCTTTGTCAGGTGTATAGCTAGGGCGCTGCTGACCAATATAAACCCCAAACCCACCCAGTTGGGCTTCCGGCTCTCACGCTCACTGAACGAAGTGCAAATGCTATTGCTCAGACGTCAATCTTCTGCGAGAGCATGACTACCCCGGACGGACCGGCCCGCGGCTGTAGACAGAAAACTGTCAACAGCGTGGTTCTACCACTACTAAATATATATTAAAGTTGTTTCTAACATTCTTCTCAGATATTCTATTGTTGGACACAAAACTATTTCTACTATATACTCGCAATGTAAGAAAAATTGCTCTAATATACATAAAACGCTGGTGAGGCGTGTAAGTTTAATATTATAATGAGAACTTTTCTTCTCTTACAGTAATGATATTTCCTCTTATCTTTTAACCCCTCACGCGCCAACCTTCGCGGTGCTCTCGAGTGCCCCGCGTTTTGTTTTATTGAAAAAAGTTCAGTGAATTTTATAGTTTTACGTAAACTGTTATTGTTGCTATATTGTTATATTAGCCGGGCGGGCCACCGAAGACAAATGCCGGCAACCGGCCCGCTCGCACGGCGAAGAGAGGTGTTTGCAGGGTGGGTCTATGGGGTTGCGCGCCGCCTCTTCCGTTGCCCCGGACCAATTTGGCGGGGCGCGACCACGTCCATAGCCCACCGCAAAAAAATAAAATGTTGCTATATTACAAGGAAATGTGAAATACAGTGCTAAAAATAATTGCTAATTGTAGAACGTTTAATTGCGCAAAACTTTCTTCTCCTTTGCGCGTTGAGCAAATTTTTTTTGGGTCAAACGGTGTCCGAAAATCGCGTGAGGGGTAAATTAACTTACACGACAGACGCAGAATTAAATGGGTAGCATAGATTGTATTTTTATTATGCCGATACATAAATGTTTTCTAGACACATTGTTAAACAATTTCTATGTTGGTATTCGAAGTACCTACGAACTAATTGAAATATAATATATTTATATTTTATCCATATAGTGCCGGAGTTAGTATGTAATGTATTACCTTTCCTAATCACGGATATCGTAAAAGAAGACAATAATGAAAGCTTGAAATTAAGCACCATGCCGAAACTTCTGTTCAAAATAGTATCATCATCATCACAGCACATATATGTCCCACTGTTGGGCTCGGGTCTCCTCCGTAATGGGTGGGAAATTAACCTACTATACCACGCTGGTCAGACATGTTGGTATAGGGTTTTGTTTCGAGTTTTCCTTCTCTTGCATAGATGTGATTATATATGATATGCGATTTATATCCCTTAGTCGTCTCTTACGATCACCCACGGGTAAGATAGGGGGTCGGTGAATTGAAAATTCAAAATAGTATCATTCGTTCATTATTATACTACTCTTATCCCAATTACTTAGGGTTGACGCGATACGTACTCCTCTTCCATCTTAAATATTACAAAAGTTATTGACAGTAGTTTTATAGTTTTATACTACCGGCCTATAACTTACCGGCCGCCTTCCTGACGTCAACCCTCCTTGGGAAGGTAATTATTGACCTTATTCCCACTTGGTTACTAAGTATGATGGCGAATATTTTCTGTAGATATCTTCGTCTCCTTGGTATTGTTAAATTTATGTGCGATAATAATAGGGTTGCCATCCGTCCAGCTTTCTCCAAATTGGTTTTAGTTTAGAGGGTATACGGGGAGCGTCCGCGCGGGGTTTCATTTGTAGTCCGGGCTTAAAAATTTTGTCACGTGTCGCGCGAGACACCTGCACTGTGCCCGCAAACCGCGACCAATCGACGAACTGAAAAAATCTGTTGACATGTCCGGGTTCTGGGCTCTAAAATCCGGGATTTTGATGCGTCTCTTCCTGGTTGCCAAATTTTCTAGATAGTAATCCTAGATAATAACCACTTATAATTTATTAACATCTCGAACCATTTATAATTTAAAAAAAATATTTTGACATGTATTTATATTTGTTATAGAACAACTACCGGAACCAGACTGGCAAGAACGTCGTTCTCGAGAAGAAAAATTAGTAGCCGATATCATAGATCGAGTGAGACGCGAATGTGAAGCTCAACAAGGTTCCGGAGTAGGTGGTGGACCAGCGCGACGTGGATATACTCGTAGAACTACTGTGATGAATACATAGCGAAGAAAGAGCTCACGTAAGAGCAAAAATGTATAAGTTCCTTTTAGGATAAATATATTATGTGTAAATAACGGGACTATCTGGGAAATTAAGTAAACAGTGATGGACATTCCAAACATATATTTTATTAAAATTGTTTTAGTTATTTACATGACAATATGTGCAAAATTTACTTACACTTATACACTTTTTTTAATGGTGTTAATATGTAATTGTGAATCATTCGAGGATTGGTTCAAAAATTATTAAGTAGGTATTATTAGCTTTAGAGTTGAAAATTTTAAGACAAAACACCTTTTTAAGATTTATAAACCTCGAAAGGCCATGTAAATGATAATAATAAAATACCTTCCAAATTACTATTAAACTTCGAAACTAAACTACCTTTTATTTAAAATTATGGCTTTTAACAATTTCTTACTCTTTAACGTCGAAGACGTTGATGTTTTTCTGCTTGTTCTTTTACAAATTTTAACTATTTTTATCTAAGATAAAATAAGAGTAGGTATGATTTAGTTATTACTTTCAGTTACATCCTTTCTTCTTCTTTTTATGTATTGGCAATCTGCTACTTATACGAGCCATTGTTGCCATGTCGAGTTATAATTTTCTACACGTCTTTAGTCTCTTCAGGCTAGTTATTCATTGCCCGTCAGTAAGTCATATCGTCGCCATCAAAAATACTATGGCATCATTGTCAATGGTATCTTCTTGGAATTTTGTTGAAAACCCAAAACGTTATTAAGCATTTTATATCATATTTACTACATCCCAACATTTCCTTCGCATCACATTACATAAAATGCCATCAATATTATCTAATATAACATGTTAAAACACTAAGATATCGAATATAATACAAGACCATCACATGACGTTTTCAGATTCCCGCCAAAAATCTTTAGTTCCTTTTATGACTATGCGACTAATTTGCGCGATTCGGCCAATTTCTGTTATGAAGTTCTAAGTTTAATGGTTGATCATATGCTATTCTCTTGCAACAGTAAAAAAATGTAAAATTGCTACTTTGTCTCCGTATACTCGAAACGATATTCTTCTAAAGAACCAAAATTAATTTTATTAATTCCTACAAAAACATTTTTTTTAAATATCTATAGAAATTAATGAAATTGTAAGAGCAAATTTCAAAATTAGCATTAGTTGGAACTTTCAGAAATTATTACATTAAATACCTAAATATTTAGTAATTTCCTTCCTTCATACCAAAAGCAGAAAACCAATACAAGAAATTAAAGGAAAATAAACTATTGCCCTACAATACTTACTCTAAAAAAAATAAGTCCAAAATACTGGTTTTTTGGTTATGTACGAGTATTCGGGTATTTATAAATATGTACGAGTAGCACATAATCATAAGATTCGGCCTAATGAAAGGGTCTGTCGAAAATATGCTCAGTTTTTATGTCAAATTTTTATGCCAATTTGTAAATAATGTGCCAATATATAATATGTATGTAATTGAAGAAATCAATGTGCCAATAATGTTTACTTGTAAATGTAATAAAATTAAGAAATAAGTGTATATATATAAGATTTTTTTTTAAACATTGAACCTCAACACACGCGCTACTTTTATATTTGGTACTTGACTAACTTTTTAAACGCATTGATAAAATATTCAGGCAAAAGATGCGACGTTCATGGACGTCTGCGTCAACAAGGTACCTGAACCAATTGTCATTAATTATTTTGCATATCACCACGACATTTTTTAATATGAAGTTTAGGTACTACTTTTTAATTTTCTTTTGTGGATCTATTTTAGTGTAATATATATTTAATATACAAATCTGCAATGAAGAGTAATACAGCTATACGAAATCTTACTGTCCAAGGAATCTCGGATTTGTATCCTAGGACTACCAAAACGTATAGTTGTACATTTGCGCTAGGAAATTCTGAACTCGGTGTGTCGGGTTGAATACCAGAGAACCCTATTACGTTGTATGTGCGCTACAAGATTTGAATGTATTATCCACGAAGTATAGATACAAAGAGTCCGAACATAATGTTGAACAAATGGTTACAATTTAGGGGAGAGAATTTTTGCCGGTAGAGCGCGTCACTTTTCAATAAGTAGGTACTTGTTTTGCCTCCCTTTCTTTGCCTTCCACGGGAAGTTTTGTTGCTATTGACAGCTCTGAAATTTTATATTTACATTAATTAAATACGTGTAATAATAATAATTGCATCGGTACGTCCTAAACTGTAACGCAGCCAGTGGTAGAAAAGAGAACTAAGATCTGGATTTATTATTGTGTCCATTAATACTATAGAAAAGCCTATACCGTTCAGACTCCTTGTATCTATACTTCGTGGTATTATATATCTCAGCCTAACGCTTTGGCAACAATAAATAAAGTGCGGTTGCTTAAGTTATCGATTTAGAAAAGAAAACTTTGTTAAAACGTACGTGTACAATTAAAACATGAAGCATCATTGATGGAATCATTGCAACATTGACGTTAACAAACGCTGTTATTATAATTAGAGTTTGTAAATTTATTAAGGGATCTTATGGTGTCGTACTAGATTTTCTTCAAACCTCTCTTCAATTATTGCGCTATTGTTCTTTAAACCTGGTCTTGAAAATTAGTGGCAACGTCAAAGATTCTACTACTTAATTTTCGTACCATTGCTAGGTAAGGTTAGGTTACTTGTGACATTCCTTTACTTATAATGCGAAATATTTGTACCGTTCATGTGGTAAATTAAAAAAAATATTTATCAACAAAGTAAAAATCATATTGAGAACTGACCAGAAGGCGTGGCTTAAAAAACATGGCTACGTATCTATTGTGTGCAACCAACGAGTTTGTTTACCCATTAAGTTTGCATTAAGTTAGTGTGATTTTTTAGTTTATTTATGTTTTCTTTAAAAGAAATTTTCGATTGGGTTGGTTCAAATCCAGCTCAAAAAAATGTTGTAAGTGCAGAAACAATTCTTGATGCTGGACATTTAATTAAATGCGGTAAAAGCAGTGAATGTGCAAGCGGTGATGTAAAGTTCGAAGCGTTATGTTTACAAAGCTCCCACATTAAAGAAAAACCCCATGAAATTCATGGGTCTGTTTCAAAAGGGAAGATTTTATCAGTGAAATGCTCATGTAAAGCTTATTTAGCTCTTTATTTTTTTCAACATCTTTTGATACTTTGCGATCCATTAAATTACACGAAGGAACACTTGTTTTTTTTAAAGTCATCTTTTTGGATATTATATCTGTAAAAATGATTAAAATATAATTTTATTTGTAACTGGCATATTCATGAATCCTTCACTTAAGGTTCATCATCATCGCAGCCCATATACGTCCCACTGTTGGGCTCGGGCCTCCTCCGTAATGGGAGGGAAGTTAACCTACTATACCGCGCTGGTCAGACGTCTTGGTATAGGGTTTTGTTTCGAGTTTTCCTTCTCTATTTAAGGTTAAACACAGTTAACTTACCTGGTAAAATAAAATCATTTCTTTCAAAATGTAACGAACATACTCTCATGTGAGGGTTTATATTTTTTAATTTTAAAGCACGTTGCCAAGCTTTGAATCTATCTATTTTAATTTTTTCCCGAATAAATTTTCGATATAAATAAAACTGCTGCCTGTCTTAGTATAGCATGCAAGCTTATTTCTAAATTTTCATGTGATTTACTACCACAACCATTTACAGCACAATAAACTCGACTTTTATTTTTTGTACGAGGCGTTAATTTAATTACTTCCATCGTGATTAAAAATTTCGTATTGAATTTTTAATTTAATTCTGAGATTACATTACATACAATTCTGTATTAAAGTGCACACTAAAACTATTACTTTTTTAAGCCACCAGATGTCGCGACCAAAGTGGTCAGTTATCAATACTCGTAAATCCGAATTTCGATTTGCCCATCCTTAAACGACGTGCAAATATTAAATGCTTTTAATAATATTATTTATTAATCATAGTAAAGTCCATCATCATCCCTAGTCGACACAATGACAGAAGATTGTAAGAAAAGGGGTCTACGCGTGAATGTGAGCAAAACCAAAATAATGGTCTTTGAAAGAGACGAAGCCAGAACAGATGTAAGAGTAACAATAGGTAATGATGTACTAGAGCAAGTGGATGAATTTGTATATCTTGGATGTGGATTTAGCCGAGATGGAAGGTACACCACTGATATAGAGCGAAGAGTGAATGCGGGAAATAGAGTGAACGGAGCGTTGGGGCAACTTCTCGGTAGCCACCACCTCAGCACGAAGGCACGTGTAGCAATACATAACGCAGTGCTTGTCCCAACATTACTGTATGGAAGCGAGAGTTGGGTATGGAGAAAAGAGTATGAAAGTAAAATTAATGCGGTCGAAATGCGATCTCTGCGGAAAATCTGTGGAGTTAGGCTGACCGACCGCATTCGTAACGACGACGTAAGAGAGCGAGTAGGTATGAAAGAGAGTATTGGTGTAAAGATGCGAAAGGGAATGCTCCGATGGTTCGGACATGTGGAAAGAATGCCGAACGAACGTCTGGTTAAGAAGATATACAATGCGAAAGTGGAAGGATGTAGGTACCGAGGGAGACCGAGACTAACCTACCTAGACCAGATCGGTCATGTACTGAAGGAAGGTGGAGTCAAGAGTTTCCGAAACCGGCGAGCGTGTATGAAGAGAATTATGAAATTGTGAATGAGGAAGCCAGTGAAGTATGCAGAGATAGAGTTCTCTGGCACTCTGTTCTCTCTGCCTACCCTGCAAGGGATATGGCGTGATGATATGTATGTATGTATTTATTATTCATAAGCATGTACTATATATATATATATATATATATATATATATATATATATATATATATATATATATATATATATATATATATATATATATATATATATATAACTTTTTATAGTCTTCCTACACTATATATCAACCTAACTATCCAATTCAATAGTCTTGATGTTCTAGATAAAGTCGTAAATATAATTCATAAATATTTTTATCTCTAGGTCTAACCTACTTTCTTATTTATGATAAACTATTAGATATCTCTCTCTATTTATTTATACTAATCTTGATCGAAATATGAGACTGAAGGAATGGCTTGACTTGCCTTTAGGTCTGGTCTTAAAGTTAACTACACCCGAAAGCCTAAATCGCTACTTATAAACTATTGTTTTTGTACATATATATCAGCTGATACATATTTTGAAATATTATTACAAATCTCTCAAATTCGTATTACGTAAGCGTTGTTATTAAACGTTCAACTAACAAATTTGTTTCGAGGTCGCTCCGGTTCTGATCTAACTAAAATAGCACCTCACATTGATTCTCAGAGATTATATTGTTTGAATTTAATATTGCAGCTTGTAATTACCAAAAGGACATATTATTATTTAATGATTTTTAATGTTTACGTGAGTCTTAAATGTTTGAAATAAAACTAAGAGTAGGTATTTATATGGATTCTATCGCATTTGTATTTCGTTTAGGTACACAAGTAGTAACGATAATTTGTTGGGCGCAGACATCTTAGTCCTCCGTGACCATGAACGATGTAGAGTTAGAAACGTCGAGCAATTAAAAAAATAAATACAAACGCGATAGAATCCGTAAAAAAAAATTATTTCAAATGTTTATATTATTTCAAAATGGTAACTATATTTTTAAGAAAATGATTGACTAGCTGTATATAAATTAAGATTTCTTTGGAATCCTGTATCAGGGTTGTACTATTTTTTTATACTCAGTTTCGAAATGATAATATTCATTCTTAATTAATTAATTGTACCTTAGTATTTTAATTATAATGTATTAATTACTCTATAGTGTCAAATATGTAAATATTATGAATATATATACGAAAACTGTGATGAATGTGTCTGATAAATATTACAATATGATAACATAGTATTATTTGAAATTACTGAAATTTAGCATTTAATATGCTTAATTATTTATAAAACCCGATTACGAAGCGAAAAATGATGTCAAATCAAATCATTTATTTTGCATAAGCCCCATAGGGGCACTTACATATTGTCAATTTTACATTGTGTTTTAAATTAAATTTAATTAATCTACCACCGGATCGGAAAGCAGCCACATACTGAGAAGATCCGGCAAGAAACTCAGTGGGCTCGTCATTTTTTTTTTATTATATTTTTTCACAAAAGAGTTTGGTTACATGGTTAATTTATGTTAGCTCCAGTGATATGCCCTTCGAGTAAAGATTCATTTTTTTAAATTTTGTATATAATACAAAATTAAACTAAGAATATTTATAAACAAAAAAGAAAGAAAAATGGCTGGACCAGATCCCACAAGCGGCACCCGATCACGAGTTAACTATTAGAGCAGCCATCACGCCCCTCAACCACATTGGAGGGAAGGGAGAGACCCGCTCCACGTAGCTACCGCAAGCAGAGACCTTTTCAGTGAGCATGACCACACCATAATCTATAATTTTGAAACAGATAGCTTGGATAAATAAATACATAACTCGTTAGGCAAAGATGTATCCAGCTTGTGACATCATTTTTCGCTTCGTAATCGGGTTTTATAAATAGTATTATTTGTCTGTATATCACCAATAACTATTAATTGCTGTGTGGTGGCAGCTACGAATACCAACCCTTACATTGTGGGTGTCAAAAGCCAAAGTTTTCGTAATTCAAATTTTGCTTAAGCGGGGTTGGTTCGTTCTCGATGAGTCATTGATGGATCAATCGCGCTTGTTCTAAATTCAAATTGGAATTTTTATCTTGATTTCGTGATCTATTTCTTCTTCTTTTTTTCGTATTGGCAATCAGTTAGCTACTTTACGCGCCATTTTTGCCAGTGTCGCGTTATAACTTTCTTCACCTCTTTAATATTTTCATGTTAGTCATTGTCCGTCAGTAAGTCAAATCGTCGCCATCAACAGTGCTATGGCTACACTGTTAAAGGTTAATTTTTAGGAATTTTAATGGAAAAGAAAACGTTATAAAGCAGTTTTATATATTCACTTCCCAGCAGTTCCATCACATTACATAAAATGCCACCAAAATTATCCAAAATAACACGTTAATACACTAAGATGTCCAATATAATACAAGACTACCGCATGGCGTTTTCAGATTCCCGCCAAAAGGCCCCCGTCATCTATTTGTATGACGTGAATTGCCCCTGGGCGAACTCCATCTGATGCCATCTGGTCAACTATTATATTCCCAAGGAGGATCAACGTCTGGCAGGTGGCAAGGCAAAATAAAACTTATGCCAAAACGTTTGCAATAAATATGATGGAAGACTACATATATTGCATCGACGCCAAGTAATTGGCATAAGACTAAGGTGATGATGTTAATCACTAATAATGAACAGCATACATAATAGTTTTTACTGCATAGGTGATCACACGAATTTTCCCACAGGATATTTCTGTGTAACAACCCATTAATAGTACAATATTTTACCACCCCTTTAATTTACCTTGGGAATCGTAAAAGTAAAAGCAGCAACACTCTCTTGGGCAACTTATAATAACTACTGTGACCACCTGCCTGCCGAACAGAAACACAATTGTACACACACACATTGTAACACAATTCCACATGTATTTCGCCAATATCAACCCCATACCAGTTTAATGAGCGTGATATAGAAGGTTAATTTCCTTCCTATTGTGGATGAGGCTGAAGCTTAGCAATGGAACTTATGTGAACTGAGAGAACATCGCCCTTGACGAAAAGTGGTCTTCTATAAATTATTGGATGTATAGATAACGAAGTGAAAATATAATTCACCGCCTCTTTCTTACGATGGTCGTAAGCAAACGACGAACAGGTAATATATTTGCAAGAAAACGAGCGCAGGTATCATTTGTAAACTCCTGTACCTATCCTCTAAAAGGAATCTATCCTTTTCAGTACCTTGAACTAAGTTTTTGATTAAACTACGTTTAAAATGTAGACAATCTTGTTAATTTAATATATGGATAGACTATGAGAAGACTAGCTTGTGGGTAGATTCACAATGTCTGTGGCAGGCATGGAGATGATAACGAATGCAGATTCATGAGTTTCATGATGAAACTACTTAAGTAGGTAAGTATTGAGTTTTGGCGCGAATATAGAAATGTCATGTCACGCTCTTGTATTATATTCATTTCTTTAGTGTTTTGTAGTGTTATATTGAATAATTTTGCTGGTATTTTATGGAATATGATACTGAAAGTGCTGAAGTGTAGTGAATATGGTATAATATTGGTTTTCGTGTTCACCCAAAATTCCCAATGAAACTATGAATTTGGTTATCAGCGCCAAATTGATAGTAACGACTTGACTTACTGACGGACAGTGACTATCAAGGACTAATTACAATTTGAAGAAGTGGTAAACAATAATACGGAAGACAAGGCACGAAGTGTCTAAACTATGAAGACTTGGCTTAAAGGTCTAAGTAACCAAGCCATAAACTCCAAAAAAAAGGTGAGTAATACTTACCTTTTTTTTAACCCAAAGAGTAAAGTTATTAAACTGAAAAATTAAACCTTAAAGACCAACTGAAAGTAGTTAGAAGGTAATAATTATTATAAATCTACATTTTGATAAGTAAAAGTTAAGATTTCTAATAGTTATGTGGCGCAGGTAGACCAGGCTTCAAGTACTAACTTTTATAGTGCAATGTCATTTTATTATCAAGTAGTTGAAACAAAAGAAAAGAATTTCGTTCAAAATACCTCATAATCAGGCTGTCTACTAAAAAAAATGTTTGAAAATAAGAATTAAAGTAAAGCTTTGGCGAGAACATAAAAATGTCATGAAACGATACTATATTTTATGTACAATATTTTTTCTATTCCATATTTAATGTTAAGTATATGTTATTATTATCAGGACAAAAGCTGCCAACGATAGAGGGGAATGGATAAAGTTGGAGGAGGACTTTGACAATAAGTGGCATACAGACAACCGATGCATAACATAATTGATGATGCATAGGTACATGATTTAAGAATAGAATATATGTTAGGAAATATAATTAATAAGCAAAAGATACAGAACATTAAAATAGATATTATAAGAGAAATAGGTGCTGACTGAAATAAAGGGAATTATTATTATACTAGCTTTTGCCCGCGACTTCGTCCACGCAGAAGTCATCTCTGACAGAGTTAAATAGAAAAAGCAATGCAAGGCGTTAAAGGTTTGTCGCTAGGACGATAATCAACAGCGTCAGAAACTGGGATGCGGTTGCCGCCTTCTGCGAGTTAGTTTTTTTTTTTGTTGTTGTGGCTCTGTTTATACTTAAGCCAATGTCAAAGTTAAGTTGCAGCTTCTTCTTCTTCTTCTTTTTATGTATTGGCAATCAGCTACTTATACGAGCCATTTTTGCCAGTGTCGAGTTATAATTATCTTCACGTTCTTAATCTCTTCAAGTTAGTCATTGTCTGTCAGTCAGTCGAATTGTCGCCATCAACACTGCTATGGTGACACTGTTAATGGTATGTTGTAGGAATTTTGATGGAAAACGAAAACGTTGTAAAGCACTTTTATATGATATTCACTACATCCCAGCTGTTCTGTCACATCATATTACATAAAACACCATAAAAATTATCTAATATAACACGTTAAAACACTAAGATATCGAATATAATACAAGAGCACAACATGACGTTTTAGATTCCCGCCAAAAGTCCTGCGAGTTAGTTGTCTAACGGAATTAGGCAATAGGGTGGGTCCGAGAGAAAATACTCTAGGTTAACACGCTCTACCGTCCGGCTTCGACTCGATATGATACCCGGTTGCGGTGGCCCGCCCGCACAACGTAGATGTACGTGTACGGCGCGCGTGTGTCTATATACCATAGCCGGTCACTAAAGAAAAAGGTGGTTCAAAGTTCTATTCATTCTACAAATTATATTGCCATTAATATACTATTTACGGTATGACCATAGGATAAAAATATAATTATCGCCACCCTTTATTTGACTGTTTTGTTTCACCAGCAGAGTTGCGACCTCGTTAGATATGATTTATTATTTGAGTTATAGAGTTAACATTTTTGAAGCTAAACTTAACCTGTATCTTAAACCCTTAGGCAAGAACCTATTGCCGTCTACTATGTGTATCGTGTGAGCTCTCACGCCGGCACTGGTCGCCACAACGGCCACTGGTGCGGGGTTTATGGAGAGGGAGAGAGAAACATGTGTTTATTTATTTTTACCGAAGAATATTTGTACGTAATTTGAAAAGAATCGATAAAGAAATTTTCTCCCCATACACACTTTGCCGCTTTGTTTCAACCCCTTAGGGGCGAAATTCATAAAATCCTTTCATATTGAATCTCTATGTCATAAATAGAAACGTGCTTCAAAATTTAACGTTTCTAGCTTTAATAGTTTCGGCTTGACTTTATGACTTTATGAGTCGTTCAATCCGGTTCTCAGGCCTAATTTACACAACCAGAGGGTGAAAATTGAGAAATGCCAGATATTACCTTAGAATATTTAATTCGACTAGTAATTTGAAAAGAATCAATAAAGATTTTTTTTCTCCACATACAAACTTTGCCACTCTGTTCCACCCACTAAATCTTTACGTCATAGAAAGAAACCACTGTCAACATTTCAAGTTGTCAGCTTCAATAATATCGGCTTGGCGCTAATGTCTTAATGAGTCGTCCAACCCGCTTTGCAGGCCTAATTTACACACCCAGAGGGTGAAAATCAACAAATGCTGAAACACGTGTTTATTTATTTTACTGAAGATAATTTGTACGTAATTTGAAAAGAATCGATGAAGATTTTTTTCTCCGAACATTTTTTAAATTGACATAACTTTTTTATTTATAAACTAACTAGCAGACCGGGCCATGCGTTGCTGTGGCTTAGGTTAGCCTCAGTAACACTTTTTGTTTATTCTAGCAAATTTTAGCTTATATGCAGCGTTTGTACAATTAACATAGTACGGGTTGAGAGCCCTCAGCGCTCACCCACAGTCCGGGTAAAGTTGTCATAGCCATCTGAGGCTAACAACTAAGACACACAAAAAAAAAAAAAATAACATAGCGCCATCTATTAAATACTTACTGAATCCAGTCAACAGATTCCGCCATCTTTTAAAATCCTTTTGATATAATATAATATTACTATAAATTGAGATTTAAGCTATCCTATCTTTTAAGTTGGAACAAACTACACTTGCTGTGCAAATTTGGTTAAAATCGGCTAAGTACTTTATGGACTCATGTCCATCGCGGACAAACAACGTGACACGTAATTTATATATATTAAAATTAACATAAAATATAGCCTAAATGTTAAGTGAAGCTTACCACAATATATTAGTGAAAACCGCGTCTAAATCGGATAAGCCGTTTCTGAGATTGGCGTGCACAAACGCACAGACAAACAGATAAACAGACAAAAATTTTAAAAATCATTGTTTTGGGTTCTATTTGTGTTGGTAAAGGTCCCAGTAATATTTTTTCTCATATATCTTCCATGTACAGACAGCGATCCGTTACATTTTTATTATATGTATAGATGTATTGATTTATATAATTCTTCTAATTGACATTTTATCTATATAGTATAAAGCAAAAAATACGGTATTTCGAATATGAAATAACAGTGCTTTAGGTGTGTTTCATGTCCCACCAAAATTTCTAAAGAAACTACTCAGTAGATTAGCCATTTCTCTATTTAATTCCTTGAATTGAGGTTATTATGGTAGTTTTCCAATTACAGAGCATTATGCGACTCAGTGGCGCACAATGCCGAATTATGCTGATACTTAATTGGAACGTGAATTAGTTTTTAAATGCACCAACAGAGTGCACTAAGTTCAGCGTTGAAAAAAAAAATAATCTCAGAGTTAGCAATAACCTAATTAATCTGTAAATAAAGTGGTATACATAATAATTGGTTGAAAACTATTTACGGTTATTTTAAGTAATTTAGTTTTTGATTATTTAATAAACATTTTTTTTTGTTTTGAGTGATTTTTTAAAATGAGTTCTAAAAGAATTAAATACTTTTTAATTGAATCATCTTACCCAGATGATAGTGATGATGATTTATCGAGTACTCCGAGTTTAAATCAATCAATTAGTTCATTAACAAGTGATATATTTATTGACTAAGTTGGTATCGATTGCACGTATCAGACGAAAGCACTACGTTTAAGAGTGCTCGATTGTGCGAAGCGTTGCTGTAGTTGGAACATTCAACGTTAAGCATTATGCCGCATAATGCGCTCTAGTGCTGTAATTGGAAAACTACCTATGACTATAATTTTATATTTTTGAATATAATGAAACAGGAGGCACACATATTTTATAAAAACAAAATAACTAGGCTGTATAGAATGGTTGACCCGAAAGTGGTCATGTATTATATTCAATATTTTAGTATTTTAACGTATTATGTTATATAATTTTGATGGCAATTTATGTAATGTATTGCAAAGGAACTGCAGGATTATAGTGAATATGATATAAAAGTCCTTTAAAGATTTTTGTTTTCCACCAATATTGCCAGAGCATTATCATTAACAGTATGGCCATAATACTGTTGATGGCGACGATTTGACTTATAACTATATACTGACGGACTTGTATAAGCTTGTATAAGTAGTTGATTGCCAATACAAAAAAAAAAGAAGAAAAAGAAAATTTACCGAATGACAGCTGACATTTGGGGACAGTGACAAGTGTGACAACTATAATAATATGAATGAAGCTTGTGCCAAAATGACTAAAGAAGACTGGGCAAGAGTGATGGAAAACTCGAAAATAATTAAGGAAGACTATGACAGAGACGTCAATATTGACAATATAATTGAAAATGAAATAATTATAGATACGGGTGATGATAGCTCAACTGACAATTTTGGCTCATCATTTGAAGAAAATGAAGAAATTAAAGATGCACTTTTTCTCGATTTTTTATTTTGTGATTGAGTGAAGCATTCACTCAGTCACAAAATTGTAACACAAATATTAAATGATAGAAAATTGACCTTTCATAACATTGTATCATTTCAAAATACCTACAATATCAAAGTTTTAACTTAAATTTTCAAATCAGAACTTTAATAATGCACTTTACAATACATATTCAAATCGATCAAATACTCATGCAAACTTGAAACGATTTATCGTGAGTATCGAGTACCGAGTCGTATGGTTATATCACTATATCCATCGCTAAGACAAATGTCAAAACGGGCCTTTTATTTTGTGACAACTATAACAAACAATATAAATAATAACAAAATTAAAATTTCTCTTAACCTGCATTTTGTGTTTCAATTATAGGTATATTTAAATACGCCGTTATATTTCAAAATATATTAAATGTATGTGTAATATTCATTATAGTATGTAATGTAATAGTCATTGTTAACTTAATTCAACTTTTAAACATATTATGTTAAAATAATGCCGCAAATATTTCAAGTTTTGAGATGTTACAAATGTTTAGTATTTCAGGTAAGCAATCCAGATATATTACAAGAGATTTATGTATATACCTAAATTATTTAATTAGAATATTTATCATTGTTTTTATATACAGGTCCATCAAACAAAGAAATTAAATAAATGGGAATGTAAACTGTGCGGAGAAAAGCAGTCTATGAAAAGACATTATGGAATAGGTACAGCGAAAGACTGTAGATATCATGTTCAGAAACTGAACTGTATAAGAGGTGAAGTAAATGATCTAAATTACTGTAGCTCTGCGAATATTGTATGCAATAATGAAGAAAGTATTACTGAGAATTGGGATTCGAAAAATGTGCGAGTTGAAATATCACAACACAGTAAGTGGTCTAATTACTTAGTAGACCCTGAACCTGTACCACAAGAGATTATAGAAGACGAAAAACCTATGCATTTTCGTAATTCAGAAATTGTTCTGGAGATGCCTAAAAAGCGCAAAAAACAAATTGGACAACATACCAATAAAATGTTACCTGACATTAAAAAAAGTCCCGAAAAAATAGTTTCCAGTTATACTACCCTTGAATCTTCAGAGAATAATAGCTGCCTAATTAAAACACCTACTAAACCATTAACAGATTTGTTAGAAAATGTTAACACAGAGAAAATGAACCCAAAACGCAATGATTCTTATAAAAAGTTTGTGCCGCCTATGGTAAATAAAAATTCTAAATGGGCTCAATATACTGAAAATGAAGAAAATATAGCATCACCACTAACCAAAGACAATATTATATCACAAAATTGTAATTTGTTTTCTTTAACTGATGATACTGAACTAGATAATATTTTAAACATATAAGAGTTATAAGAAATATTTGGTTTATCTCTAAGCACTTAGTATTATAGAAGATCTATATGGCATTTGTCCATGTTGCAGTCTTTGCTTGTACATAATAGACAAATTGTAACAATATTTCTTCAATTGCTGAAATTTAGCATTTAAGATGCTTAATTATTTAAATTAAATATGTAAAAAAATCATTATGAGCGAAAAATGATTGTCATATATGGGTGTTGTGATATGTTGGTGTAAGTGGTAGCATGTTGGAACAGATTTCCAATAGGTATGGGTTTGAATCCCATATGTGACAATTATTTTTCACTCGTAATTAAGATTTTATAAATGATATTTCTTATGAAAAATACCTTTAGTTTTATTATTATCTAATAATATTGCATTCGCTAAATGTTCCACACAAGCATGTCCTGGTTTCTTTCTTATGGAAATGTATTATTTTGAATAGAACTATTACTTTGAATTGAATAATTCAAATCTATTCAGCTATTTTCTTTCCTTCAGTAATAAACATCCAATTGTATTAACTTTTAAATTTTAATAATATTGATTATCAGATTTGTTTATTATTGATATCCTTTACTGCTATAAGAATATCAATAATATGTAAAATATTTTGCCCCTATAAAGTTAGATAAAGGGCCAATGCCACTTATCCCATACATAGCTGACATGTTCTGTTTTTTTTTCATCAAAGGTGAAGCCCAAGGCATATTTAAGAGGAATGTTTGAGAAATAAATAGCAATAAAAATTGGTTGTATCAAGAGTAACCGAACAGAGAGAGTATATAGTAGATTGCTATTGTTTTTCTATCGGGCATTATTTTTCTTAAATAACAGTACTGCATGTGTGTTTATTATTTGACTTATAATTTAACTAGTAACAGCTGAGCTTTCTGAAGACAGGTATAGTTTTTCTAGTGAGTGATAATTTTTAAGACAGTTTTTTGAATTATTATTTTTTATATAGGATTATTGATATGAACTTTGGTAAATAATTCATACGACAAATCATTTTCAGTTATATTTTAATTATCAAACATTGGATAGTACTTTTATTGATTCGTGTGACTATGTATTTGAGTATTGAGTTTATTTCTGTTGCAGCAATATTAACTCTTTGGTTTGCTAACAGATGGCGTTAGTAGTACAATAATATTCTATCCAATAAATAGAAAACTGTTAATGTGCATTTTTTTAATAGTTAATTAAATTATTATTAATAGTAAGCTGATTATTCTATTATTTCATGATTGAAAATATTTAGGACATATTGGTGATAAAGTTAAATTTAAATCCTATTTCTTCATCCATTGGCTGTGTGTCTGAAAACATATTCTTACAAGTGTGTCACATTACAATGAGGAAGTTACACATTTGTCGGTTTTTTTTTTAACTTTTTTTATGGCGGCGGGCTATGGATTGGTCACGCCCCGCTAAATCCGTCCGGTGCGAAAGAAGAAGCTGCGCACGACCCCATAGACCCGCCCTACAAGTACCTCTCCACGTCTTCTTCTTCTTCTTTTTATGTATTGGCAATCAGCTACTTAAATGAGCCATTGTTGCCAGTGTCGAGTTATAATTATCTTCAAGTTTTTAGTGTCTTCAGATTAGTCATTGTCCGTCAGTAAGTCAAATTGTCGCCATCAACAGTGCTATGGCCACACTGTTAATGGTGTGGGAATTTTGATGGAAAACGAAAACGTTGTAAAGCACCTTTATATGATATTCACTACATCTCAGCAGTTCAGTCACATCACATTACATAAAATACCATAAAAAATATCTAATATAACACGTTAAAACACTAAAATATCGAATATAATACAAGAGCACCACATGACGTTTTAGATTCCCGCCAAAAGTCCAAGTGAGGTACTTGTGGTACTCCACGTCGTGCGAGCGGGCCACCGGAACCCGGTCTTTGTCTTCGGTGGCCCGCCCGGCGGTTTACCCTCGCGGGTATCCTCTCGAGTTGACGTCCCGGCAGCTTTCGCCGTCGGGGCGTCGTCCTCACGCGTTGGCCTCGCTTCGGGGCGACCAGACTAATCCTCGGTCCGGTCACTAGCTGCCTCGGCTAGGGCGGCATCAGGCGGAGGTACTCGCGCCTATGCCGCTCAAGGCGCTGGCGGCGGTGCGTGTCGCCGTAGAGGAGTTCCTCACGGGCACGCCCGGCTTCTGCGAGATGACCGTCTCGCAGAAGGCGGCGACGGCATCCCAGTTCCTGACGCTGTCGACCATCGCTTTCACGACGGCCGGCAGCGTCAGGTTGGCACCGATGTTTGCAACGAGTTCACGACGCTGCTGAGCCCAGGTCACGCAGACCTCGAGCGTATGCTGCGCCGTGTCCTCGCTGCAACCGCACTGGTGGCAGCACGGAGCAGGCTCGCACCTTGCGACCGTGATACAGGTATTTGCCGAAGCATCCATGCCCCGACAAAACCTGCACCAGTCGGCACGAGAGTTGAGAACATATTTGTCGGCTAATGTAGAAACACTACCTATCTGAAATTCATAAGTAGGATGTGATTTGACTTTTTCCGTGTGGTGACGGAGTAAGAATACTATTCACCGCCCCATATCTTACCTGTGGGTGATCGTACGAGACGACTAAGGGATATAAAACGCATATAACATCTATGCGAGAGAAGAAAAACTCGAAACAAAACCATATACCAACACGTCTGACCAGCGTGGTATAGTAGGTTAATTTCCATCACATTACGAAGAAGGCCCGAGCCCAATAGTGGGACATTTGTGGGCTGTGATCATGATTTGGCTTAAAAAAATGAGATGCATAAGTATAGGAATATATTTTCAGATTTTGTTTTCTGTTATTAAATTAATTTCTCCACCTAAAATGTTCTAGAATAAAACAAAGGAATTTTCCAATAATTTTATTATTACAACCAATACACATTATCATCACAATGGCAACAGTTTAATATCACTTTCTTTTAAAGTCTACCAGATATAATAGTGTGTACACTACAGACATTTTGATATCAAAACAACTACAACATATATCAATGATTACATCCAACTTGTCAATTTTTACATATTTAAAACACTTCACTCTCGCACTGTGTCTGACGGCCCACATTCTGACACAGGCTGTATCATCACAAAATTAGTACTCCTCCAACGCTAAGTATAACAATATTATACATAATTGCTGAATATTTATATAAAGCTTAATGTGCACAAAATTGTATTAAAAATCTGAAATTCATTGCAATACTTGATTTCTTTTTGTATGCATACAATAATCTAAGTCTAGATATTAAATATTAACTATGTAAAATGCCTAGACACAAACCTAAATGAATTTCAAATTCTTTATCGGCAGTGAATTATTTATACTTAATATTAATTCTAGAATTTCTGTAATTATATACATATAAGTAGACATATAATTTTAAAATACTGAACAGTAAAGACAGCAAATTATAAACTCGTGAATAAATATAGGAAGCCCTACTGTATTTTATACTTTCGATGTATAATTGTAATTATTTATGCAACTCAGTAAATTATAGCTGGCAACATTCGATTTATGATGGTAATCTTCACAATTGTTCTATAACTACTAGTTTTAATATTTTCATTTGCTAATCTTACACTATCACGGAAAAAAAGTCATATTTTTCTTATTAAAATGTTATATCGTCGTATCACTGCGTCGATAAATAATGCCAAACTCATTATTGCTCCCCTCTCTTGTTGCCTGCAGAAGTCTCTTCTTAGTTAAGCAGTATCTCTGCTTAGTGTTGTGTTCCAGAATAATCAGTACTAGTAGTACAGTGACTAGTATGCCGTCATATGTCTACGTCTGTGTAGTTCTCGTGCTCGCGCGTAGCGTCGACCGTAGTTCCATCGCCAGGCTCTGTATAATGAATATAAAAATTATGTTCGTGTCATCTTTCATATGTAACCAAATTTTATACAGTATTTTTTTTCTATTGATCTATCTGATTTGAATTAATTAAATCAAATAGGTACCCAAGTCAAAGAATTGGTGTGCGATCTGCTCAATAAGCAAAGGAGGGAAACAGGATGGGTTATGGAGCGACATCTACTTTTTGGGAATAAAGGCGTGAAACAATAAAATGTTGCCTAATATATTTTTGAAGTAGATACCTACTTAGTCCTTTATTGGAAGATATTAAAACTTAGATTATTGAAAGGTCCCTATTTTTTTTGTTGCGGTGGACTATGGACGTGGTCTCGCCCCGCCCAATCGGTCCGAGGTAACGGAAAAGGCGGCGCATGACCTCATAGACCCACCATGCAACTCTCCTCTCTTCGCCGTGCGAGCGGGCCGCCGGTGCCCGATCTTTGTCTTCGGTGGCCCTTATTGATAGGAGCCTGAGACCTATTAAGAATCTTAAGTGTTAAAAGTATTGTATAATGTCTTCGAGTATTTATCATCTTATTTATCAAATTTGCTTCATGGCACTCGTCTTGACTAGGAGGGAAGTGCAGTTTTCCAAATCCTTCTATTTTTGTTTTGTAATTAAAATTGCTGCTGGTCTCAAGACATTAAAATCGTCTCCTGGGACTTCCTAAGGGTCAAACCTCCGTGCCATTTAGGGATACCATTACAGATCCTGGCTTACAGTGGAGGTACAATGGTGAGATGTGTGATGGTATTAGTCCAAAAAAAATACCTTCAAATATTTATTATCCTAAAACTCTTACCAACCTATCATTGTAACCTGTTGTGTCGCCTCTATACAGGTGGTTTTCAAAACGTTCAACGAAACGGCGATTTGTATTTTCTTCACTGCTACCTGAAATGTGATCATGATTTTTAGACACTACTCTACTATATTACGTCCATTCAGTTTATATAGTTTATTTACCCATAGGATTTGAGTGTGAGAAACGTCGACATGATGGGCCTCTACAACTGAGAAGTTGTTGCAACTGATTATGAAAGTAGTCCCTTTCCGCCGTCGTCAAATATTTTACTCTATTCTGCGTTTCAAATGGATCTGTAAAATTAAATTAGACAGTTACTTTAACTTCAATTTTAATTTACGCTTTAAATATGATAGAGTCGGGGTTTTTATAAGCATTAATAAAATTAAGGTGCATTGTAACCTTGGAGAGTAAAGTGCTCCAAACATTTTCAACTTTGCCATATAATTTAATCCGTTAAACCAATTCAGCAGTAAATTATTCTCATTATTTAAATCATTTTGAAACACATCTTAATAATTAAATTTAGGATACAAATTTTATGAGCGGCGGTGACAAAACTAAATGATTTGTTCAATGAAAATACCTGGTAGTGTATTCCGTGCCTACTGTGATTTATAAAGACTCGTAATATCAAAGAGTACCTACCTACAATATAGTTTGTAAGATACTCACCAATTCTCAAATTATAATAAGTGACTAATCCTGTTATAAACTCGCAGTAGAGCAGATTGTGGGTGGCGTTAATAGTTCGGACGCAATTATAAGTGTTGTTGGAGGTGCTCATACAGAAACAAAAAGGTCCTGCTGTCCAAAACGGTGCAGTGCGCCAGTGATCGTTGTCGTGACGATAACAATTCATTCGCTCTGACTCACATAACTTTTCTAATTCTGCCTGTAAATATTAAGAACTATGAATTAAAATATATAATTGAAATATTATATGTCTATAGCTACTCGTGCGATTCGGAGCTTCGGAGGGGTTAGAATAAAATTAGTCCAGAAGGAGTCGTAAAAACCTGCTGAAGAACCACAAAATAGGCTACAGCCCTCTTCTGGGCAACTCATAACATTAACTGCGCCAAACCACCTACCAAAGTGGCTATTAGGACTAATGGGACGCCCTAAATTCAATATTGGACTAGGACTAGGCTAATACAGATTAAAATACATGCCCTCTTTCTAGCTTTTCGTAATTTCTTTTGTAGTAGTTGTGTTTTTCTTTTCCTTTGCTCTTCCCTAGCTTTTTGTGCAGCTTCTAAATAACTGTGTCCAGCACCTTTGGATTTTCTGTAAAATTTAATAATCATTATGTATCCCGTTAAATGAAAGTAAAATAAAAATGAGTACGCGCGTGAGAAGTTATACCTACTTCTTTGGCATCATTAAAAATAGCTTTTAATTGCATGCAAATAATTAAATACAATAAAATAATAAATGAACTGGTAGACTATAGGATATTTTTATTAGTAGGTAATTTTTACGAATAGTAAATAATATTAATCAAAATATTCAATTTAAATCACTACTGAATAGAATTTATTAGCACATACCTACCTATATAATTCGCACTTGTATGAAATTAAAACACGTGTTGTGAATGTAGAAACTAGAAAGAGGCTTTATTTCTATTTAGTTGGTAGCTTTTTTCGAGACTTAATAAGCGGTTTTGCGGCTAACTTCAACCTGTTTTACTTTTGTGTTACAGTGATGCGCGCGCATCTTAAATTCTTATTTAGGCGCATTTTTTCATAATGCGCCTAAAGAAGTATAACTTCAAAAGTGTAATATTTAAATGAATATCACCTACCTATTTTCTTCACAATAACACACATGTTTGTCTTCATTCTCAATAAACAGAGGATGCAATCTTCTTTGGAATACGTCAACCGGCTTGTCAAAGAAGCCCATTGCTTTAGATGACCCTTTGTTTGGATTTATTTGCTCATACTCAGAAGCATCAAGTCTGGTCGGACCTAGGTTAAAAGGTGTTTCCATCGTATGTTTTATCATTTTCGGTTTCATAGTCGTAGTCGTCGTAGTATTGACATTTTTGTTACTACTAGTTGTTGACCTTTCTGTATTTAGAATTTTATCTATAGTAGTAGTGTAAAATTGCAGATTTTGAGAGAAATATGCTGCATTTGTTGCATTTTCTTCAGGGACTCTTGTTGTTGTTACATCCAAACGTTTTGTAGACTCTGTGGTTATATCTCTTTCTTCTGTTGTAGTTACAATTTTTATTGTACTCTTATCCTCTTCTAAACTATTTTGCTCAAAATAGTTACCCTCTATAATTATAGTAGTGATTTGAGGCTTTGGTTCCTCGATATTATATTCCATAGTTTTATTTAAACCTACTACTTCATAACTCATTTTAGAAGCTTGTGTTGTAGGAGTTTGAGTTGTTGACTGCTGTTGAGTTTCATTTTTTAATTGTGTACTAAACATATCATCTTTAATTTTGATATTTGTTGTTGGCAGAACATACTCATTGGACTGTCGTAATTTCTTTTCATGAGTTGTACTGTTTTTATGTTTAGATTTTAGTCTGTGAATTCTACCCTTTCGTAAATGTTCTTTGGAGTTATTATGTTCATGTGTAAAACTTGTATTTAGTATATGATTATTAATAATTGTAGGGTGTGTTGTTGGTGTTTGAGTTTCAATTATGGGTTTGGTAGTTTTTAAGTGTCTCTTTATTTCTTTCAAATCTTCCAATTTGGTTTTTAATTGCCGTATTTGATCTTCTAAGCTAATTCGATTTGTATGCCATGCTTTCAAATCATTATAGATGATTTGTGAACAATTTACAGTACCATCTTTCTCTATCTTACATTCTAAAGACGCATCATTATTGTTCATGATGACATCGTTCTTTTTATGTTTATTATGATTATGATTCCAGTTATGTTGAGCTCTACGTTTTACACGTTTATGTTTTATGTTATCTTTGGTACGTTCATAAGCCTCTAGGAAAGTTTCGGTTTCTTTTATAAGTTCATCAATCTTATCTTTAGTATTAATGTTTTCTTCTTCATCAATAGCTTCATTTTTGAAACTCAAATGGGCAATGCTAGGGTTTTCTTTAAGAATGCTGTCCACTGTATTAGGTTCATACACATCGTTGTCAATAGACCTACGACTGCGTGTGGCATTTTCTTTACCGAGATCTCCAGGCCGTCTGGCTATATTGCCATCAGTTTCAAGTCGCGTATAGACAAGTCCGCTAGGTGTGAAGCATGCACACTTCTTTGTACTCATCTTAGATTGCCCCGTAACCGATTCCGTCTGTAAATCAGAAAGATATGACTATTTCAACTAATAAAAGTGCAATTCAATTTAATTAAATAAACTTAGGCAGCAATAATTTTAAGATATTTACTTCATATCTACATTTTTGTCTTCTCCATCGTCCGTTAATAAGCACACATTTCCATTTTCTTCCCGCGGAGCAAGGTTCACGTAGTTCTACTTTAGAACAATCGGCAGCAAGGCGTGTTGCTTTACTTTCAAGGCTTGCATCTGCCGCATCTGTAGAATCAAAACTATATTTATTGTCAAGTGATTAAGACACTTTGGTTTATAACTACCCAACAATTTCTTAACAGACTGCTCGACATTGGGAGTTCTTAGCCCTTCACCACGCCATAAGATTAGAAGACTATCACTACATAATGGACTCGACCCATTCATAAATTATCTAAGACGTTTTGAGTTGTTGACTGAATATTATAAATTCTTACTATAGGCAGAGGGGGTAGTGAACCTGACATTACGTAAGATATTAAATTGAAAATTGCTAATTTTAGTCAAAACTGTGATAGATTTAATAAGACTGCAGTGAGTTAATGATACCTACTTGTAGTTAGAAGATTGTAATAAAAGTTATTTTCAGAATAAACGGAGTTATATTTGGTCAATAGGGCCTATTCTTACAAAAAATCTTATTAAGGGGCTGGAGGGAGTAGTTGCAATCTTATGATGTCTTATGGTCGGGGGTGAGGGGGCCAAATCATCCTCAAAATCTCTTACGTAATTTATGAACGGCCCCTAGATCGAAATATAATGTTCACTTACGTTCGTAAAACTTGTCTTCTGCTACGAGATAATTTGGTTGCTCTTCAACTTCAAGAGTCTTCTCTAAGCTCGCTTCTATTATGGGGTTATGGCTCTCATTCGTGATTAATGGTTCTGATAACTTCCTCATAGGATCGTTTGCGTCGATTTCTGTACTTTCCTAATAAATTAATATTAATTTAGATATACGTTGCTATTAACTGCATTCAAATGTTGCTAGGCATCTATCAAGTCTATAGCATTTCTTTTTTTATTGCTCATGGTGGCAAACAAGCAAGCAGCACACCTGTAATTGTCACTGCCGGCCATGGACTTTTGCAATACCAAGAATATGGCTAGGCCGCCGCCTACCAATACAAACCCTAAACCCACCCCGTTGGGCTTACGGCTCTCTCGCTCACCGAACGAAGCGCAACAGCACATTTGCTCAGACGTCGATCTTTACGAGAGAGTGTGGTGCTACCCCGTATGGACCGGCCCGTGGCTGTATATAAAGAACTGAGAGACGAGAACTGAGTACATCATTATAGATTAATAGCGATTTAGATTTACTTTCTAAAACTGTATATAAATATCAGTGTATGGTTCAATGTTATGAGAGTTTTGGCGGGAATATGAAAGCGTCATGTGGTAGTCTTGAATTATATTCAAAACACTCACTAAGGCAAAAATCCTGCCATCGCAGGGATTTTACAAATATACCATCAACAGACAATTTACACCCAGACTCAGAACAATCAATTTTAATCGCACATAGGTTTGTCCTGTATGGATCCCAACCAGTGACATTCAGCAGGGAAACTTGGGTATCAGATAACGCCACAATATGTTCCACATACCAGACTAATTTCAAATTAATGTACGAATGTCATTAAAGTATTTTTTCGTTTTGCGAATTCACTATAAGCGAACTTTTTAATAAAATTTTCTACATGGAAACCAAATTTCATTGAAATTACTTCATACTAATAAAGAATTAAAATAACTAAATATTATTGCATTTATGAACAATGTACTAATTATTGATTTTTAAGGATCACCAATTCATCGTCATCATCATCATTTCAGCTCATAAACGTCCCACTTTTGGGCTTGAGACTGCGTTGGGGGGAAAATTGAACTACTATACCGCGCAAGTTAAATGTGCTAGTATAGGGTTATAATTCCAAATTTTCTTTTCTTACACAGATATGTGCACAAAAGCGACGGATGAGAGACGACTGCATGTAGCGGAGATGCGAATGTTGAGATGGATGTGTGGTGTGACAAGAATGGATAAAATAAGGAATGAACATATAAGAGGAAGTTTGAAAGTTGCGCCAGTGACGGAAAAATTAAGGAGTGAAAGATTGACATGGTATGGACATGTGATGAGACGGGATGAAAGTAATGTTGTGAGGAAAGCTTTAAGCATGAATGTTGAAGGCTTAAGGGGTAAGGGAAGACCGAAGAAAAGATGGATGAACTGCGTGAAACATGACATGGATAGACAAGGAGTGACCACAGAGATGACGTCTGATAGAGTTGTATGGAAGGAGAAGACATATTATTGGAACACTGAAAAATAAAAAATAAGGAAATGTCTCTGTTCTAAGTTACTCTATGCATATGTTTATGTATATTGCCAGAGTCAGTCTCATAGGTTACCAGAGTAAGATATGTAATACCTTTAGATAAGTAAAGTCCATGATAGAATATGTATTCTTACATCGATATCATCATCGTCAGGTTCTAAGAAGTCATCATCATCTACATCCTCGTCGAAGTCACCGCTTTCTGAAGAATGAGGAGTGGATGTAGTTGATTGGTTCTCGTTCTTTTCTCGGCTATATTTGTTTTCGCGACGTTGACCAATATTTTCACGACGACCAGAACTGAAAATGTGCATATATATTCTTATTTATAATCTAAAGCCATATTTTTTGATAGAATTCACGATCGTCATCATTCAGTCTTTCGACGTTCATTATTAGACGTGGCTCTGGCATCATAGAATATCACATGGAGATATCATTCTTTGGTGAGGTTACTGACCTAATTGCTATGTTTGACAAGCGGGCTGGCAAACATAGTAAGGCGTTATACATAGTCTAAGAGGGGGTTACTACCCAACCCACTCTGATCATCAAAGCGCTTGCCAATCATGGCAATTATGTTACTATCGCACCCTTTTTTTTTCCTTCGCAAGGTGGACCATGGATGTGGTCGCGACCCGACAATTCGGTCCGGGGCGACAGAAGAGGTGGCGCGCAACCCCATGGATCCACCCTGTAAACACCTCTCTTCGCCGTGCGAGCGGGCCACCGGTACCCGATCTTTGTCTTCGGTGGGTTACTATCCCGCCCTAGGGAAGATTTATGTTCGGGCCGATCACTGACGTCAAGTCACTCTGCTCCGGTTGTCGGCCCAACGACGAAGGCGACGTGCCGCGGGTGGATTACGGGTGTGCGTGCTTACGCCCCTCTGTCGCCCCGGATGGAGAGTGGTGCGAGGAGTGCACCGACCGTAACCCACCCCCCCAAAAAAAAGCGAAGATTTATATCTAACTGTGAGCGTTGATAGGCTGACGGCTCAACACATTATCAAACGCGACTCCATCTTTATGCACACGATGCCCAAGCTTTATTAAATGCATGATGTTACACGTCCACGGTGTATTCAGATCAATAGACTATATATATTATAAACCTATACTTTGATAAAATAAAAAAAAATACTGAATCGTGCGTGATTCGAAACGCAGAAATGTAAGTAAATTGCTTTATGCGGCAATACACATGATTCTATCAATCGTGAGCAATTTCATACGCCTATACGCAATTAGCTGATTTTCCGATGGTTGTGACTACAACCATTTTTGAAGACTGAATCCGCGGGTGAACATTATAGATATTTCATATCAAACTTCTCTGTGAAACGTCTCTTTTTATTAAATATCATAAGAATTTAGCGTAAATTAGTAGTAGCAACTACTGAGCTTTTTGTCTTTGACAAAAACGAAGCCACTTAGGCACCAGTGGTCAGACAAACAACGATAGGGGCCTCCCTCCCTCCTCCCTATCGTCGTTTGTCGCATTTCCTAATGCGGTAGGTTTTAGGGTCGTACGCCGCCCTTCCGTCGCTCGTGATGATTTGAGCGGGGTGTGTCTCAATGATACCCCACAGAAAAGGCTAATATTTAAAATTTTAGAATTTATTTTTATATTATTTATCCATAATATTTTCTATAATTAGTTACCTCTCGACAAGAAAAGTATCAGGCCAGTGAGCGGCTGCGTGTCTTCGACGCCTTGGTTGCAATAGAGGTAACAAAGAACGACCATCCATGTGTGCTGGAGGCTCCACACCGCCCATATCCAGAAACGTTGGCGCCAAGTCGATATTCAATACTAGATCATCCACGCTACAAAAATAATACATTATCATTACATATGTTACTAGCAATATGCTATTTTACCCGCGTAATTTTCTTTTCCATACGGATATGCAAATAAAATATAGCCTATGCAATATTACTCTCTGATAATATAGCTTTCCATTGGTAAAAGAACTTTTGAAATCGGTGTAGTAGTTTAGGCGTGAAAATTTAATAGACAAACGGATATTCGCATTTACAGTTTATATTAGGACTGTAAACTTGGTAAGTTTTTATGAAAGCAAGACACTTTAGTGTGAACTGTCAAGCTCACCGTGAAATCTGCTTCAATTAATTAAATAGTACTATTGTATAGATTATAACGACCTGAGCCAACTCCATCTGATGCCGTTTGGTCAACGATTGCATTCCCAAGGAGGGTTGACGTTTGGCAGACGACAGGTCCTAAAACTAATGCCAATAACTTTTACAATATGTAGGTACAATGAAAGAAGAGTACATATTGTATCGACCCCAAGTAATTGGGATAAGAGTAGGAGAATGATGATGATGATATTGTATAGATTGAATGTAACTACAGTGCTAACTTTATACAAATATACACATTTAGTTAATTAATACTACCACTATACAGATAAAAGCAATATCATAAATCGGGTAAGGGAGCTGAGGGGTAGCGGTGTAAAAGTGCTGTGTGGTTAGCGGCTACGAATACTGCCAATCCTTACTTTCCTCGTGGATGTCGTAAAAGACGACTAAGATCTTCTTCTTCTTCTTATTTTTATGTATTGGCAATCAGCTACTTAAATGAGCCATTGTTGCCAGTGTCGAGTTATAATTATCTTCAAGTTTTTAGTGTCTTCAGATTAGTCATTGTCCGTCAGTAAGTCAAATTGTCGCCATCAACAGTGCTATGGCCACACTGTTAATGGTATCTTGTGGGAATTTTGATGGAAAACGAAAACGTTGTAAAGCACTTTTATATGATATTTACTACATCTCAGCAGTTCCGTCACATCACATTACATAAAATGCCACCAAAATTATCTAATATAACACGTTAAAACACTAAGATATCGAATATAATACAAGAGCACCACATGACGTTTTAGATTCCCGGCAAAAACTCAACTAAGATCTTAATATCGATCTGAACCAACTCTAGGGGTGTCCACTTTGAAAAAACATCGATGTTTTTTTCGATTCAATAAATCGAAACTGTACATCGATGTCTTTCGATGTATCGGATGAAAACATCGATGTTTTTAAATATCGAGTACTTTTTCTAAAGTTATATCAAAAGTGTTACTTCTAAAAGAAAAAAACGTCCTTTTTGTGGCATTTATACCTATTCCAGTCCCTTATAAAACAGATTTCCTAAAAAAAAAGGTCTTTTTTGTGGCATTTACTGGTTATCATCGTTTCGATGTTTTATGAAAAAACATCGATACATCGAGTATTTCGATAGCTCTTCAAAACATCGGATCGATTCGATGTATCGCATTGTAAACATCGATATTTTCGATGCATCGATGTATATCGAATATCCCTAACCAACTCCAACTGATGTTGATTGTTAAAAAATTATATTCCCAAGGAGGGCTGACGTCAGGCAGACGGCCGGTCATAAAACTATTGCCCATAAGTTTTGCAATATGTACGAGTTCATTTTGCAACGACTCGAAGTAATTGGAATAATGATGATAGGCGAGGGGGCTGAGCCGACATGTTCATATACTGGTTCGTCTTTTACGACATCTACGAGCAAAGTAATGGTTGGTAGTATTTGTAGCCGCTACCACACAGTTTAAGAAATATAGTAGATAGTCTTTGCAAAACAAGGTAAGCAATCTCGAAAAAACTATGGCAAGGGTACAAAACTATTTTCTCTCTGATTATAAAGAAATCCCATACCCAATAGTGAGGAATAAGCCGGAAAAACAAATGGTTTCTTTAAATTTTAGAAATTTGTTCATAATTTACTGCGTTCTTACTCTCTACTAGACATGTGTAAGTAATGCGAGTGATGCATCACACGTAATATTACCCGACCGCGTACTGTCATATTACGCGACTAAACATCACATCACATTAAACATCACACATGACATTAAACATGATGCGAACACCCGTGTACTGTTCTGCATTTCTGCAATGTTCGGTAATTTGGTAATGGTTATCTATCTCTCAAACGCGCCGTGTGTCTTTTCGGGAGAGTGAGAGGGATAGAACGACTGGACCGCGCTGCGCATGCGGTCAATAAATATTTATTTTGAGCTTTATTTTCAGAGGATTAAGGCTTATATTGAATGAAATGTCATGTGTGATGTTTGAGGTGATGGTAAAATGTGATATTACTCGGCACGAAATGAATGCTATATAACATAACTTCACGAAGTACTGTTTCGCGCATGTCTACTCTCTACATTGAAATAATTCATCATTATCATCATCATCATCATCTCAGCTCATATATGTCCCACTGTTGGGCTCGAGCCTCCTCTATAATGAGAAGGAAATGGACATACTATACCACGCTAGTCAGGCGTGTTGGCATAGGGTTTTGTTTCGAGTTTTCCTTCTCTTGCATAAATGTTATATGCGTTTTATATCCCTCACGCGTCTCTTACGATACCCACGGGTGGTGAATTATATTCTTATTCCGTCACCACACGGAACAAGAATGAGGGCTTGGACCTCCTCCATAATGGAAGGATAATTGACCTACAATAGGTATCACATAGATCACACGTGTTGGTATAGGGCTATGTTTCGAGTTTTCCTTCTCTTACATAAATGTTATATGAGCGTTATATCCCTTAGTCGTCTCTTACGATCACCCACGGGTAAGATAGTAGGAAGGAAGGAAGTGGTGAATTATGTTCTTACTCCTTCACCATACGGTTGGAAATAATTACTTTAATAAAACAAAGATTTGACAAAAAAAGGAAAGTTGAATGAGTCTTACACAGTGCCAGGTTCTACTCCAGGTCCTCTCACTAGAAAAGGAACTCTGATATCGAACTCAAAAGGAAAACTCTTTCCTTTAACCAAACCGAATTGACCCAAGTGATAGCCGTGATCTGACGTATAAACTAGATACGTATTATCCAATTCTCCCAGCGCTTTCAGTTCTTGGTAAACACGTTCAACGGCCTGGAACAAAACAAATTATTAAATATCAGTAATATGATTGCAAAAATCTAAATTAAAACATTATTTATTTAATATTTCAATTCATCATCACAGCCCATAAATGTCCCACTGTTAGGCTGGGGCCTCCTCCGTAATGGGAGAAAAAGAAAAGAATAGAAATATTTTGTACATTTTGAATTCCATTCAAATCTGTTAAAAAGTACAATGTGAAATAGTATCTTCCATAAATGACCATAGGTTAGTATTTTGTGCTTCTTCTTCTTCTTATATATTGGCAATCAGCTACATATACGAGCTATTGGTGCCAGTGTCAAGTTATAAATATTTTCACGTTTTTAGTCTTTCAAGTTAGTCATTGTCTCATTTTGTGCTTCATTTATAGGTTACTATTAGTGTCTGCCATCTATTGACGTTCACATTGGACGTAGTTCTCACGAAGGAGGCATAAGCCTCCCATATATATTCTATATAACATAATTGCCATATTAAGCAAGTGAGTTGACCACCACAGTTGATATAAAAGAATTTCTAGAAGATTACTACTGCCCAATTGTTTTGGTTCCCTCAGCCAGTTTTAACAATTTCCACGAGAAAATAAGGATATTGATACATTTTATTCTTATGCTTGGGCCGCACCTGCGTGTATCGTCACGAAGCTTCGTGCAATGAGACGATACACGCAGATGTGACCGGTCATTATTGGCTATCGTCGCGAACATTCGGGCTTCGTGTGCGTTATCGATTGGGTGGCGATAAGTCAAAGAATTTTAGCGCGCTAATATATCGCGCTCTGTGGTGAGCGTTTTTCATTTCGGCGACAATTTTCGATGTGTTTAGTCGCGTTCAAGGATCTCCAGTTAATCAATAAATATGGAGCGGAGTGATGAAATGGTGTTAGAATTTTACAACATTATGAAGCGGAACCCATGAAGGGATCCAAAAAAATCAATATGTAATTATTAGCATAATATAGCTGTAATAGTAAACCAATTTGTCATCCATAGTTAAACGCATGAAAATGATTTCCACCATCTTTAATTATCGCACGATACTTCGTTTAAAATACCGAAGTCGCTAATATGACCACAGTGTTATCGCGATAACATTCTAGTGTACAAAACGTACGAAGCTCCGCCACACATTACTTCGGGACAATACACGCAGGTGCCACCCTTTTTTTTTTTTTTCGCAAGGTGGGCAGGTGCCACCCTAGCATTACCTATCACCACAGAAGGTCTAGCACTTACTCTATCCATAGTAAATAAAAAATGTAATACTTAATGTAAGCACACCTAATAAAATATTTACTGATTCTTCCAACAACACATTTTTTACGACTCTTCAGCACAGTAAAAAAAACGGGAACGTAGTAAATTATTTAAATCCTGACGTACCATATCAACGCTTTGCAAAGTTTGCAGTCGCTTAGTCATCAACAAATCAGTGAACTGACGATGGATAGGCTTCATTTTGTCCGTTACACGAAGAATCCATTGCTTGTCTGGATTCGGAGCCAGGTCGTAAGTCGGTGTACTGTAAAAACAAATATTTCGTTGTTATTTAATGAACAGAAGTATATATATATGTATATATATATATATATATATATATATATATATATGGATGGCTTTGTTGATTTGTTTATAGACTAATATTATCGTCACAAATCATGACTTTTCTATACTCACGGGAATCATTAATAATAACCATTTATTTTCTCATCACAAAGGATCACAATTAAAAACATAGGTTAAGTATTTGTTTTGGTAAAGTTATTGGTAATAGTTTTACAACTGGCCGCCTAACTGATATCAATCCTCCTTGGGAATGCAATTATTGACTAAACGGCATCAGGTGGGGTTGGCCCAGGTCAATATAACTACCACACAAAGACAGCAAAAGAATGTAGGCGCCAATATTTTAGCAAAGGAAATAATACGCAATATAAAGTCTTGCGACAACCTCCTTGACCAGCATCATAATCACTAACTATATTATAGTGAGTCAATTTCTAATATATGAGTTGTGAATTTACAAGAACACATTCGGCCAATTTCAACTTTTGCTAACATTCCTAAACTAACTCGTGAGTTTGAATAATTCTGAGAGCAGCGTAGTCCATACAGTACATAAAATAATTTGGAAAAGCCAAAAGTGCACGCCTCATATTTTTTAAATTATTTAGTCCATGCCATAAATGAAAATAAAAGAAAAAAAATACTTTTGAAATTTCGTGCCATTCTCGTATAGGCTGTATGGGATTTGTTTGCTTTGCCTGTCCGAATGGACGAACAATAAAATATAAACGAACCCAATTTTCATAAGGTATACATACCCTAATGACTAAGCAGTTTAGTTTTTTATTAATTGCAATTAAACGACAAAGAACTACCAAGCCATTTTCGAACGGAAACAGCACGTTGCGATTATGAAGCTTTTAAATAAATAAATATTTTGATACATTAAGTTTTACGGTCGTGATCCTGCCAGATACAAAAAAAAATATTCGATGCCCTCGAATATTTTTTTAATCAACTATTTTCTTATTTTAAACAAAATAATTGCTTTTTAAAAATATCAAATACGGTTTAGACGAATGTTTTTTCTTGACATATGTATAATATTATTATCCTATAAGTGCAATGTGAGAAAAATACAATCATTTTTAGATTTGAAAAGTGCTTGATTTTCATATATCGAGAGTAGAGCAAGACCTCAACGCTTCGCTTATGAGGCGTGCAATAAACTGTACCTTAGTAAATGTAAAGTAACACAAGTATTCAATAAACTTGTATCTCAAATTAATACATTAGTAAATTGGTATGCACAATTCGAAGCAAATCATTATCAAATTTATACATTTATGCACTCTGCTGCATTATAGAATGCATTATAACTTAATAAAAACCATTTTTGAAACTTTTTTTAAACACGTTTGTCGGCGCGGCCTGGGGACAGGTTGCTTACAGAATGGCCGACCACACAATACGTTGATGGCAGAATATTAAATGGCTAGGGCTACCACATCAATTGGATAAAATTAAAAATAAAGCTGTCATTTGCAAGCTCTAAATTTATAGTACCTGTTTAAAAGAAAAATACGTATGAATGTATTTTGTTTATTTTGAATCATCGTTCGATGTACTAACAATTATTGAAGAAGAAAGGTTTCGCATGGCAAATACGAATGTGATAATACAGACGACCTCCCACAAGATATATAGCCGGTTGTAAAAATTCCAGATAACCTTTGTATGCACAGAAACAGTTCAAATATGGCATTTTGGTAGAAAGCCCTATGTAATGCCATTATGATAAATTAAAACTTTAATAATTATACTAATATTTGGAAAAAATGTGAGATTATATGTTCAGTATTAATTATATATTTATTTTCCCTGTGGTGACGGAGTAAGAATACAATTCACCACCCCCTATCTTACCCGTGGGTGATCGTACGAGACGACTAAGGGATATAAAACCCATAGAACATCTATGCAAGAGAAGGAAAACTCGAAACAAAACCCTATACCAACACGTCTGATCAGCGTGGTATAGTAGGCCAATCCCCCTTCCATTATGGAGGAGGCCCGAGTCCAACAGTGGGACGTATATGGGCTGAAATGAGATGATTAGTTATATGTAGTTCTATTAGCAGCTTCTAGATTAAATCAACCATTCACCGCGCATAATGTACTTATATGGATGAGTTCGAATTTTAAATTTTTGCAATGAAAAAAGTAATTAAAGATTTTTTTTAAATATTACAATAGTACACTTTAAATTTGGAACGGCACCTGATCAACGACATTTTTTTTTTGGTTCTGTTCGTCCATTCGGACAGGCAAAGGGATCAAAGCCCATACAGCCAAGTCTTATTTAATTATTTTTCATACATTGTTCATCATTTCTTCATGTTATGTAGCCTTAATAGTCATTGTCTGTCAGTAAGTCAAGTCGTTACCATTAATCGGGTGCTGATAACCAAATCAATGATTTTCTTTGGGAATTTTGGACAAATATGAAAGTACACGTAAACCACTATTACCTATACCATATTCACTACACTTCAGCACTTTAACTGTACCATATTGCATAAAATACCAGCAAAATTATTCAATATAAGACCACAAAACACTAAAGAAATGAATATAATACAAGAACGTGACATGACATTTCCACATTCGCGCCAAAACTCTGATCAACGACAATAAGCTAGTAGTAACTTAAGCGTTATTGACATAGATAATACCTTTTTTTCTTTTTAAATAAACTCATAAAAAAATTATTTATATTAAGAGGAATTTGCATAACATGCAATTAACGGACATCAGTTCACTCAGATTGAAAACCACCATTTATAGATGATACAAATATTTGCTTGGCTTGGGAATTGGATCCAGGATACTCAACACAACAGATAATTAATTAGATCACTGTGTAGATATTAAACCGAGCAACGGCAATATACCTAACTGCCATTAACAATCTAACTCTTTAATAATAATTAATTTTATTATTAATTAATTGTAGAATTATTAATTAAGTAAGGTAATTTATAGTATTAAATTATATTATTAATTCACAAAGATGTTTTATAATGATGATAATTTGGGTACGTTAAATCGTGACAACAAAGTTTCAAATAAAGATACTTTGCGATCTTATCTGAGTTGCTTAAATATTAAACTCAACGTTGAGATTAGTATCCCAATAAGTTTTATAATTTTATTCAGCTTAGTGAAAAAATAATGTATGATGTAAATATTACTTTTAATTTTGTATTAACATTTATTATTGATTGCACAAATGGCGTAATAGTTAAGGGACCTTCCGCTGCAGTGCCGTGGGTTTGATTACCACACAGGATAGTACTTTGTGCGATCCACAAAGTGTTATTCTGATTCTGGTTGTAATTTGTCTGCATTAATTGTATGTTCGTAAAGTTCTCCGCAATACAAGGATTATGTCCTTAGTGCAGGGTGGTGATTTTAAAAACAAATCCTTATATTATTTCTTTATTGTGTTGGTCAGTCATCATTATCATCATCTTAGCTCATATACGTCCCACTACTGGGCAAGAATCACCTCCACAATGTGAGACAAATTGATCTGCTATATCACGCTGGTCAGACCTATAGGGACTTATTTCAAGTTTTTCTTCTCTTACATATTACGTCATCATCAACCTGCTCTTATCCCAATTTATTTGGGGTCGACGCAATATGTCTTCTCCTTCCATACAACTCTATCAGACGTCATCTCTGTGGTCACTCCTTGTCTATCCATGTCATGTTTCACGCAGTTCATCCATCTTTTCTTCGGTCTTCCCTTAATCCTTAAGCCTTCAACATTCATGCTTAAAGCTTTCCTCACAACATTCATATTACGTGTTCTCTTTCATATTACGTGTATATTATAATTCCTTAGCTGTCTTTTCCAACACCCACGGGCACGTGTATGAATTATATTCCTACTCCGTCATTATATGGAAACGATTTGTTATTTCTCAGTAGGTATACAGAAAGTATCTAACTACTTAAGTATATGTATGCAGAAATATACCATCATTGTTTTGTTCTTATCCTAATTAGATCCATCCATATAGTTAAGTGTTATACCATTCCTAAGAAAGTGCTTCTGTCAACGCACTTGGCGAGACCTTTAGCCGGTTTTTACAAGTCTCACCAGCACACAAGGTATTTTTTTTTTAGGAAGACCTAGACTATGGAAATAATTGCGTGGTATTATATAAACAAACAAATTAACACAGACAAATTACACTCACACTCAGATCAACAGTTTGCGGAGCATACAAAATATTATCCTGCGTGGGAATCGAACCCAAGACACTGGCGCGCTAGGTAAGGACCTTAAGCACTATGCCATCTATGCATTCAAAAGTTTTGTATTGACATTCCGTCACACGTAACAGACAATTTCCTTTTAAACAGGGGGTAATTACATTACATTAGAGTTATCGACAGCTGTTAGAATTAACGATGGCATCATCAAAAAGTATCTTTAGCACGATTAAAAATAAAAAACATTTATGTATATGTTAAATAATGATTGGTATAAAGATTCTTTTGCATTCGCGGACCTTTTAACCGCCAAAGTTGCAGGACCGGTATAATTTATGCATCGATCGCACGACAAAAGATATACCGACCAGATATTTCAACCATATAATAAATAATAACGCAAGGAAGTCAGCATGTATACAAATAATGTACTTATAAAATTCTTTATATAGATTTTTGATTTATTTATTACCTATTTATTACCTATTTATTTATTATTTATTTATTACCTATTAGGTACCTAATATGATACTTCTGTTTTTTAAGGGAGACAATAATTGAATACATCATCTTTTTATCATCTCAGCCTGTATGTATCCTACTGTTGTGCTCGAGCCTCCTCCATAATGGGTGGGAAATTGACCTACTATAACACGCTGGTCAGTTGTGTGGGTATAAGGTTTTGTTTCGAGTTTTCCTTCTCTTTCATAAATGTTATATACTTTTTATTTCTCTTAGTCATCTCTTACGATCAGCCAAGGATAAGATAGGGGTGGTGAATTGTCTTCTGACTCTGTTCATCACACTGGGAAATTGGATACAAGTCTGTTGAATTCTCAATTACTTATGAGGAATGTGAAATAGCATATAAGAAAATATTATTTTATCTTCAATGTTTTCATAACTTTTGACAGGTATATATCTTAATAACTTAATGCTATATGGTAGCGGCTACGAATACTACCAACCCTTACTGTGCTCGTGGATGTCGTAAAAGACGACTAAGAGCCTTATAACGACCTGGGCCAACTCCGTCTGATGCCATTTGGTCAACAATTACATTCCCAAGAAGGGTTGACTTTTGGCAGGCGGCCGGTCATAAAACTATTGCCAATAACTTTTACAATATATGCTATGGAAGAAGAGTACATATTGTATCGATCCCAAGTAAGAGAGATCCCAAATAAGAGTAGGAATGATGATGATATCTTACATACATACATACATACATATGATCACGCCATATCCCTTGCAGGGTAGGCAGAGAGAACAGAGTGCCAGAGAACTCTATCTCTGCATACTTCACTCGCTTCCTCAACATTCATAATTCTCTTCATACACGCTCGCCGGTTTCGGAGACTCTTGACTCCACCTTCCTTCAGTACCTGACCGATCTGGTCTAGGTAGGTTAGTCTCAGTCTCCCTCGGTACCTACATCCTTCCACTTTCGCATTGTATATCTTCTTAACCAGACGTTCGTTCGGCATTCTTTCCACATGTCCGAACCATCGGAGCATTCCCTTTCGCATCTTTACACCAATACTCTCTTTCATACCTACTCGCTCTCTTACGTCGTCGTTACGAATGCGGTCGGTCAGCCTAACTCCACAGATTTTCCGAAGAGATCGCATTTCGACCGCATTAATTTTACTTTCATACTCTTTTCTGCATACCCAACTCTCGCTTCCATACAGTAATGTTGGGACAAGCACTGCGTTTTGTATTGCTACACGTGCCTTCTGGCTGAGGTGGTGGCTACCGAGAAGTTGCCCCAACGCTCCGTTCACTCTATTTCCCGCATTCACTCTTCGCTCTATATCAGTGGTGTACCGTCCATCACGGCTAAATCCACATCCAAGATATACAAATTCATCCACTTGCTCTAGTACATCATTACCTATTGTTACTCTTACATCTGTTCTGGCTTCATCTCTTTCAAAGACCATTATTTTGGTTTTGCTCACATTCACGCGTAGACCCCTTTTCTTACAATCTTCTGTCATTGTGTCGACTAGGGTCTGCAGGTCAGTCGCTGACTGTGCCAGCAGGACTGCGTCATCTGCATAAAGCAGAGCAGAGACCACTGAGTCACCCATCTGGACTCCCACATTCATATCGTTCAACCTTTGGAGACATTTATCCAGATATATGATAAACAGCCTGGCTGATAGAACGCAGCCCTGCTTAACGCCGATATTGACGTCAAACCAAGGCGACATTCCATCATCCAGCCGCACACAGGCTCTACAGCCCATGTAACTGGATTGCACAGCCTGCAGCAGTTTACCGTTAATACCATATTCCGGTAAAATGTCCCAAAGTTCCTTTCGTACAACCGTGTCAAATGCTCTCTCCAGATCCACAAAACTGCAAAAAACCCTCTGACCTAGGGCCAGATGCTTCTCCACAATGTTGCGCAGAGAGAACACTTGATCCATGCATCCCCTTCCACTCCTGAAACCTCCTTGTGTCTCACACAGTAAACCATCGGACACCATCCTCATTCTCCTTTCAATAATTTTACCATACACTTTTGCTGCCAAACTGGTCAAGCTTACGGCTCTGTAATTTGCGCAGTCATAACGTGAACCCTTGTTTTTAAACAAAAGCACGATGACTGCGCTATTCCAGTCCCCGGGAACCATTCCCGAGCTCCAACATAAATTGAGGAGCAACAGGAACGCCTCCCGGACACAGGAGCCACCAAGCTTGATCATCTCGGCAGACACCATATCAATGCCCGCTGCCTTACCATTTTTCAAGCTTCTTATCGCCCATTCAACTTCATCCATACTGATGCCATCGGAGGACGCCGTCGCCGAATGTTGATCTACTAGACCACATGCGACACCGGCGCCAACCGAAGTATCCGCATACATAGCGCCCAAATATTCACTCCATCGGCTTAACACGTCTTGTGTTTGTGTAAGAATGTTTAGACCTTATTTTATTCATTCTGAAGGCCGACCAACCACCCCGAGACTTCTTCACCTCCCTCCAAAAGAGTTTGGTGTTACTCTCGAAGTTTTTAGTCAGCCTATCTTCTGCACTCATACTTGCTCTATCACGTTTCTCTTTCACTAAGGCCTTGGTGTCATTCTTACATTGCCGATATATTTCTTTCTTCTGTTCAGTCATACTGTCATTCAGATTCAAAGAAGAGACATAGTCCAGCCACGCTTTCTTCTTTTGCTCTACGGAAGCTGCCACTTCCGCATCCCACCATGCATCACCATTTGTGTTTCTATGCTTCTTTGAACTTCCACATACTTCTTTCGCTGTGTCTACCATACTCTCTTTCAATACTCTCCAGCATTCTTCAATGTCCGATTGCGGCTGGCTTGCCATCGTCAGCCGTTCTCGGACACCCTCTGCATACTTTTCTCTTACACACTCTTCTTGCAACCTTTCAACCTTTATTCTTTCAAGCCTTCCGAAGTGGACACGCTCTCGCCAGTGCCTCCACTTTCTGAACAGACCACTAAATCTCGCAATAACGAGATAGTGGTCCGTATCGACTGTGGGGCCCCTGTAGGCTCTTGCGTCCAATATTTTGCTTCGGAGGCGACTGTCTACCAAAATTAAATCTATTATACTTTTCTGTTTATTCCTTCTCCATGTATACATATGGATGTCCTTATGTTGGAAAAATGTGTTTGACACAATAAGGTTTCTCTCCATACATACATCCGCTATGAGCCTACCTGCGTCGTTCACTCTCTTATCACCAAATGGACCAAGTACGTCCTCATAGTCGGGACGCTTGGTCCCCACCCATCCGTTCCAATCTCCGCATACAATCAAGCGTTCACTGGTTTCTGCCATATCCAGAACTTCCCTAATATTATCCCAAAACTTCTCTAGGTCTGATGCCACCGAGGATCCTACGGGAGCATATGCTACAACCATGAATACCTTGGTGACACCAAGTTTTATACGGACCCAAAGAAGTCTGGGATCATACATTCCGTAATCCTTCACACCTGAGGCCAAGCGAGAGGACAGCAGTACTCCTATCCCCATGCTGGCTCGATCGCTCTGTGGTACACCAGACCACAGAGCCATCCCGCCACCAGGAAGATCGCAGGCGTCGCTGCCCCTTCGCTTGGTCTCTGTTACACAGAGCACGTCTAGCTGTTTGTCCGCCATGACGGATATCAGCTCGTGCAACTTACCTTCCACGCAACCTCTTACATTCCACGTGCCCACCCGGCACTCTGCTCTCCTCGACTCGCCTGACTGGGCAAGGCGTGATGGGTGGCGGCCCCCATCGCCGCAACTGCCGAAGTTCGTACCGACGGGGGCGGGTCGGTACGCGTCGCCTCCGGGGGACGCCCTAACCCGCATTGCGGTACACATTTCGAGCCGGATTAGCAGTCTAATTAGACTGGCAGGGGACGCGAACGAGCACGCTCCGGACTATGCCCCCCAATGATATCTTAATAACTTAAAAAATGTCTCTATTTTAAATAAAAAGATATTGGGAGTTACTATCATAAAATATCTTAAGATCTAGTTGAATAAAGCCGTTTGAGTTACGAAAACAGGTGGTAATTGCTTTACAGATAAAATGATATTATGTCAAAACCGGCTGAACTATAAAATCTGCTATACTACAGGCTACGAATATTACCAACCCTTACTTTGCACGTGGATGTCGTAAGGTAAAAAGTAAGATAAAAGCTTTATATATAAATGGGCTAACTCCACCTGATGCTGTTTGGTCAACAATTACATTACTAATTTAATAATTTTTGAAATATGTAGGAAGAGGACTAGGTACATATTGGGTCGACCCCAAGTAAATAGGATAAGAGATAAGTATAATGAACCTTTGCTAATCAGTGAGAACTGTATATAGCTTGAGAAGATTAATAAGGCACTGACTTTTAGAGCTTTTAACTTTATTGAAACAATTTTCCTGTTTTCTAACATAACGCAGTAACAATTATAAGCATTAGGTAATTTCGAAAACATGAACAATAATACCTAACTCAGAAACCAAAATACGCAAAACAATTCTCTAACATCTCGCTGATTAAAATGTATGTATATTAAAACGTCATTTCAAGTTTCTATCCAAGTAAACGTATCCATCAGAAGCAGACTTGAGCCCCGAACATTTTTCACTTTGTTAAAACATCCGAACAAAATGTTTACCGTGTAAAATCATGACTAAGTACATTTATAAACGCTATGGGTATTGAGTAAGATTTTAATGTATTAGATCAATGAAAATGGTGTGCTTATTATTTACTTTTATGGATCCATGTATTGTTATTTCTATAAAAGTATATAGATACAATAAAAGTGATTTTTTTATTGCTTATGGTGGTAAACGAGCAAGCAGCACAACTAATGGGAAGTGTTATTCCCTCTCTTAGACCTTTGCACTACCAACTACAAGCAAGCAAATATATTATGGAGAATATAAAAGATATATATCCTATATAAGTTAGTTGAAGATGGGATATTATAGATCGGTACAGTTGTGGTAAATATTGATTGCCTCTTTCAGTGATGAAACGCCAATCGTATAAACTAAGACCTACGAAAAAATAAAAATTTAGGTTTTGGGCTATTTTCTACTTAATATCAGAATCATTCACCTGCTCGGGAATGTAATTATTGACCAGATGGCATCAGTTGGCGTTGGCCCAAGAAGATATGAAGCTCTTAATAGTCTTTTACGGCATCCATGAGCGAAATAAGGGCTGATAGTAGGTATTCTTAACCGTTACCACACAGCAAATACTAATCTCTACTTAATAGAAGTAATAATTTTTCTTAGTGTCTACCCTTTTTTTACGGTGGCGTTCCTGTTGCTCCTCAGTTTATGTTGGAGCTCGGGAATGGTTCCCAGGGACTGGAATAGCGCAGTCATCGTGCCTTTGTTTAAAAACAAGGATTCATGTTATGACTGCGCAAATTACAGAGCCATAAGCTTGACCAGTTTGGCAGCAAAAGTGTATGGTAAAATTATTGAAAGGAGAATGAGGATGGTGTCCGATGGTTTACTGTGTGAGACGCAAGGAGGTTTCTGGAGTGGAAGGGGATGCATGGATCAAGTGTTCTCTCTGCGCAACATTGTGGAGAAGCATCTGGCTCTAGATCAGAGGGTTTTCTGCAGTTTTGTGGATCTGGAGAAAGCATTTGACACGGTTGTATGAAAGGAACTTTGGGACATTTTACCGGAGTATGGTATTAACGGTAAACTGCTACAGGCAACGGTAAACTGTGCAGTCCAGTTACATGGGCTGTAGAAGCTGTGTGCGGCTGGATGATGGAATGTCGCCTTAGTTTGACGTCAATATCAGCGTTAAGCAGAGGTGCGTTCTGTCAGCCAGGCTGTTTATCATATATCTGGATAAATGTCTCCAAAGGTTGAACGATATGAATGTGGGAGTCCAGATGGGCGACTCAGTAGTCACTGCTCTGCTATATGCAGATGATGCAGTCCTGCTAGCACAGTCAGCGACTGACCTGCAGAACCTAGTCGACACAATGACAGAAGATTGTAAGAAAAAGTGTCTACGCGTGAATGTGAGCAAAACCAAAATAATGGTCTTTGAAGAGATGAAGCCAGAACAGATGTAAGAGTAACAATAGGTAATGATGTACTGGAGCAAGTGTATGAATTTGTATATCTTGGATGTGGATTTAGCCGAGATGGAAGGTACACCACTGATATAGAGCGAAGAGTGAATGCGGGCAATAGAGTGAACGGAGCGTTGGGGCAACTTCTCGGTAGCCACCACCTCAGCCAGAAGGCACGTGTAGCAATAAATAATGCAGTGCTTGTCCCAACATTACTGTATGGAAGCGAGAGTTGGGTATGCAGAAAAGAGTATGAAAGTAAAATTAATGCGGTCGAAATGCGATCTCTACGGAAAATCTGTGGAGTTAGGCCGATCGATTGCATTCGTAACGACGACGTAAGAAAGCGAGTAGGTATGAAAGAGAGTATTGGTGTAAAGATGCGAAAGGGAATGCTCCGATGGTTCGGACATGTGGAAAGAATGCCGAACGAACGTCTGGTTAAGAAGATATACAATGCGAAAGTGAAAGGATGTAGGTACCGGGGGAGACCGAGACTAACCTACCTAGACCAGATCGGTCATGTACTGAAGGAAGGTGGAGTCAAGAGTCTCCGAAACCGGCGAGCGTGTATGAAAAGAATTATGAAAGTTGAGGAAGCGAGTGAAGTATGCAAGGATAGAGTTCTCTGGCACTCTGTTCTCTCTGCCTACCCTGCAAGGGACATGGCGTGATGGTATGTATGTATGTATTTCACATCAATGCCTTATCAGCCTATCAACATCTACAGTTGAAAATAAGCTTACCATACGGCGAATGATACTGTAATCGTTTGGGTGACGGGTTTGCAATCGCGATTATTGTTTGAGTTTCCCAAGAGAACGTTGCTGCCTAATCCTTGTTGCTCATTAACTCCGTTTTAACAACTACCTTGACAGAATGAGGTAAGTAGTAATTTTCGATTATATTCTTAACCTTTCACCTTGCTGTGTGGTAGCGGCTACGAATACTATCAACCCTTACTTTGCTCGTGGATGTCTTAAAGACGACTAAGAGCCCTATAACGACCTGGGCCAACTCCATCTGATACCGCTTGGTCAACAATTACATTACCAAGGAGGGTTGACGTCTGGCAGGCGGCCGGTCATAAAACTATTACCAATAATTTTTACAATATGTACTATGAAAGAAGAGTACATATTGTATCGACCCCAAGTAATTGGGATAAGAGTAGGAGAATGATGATTCTTAACCTTTCACCATATAATTTGAAAATAATATCTCCGATTCGAATGTCTAACGATCGTAAACATTAGAAATTATTTCATTATATTTGACGGTACTTCCGTTTATCGTACGTGCTAAGCGGAAACATGTTAACGAAGTATTCACTAATCGCGCCACCTAGCGCAAGCTTGTTTAAGAGACGAACAAAACTAAACGACCGACCTCCGTTCGGCAGTCTGAGCCCGCGAGTGGCGCGGTGCACTGGTCGCATATCGTATACTCACTTACGTTAGTTTGGTGGACCTCTCTCATGTTGTCACTTGTGAGAGAGTGGTGTCATGGTTGCTGCGCTTGGCAGGTGGACTGGCGGTAGCGGTAAATGCTGTACGTTCTCCGGAGAAGAGCTGTTGCTCGTTCTCTTAATGAACCCTTAGGTGATTTCGCTGAGGAATCCACGAGCAGGTAAATGGGTGGCGCTGGTTGTGGTCTTGTCCCGTGGTCGCACGGGCAAGACTATCCTGTGTCATCCATCCATACCATATAGTTCTTTGTACAAAGGCGATGGCCTGGGTCTGTCCTGTGAGCTCACTTAAGGTGTGAGTTGTGATTGGTGTATAAATGTGAAGGTAATCGTGATTACTTGCAGTACGGTCAATTGCAACTTTATATCCGCATTTATATTCCTCGTGTCTGATTCCTTCTTCTACATCAGAAGTGTGGGATAAAGTACCCAAGCTTATAACCTTACTCAGTTTGGTCATCTAAATTTAAAAGGTTTCGTTTTCATATCTATCTTACGTTTAGGATTAATTTTGAGCGCGTGTGAAGTGATACAAATATACCGACGCGTCGTGTACGTCGCAGCCTAGACAGGGATCGTAAGATTTTGTACATAAAGTGATAATCCCTTTAGGCAGATTTTTTTTTAATTTTTTGAATGACGTGATGTGATTGATTTGAAGGGAGTCGGAGACAATAAAATTTTTTTTGATGATAATTTTTGATGAAGGAAATAGATTGTTACTGTAAAGGATGGAGAAGCCTTAAACAGCAGAGTGACTGGTCGAAATGGGCCTAGTATGCCCGGTCCACGTTCTTGTTGCAGAAGGCTGGTCGTAAGGGCTTCATGTGCCCAGTCCACGCCATATTCGGTGAAGGCTGGTCGTAAGGGCTTCATGTGCCCGGTCCACGCCGTATTCAGTGAAGTTTGGTCGCAAGGGCTTTATGTGCCCGGTCCACGCTATATTCAGTGAAGGCAGGTCGCAAGGGCTTTATGTGCCCGGTCCACGCCGTATTTAGTGAAGGCGGGTCGCATGGGCTTTATATGCCCGGGCCACGCCATGTGGAATTGCTAATAGGTCGAAGGGGCTCCATACGCCCGCAGTACAATTCATATTACAGAACGATCGAGGGGTCCCCGAACCCATGTCGTGAGTTGTTGCAATAGTAGTCGGTGGATATCTTCTACTACTCTTTCTATGGCTGGTCTCTGCGCCTTTACGTTGACTTTTGGAGAGTCTGTGTGACGTGTAAGTTGCGGTTTCCACTTTGTACTCGTGCGATCGGACCTTGCCATGTGAGACCACTGGTTAATCCAGTGGAGGCTCCGCAAACCGATCACCAGCCGGGCACGGGAGGCCGACAGCTTCGCCACTTGTGTTAGTGGTTTTCTTTTCATATGGTTTCTTTTGTAAATATTAATTCTCTTGAGTAAGGTTTCATTTTCCTTTTTTTCCTTTCATCTGGTGGTTCTGGCATGCAAGGGTGCGATATTCTTAAGATTCTTGTGATCGTAATCTTCTGTTTTTCCGAACATTAGTAATGAGATGCTTCACGAAAGATTCGATATTGCTATCATGCATATCATTCGCGATAGTGGTGGTGCGGACGTATCTTGGGGCTCCAACGATCGTTCGCAGGCATAGATTTCGTTACGCTTGAATTATTATTTTTTTGTTCGTATTCGACGCGCATGGATACTACTCCAGAGCTGCATATATGAGGCGGCAGCGTATGATCTTTTATAGAGTCCTAGTTTCTTTCTTACTGGTAGTTTTGGTCATAGGATATGCAACAGTGCTGCTCGCGCACTCTTAGCCTTTGCTACAGTGGTATCTGTGTTTTTTTTTAATGATGATTTCCTGGCTATGTTGAATCCTAGATAAGATACAGAGCTTGTCCAATAACTCGTATGTCGGTAGTGTACCAAGCGTAACACGTCAGCGAAATGCAACTCCCTTGGAGGACTCCAACTTTTATTGATTTCTCGGTGGATTGGACTTGTTAAAACTCCATTATAAATCTCCTAACTGCGAGGAATGAACAGAGGACGCTGATGCTCTTCGTAGGAAGCGTGGTCATCGACAGTTTGTGTAGCAGACCTTCGTGCCACACTTTATCGAACGTCTTCTTCTTGTTGTGACTGGTTGACATTTAATTAGTAAATCTCGTTACTTAGAGGGCTGTAGAGTGTGCTACTCCAAACGCAGACTGTTCTTCGCGAGGTTTTAAGTGAGGTGTCATCTCGGTAAGCAGAAGTTTTTAGAATGCCTTTGACATTATGCTCAAAAGTGTGATTGGTCTATAATTATCCGACTTCTTTGAGTCTTTTCCAGGTTTAGGCAGCCTAATTATTTGCCCTATTTTCCACTGGGATGGGAAATATCCTGATCTCATTACGCTATTGAAGATGCGAGTGAGCGCTACCGTGGCTTATGAAGGAAAGTGTCTTAGTGCGGCATTTATCACTCCTTCAAGGCCTGTTACCATAGTGAATAGCGTTACGCTACTGATTATTTCACTAAACGACTGAACGTTTCAGTTAATCTAAAGTCAGGCATGGACGAGCTAACACTAATGCATTTTTGTAAGTTTTCAGGCAATTTGTACGAGACTAGTAAGCGCACGAGGACGTGCGACAGTCGGGATTGGCCGTGACGGTACTTCCGTTTATCGTACGTGCTAAGCGGAAACATGTTAACGAAGTATTCACTAATCGCGCCACCTAGCGCAAGCTTGTTTAAGAGACGAACAAAACTAAACGACCGACCTCCGTTCGGCAGTCTGAGCCCGCGAGTGGCGCGGTGCACTGGTCGCATATCGTATACTCACTTACGTTAGTTTGGTGGACCTCTCTCATGTTGTCACTTGTGAGAGAGTGGTGTCATGGTTGCTGCGCTTGGCAGGTGGACTGGCGGTAGCGGTAAATGCTGTACGTTCTCCGGAGAAGAGCTGTTGCTCGTTCTCTTAATGAACCCTTAGGTGATTTCGCTGAGGAATCCACGAGCAGGTAAATGGGTGGCGCTGGTTGTGGTCTTGTCCCGTGGTCGCACGGGCAAGACTATCCTGTGTCATCCATCCATACCATATAGTTCTTTGTACAAAGGCGATGGCCTGGGTCTGTCCTGTGAGCTCACTTAAGGTGTGAGTTGTGATTGGTGTATAAATGTGAAGGTAATCGTGATTACTTGCAGTACGGTCAATTGCAACTTTATATCCGCATTTATATTCCTCGTGTCTGATTCCTTCTTCTACATATTTAAAAACCAACAAGCAAATCTTAATGTTGGTAAATGAAACTTTATTTCCACAATGGATCTGTGTGCGTTTCAGCTCAATTAGGTAAATGCGACACCTGAACGTGGCAGTGAGTGATAGTCTCATTATTCGCCTACAACTTCCTTCAACACAAACGAGCGAGAGTGATGCCCCCGTAATCGTAAGATACGAGAATATAAGACCGACCTGACTTTAAACATTCTTATGAAACATAAATCAGCCTTGCGCCCGCCCGCGTTTAAGTGGAAGTCAAATTATTCAGGGCATAACGTCCGTCGTGTGTGTACCTACGCGAAATTTCGTTGCTTCACCGCAAAAGAAAATTCTTGCATGAATATGAGCACGACTCAACTAGAGTTCGGTATAAAATGTATAATTTAAGAAATGTTTAAAAAGATTGTTGATATTCTGATTTTGGTTACCGGTTTTTTTTTATATATATATTGTGAATTACTCTTCCAATTTCGAGTATATCTATACTTACAATAAAGCAGTAGAGACCGCTTATCTGCATTTTTAATAAATTTATCAATAAAAAAAGTGTATGCCAGACGAGAAGCGTTACATAAAACAAACAATTTATTTTTTGTTTCTATGTAGATGCTGTTTATCTTATTTATGAAGATCCTTAATATTTGTCGTACATTTATTTCAACTTTTTGCGCAAAAGTTAAACAGTGCTACTGCCACAGAAATATTAATTATTTCTGTGGCATCGGTCATAGTTTTATACATATATCTATCTCTTATTTTATCCTCGTGGTGTATGCACTTTTCTTCCTAATATTTAGTGTGCCAACAATTTGCTTTTAGAATAATCCATATAATGTAATTAGAAAACCAGCGAATATGCTCGAGTAAGGGAATAGCGGAAGAAAATAATTGCCAAATAAGTTTACTGCGAGAATCTTCGTAGAATTGATCATCATTTCAGCTCAAGAAGCAAGAATTATTATTAATTATGGTTAGAATAATTAAATTATTAATTTAATAATTATTAGCGAAAGTATATATTGCCGCGAGAGTCTATGTAAAATTATTATTTAACATCATTTCAATTCAATAATCAAGAATTATTATTATTTAGGATTAATTAGAAGCATTATAAATATAGGTACTTACTGATGCGTTGTGACATTGAAAAATAGATGCGAGTATTGTGGTGCTGAATCTTCTGGCCCATGCGGTGCTGGGAAGGACATCACGAGTAGCACGGGCTTGCGGGCGAAACGACGCTTGGAGGACCGCAGGAATGCTATCGAGTCGTTTGCTACTAGATCTGGATAATAGTCCTGTAATTATAAATTATGTTAATATTTCATCGTCATTACCATATGCTGAGTAAGTAAGAAGTAAGAATATAATTCACTATCCCTTATCTTATCCTTATTTCGGTGGAATAATGACGTGCTGTAAAGATTTTGGCAAAATTACTACAAATGGTCGCCTGCTTGATCATCAATTCTTTTTAAGGGGTTAGGGGTAGTCAGAGACACGAAAAAATGAGAATTTTCAGTATTTTTTTTTTGCTATTAAATCATGTTATTTTACAAAAGTAATAATATGGCATTATTATACAATGTTTTGACTTGAAGTCACGAAAATTTGAAATTAAAAAAAATATAATTTCCAAAGTTATAGCTGTCTGTGTTGACCCAGTTTCAAAAAAAGGTCCTTGCGGTGACTATCATAAGTCCTTGGAGATTCATCTAAAATCAATCGGATAAAAAAAAATAGTTTTATAAATAGATAATCCTGGGCCTGATCGAAGCTTTTTTTTTTTTCAAAAATTAACAAAATGGCGGCCTCAGGAATTTTTTTTCTAGATTTTTGGGAAAAAAATCAACAGTTCTTAAAAAATCGAAATTTTTGAAAAAGAAAAAATCCTTCGATCAGGCTCGAGTTTATTATGTATTCTAAAGGCTGTATAAATTTCATTAAAATCTACTGAGCGGTTATCGAGTTACAGTTGTCACCAGTTCAAAAAACATAGTTTAAAGAAAAACGCATTTAAAGTTGCACACTAGATTTACGTACAGAAATACGAATTATTTAATCACTTACACCGAGTCATCTATTCCTGGGCCATATAATAGTTCTTCAGCCATTGTGGTAGTGGCATTTATAAATTTAGGTACTACTACATACATCAAAGGTTTAGTTCATGGATGACAATAAAACCCAAGAACCTGGTTGCTCGCAGCTGCCGCTAGCTACCTACTCCCGAGCGTTTTGGAGTGCCCGAGAGATCTTTGTTATTTGTCGAATAACTCGAAAAGTAATTATCTGATCAACTTAAAATTTTCAGAGAATATTTTTAAGATATTACACTTAACGAATATGCAAAAAAAAAAATGATTTTTTGAAAATCCTGACTACCCCTAACCCTTTAATAATGTAATCATAGACCAAATTAAATATCATAAAATTTTACAAAGTTGGTGTGAAACTCTTAGAGGACTTTTAAAACAATGTTTTGGCTTAGTGCGGGTAGCCACCAAACGAAGATTTGTTGCAAATAGATATTGAGTCATATACATATCTTTTAATTAAGTACCTCTTATTCATTATTCTAGATTGCACGTCATATTAAAATTAAATATATACACTTTTCATTATGCGGTGAATCATACTATCATAAAAAAAATCTCTCTTAAAAATTGTAAGGTAATGTAATGTCTTTTAAATATCTCGCACATACGAATGTGAGACTATAATTTTATTAAAATGCCTAAAATATATACAGCATCCCGATTTAGAAATGATATGTCCGATCACCCTCGGTGCGTCACTTCACTCCGTCACCACCTTTGCAGGAATCATTATTATACGAAATTAGCAACTGCTGTAAATTTGTATTATTAGCCTTTTATTTTTTGTAAATATAAAGTAAAGCCGACGAATCTGAACAAACGTCTTCAGGTTACAAAAAAATTACGAAAGAAAATAGGTTTCGGTGGCGCGTTCAATATGTATAGAGAGTAAATATCGCTGTCCAATGGGCTACCTTTACGTAAACTCTTTCTATTCAGCCTTTTACATATGACTTAGTACTTTTTTTCTCTTAAATAACTGTCCGTACACTGCGAGTTACGTAAAACATTAAAATATCTTGAAAGAATTATAACTCATAATCACCTTTGCTTAAGGCGGCCAACTTTATAATAAGTCAATACGGGATACCCACCACTATCCACAACAAGACTGAGGATTTGTTGGTGGTGTACTTAAGTTAGAAACAAACAAACACTACTACTGAATTAACATTTATCATATTTTTCATGTGAGTGGCATTTTTTTTACTAGTTCTGGGTTTTGGTTCAGACTGTTTAAAAGTTTTCAAAGGTGCCCATATTAAATTTTATAACGACGGTCCCGTTGCCTCTTTCTTTATAGTCTATATACATGCTTCTATAAGGCCTGTGCCTTATAGAAGCGTGTATCCTTATATCCAGAACAAAGCCAAAAAATGATATGGCAAGAGGAAAAGTATTTTGTTCAAGATTGCCGTCCATTGCCCCCCTATTAGTATTTACTTCCTTTAGTATTACTAGAGTCACGTGATATTACTAAAGTGAGTGAAAATTATAAGGACATATTGACTTTAAAAGTGGTAGGTAGCCGCGGGCCGGTCCGTCCGGGGTAGTACCACACTCTCGCAGAAGATCTACGCCTGAGCAGTGGCAGTATGCTGTTGTGCTTCGTTCGGTGAGCGAGAGAGCCGGAAGCCCAACTTTCTGGGTGGGTTTGGGATTGGCTATACCTCTGGTATTGCAAAGGTCCATGGGCGGCAGTAACACTTACAATCAGGTGTGCTACATGCTCGTATACCACCAAGAGCAATAAAAAAAAAGCTTCATAGGTGTAGTACAGGTTTAATTCCCACAGAGAATAATATATCATCATCATCTCAGCTCATATATGTCCCACTGTTGGGCTCGAGCCTCCTCCATATTGTGAGGGTAATTGTCCTACTATACCACGCTGGTCATACGTGTTGGTATAGGGTTTTGTTTCGAGTTTCCTTTTCTCACATAGATATTAACGCATTTTATATCCCTTAGTCATCGGTGGTGAATTGTATTCTTACACGCTCACTACACGGAAAGAAAAAAATACTCTATGCGTTTCATAAATCGTTATTTTGAGTCTGGATGTAAGTTGTAACAATTAATAGTATATTTTTAAGTTTCTCGCAATACAAGGATTATTTTCTTAGTACAAAGTGTTGTTTTTAAATATATAAGGAATTCTCACTTTTTCACCTCAAGGAAAGATCGTAAGCTATGTAAAAACCATGAATAACGTAAGCTATTGAACACAATACACCTGCATATTCCATTGTTCGTTCAACTAACCGGCAATTTTATATAGAATGTAAAAAATGTTTTCAGTCAGTATACATAAGTAACTGAAATGTTTATACTATCTGACAACTTTATTGAGCGTTAAATTTAAGCAGTGTAGTAATTTTTATAATTTTGTATAGTAGTTCTATAACAAAATGTTTAAACCTCACGAATAGTTTATTTTGAAACGATGTACTTAAAAGTTTGTATAGCTTTTTTTGACAGAATATAGTCCCCGGTCACAAATCACATTAACACGTTCACTGCGCCATCATTTTTAAAGAACTTTCAGCTGGTGCTTTGGAGACCTAAAAGATCTCTAAACTAACCTATCCTTTGGTGCGTTTGAGACCTAATCAGTCTCCTAAAGATACAGTTTTGAAAATAATTTATATCTTCCAAAACACCAATGACATAATTTTGAATTTTTTGTGTGTGAAAGATAGCCTAATGCTTTATATTTTGCTAGGTTCGCACGCAGTTATGGACATTAGAATAAACTACAATTACCAAAATAAATTTGATATCGATTGTATCTCGTACCGCAACCAAAGATAGTTCAATATGTGTAGTAAGTAGTGATGGGAATAAAATAATATCTCAGTTATCGATTGAAAAAGTTTTATTAAAGACGTTTATGTTTATAAACTATGCAAAGTGTTTTTCATTAAAACATTGTAAGCACATTGATTGTTTGCATTGTGTGCAAATGGTAACAATTCTTTTAGCTTTTTTAGAAGCATCAATGCTGTTCAATGTGCGTCGTAATTTTTCATAACAACCCACACAACGTCTTTTTTTGTCACCACGTTGAAAAATATGATCTGAACATCTTCCTTCGGGGAATTCTGTAATAAAATGCATTATATAAATAAACAGCATGCAACCACGTCAGTGAAGTAAATGCGATGGAATCTAATGTTATTAGTTTTTCTAAGAGTGTCTTATGTACAGTCGGGGGGCATAGTCCGGAGCGTGCTCGTTCGCGTACCCTGCCAGTCTAATTAGACTGCTAATCCGGCTCGAAATGCGTACCGCATTGCGGGTTAGGGCGTCCCCCGGAGGCGACGCGTACCGACCCGCCCCCGTCGGTACGAACTTGGTCAGTTGCGGCGATGGGGGCCGCCACCCATTACGCCTTGCCCAGTCAGGCGAGACGAGGAGAGCAGAGTGCCGGGTGGGCACGTGGAATGTAAGAGGTTGTGTGGAAGGGAAGTTGCACGAGCTGATATCCGTCATGGCGGACAAACAGCTAGACGTGCTCTGTGTAACAGAGACCAAGCGAAGGGGCAGCGACGCCTGCGATCTTCCTGGTGGCGGGATGGCTCTGTGGTCTGGTGTACCACAGAGCGATCGAGCCAGCATGGGGGTAGGAGTACTGTTGTCCTCTCGCTTGGCCTCAGGTGTGAAGGATTACGGAATGTATGATCCCAGACTTCTTTGGGTCCGTATAAAACTTGGTGTCACCAAGGTATTCATGGTTGTAGCATATGCTCCCGTAGGATCCTCGGTGGCATCAGACCTAGAGAAGTTTTGGGATAATGTTAGGGAAGTTCTGGATATGGCAGAAACCAGTGAATGCGTGATTGTATGCGGAGATTTGAAAGGATGGGTGGGGACCAAGCGTCCCGACTATGAGGACGTACTTGGTCCATTTGGTGATAGGAGAGTGAACGACGCAGGTAGACTCATAGCGGATGTATGCATGGAGAGAAACCTCATTGTGTCAAACACATTTTTCCAACATAAGGACATCCATATGTATACATGGAGAAGGAATGAACAGAAAAGTATAATAGACTTAATTTTGGTAGACAGTCGCCTCCGAAGCAAAATATTGGACGCAAGAGCATACAGGGGCCCCACAGTCGATACGGACCACTATCTCGTTATTGCGAGATTTAGTGGTCTGTTCAGAAAGTGGAGGCACTGGCGAGAACGTGTCCACTTCGGAGGGCTTGAAAGAATAAAGGTTGAAAGGTTGCAAGAAGAGTGTGTAAGAGAAAAGTATGCAGAGGGTGTCCGAGAACGGTTGACGATGGCAAGCCAGCCGCAATCGGACATTGAAGAATGCTGGAGAGTATTGAAAGAGAGTATTATAGATACAGCGAAAGAAGTATGTGGAAGTTCAATGAAGCATAGCAAAATAAATGGTGATGCATGGTGAGATGCGGAAGTGGCAGCTTCCGTAGAGTAAAAGAAGAAAGCGTGGCTGGACTATGTTTCTTCTTTGAATCTGAATGACAGTATGACTGAACAGAAGAAAGAAATATATCGGCAATGTAAGAATGACACCAAGGCCTTAGTGAAAGAGAAACGTGATAGGGCAAGTATGAGTGCAGAAGATAGGCTGACTAAAAACTTCGAGGGTAACACCAAACTCTTTTGGAGGGAGGTGAAAAAGTCTCGGGGTGGTTGGGCAGCCCTCAGAATGAATAAAATAAGGTCTAAAGGTGGAGACATTCTTACACAAACACAAGACGTGTTAAGTCGATGGAGTGAATATTTTGGCGATATGTATGCGGATGCTACGGTTGGCGCCGGTGTCGCATGTGGTCTAGTAGATCAACATTCGACAACGGCGTCCTCCGATGGCATCAGTATGGATGAAGTTGAATGGGCGATAAGAAGTTTGAAAAATGGTAAGGCAGCGGGCATTGATATGGTGTCTGCCGAGATGATCAAGCTTGGTGGCGCCTGTGTCTGGGAGGCGTTCCTGTTGCTCCTCAATTTATGTTGGAGCTCGGGAATTCCCAGGGACTGGAATAGCGCAGTCATCGTGCCTTTGTTTAAAAACAAGGGTTCAAGTTATGACTGCGCAAATTACAGAGCCATTAGCTTGACCAGTTTGTCAGCAAAAGTGTATGGTAAAATTATTGAAAGGAGAATGAGGATGGTGTCCGATGGTTTACTGTGTGAGACACAAGGAGGTATCAGGAGTGGAAGGGGATGCATGGATCAAGTGTTCTCTCTGCGCAACATTGTGGAGAAGCATCTGGCTCTAGGTCAGAGGGTTTTCTGCAGTTTTGTGGATCTGGAGAGAGCATTTGACACAGTTGTACGAAAGGAACTTTGGGACATTTTACCGGAGTATGGTATTAACGGTAAACTGCTGCAGGCTGTGCAGTCCAGTTACATGGGCTGTAGAGCCTATGTGTGGATGATGGAATGTCGCCTAGGTTTGACGTCAATATCGGCGTTAAGCAGGGGTGCGTTCAGCCAGGCTGTTGATCATATATCTGGATAAATGTCTCCAAAGGTTGAACGATATGAATGTGGGAGTCCAGATGGGCGACTCAGTGGTCACTGCTCTGCTATATGCAGATGATGCAGTCCTGCTGGCACAGTCAGCGACTGACCTGCAGACCCTAGTCGACACAATGACAGAATATTGTAAGAAAAGGGGTCTACGCGTGAATGTGAGCAAAACCAAAATAATGGTCTTTGAAAGAGGCGAAGCCAGAACAGATGTAAGAGTAACAATAGGTAATGATATACTAGAGCAAGTGGATGAATTTGTATATCTTGGATGTGGATTTAGCCGAGATGGAAGGTACACCACTGATATAGAGCGAAGAGTAAATGCGGGAAATAGAGTGAACGGAGCGTTGGGGCAACTTCTCGGCAGCCACCACCTCAGCCAGAAGGCACGTGTAGCAATACATAACACAGTGCTTGTCCCAACATTACTGTATGGAAGCGAGAGTTGGCTATGCAGAAAAGAGTATGAAAGTAAAATTAATGCGGTCGAAATGCGATCTCTGCGGAAAATCTGTGGAGTTAGGCTGACCGACCGCATTCGTAACGACGACGTAAGAGAGCGAGTAGGTATAAAAGAGAGTATTGGTGTAAAGATGCGAAAGGGAATGCTCCGATGGTTCGGACATGTGGAAAGAATGCCGAAAGAACGTCTGGTTAAGAAGATATACAATGCGAAAGTGGAAGGATGTAGGTACCGAGGGAGACCGAGACTAACCTACCTAGACCAGATCGGTCATGTACTGAAGGAAGGTGGAGTCAAGAGTCTTCGAAACCGGCGAGCGTGTATGAAGAGAATTATGAATGTTGAGGAAGCGAGTGAAGTATGCAGAGATAGAGTTCTCTGGCACTCTGTTCTCTCTGCCTACCCTGCAAGGGATATGGCGTGATGATATGTATGTATGTGTATGTATGTGTTATGTACATTTTTATTCTTAGGCAGTTGTTGCTTTAAAAATATATATGGTGGTTTTTAAGTAATGACCATTTTTGAAACGAGTACAGAAGCATTAATTGAACACTTTCTGGATATATAAAAGTCAAAATCGAAAGTTTTTTTTTCAACTTTTGTATAGCGTAGAATAACAGACTATCAGCAACAAACTCATTTTTTTATATATTTTATTTCTAATTTAAATACCTATTCAGAATGTGTTCAGTTATTGCTTCTGTACTACTAGTTATTGCTTCTGTACTATATTTCAAAAAAGGACGTTAATTCAATTCTATCCTATATAAATACATTGCCATGGGACATACTGTATAGTTCACACACTAAAACTGGATTTCACAGGTCTCTTGTAAGTTTACTATAGCAACGTTTTTGTTATAATATCCAAAATTTAGGCTACCAATAACTTACCAGAGAGATGTGAGACCCCTCCCTGTGTAGAATAATGCTTACATAATTATAATACTCTAGCATTACAGATAAGTAGTAAAGCCCACCAGAAATGCTACTAAGCTAAGACAATCTCAAAAACACCCAAAAATTTTCAGGCAATCAACAGAAGAAGTACATTAACGCGTTTCAAGCACAAAAAATAAAAAAATACGTAAAGTCGAAAAAAAGGCAGGCAGAAGTTAGTTGGAAATAAAGCATCTTTAATTTATGTTATTTGAATTATATCCAATAAGATTTTTGTACAATAAACTAACTGATTAAAGTGCATAATATCTCAGTCTCATGCGAAGCGTGCTGCAGTTAGTTGATGATGCTAAGCTTATGCGTTGTCTGGAACCATTACCTAAGTTTCTGAAGAGATTTTAGCTACCTTTATAAGTAAGAACCGTTTGGTTTCGAAGAACTATTTGGTATGTTGACCACAGCAATCTTCTGACACCATCACGCTCGCCATCGGATTTATCCACACACTCTTGAACCTAAACTGTTATGTTTAGAACAAATTAAGATGTATTTCCTCTAAAAATGGCGGACTACAACATGATACTCTGCAAAAAGGGTGAGAAAACACAGTAGGTACACAAGTATGTGTCTGGTATTTTGAGCGCTTTTAGGCTAGAGGGGTGGTCTAGTGTATCTGCTTTCCATTAGATGTCATGTCACAACAAACCTGTAGGTTTTATACGCGCTTGTTGTCACATGAGTTGTATTAAAAATAGAAATTTGAGCAATAGTAAGTTAATCATACCTGTTTCGGCAATTTTTCGACCTCCGAATGTTTCGATTATTGATTCTGTGAATTCTTTTTTTGACATTTTCATATCTATGTTTGAATTGTATATTATCCATGCGTTTATGAGTACAGTACCAAATAAAAATTCCATCATCACTTTCCGGTACCACTTTAGACCTCGTCGTAAAGTAGTATAGTATGCGGCCATTTGATCTGAGTAGTCTATCCCTTTTTTATTATCATTGTAAGTTAATATGCACAGTGGCTTTTTGATCTTTTCATTAGTTCTCTTATGTATCTTACCTGTGTCTATTAGAGACGCTTTATGTGCTTTACAGGAAGTTATCATTGAAACTTGGCGCTTATCGTGCCATTTAATAACTTTCACACCACTAGGCAGCATTTTACCTTCAACTTCGCCTTTTTTCAATCTTTTAGTCATAAATTGCTTGGGCAGCCTTCTTCGATTTGATCTCAGCGTGCCACAGTAAAATGTTTTCTTTTCTAAGAGTTCCTCTACTAAATCAAGAGAAGAATAAAAGTTGTCGGCTACTAAAACTCGTCCTTCATTTTCTAGACCCTCTATGAGCTTCATAACTATATTTTTCCCATGGTTCACATCTCTGTTATTTCCTTCTTTACCTGTATACACTATAGTTTTAAAAGTATATCCCTCAGGAGTACATATTTTATATACTTTAACTCCATATTTATGAGATTTATTTTTGATGTATTGACGAAAAACAAGTCTCCCGCGCCAGGGAATCATTGATTCGTCTATCACGACAAATTTGCCGGGAGTTAAAATATCTCTAAAACGATTATTTAACTTATTAAGTATTTGTCGAATTTTGTAGAGTCTATCTCCAGTATCATTTTTTTCATCGCTAAAATGCCAAAACTTTAGAAGTAAGATAAATCTGTCTCTTCCCATGAGAGAACATATATATTCATTTCTGTAAATGGTTTTTTTTGACCAATAATCGTGAAAATGTGGAACCTTGTTTAAGCCCATCGTAAGTATGACACTGAAAAACTGACGCATTTCATTTGCATTTGTAGGTTTCCAAGCTTTAGAGCGTGATTTTACCGTAATTTCTTTTTCTAATAAATATTTATCGGCGTATTTATTAGTTTCTTCTACTATTTTATCAAGAATATCGTCAGTTACAAACAAATTATAAATATCGGCGGGCAATTTATTACGAATAGGTACATTTATCACGTTATCAAGTATGCTCTCATCGAAGCTCAATACGTCATTATCAGGAATGTCAATCCAATCTTTGTCACCCTCAAGCTCTCCACCTTGAATTTCTGATATATTTTCAGATATACTATCTTCATCTTCAGATATTATATCGGATGAGAGATTTTCACCTGTATCATCATCACTTCCATTTGAACCGATTTCTTCTATTTCGGTGTTGGTTACTTCATCAGTCCACGTCTCTGGATCGTTTTCTTGTATTTCTTCATTTTCTACGTCTTGTTCTAGTTCTTTCTCTTTTTCATTATGTATTTCTAGAACTCCATTTTGCTCACTCTGGTCTTTTTCTTGTCCTATTATATTATTTTCAATTTGCTTTTCAATGTTTCTCTCTTTTGAATGTGTTTGTGAATTATTGTTCAAGTTGCATTTAGACGTTTTTCTTTCTGTTTTTTCGTCATAAGTGAGTGCATTATCTTCAAAAGTATACTCAAAAGGAAATGGACTATTGTCTTTATTACCTGTGGTTCTTCTTTCGTTTATAGTTGTTGTAATCAATTTTTGCATACTGCTCTCATTAAGTTCTAGAGGTAATAAGTTCGAACATGAAATATTATTTAAAGACGAGCATCTACTTGATGTACAGAAAGCATTCAATGAGGCAGGAGAAGCTTTAACATTCGTGATGGATGCTTCTGTTAGCATTTGAGTGCATGAGTTAGGACTAGATAAACCACTATGGTTACGAGAAAGAGTACCCCAAAATCTACGAGTAGGTGTCATAGGATCCGTAAGTATAGTCGGCGTAGTATTGGTCATCATTAATGTGGTATTATTGTTATTATTTTTTGGACTGGATATCATATTCTGAAGCACACTAAATCTTTTTTCAGTACATGGGCTAATATATATATTTTCATTATTAAGCTGCGTGTGCTCCATCGTAGAAAGATTCATCGTTTTCTTTTTAGGTACGTCAAATATTTCATAATCAGAATTACTGTCACTACTACTAGTCAGTAGCGGGCAAATTTGAACATTTTCCAAAACTTTTATTTTACTAGACGTTGCAGCAGTATAACCCGGCGTTGACTTTTCTTTAGAAATCTCACCAAAATAAATAGATTTTTTACACTTTTTTCTTTTAAAAGCACTCATTGTTTATCAACAATAATCAAAATGTAGGCATATACGCGAGTGTTATTTCCAAAACGGGCGCGCGATCTCCCGCGTCGATGCTAGGACAACACTAAAACGAGTCACGCAGCGCCCGCGCCGCCCACCCTCCCTCTGTTGCGTCTACGAGGCCTACGATTCCACGAGTATCGACATATCTCCTAACGCAAGGAATGAAAGTTATTATAGTACTGTGCGTTAGAGACCTAATCCATCTCTAATTTCTTTTTTAATGTCCCTGAATTCACCTTTAAGTAAGAAGCAAATATGTATATTTGTCTTACTCATACTTAAAGAACTTTACAAGTTAGATCCTCCCGCAAGGAGTGAAAAAACACGATCATACTCAACGCACAATACAAAAGTCCTGCAAGAGATCTGATAGATCTCGTAACGCAGCGAACGTGTTAAATCATTTACTATATACAGAGTGGAGATGACTATGCGACAATAATTTTAATATAGTGTATCTGATGACTTGCCCAGCCTGTATAGAATTATTGAATATAATACGTCATATAGTTTAGCCACAGCACATTACTTTGTATTATTAACATTTTCCACACTCTGTATTAAAAATTAAAATTATTAGGTTATCACTAAGAGTTCAAGGACCTCCCGCGCCCCATCGGTATAAACTAATATGAAGGTAGGTACTTACATATCGCCAGTTTACCACTTCAAGTCTTTGCCAAACGTAATACATATTAATGCATATTATACCTTATTCCTGAGCCATAAGATCCATATAAACTGTGTCAGACTTAGATAAGAAAATTAAAAGTATCTAATGCATGCGGCGTAATGAAAGGATACCTACTCGGTCAGACCGCATGTTAGTGAACTAATATTTACAAACGGTGTTCTATTTTGTTTCCATATTTGTGATAAAAAGTTTGTATGATAATATTTTTTTTTAAATTTGCATTTGAGGACTTTTTACCTAATATTCAAAATACACTAGTATTGCCTGTGTTTTCATTTATTGTCGTATTGCCATCTCCACCTTGTATAAACCCCATAAGGGTACTTATGCTCGTATATTGTATTTTTCTTCATTTAGTTTAAAATTAATTTAATATTTATAATCACCAGACTGGAAATTTGAGAAGATACGATAAGCAGGCTCGTCATTTTTTAAGTAAATTCTTTTAAATGGAATTGTATTAATACAACATATTTAGCAAATATTAACTGCACTGCGATCGTCTTTGAACCATCATATATTTTTTCAAAATATGTAATATACATATATATAAAAACATAAAAGCGCGTACACCCCGCTCATATCATCCTTGGCTGCACAAAGCCGACCACTAGTAAGTACCACATGATGCGTATATACTGTTTATTATCATCATCTCAGCACATTCACTGATGGTCTTCCGTACATTGGGCGAAAATCTGACCTACGCTTAGTAGACAAGCTAACATAGAAATTTATTACAAGTTTTCATTTTATTACGATGTTATCTGCTTACGTCTCTTATTCATTTTTAAAATCACTAACGGGAAAAGAAGGCGTAGTTACCATTGTATTCTTACTGTTACCATCATCATTCTCCTACTCTTATCCCAATTACTTGGGGTCGATACAATATGTACTCTTCTTTCATAGTACATATTGTAAAAGTTATTGGCAATAGTTTTATGACCGGCCGCCTGCTAGACGTCAACTCTCCTTGGGAATGTAATTGTTGACCAAACAGCATCAAATGGAGTTAGCCTAGGTCGTTATAAGTCTCTTAGTCATCTTTTACGACATCTACGAGCAAAGTGCGGGTTGGTAGTATTCGTAGCCGCTACCACACAGCTTTCGAAAATTATATCATAAAAGAACTTATACTACATGAGTGATAATTTAAGTTTCATATAACAGTTTCTGCGTTGATGGAGATATTTCAATATCTTGTAATTGTGAGTTCAAAAACTACTTATCAATTATAATGTTAATTTCCACTCACAAAATTTAATTAATAATTTTATCAGCTTTATATACTACAGTACAGTCCATAGCTAGTGCTGTGTGGTAGCGGCTACGAATACTACCAACCCTTACTTTGCTCGTGGATGTCGTAAAAGACGATTAAGAGCCTTATTACGATCTGGGCCAACACTACCTGATCCCATTTGGTCAGCAATTGCATTCCCAAGGAGGGTTGATGTTAGGCAGGCGGCCGGTCATAAAACTATTGCCAATATGTAGGAAGAGGGGTACATATTGCGTCGATCCCAAGTAATTGGGACAAGAGCAGGAGAATGATGATGGCTGGACCGGGGATTAGCCCGCAGTCCATAAAGAGGCTAATTGCGTGAGGCAATATTTTCAAATATTGCCGAGGCGACGACAGGAGTGGTTCCCAAAAGGTTAATCCATCAAACGGGTCATCGATGACAAAAGCTCGGTACTGATGGTCTGCCCAAATTGATATTGAAGGTACAGTACAATAGGTAATGGAGTTGCACTAACTGCACAGCCTCTCCCCAAAAAAAGGGACCAAGTATTTGTATTTAATAGCTATTGCATAAGATACATACCCTTAGATAATCATCTCCATGTTTGATCTTCTTTCCATTCATATTGATGCTGTAGTTATAATACTTGGAGTTCATAATGAGGCCGCCCCATTCACGCCAACCAGGTGGTATGTACGATCCGTTATACTTGTTCAAATACTTGCCGAAGTATCCTGCATAGACAAAATCTTCTATGAAAAGTTATGAAAATGGTGGTCTGTTATGCGGACTTATTGTGTAACTTAATCATTTTATCTACTATTTTAAAAAAAATTGTTTTAGTAGTTAGTGATTTTACCTTTTTTTTTATAAAAAGACACCACCCTGCACTAAGGAAATAATGCTTGCATTGCGGGGACTTTACAAACATGCAATTAACGCAGACAAATTACATGCAGACTCAGAACAACACTTTGTGTACTATATATTTTCCGGGTGAGGCTGCTGCCCACTCTCCTTCATCATGGATCTAATGACCCTTAACCATTTTTTTTATTACTTATGATGGCAAACGAGCAAGCAGCACACCTGATAGTGTTACTGTCACCCATAGACTTGCTATACCAGGGGACAGCGAGGCCACTGTCTACAAAAGAAAACTCAGTCAACGAACGAATCGCACAATACATTGTTCCTGCTCAGACGTCGATTTTATGCGAGAGTGTGGTACCTCGGACGGACCAGCCCGCAGCTGTAGACAGAGGACTGTCAACAATGTGGCACTGCTACTATTAAATTTTCTCATAAGAAAGTAAGAGGTGGCGACAATTATATTCTTATCCTGTCGCCATATGTTCATACTAGCGACCCGCCCTCGCTTCGTTTTGGTTACGTCAGTTCAGTTGTGTAGTTTCCTTTCGCTACATAGAATTCCTTTCGGAGAAGGAATTTCTTAAAATCCTACTTCATCTGACCTTTACAGGGCAGAAGGAAAGTCTACACTAAATTCGAAGTCTGTAGGGGCTGTATTGGAAAATGTGGATTTTTTGGGTTAATACCTACGCAATCCCCTTTATGGGTGGAATTTTTAAAAAGTTATCTTGGTATACCTCTGTATCACAACACAAATATGCCTACCGAAATTCAAGCCTCTATGAGCGATATTTGTAATATGTGATTTTTACAACTCAGCAACCCCCCTTGCGGGTAGAATTTCGTAAAATCCGTTCTTAGCTGACCTTTAGTCGACGAAATGAATATTCCTACCAATTTTAAAGTGTGTAGAACTTATGATTCCAGAGATATGAGAGAGTTATATATTGATATAGATTGTCTATAAAAAAAATGAAATGAGATTGATTGATAGATAAATAGCTTTATAATCTATGGACCGGAGTTTTATATTATCACAGAAGACATTTTTTTATCTATATTTAATATGTGTCTCTAATTTCTGTCCTATATATTAAGTATTATTGTATCCTTATTCAATTATTTAGGATACAAGAATTCATTAATGTAGGTTGCTGTTAAAAAAAATAAACGTCAAACAATTATCCAGCGGAATGAATGGTAGAAACAAATGAGTGAACAAAAAGCGCTCGTAATAAGAGATCATTGTTCAAGAAGACAATAGTTCTCAAATTTTAATTTCGGCGACTATAATTCAGGGGAGGATTTTTAATTTGTCGCAAGATGGCGTCGGGAATGAGGCATCTGGCATTGCATCGTGTCGTCGAAAGTCCAATGAAGGAGGCATTGATTACAGACTGTGAAGTACGATTCGCATAAGCCGAGAGAAAGTTCTTTATAAACAGTATAGTAGCCATAAGGAGTAAGTTACATATATATATATATATATATATATATATATATATATATATATATATATGTATATATAATATATCATAGTTAAATTGTGTATTTTCTAAATGAATTCTCAACAGACTAGTCACAATTGAGATTGATCTGACCCACATTCCCTCGCGTATAATTTATGTCATTCCAACAGGCATTACACTTATAAAATAACACTAATAATAATGTTCTATTAAGTAATTTTATACAATGGTGGCAAATATCGGATGTATATACTCGTATTTCTTTAACGAAAATTTATCTTGTAAAACTAATAATAATTTAATAAATGCGTGTACTTCCAGTATAATAACAGATTAAGAATATAATTCAATTATCTTGCCCTTAGTTGTTGTAAAAAATTACTAAGATAAACAGATAACAATCCGTGTGGTGACGGAGTAAGAATATAATTCACCACCCCTCTTATCTTACCCGTGGGTGATCGTAAGACACGACTAAGGGATATAAAACGAATATAACATCTATTCAAGAGAAGGGAAACTCGAAACTAAACCCTATACCAACACGTCTGACCAGCGTGCCATTACGGAGGAGGCTGAGCCCAACAGTGGGACATATATGAGCTGTAACGATGATGATAATGAGATAACATCTATGCCAAAGAAGATAAATTTGAAATAAACCCTATATATCAACCCCTAATCAGACCATGGTGGTATATTAAGTCAATTTCTCTCCTATTATAGAGAAAGCTCGAGCATTGAGACGTATATGAGATGACGATGCTGATGACAAGGACAAATAAATATGTGTTTAAAGAACGTAATATTTTCTTTTTGTAATCTTTTTAGTTTTGATAATATAATCAAAATGTGTAAGAAATTATTTCAGTCTTTCGTCGTCCACTGCTGGATCTGTCTTGCTCAAAGAACGTCATGTGACGTGGTCATTGAAGAGATAATTGCTATAAACACCACATTTGGTTGGCGATTGTAATAAGGTGTTATACGATTCCCAGGAGAGAGCTGTCTTTACTCCTAGTGATACCTTCTCTTTGATTTTAATAACTTCCACGATCAAATAAGGGATGGTGACAGCTGTATTCTTATCTCGTCATCATGCAAGGTCACATATATCACTGTCTTAATAGATGTATGCTAAATCAAAAATCTATATCAGTTATAGCCTTGTAGGTACGACATTTACAGGCAAAAATGAAAAACATCATTTACAACTTATATTCGTCTCATTGTTGAGCTGTGTGGTAGCGCCTACGAATACTACCAACTACTTTGCTCGTGGATGTCGTAAAAGATGACTAAGAGCCTTATATTGACCTGAGCCAATTCCATCTGATGCCGTTTGGTCAACAATTACATTCCCAAGGAGGGTTGACGTCTGGCAGGCGGCCGGTCATAAAACTATTCCCAATAACTTTTACAATATGTACTATGAAATAGATGTGCATACTGTATCAACCCCAAGTAATTGGGATAAGAGTTGGAGAATAATGATTCGTCTCATTGTTGGGCACGAGTGTCCTTCACAATAGGAGGGAAATTGACCTACTATACCACGCTGGTCAGTTGGGTTAATATAGGGTGCTATTTCGAGTTTACCTTCTCTTAAAAATAAAAGGATATATCCATTGTAACGTTATCCGTTCGCACACTGAATACTAAAGATACTCTTTATTTATAATAATCAATCATCGTTCTCCTTCTTATCTTAATGTAATGAGTTCAGGGCAATATACTTTTCGCTTCTAGTCAGATATTATTCATTTGAAATAAAAACTACTTTTACGGATTCTATGGCGTTTGTATTTGATTTTTTAATTTCCCGTCGTTTCGAACACTTTACAGTGATCATGGTCGCGGGAGGACTTTGATGGATGGTCATTGTAAAGTGTTCGAAATGTCCGGAAATTAAAAATCAAATACAAACGCGATAGCATCCGTAAAACTAGTTTTATTTCAAACGTGTAATACTCGCGTGAACATTACAAATCAGACATTATTCGTTATAAATATAGAAAATAAAAGTAAAAAAAGAACATAAAATCGTATTACAAAACCTTATTATAAAATACTTTAAAATTTCAGGTTACCTTAAACTTAATATTTAAGTTCACCGTTATTCTATTATCCATATTTCTTCATTCCAGCGAAATTGGATTACTGTGCGAGATAGTCGCCAACCGCCAATAAATAAAACCTCATTGTTAACTTTTAGACAACAGAATGTAAAAGCAATATATGTATATTTGAACGAAATAGAATCCAGATTTTCTTAACCACAACATTATGAATACATACATACATATCATCACGCCATATCCTTTGCAGGGTAGGCAGAGAGAACAGAGTGCCAGAAAACTCTATCCTTGCATACTTCACTCGCTTCCTCAACATTCATAAATCTCTTCATACACGCTCGCCGGTTTCGGAGACTCTTGACTCCATCTTCCTTCAGTACGTGACCAATCTGGTCTAGGTAAATTAGTCTCGGTCTCCCCCGGTACCTACATCCTTCCACTTTCGCATTGTATATCTTCTTAACCACAACATTATAAATGGTTCTTCTAATTAATATTTTGTTTTGATTAAACGTTCATTTTGAATCTAAAAAATCTCAAACGAAAACTATAGTGGTAGGACCACGCTGTTGACAGTTCTTTGTCTACAGCCGCGGGCCGATACGTCCGTGGTAGTACTACACTCTCGCAGAAAATCGACGCCTGAACAGTGTCAATATGCTGCTGTGCTTCCTTCGGTGAGCGAGAGAGTCAGTAACCCAACTTTCTTGGTGGTTTGGAGTTTTTATTGGTAGGCAGAGGCATAGCTTTACCCCTGGTATTGCAAAGGTCCATGGGCGGCAGAAACAGTTACCATCAGGTGCACTGCTTGCTCGTTTACCACCAGAAGCAATAAAAAAAATTTGACGATTAACTAATTATATTAGAAAAATATGTATTTCATATTCTATTTAATATTTTCAATTATAAGGTTCAAATTTTATTTATTAATTGTTCTTGCATTATATATGTATATAGTTGTATTATTATAACATAAATACTTAATATTTTTTCCCATTTATTAAATTAGACTACGAGTGTAAAATAAAATATTTTTCAAACAATTTTAATTCGCAATAAATTATTATTGAATAAATTTAAAAAATATATATAATAAATAAAACAGGTCACGCCAGATAAGCCCAGATTTTAAATATAAATAGCTAATTAAAATTATATCAAAGACTTAATGAAACTATTTATGCAAATAAAATTTTAAGTATCCCATTATCCCAACTTTACGATGGCTAATTAATAAAAATCCATTTCATTTGATTGATAAAACGAAATATATCGGCTATAAATTACGTCTCGTGATAAAGTCGGTACTTCGCCAAATGAGGGCGTGTTCTTGAAAAAGCTATGCAGCTGTTGCTACTGAATATTAATCCCCTATCGGACTTTTAACAGGGTTGATTTTTTTTATACAATCATCACGAATTTACCCTAAAATTGTACACTAAGATGCAAGATACAAAAATAATTTCAACGAGAGAAAGGTAAGGAGAATAAATAACCTGCAGTAAAAGTTCAAAATCGTACTTGAGACCTAAAGACCAACTCTCAGGCATTTATATCGGTCCACCGAAGATAAAGACCGGTTTCCGGTGGCCCATTCGCATAGCGCGAAGAGGTACATTGCGGGGCAGACTTATAGGGTCGCGCGCCGCTTCATCTGTCGCTCCGAACGCATTTAGCGGTATGTGCCCAAACCAGAGCCCGCCGCAAAAAAAGAAAACAAAAAAAAAAGAAAAGCATTTAGATCACCTGCACCGCGGGACGACTAACTATATGATATAAAAATAATGATAATAATAATATTTATAGGTATGCAAGTTGGAATGTTAGAATGATGACTGGAAGAGGAAGGGAATTGGCAGATTTCTTAAAAAGGAGAAGAGTAAATATTGCATGTTTGCAAGAAACAAAATGGAAGGGAATGAGAGCTCGAGAAATTGGTGAAGGATACAAGTTTTATTATAGTGGTAGCGATGGAAAAAGGAATAGTGTAGGAATAGTGTTAGATAAGAATTTGAAAGAATGTGTGACGAATGTAATAAGAATGAATAATAGATTAATAGTTGTGAAAATAGTGTGGGAGAACGTCATCCTGAATGTCGTTAGCGCGTATGCACCCCAAGCCGGATGTAAAGATGAAGTGAAAGAAAAGTTTTGGCGGGATTTTGATGATATTATGATAGGTATACCAGAAAGTGAAGAGATATGTATAGGAGGTGACTTTAATGGACACGTAGGAGCGGGCAATGAAAGTTATGAAACAGTGCATGAAGGATGGGAGTACGGCATGCGAAACGCTGGTGGGGAGACACTACTTCAAGCGGCTTCGTCATTTCACCTGGCCATCGGTAATACGTGGTTCCAAAAAAGAGATGAGCACCTTATTACCTATAAAAGTAGCAACCACTGTATGCAGATCGACTACTTTCTTATTAAGAGAAGTAAGTTGGTCTGCGTAAAGGATTGTAAGGTGCTACCAGGTGAAGCACTAGTATCCCAGCACCGTCCGTTAATACTAGTGATGGAGCAAAGAACACTCTCCATTAAGATCAGAAACCGACCCCCTCCTAAGGTAAAATGGAGTTATGCTTGAAAGGAAAGAGTATGCAAGTAGATTTAAACAAAATGTGATAGATAAAATGATTGAAATGAATGATATAAATGATAAATCTGTGAATGAATGTTGGAATGAAATGGTTAGTTGTATTAGAAATACAGCTAAAAGAATACTAGGAGAAACGAAAGGAAAAGGTATAATTGATAGGGATACATGGTGGTGGAATGAAGATGTGCAAAAGATCGTGAAAGAAAAGAAGAATGTATTTAAGGAATGGCAGAATAAACATAATGAAAGATTGAAGGAAGCAAAAAAGCTTGAATACAAGGAATGCAAGAAAAAAGCTAAACGGGTAATAGCTATTGCGAGAGCACAGGCGGGAAGACATGATTTTTAAATCGATAGATGGGCCTCGAGGTTAAAAGATGCTATACCGCATAACTAAAGTCCGAGAAGAAAGAGCAAAAGATATTAGGCATGTCAACACCTGACATAAAAGATGAAGCAGGTAAAGTGTTGATAAAAGAAGAGGAAATAAAAGAACGTTGGAAGCAGTACTTTGAAAGGTTAATGAACGAAGAGAATTCATGGAGTGGAGTGTTAAAAGATGTATCAGAGAACGTCGGCCTAGTAAGGGAAATTACAATAGATGAGGTAAGAGAAGCAGTGAGAAGTATGAAAAATGGAAAGGCTGTAGGGCCCGATGGTATACCAGTTGAAGTATGGAAGATTTTGGAAGAGGATGGGTATATGTGGTTAACTTTATTCTTCGATAAGCTGCTGCGCGATGAAGTAATCCACAATGAATGGTGCAATAGTACGTTAGTGCCCATTTTTAAAAATAAAGGGGATGTTCAGGACTGCGACAGTTATCGAGGAATAAAGCTCTTGTCGCACAGTATGAAAGTGTGGGAAAAAGTTATTGAGAAACGATTGCGAGAAGAAAGTGAGATAACCCAAAACCAGTTCGAATTTATGTCAGGCCGAGGGGCAACGGATGCCATATTTGCACTGCGCCAATTATGCGAAAAATATCAGGGTGCACATAGGAACTTGCACATGGTATTCGTTGACCTCGAGAAGGCTTATGACAGAATCCCGAGAGTGGTGGACTCTGAAAGAGAAAGGTGTGCCTGTAAAGTATATTAGGTTAATCTGTGCAATGTACTGGCGATCCAGGATGTATGTAAGATCTGCTGTTGGAGATTCCGACGGGTTCAACGTTGAGGTAGGCCTGCAACAAGGGTCGGCGCTAAGCCCCTACCTCTTCCTGTTGATAATGGATGCATTAACATCGGAGATACAGGAAGAGGAACTCTGGTGCATGCTATTCGCTGATGACATTGTTCTCGTTGGGAAAGAGGGCCTTGAGGTACAGAGCATGCTGGCGAGTGGCGCTGTAAATTGGAGAATGTAGGCTTGAAAATCAGCAGACCAAAACAGAATACATGTTCTGCGATTTCGGCGGCCTCTCCAATTTTACACCCATAACTCTAGATGGAGTACCTATCCCAGTATGCTCGAACTTTCGACACCTCAGTTCTCTTATCCAAAGCGATGGCGACCTGGATCGTGCGGTGAAGCACAGAATTGATGTGGGATGGATGAAATGGCGGCATGTCACGGGTACAACATGCGACCCCAAAGTACCCCTTAAATTAAAGGGCCAAATATGTAAAAGCCTAATAAGACCTGCTGTACTGTATGGATCAGCATGTTGGGCGACAAAAGCGACGGATGAGAGAAGACTGCATGTAGCGGAGATGCGAATGTTGAGATGGATGTGTGGTGTGACAAGAATGGATAAAATAAGGAATGAACATATAAGAGGAAGTTTGAAAGTTGCGCCAGTGACGGAAAAATTAAGAGGTGAAAGATTGACATGGTATGGACATGTGATGAGACGGGATGAAAGTAATGTTGTGAGGAAAGCTTTAAGCATGAATGTTGAAGGCTTAAGGGGTAAGGGAAGACCGAAGAAAAGATGGATGAACTGCGTGAAACATGACATGGATAGACAAGGAGTGACCACAGAGATGACGTCTGATAGAGTTGTATGGAAGGAGAAGACATATTGCGTCGACCCCAAATAAATTGGGATAAGAGCAGGTTGATGATGATGATGAAGAGCAGGTTGATGATGTTGATGAATAATTTTTATAGCCAAAAATAAATTTTACAGATCACTTTAACTTGACTTATGTTATTACATCTTTGGATCAAATCCTGGGTATCCAGTGAGACCCAAACTAGAAATTAGTCAGTATTTTCGGCCTCTAGAATACGACAGTTGATATATACTGAACATCTACATAAGATAAGAAAAATTCAAAACAATTAAACCATCTGAGCAGTGTAGAGAATTGTCCCACTATAGTAGGACAATTTTATTGTCTGGAGGAGGCTCGAGTCCAGCTGAGGGTCGTGTATGAGCTGAGATGAGATGGTGAATAGGCTGATAGGTAAATAGAATAGTGATATAATAAAATATATATTGTATTTAAAGTTAAACTTTATTTCACCTACAAGTATTCCAATACACGTACATTAATAAACGTTAGGTTTGGGCCCTAACCTGTCAACCGTGGGTCACGCTTGAAGCAAGAATTTCATTTAGTGGCGGTAACCTTAATCTGGTTGCAACGCTGACGGCCTCGGTCCGCCTCGACTATAATTACGTTAGACATACAAGACAAACGAGCCATATTACCATGGAGTTAGCAACTTTGACAGCTGATTGAACCCAACTTGGTACTGTACATATGTTTGTTTTGGTTTAAAGATAATCTTTTAAGTTTTTGGAGTTTACTCCTTAAGAATCGATTTTCATATAAGGCGCCCGGTATGAGAAAAATTTGAGGAGTAAAATCTAGTGATCGAATGACCTCGTTACGTTTTTGGTGCGCAACCTATTCTGCGCACCTTTCACTTTCTGACGTGAGATAATACTTCACTGAACAGTTTCAATAAATGTAAATAAATATATATATATATATATATATTTTTTAGTCAAATGAGCTTTTTTGCTCCTGTTTTGATAATCGTACTTAAGGAGTAAACTCCAGTCGTACGTCGGAGCTGACACACACACTTTTTTTTGTTGCTTCAGGTGGCATACCAGCAAGCAGCAGACTTGATTGTAAGTGTCACTGTCACCCATGGACCTTTGCAATACCAAGGATATAGCTAGGCCGCTGCTCACCATTACAATCCTCAAACCCAACCAGTGGGGGTACCGGCTCTCTCACTCACCGAACAAAGCGCAATAGCACATTGCTATTACTCAGATATCGATCTTCTGCGAGAGTGTAGTATTACTCCGGACGGACCGGCCCGCGGCTGTGCACAGAGAAGTGTCAACAGCATGGTCCTGCCACTATTAAAATATCCCGAAACGAGGGTATTCTTTTTTTTCTTGCCCGTGTGACTCTGAATTTTCAATAGGGCCACCCAGATCGGATGCAATGGTTACGATATCCGAAAGAGTAACTCGCTGGTCTGACTACCGAAGTCAAGGACTCCGTATTAGTGATGAATCTAATAGCAATGTAGAAGGCACGCGGTAACAAATAGCAAAAGAAGGAAAACTCAAAATAAAACCCAATACCTACACGTTTGACCAGCGTGCTGTAGTATGTTAATTTCCGTTCTATTATGGAGTATCCTCGAGCAGTAGTGGGACTTATATGAACTGAGATGAGGATGATGAAAATAGTAAGTCTGTTTTACTTATACTCCAACGCGCATCAACCTGCTTTTATCCCAATTACTTAGGGCCGATGTAATATGTACTCTACATCCATAGAACATATAGCAAAAGTTTTTAATCGCTGGTGAGTTAAGAATGTATCACAACCCTTTATTTTTCCATGCGAGTGATAAAATCAGGCTGAGTAAACACCAAAAAAAAAATCAAACAATAGCACTCTCTTGAGCAACTTATAGCACCAACTGCGACTTTCAATCCCGGTTATTTACCGGTTACATACCCGGTTATTTCATAATTATCTCCCTCTAAGAAGGTCCAGAGCAATAGACCAGTGCATACCATACACAGACACCAGACAAGAGATATCCTGGAAGGGCATAGAAATCACCAAATTACGAGAAAACAACAGACCCAAATTAAGTTCTCAAATAGAAAAATAATTATTGCACTACCTAACACTATTTTTCAATAGGTAGATGGATTAGGATAACCGTTTTTAAATCAATGTTTTACATTATTGAATAAACATAGTCTATAACACAGTGAACAAGTCTATCATGACCGAATGTCGTGTCTTGTCACGGTAAAGTGTTCTGTTATCTCTATAACTTAGATGTTTATTCGCGGTAAAGCTCACCGTGAAGCTCTCGATACTGACCAAAGACACGCAAATCTTTGCTTTGTTTATTTTGGTGTATTAATGTTTTTTTATTTATATATGTATATATATAGCTGAGCCAATAGACGCTGTTTTTTATTAATCTGAAAATTAAAAATAGAATTCACGCTACCTAGGCTCAGTTATTAATCTAGAAAGAAAGGAAATAGAAGAGAAATTAAATGTAATTGGCTTATCAATGCAAACTGTTCTTGAATCGAAATCTGTGTTCAAATAGAACACAGACAAATTCAAATTACTGAAATTTAGCATTTAATATGCTTAATTATTTATAAAATCCGATTACGAAATGAAAAATGATGTTGCAAGCGGGATTCGAACCCGCGCCTATTGGGATTCCGGCCCAATCGTGCTGCCACTACACCACCGCGACTAATTGTAGGACATGCAAATTTCACTTCGTATTATATTTACGTCTTAAGGTGACGGTATGCTATCTACCCGACAATATTTACACGTTGTTATAGGCTTAATACTTCAAACTTTACAGTTAGAATTGTATTAAACGATGACATTTTTTTTTTTTTCATTTCAGATCACATTTTTCATTTCGTAATCGGATTTTATAAATAATTAAGCATATTAAATGCTAAATTTCAGTAATTTAAATAACAAGGTTGTGTCATCGTTTAATACAATTCTAACTGTAAAGTTTGAAGTATTAAGCCTATAACAATGTGTAAACATTGTCGGGTAGATAGCATACCGTTACCTTAAGACGTAAATATAATACGAAGTGAAATTTGCATGTCCTACAATTAGTCGCGGTGGTGTAGTGGCAGCACGATTGGGCCGGAATCCCAATAGGCGCGGGTTCGAATCCCGCTTGCGACATCATTTTTCATTTCGTAATCGGATTTTATAAACAGACAAATTCATCAAAATTGGTACATTCATTTAAAAGGAGTTCAATCACATACGCGTGCACAGAAGAATCACTAGAAAAAACTTTTTTTTATGAAAATACTCAATTTAAATATCAATATAGTGGATTAAGAATAATCTATCAGGCCAATCAATGTCCAGTGTTGGACAACATGCTCTCTCGGGGTCGAAGAAATCCGTATTTCCTTCTCATCGCCATTAGATGGACCACTTAACTTGACCTCTATGGTTAGACCGCCAGGTTTCGCTTTCGGGCACCATCCCCATCGACAACACAGCAACAGACAACAGTATATTAAACTGGCAGAGTGCTACGGCGAAATAATTCTATAATCACTCAGCTTATGGACCTTTTTTTTCTTTTTTTCCTTGCGGTGGGCTATGGATGTGGTCGCGCTCTGCTAAATCGGTCCGGGGTGACGGAAAGGACGGTACGCAACCCCACAGACTTACCGTGCAAGGACTCCTCTCTTCACCGTGCGAGCGGGCCACCAGTACCCGATCTTTGTCTTCGGCGGCCTGCCCGGAGCTTGAAGACCTCGGTTATTGGAGTTTACTCCTTAAGAATCGATTTTCATATAAGGCGCCCGGTATGAGAAAAAATTGAGGAGTAGAATCTAGTGATCGAATTACCTCGTTACGTTTTTGGTGCGCAACCTATTCTGCGCACCTTTCATTTTCTGACGTGAGATAATACTTCACTGAACAGTTTTAATAAATGTAAATAAATATATATATATATATATATATATATATATATATATATATATATATATATATATATATATATTATATATATATATATATATATATATATTAGTTTTAGTCAAATGAGCTTTTTTGCGCTTGTTTTGATAATCGTACTTAAGGAGTAAACTCCAGTCGTGCGTCGGAGCTGACACATACTTTTTTTTTATTTATGCTTCGATGTTTTGCCTAGCATGAAATAGTAGGCTTACTGGTTACAGAGACGATTTGTGGCTAAGATTGAAACGTACAAATACATAGATTATCAAGAAAATATTCTACACTGACACGGAAATAATGGCAGATAGTTAATGAGTTAGACATTATACTAAGTATTATTGACCATAAACCTGAAGTTAGACTATATTACAGCTCATATATAATAATAATTACACCTATATTTCATTCCATATAGACCATGGTACCCACCATTCATCGTATCAACAGCATGTTACTATAATTTATAGACGTTGACGTTGATAATAGATTTTAAGTGGAATTTATTATTATTGTTGCGGTCGTACAAGTTTGAGTTATTGCACTTTAGTTTATTTAACGAGAATATTGAAATTTACAATCCGTGTGGTAACAGAATAACAATACAATTAGTCGCTACCCTTTGCATGTGAGAATCTTAAAAATTAGCTAAAGCAAATAAGGTCTATACAGGGAAATGTATAATATATTACTGGGACTGTCAGTCAGTCTGCCTGTCAAGCGATTGTGGAATTAGTCATTATTTTGTTCTCTATGTATTCATCATCTCAGCTCATATATGTCCCACTGTTGGGCTCGAGCCTCCTCCGTAAAGAAAGGGAAATTAACCTACTATACCACGCTGGTCAGACGTGTTGATACAGGGTTTTGTTTCGAGTTTTTCTTCTCTTGCATAGATGTTATATGCGTTTGATATCCCTTAGTCGTTTTTTACGATCACCCACGGGTAAGATAGGGGGTGGTGAATTGTATTCTTACTCCGTCACCACACGGAAACTTACGTATTGCTTGGGGTGAAAGAAATATGTACTCCTCTTCGCTTGTATATATTGTAAAAAATGGTAATAGTTTTAGAACCAGTTTGCCTAATGTCAATCCTCCTTAGGAATGTAATTGTTGACCAGGTGGCAGTGCGATCCATAGGATGTTGTTCTGAGTCTGGGACTAATGTATCTGCGTTAATTATATGTTTGTAAAGTCCCCTGCAAAACAAGGATCATGTCGTCTTTTAAAAAAATAATATCCGAATGTTTTTCTTTGGTCAGGTCGTAATATATACCTTTTGCCAGGAATACATGCTGAGAATTTTTTAAAACATACCGATGAATCCTTGAATTCAAATCCAATATCAAAATCAACAGCTTTTTATTCATGTCCCTGAATAAATAAGGCAATAGGCAAACGATATACAAATACATATAGAATTCGATACTCATCAATATAAAAGGAAATTTTGCTTACGAGTGATATCTATTAACACTTAGAATTATGTATATAAGAGCTATATAAAACAAACACGGTAACCGTTACAGCTTAGCTTAATTATGACAGACAGACAGACATGCGAGAGTCCCTGTTAATTTTGATCATGTTTAGAATCTTCAAAGTGAAAAGTTCTTAAAATATTTCTGTCCATTTTAATTCTATGCTCACTAATGACTTTCCTGTTTGAACTATTTATAAAAGTTTATTTCAACTCGTAAGCTTCTTTCAAAAGGTAATTTCCAACTTGAAATATTAGATATTCTATTGAAATGAATTATTATTATTTATTATAGTAAATTTCCATGTAGTGACGGAGTAAGAATACAATTCACCATCCCCTTTCTTACCTGTGGCTTTTACAATAGTAAAAGACAACTATGGGATAATATATGTAGATATCAACAGCAAGAGAAGGAATAAATTCGAAATAGAATAAATTCAAAATATAACCCTATAGCAACTGGTCTGAATAGCGTGGGAGGTCAATTTCTTCTCCCATTGTGAAGGATAACAGTTAAAAACATTTTATTATTATTGATAGCATTATATGCGATTCATCATCACTATCATTAGCTGTCATAAGTCTTATTATTGGGCTTGAGTCTCCTCTATAATAGGAGAAAGATTGACCTTTTATATCACGCTGGTCAGGCGGGTTGCTATGGGGTTTTATTTCAAATGTTTCTTATCTTGCATAGATGTTATGTGCATATTATATTCCTTAGTCGCCTTTTGCGACACCTACAGACCGGATAGATAATGGTAAATTAATTGTATTCTTACTCAGTTACAACGCTGAAAGATTATTAGATATAAAAATATAAGATTTTTACTATTACGATTATACTCGTTTAACAAATTAAAAAAAAAATACCTATAATTATAAGTCAGTTAAAACTTATAAAGTGATAATGGTAATCAAAATAATAGTAATCAATTTTTATTAAGATTATTTATCAAAATTCTAATATATTGAACAACTTCAAGCGTTTGTTGTCTTTCAATATACATACTGGATAACGTGATTGTTAAAAATATGTGTCCATCCTCTTAAAATTAATGGCCGCCATCAAATTTTAATTAATCTTCTTGCCAGATATTTTGAAATTATCTATTACATAACATTTAATATACATAGTTAGTCACTTTAATTGGTGATGATTGTGGAATGCCATATCCCTTGCAGGGTAGACAGAGAGAACAGAGTGCCAGAGAACTCTATTCTTGCATACTTCACTCGCTTCCTCAACATTCATGATTCTCTTCATACACGCTCGCCGGTTTCGGAGAATCTTGACTCCACCTTACTTCAGTACGTTACCAATCCGGTCTAGGTAGATGAGTCTCGGTCTCCCCCGGTACCTACATACTTCCACTTTCGCATTGTATATCTTCTTAACCAGACGTTCGTTCGGCATTCTTTCCACATGTCCAAACCATCGGAGCATTCCCTTTCGCATCTTTACACCAATACTCTCTTTCATACCTACTCGCTCTCTTACGTCGTCGTTACGAATGCGGTCGGTCAGCCTAACTCCACAGATAACAATATGTACCTTTTAAAGTAATTGCTTGATTTTATTATACTTTAAGACTGGAATTTAATTCAATCATACAGCCAAGAGTACAAGACTACCAAATGTATGTATTTAATACGACAAATATGATAATATGACCTAGTGGTAGGGCTACACTACACTACTATAGCCACTGACGACAACATAGGGACTTTTGGCGGGAATCTAAAACGTCATGTGGTGCTCTTGTATTATATTCGATATTTTAGTGTTTTAACGTGTTATATTAAATAATGTTTATGGTATTTTATGTAATATGGTGTGACTGAACTGCTGAGATGTAGTGAATATCATATAAAAGTGCTTTACAACGTTTTCGTTTTCCATCAAAATTCCCACAAGCTACCATTAACAATGTGGCCATAGCACTGTTGATGGCGACAATTTGACTTACTGACGGACAAATGACTAATCTGAAGACACTAAAAACTTGAAGATAATTATAACTCGACACTGGCAACAATGGCTCATTTAAGTAGCTGATTGCCTATACATAAAAAGAAGAAGAAGAAGAAGACGACAACATACATTGCGGAGCGAGTCTATGGGGTCGCGCGCCTCTTCATCTATTGCCCGGACAGATTTAGCGAGGTGTAAGGCGGTAACAAGACCATAGCTCGCCATTAAAAAAGGGGCTACACTGATAACAAGACAGTTTTCTGTATACAGCCGCGAGCTGGTCCGTCAGGGGTAGTAGGACAGTCTCGCAGAAAACCGACGTCTGAGCAATGGTAATGTGCTATTGTTCTTCTGGGTGTGTTTGGGTTGGTGGACTGCCTGGCTGTACTGTTGGTATTACAAACGTCCATGAGTAGCAATATCACTTACCATCAGGTGTGTTGCTTGCTCGTTTGCTGCCATAAGCAATAAAAAAAATGTATCATCTCTCTAAATAATATTTTATAATTTAATGAATTTCGTTTAAGCCAAAAAAGCATGGAGCGAGTCCATCAAAACGGTAAAGTGTGGAAAAAAGCATTTTATTTGATTGCAACTCTAAATAATCTTGTCTAATCTCAAATACTTGTAATAATTATAATCTAAATGATTATTTTCTTATAAAGCAGAAAAGGCATGGAGCGAGTCCAACAAGAGTGTGAATAAATCGATTTAATTTGATTACAGCTCTAAAATAATCTTTCCTAATCTAAGTATTTGTAATAATTATAATTTTAATGATATTTATAATAAAGCAGAAGAGGCATGGAGCGATTCCACAAAAACAAGAAAGTGAGAATAAATCGGTTTAATATGATTACTGCTCTAAATAATCTTTCTTAATCTCAAATATTTGTAATAATTGTAATCTAAATAAATTTCTTATAAAGCCAAAAGAAGTATCAAGTCCATCAATAAAAAGGAAAGTGTCAACAAATCGACTTTCTTATATGATACCTATAAACAAGTTAACAAAATGATATAAATTCATTTTAGATCGTTCCTAATGTGTTATATTGATAACGCAATGGGAGTTTCATTGACACGGACTATGAATGACACCGACGCATTTATTGTGGAATAGGGCGAGAGGCCGTAAGGCTGCCACGTGCCTCGCCCACATCTTTCTCGGCGATTTAGTGAGAGGCGGCACGGAAGTGTCATCCGATTTGTATGTCCGCTTAGCTACTGGAGGCGGTAACGAGGCGTTTTAAGTTATATTCAAATAGTATGCGGTTTAGATTATTGACTTGAAATAAATAATATATATATTACCAAATGTCATGAAATTAGTACAGCATTTAAATACATTATATATATATATATATATATATATATATATATATATATATAAAGGCTTTAATTAAAGTATAATATAATATGTGAATGGTTCGGATATGTGGAGAGTCTGCCGAACGAACGTCTGGTTAAGAAGATATATAATGCGAAAGTGGAAGGATGTAGGTACCAGGAGAAACCGAGACTGACCTACCTAGACCAGATTGGCCACGTACTGAAGGAAGTTGGAGTCAAGAGTCTCCGAAACCGGCGAGCGTGTATGAAGAGAATTATGAATGTTGAGGAAGCGAGTGAAGTATGCAAGGATAGAGTTTTCTGGTACTCTGTTCTCTCTGCCTACCCTGCAAGGGATATGGCGTGATGATATGTATGTATTAAAGTATTAATTCAAAGATTAAGATTATTAACAAAATAAGCTATGTAATGTTAAATATATGAATTAATTAGCAAACCCAGACCGACTTGTTTGTAGAAGTCGATATATCGCAGCGCCCCCTGGTGGCAAGTTACGTCAATGGGAATATAAACTTCTCTGTGAAAAAATAATTTTCCTAATGATCGGTCAAACAGTTTCTGAATTTAGCTTTATCATATATACAAACATCCTCTTTTCTACAGACTTAGACCACAATTAACGCCATTCGATAAAATAATCGCAATCAGTGCATTTGAGTGTAATACAATCATGAAATATATAAGACCGTGCAGTTATGTTTCGAATTTCCTTCTACAAACATATATAGACTCATCAACATATTGCATTCTCAATCTATACACGAAAAACGTCTACATGTCCCTTGCAAATTCATGCATAAGTTGTTTATAAGCTTAAGTGCTATAACCAGCGTAACCAGTTTCAAATCGATCCCGCAGCTACACGAGCACCTACCCCTGAGCGACGTCCTAGCGCATTTTGGGACATCGTTACCTCATACATATTTACGTCTTTTAAGCCTGTACAATGTGTAAACATGTCGGGTAGATGGCACACGTCTCCTTAAAAGACGAAAGTATAATACGATGCGAGAATTGAATATCCTACAATAGTTCACGGTGGTGTTATTGGCAGCACGATTGGAACGGATTTCCAATAGGTGTGGGTTCGGATACCATTTGTGATAATCATTTTTCACTCATAATCGGGTTTTTTTTTCAGTTTTCCAGTAATATTTCATGTATATTTTCTATCTTAATTATTAGTGTAGTAAAAAACGACTAAGGGATATATCCATATATAGGTACACATAACCTTTATGCCAGAGACGAATAACTCGAAATAAAGTCCTATACGAACTCGTCGGACCAGCCTGATATAGTAGGTCAATTTCCCTTCAATTTTGAATTAGACAAAGTCCATGCCAGAGATGAATAACTCGAAATAAAGTTCTATACGAGCTCGTCGAAACAGCGTGGTGTAGTACGTCAACTTCCTTCCAATTTTGAAGGAAGCTTGAGCCCAGCAGTGGAATTATTTATAAGCTGAAATATACATCTGATTCTAAATTGTATATTATTGTCAGATGTACAGCGGCCACCGCAATCGCGTAGGCGAATCATATCTTGTTGAAATATTACATTTGAATATATTATACATGCATGAATATACAGACTATATTTTTTCTTTAAGTTAAGTAATTATTGCCACGATTGAAAGTAAAATAGATTATGTAAATTATACATTATTGGCTGACCGAAAACATTCGCAACGACGACGTAAGAGAGCGAGTAGGTATGAAAGAGAGTATTGGTGTAAAGATGCGAAAGGGAATGCTCCGATGGTTCGGACATGTGGAAAGAATGCCGAACGAACGTCTGGTTAAGAAGATATACAATGCAAAAGTGGAAGGATGTAGGTACCGGGGAAGACCGAGACTCACCTACCTAGACCAGATTGGTCACGTGCTGAAAGAAGGTGGAGTCAAGAGTCTCCGAAACCGGCGAGCGTGTATGAAGAGAATTATGAATGTTGAAGAAGCAAGTGAAGTATGCAAGGATAGAGTTCTCTGGCACTCTGTTCTCTCTGCCTACCCTGCAAGGGATATGGCGTGATGATATGTATGTATGTATGTATGTACATTATTGCATTATATACTGTAGCCGCAACTAATCCTATAATAATATTTTTTGATTAAGCGTGTATTACACATTTGAAATTAAGGTATTTATACGGATTAATCGGCGTTTGTAATTGATTTCTAATTTCCCGACGATTCAAACACTTTACAGCGTTCATGCCATGAACGCTGTAAAGTGTTTGAATCCTTCCGTACCCATGAACTTCATGGGTACGGAAGGACTAAGTTTTCACACAAACGACTCTGAGTTTTCTTGCTGGATCTTTCTGTGTGGCCATGTTGCGATCCAGTAGCAGATTATTAACTTTTTTTATGTTCATATTAATAAATTGTAGTAGGCTCAAGCCTCCATAATGGGAGGGCAATTGACCTACTATACCACGCTGATCAGACTTGTTGCTATAGGATTATATTTAAAAATTTTCTTATTTTCTGTAGACGTTATATGCGTTTTATATCCCTTACTCGTCTCTAATGATCACCTACAGGCAAGATATGGGGTGGTGAATTGTATTCTTACTCCGTCACCACACGGATTTACAACGTATATTTGGCAGTAAATGATTATATATTTATGTGATTGCATTATTCTAATTATAATGAGTTTTATCGAGTATCTTCAAATACGTTGATAAAAATAATTATTTTCGTTAGGCTACCATCGAGCTGATTGTATACAGCCAAGTCAAGGACGGTCGTCATTGACAGCTCAATTAGGAATATAATAGAAGCCACCGTTTGAGAGTCGTCCATTGATAAAAACCGGATCCTTCTTCGACAGAACTGTAATAGACGATAATAATCCTAGTAAAAGCGATTCAGTCTATAGTTATATCGAAATAAATTCAAATGTTTATATTATCTACTTTAGAAATAACTTATTTCTGAATTCATTGTTATAAAAATTAATTATGTAATTACCGATTATGAGTTAACGAGTTAATCACATATAATATATTCATAATTCACGATCAGACAAAGATGTTATTAGATTTTGTGGAGATTTTCTGAAGGATTAGGTACTCAAAAGATGACAATAGGCTCGCCGTTTATTACACAGGATTAGAAATTACGTCATTGAATATCGGTTACATATATAAGTTACATATAATAATTACTTTACATATATTAGCTTTTACGAGTTACATATATTGACTCTTCAAGGACAAAACCATAGAAAAATTTAAAGAAAATATAAAGAAGAGAAAGAGGGTCCGTTATATTCATTTATACTCAACGATTGCGCGGCGCTGCACTTGACAAATAAATAAATGTAGAATATTGAAAAAAGTGCAAACAAAATATTGTGAACAGTCATTTTGGTAAAAAGAACATATATTTCCGTGTGGTAACAGAGAAATAATACAATTTATCACCAGAAGGTAATCTTACCCGTAAGTGTTTTAAAAGCTAAATAAGGGATATATTATATCATTTATATTTAACATCTACGCAAAGGAAAGAAAAGTAAAAAAGAAACGCTATACCAACCAGTCTGACCAGCGTAATATTGTCAATTGCCCTCCTCCCTCGTGAAAGAGACTCGAGCCTAGCATGTCCAACAAATATGTGAGCTGAGATAAGAAAAAAGAAATGGATAAATGGTATATTTGATATCACAGATATACACTTAACATTTTATTTACGCGTGTAATTTTTTATGCAATAAAAATAAAAAATATTTTATAAACGAAAACAAATGAAGGCGAAAAATGTCATCTGTCATATTTAAAAATAACGACAAAAGTTGACTATAAAATGTTTCCCATTTTTCCTCAATGGACAATCTCTATTATATTCTTTTATTCCACAATATGTAATTTATAAGCTTCAATGAACACGCCAATACAACATTGTATATTTTCGCTCTAATAAATTCTTTTCGATAGAAATGAAATATTTATTCAAATAGTATTTCAATTTAACCAGATACATATTATTTAACTATTTTGCGTGTTCAGTGTTAAGGAGAATATTGCTTTTTATATATAAGCACATCTATACCTTATATTAGAGTTTTGTTTTCTAATTACGGTTTTCTTAGAATAGAGAATATAAGCGTAGAGCGAAGAGTGAATGCGGGCAATAGAGTGAATGGAGCGTTGGGGCAACTTCTCGGTAGCCACCACCTCAGCCAGAAGGCACGTGTAGCAATACATAACGCAGTGCTTGTTCCAACATTACTGTATGGAAGCGAGAGTTGCGTATGCAGAAAAGAGTATGAAAGTAAAATTAATGCGGTCGAAATGCGATCTCTACGGAAAATCTGTGGAGTTCGGATGATCGATCGCATTCGTAACGACGGCGTAAGAGAGCAAGTAGGTATGAAAGAGAGTATTGGTGTAAAGATGCGAAAGGGAATGCTCCGATGGTTCGGACATGTGGAAAGAATGCCGAACGAACGTCTGGTTAAGAAGATATACAATGCGAAAGTGGAAGGATGTAGGTACCGGGGGAGACCGAGACTAACCTACCTAAACCAGATCGGTCATGTACTGAAGGAAGGTGGAGTCAAGAGTCTCCGAAACCGGTGAGCGTGTATGAAGAGAATTATGAATGTTGAGGAAGCGAGTGAAGTATGCAAGGATAGAGTTCTCTCGCACTCTGTTCTCTCTGCCTACCCGGCAAGGGATATGGCGTAATGATATGTATGTATGTAGAATACAAGATACATAACTCGATCTCTAACCGTGGATATATATCATAAAGACTTAGCTTTTTTTTCAAATGCTTTTCTTTATTCGCCCTTATGGCTATAGTCAGTCGACCATACTGCCTTCTCTTACGTATTAATTTCCTTCATATATTATTTATCACTTCTTCATATTATGTAGTCTTAATAGTCACTGTCCGTCAGTAAGTCAAGTCATTATCATTAATTGAGTGCTGATTACCAAATTAATGATTTCTTTGTGAATTTTGGGAAAACACTTAATTATACGTAAACCACTATTATACCATATTAAATACACTTCAGCACTTTAACTGTATCATATTCCATAAAATACCAGCAAAATCATTCAATATAACACTACAAAATACTAAAGAAATAAATATAATTGTCACCAAAGTCCTCTTTCGTATACGTTAAAAAGTCACGAAAAAATAATTTCTACTACTTACTAATTACTACTAGTTAATTGTATATTTATAAAGTCCGCCGACCGTAGCCCACCCCAAAAAAAAAGGAGTTTTTTTTTAAATTGCCGTCCTGTATTAGTAGTTGTGGCAGATCCACAGCCTAATTATTATCACCTACCTAGTGAACCACACCACAATATGTAACATACATTAAACGGTGTAATCTTTAAAAAAATATAGGTGTCGCGTTCCAGAGTTACACGTAAGTGTAACTCAAAACATGGAGTAATTTTAAAAATACTTTGCCACGCATTATTAGGTAATATTGTGCAACATTCAACCTTTTAATCCTATTTTTTTTTATATGTAAACTTATTTAGTGCACGGTCATTCAGAAACTTGAAACTATAAGAAGATATTATTAACTATAAATTTAATCTAACCATCGACTCATCATTTGTAGCATGTAAAACGACACACTTATGTTTACAACCGCCGAGTAGTGTGGGCGGACCAGTCAACCATTCATTCATTAAATACGAACGATGAATGAACTACCATATAAAACGTTTATTGATAGTGATTTACATTTATAAATAATTTATACTTGAAAGGGTAATTTTTCCATTATATAAATTTGGATTAATGTCATATTATTAATATTCATAAAAAGTTAACGTAAACCAATGAATTTTATATGATCAACTTTAGTATATACATATTTTATCGATTTAGTGACATTAGTTGAGAATACTGTTTGGACTTTTGGCGGGAATATAAAAACGTCATGTAGTGCTCTTATATTATATTCAATATCTTAGTATTTAAATGTGTTATATTAGATAATTTTGGTGGCATTTTATGTAATGTGATGTGACAGAACTGCTGTGATTTAGAGAAAATCATTTAAAAATGCTTTACAACGTTTTCGTTTTCCATTAAAATTCTCACAAGATACCATTAAAAGTGTGGTGTTAACACTGTTGATGGCGATAATTTGACTTCATCATCATCATCATAGCCCATAATGTCCCATTGTTGGGCATGGGCCTCCTCCGTAATGGGAGGGAAATTAACCTACTATACCGCGCTGGTCAGACGTGTTGGTATAAGGTTTTGTTTCGAGTTTTCCTTCTCTCGCATAGATGTTATATGCGTTTTATATCCCTCAGTCGTCTCGTACGATCACCCACGGGCAAGATATGGGGTGGTGAATAGTATTCTTACTCCGTCACCACACGGAAAATGCGATAATTTGACTTACTGATGGACAATGACTAACCTGAAGAGACTAAGAACGTGAAGATAATTATAACTCGAGACTGGCAACAATGTCTCGTATAAGTAGCTGATTGCCAATACATAAAAAGAAGAAGAATATTCAACAGTCAAACATATTGTTAACAATCTGAATATAACAAAGTATTATACAATTTACTTCATAACTGATAGTACAATATTCTATATTCCACTCCTTCATATTGAATACCTTGTTTATAATAACACTCTGTCAGTAAGTCAAGTCGTTACCATTAATTGGATGATGACAGCCCAATCAATGATTCATCTAGAAAATTCTTGCAGAATATGAAAATCGATGTAAACCACTTATATATCATAATCACTACAGTTGAATACTTTTTTCTGTATTATATTACATACAATATCAGCAAAAAATATTCAACAAAACACCACAAATAATAAAATATCGAATAAAATTGAAGAGCGCCACATGACATTTTTACATTCCCGCCAAAACTGACAATGGGTAAAACTGTATGGCAGCTAAAAGTATCAATTTTATATTAAATTTATTTTATTTCTCCAAAGTATCCAATAAAACCGCAAATGCGTTTCATCTAGAATAAAAAAAATAAATGCGGCTCCACTAATCTCTGGCCATGGTGGTGGAAAAAACTAATTAGTCCTTATCCGGTCGTTAAACAGGACATACAGAGGGCTATATTTTTAAAAGAACAATTGCTACAATTGACGTCTCGTAAAATTATGATGAGATATATCCAAGAGACAATTATGAAAAAGTAAAATTATGTTCAATTAGTGAGCTACTTCTGTCTCTTGAAATAGGAGCTTCCTTGATTTACCGAGTCCAATTTTAATGGGCCCTTCAGATGGTCCAATAAATTTATAAGATTATTTTCTTTTAAATTTAATCAAAAGTATTTTTGGTTTCACTTATATAATTTTCTTTACAAAAGCTTTAAAAGTAGAACAAAGCTGAAGAATTAATTTTTTTTTTTCTGTCATCGTCAAAACGGACTTACTAACTAACTATAGTCTATTTAATCTAAGAAGTGCACTTTGACAGCTGTCGGAGTAAGTTGTCTAGGTATGTGAACCAAATAATCGCTATCGAAAATATCCGATTTTACTGAGAAATCGATATTGATTCTTTGTAATTAATAATCGGTTTATTTTTTTTATTTTTCCAAGAGGAGATGAAAAATGATGTGCTAAATTAATACTAAACAAATTTAATTATCGCATCATAAAATGTAGTCATCATAATTAGTAAGATTAGGTTAAGTAAAAATAAATAGTGAATTTGAAAATAGCTATTTATTCAGAATCGCTACTATTACTTGAATTATCATCGTCGCTAACATTAATAATTATTTCCTTATCAATAACATTGTGGAAACGTACATCTCTGTCAAAATCTCTATTCGATTAAATATATTAATCTAATATTTTTACCGATTATTTGGATATTCGTGAATTGGAAGTTGTCAAGCACTACTGTTTAGAACGTGATGACATGACATTGTAAGATCGTCAATACTAATGTCTATTTACCATGTTATTTTTATTTTAAATTAGTTTTACGGGTTTCAACATTACATTATTGTACAAGAAACTCACCCGCAACGTTAATTATGTAAATAACTTAATAGTTCTTTAAAATTTCAGATTTATTGTGCAAACAATAAATCTGAAATTTTAATGAAAAATTCTGAATTATGCGTATACGTTTGACCAAGGTTATTGTGTATTAAAACAAGCGAAACGTCAAAATGCACTTCTTAGATTAGATGAACTATAAGTCAATCGACTTCAAGAATATGAAACTGTGCGTATAATGTAATTAAAAAAACAACATTTTTAATACGCCGTAGCAAATATTAAAAAATAAATCCTTGTATTTCGGATTAGTTTAAAAAACACATAAGCTTATTCAAACTGCACCCAGATTCAGAACACAAATCTTTGCATCAAAAGCAATGATAGGACTATTAGACTTGGTACCGATAGATCGTCACTTAGAGTACTGCATTATATCTACGTACTATGTACGTACAGAACTTCTAGGTATGTTCTTATTTTCGACAATGGGAATTAGGTTTTTCTCCAGGTGTTTTAAATGTTATATTTTACTTAATATTACGGACAACATTTAAAATAAACCAATTACCAAGAGGCGGCGTGCTGTAATGTTGGTTTTAAACTGTATTTTTAAAGACAACATGTATTTTAAGATATTTATTTATTTCTCGTCATTCGTGGAGAAAATAATCTTCAAAGTGTCACATCAAATGTTATTGTTTATACAAAATTATGACGGACATTTCATAAAAACAGAAAAACAGTATTCAGAAATAATTTATATGTTTATTGACAAATCTTTACGCGAACATATATTATTTTATTATAGATATCTTGTTAAAATTGCATAACGGATGAATAGATTCAATGCAGGTAGCAATTACATTCCATTCCAAAAGTTAACTAACTCTGAAATTTTTAAAGAAATACTGCAATGAAGCACTCAAACTAGTAACTCTTACAGTTTAGTAAATAAGGTTTGTATCTCGGATACATATTAAATTTGAAATAAAATTTGATACTTTAGTAATTTTGTTATGTAATTAACAAATACATTTATGTTTTTGAATATGTTTATAAAATAATTAAAAAAATTAAAATCACATTATTGAATATTTACTTACTTTTATCTTATACTTAGATAATATTCGAAATATTTATATTTATAATATTTGGAAATATCGATGTCGTGACGGAGAAAAATACAATTCACCACTCCTTATCTTACCCGTGGGTAATCGTAAGAGACGACTAAGGGATATAAACGCATATAACATCTATGCAAGAGAAGGAAAACTCGAAACAAAACCCTATACCAACACGTCTGACCAGCGCGGTATAGTAGGTTAATTTCCCTCCCATTACGGAGGAGGCCCGAGCCCAGCAGTGGGATATATATGGGCTGTGATGATGATGATAACATTGGAAATAGTAATAATTCCTTTTACAAAGCAATCTAAACTTAATATAAATGCAATTTTTGAATCGAATACTGGATACTCAATTCGTAACACATCATATTAATAAAATTATAACTTATACGTTTTGCTATGTAACTTGCAATCAACATTATTACCCCCAACTTCAATTACAAGAACGGTATATTTAAAACCAAAATGTAGTACATTTCACACCGTCCAGCCGCCCGGGGCGACGGAAACGATGCGTAAGGCCTCTAGACCCTTGGACATCGTAAAGCACTGCCTTTATAGTTAATATATTTTTTTTCAGTTAAGAGTACATTTCAACACTAAGATTTTTTAATAATTAAGACTACAAGTTGATTGGCTCGTATTACTTTAAAAACTTTCAGCTTTACATAAAAAAACATAAGCACTGAATGAATAAAATAATAAATTCTAGCGCTGTCATAAGATGGACATTGACATTTCTGAAGCCTCCTTTCCTTTCTACTAATTAAAATCCTAAAAAAAATTACAAGCTTAAGAAGTTTCTAAATAATAAAACATAGCAAGGACTAAAAAATATAACGAAACATCAGAAGGTCTATTTTATAATTCAACTTATGATTTATTGGTATAAATATTTTCGGTAGTAATTGTCTTAACATTGAGACATTGACGATATTATTATATGTTTTAGTTAAAATCACATAATTTCTATTTCAACTATTTGTGATTCTTAATCTAACTAGAGTTTGATCAGTACTGATAATCTGATATATCCAAATGAAAATCTTCCGTTTAGAAAATTTATATATAAAAAAATGTTAAGTAGTTAACCAAGGCATACGTACAGCCTTTGGTACTTTCCTGCTAATATTAAAAAGTAAACAAAAAAGGCTACTTCTAAATTCAAACGAATGAATTATAAGTCTACGCGATAGTGATGGTCAAAATAATCAATCACGTTCGATGTAACTTTGTATTTGACCTACGAGTTAGCACCCACGACCTTTGGGAAGGGCCCGTCATTAGGCCACCTCGCCCCACGCAAAGTTATCTAGTGGATTGCAAAACAGTTCGTGGCATCTAAAGGTTCTCAAGCATATAACTTTTAAGTGCCTATTGCATCGAAAGAAATAAACATTTAAAAATATAATCATAATTTTTAAATCATGTAACGATACCTGTTTACGCGAGTATTGGATTTAAAATTAAAACATTTTACATTGCAAGAGGACTTATAATAGTCGTTCTATGACTATTAACTCTATAAAGTGTATGAAAATTAAAAAAAAAAGCAAATACAAACGAGCAAAAAAACCGTAAAAAATAATTTTATTTTAAAATATCTTAATATCTTCTTAATATTACGATAAACCATTGAGAAGAAATTGTGTAAATCATTATATTTTTTTAGTTGAAAATAGTCCTCCTAAAAGTAGTATGATGACATAATCGCGCCACCTAGATTTATTATTATCGCAGCTTTAATATGTGCCACTGCTGTACTAGAGCCTCCTCAGCAATGGAAGGGAAATTGACCTACTATACCAGGCTGGTCAGATGTGTTGTATAGGGTTTTATTGATTCACTATATATTTTATTGAGTAATAATTCATTTCACTACCCCCTATCTTGTCTGTGGGTGTTATAAAAGACGCCTTAAGGCATATAATATGCATATAACATCAATGCAAGAGAAGGCACGATCGAGAAAAGAAACCTATAAATACCCATCTGACCAGCGTGTATATTAGGTCAATTTTTATTTCAGTTTAAGTAGTGGAACGTACATGAGCTTACGCTGATGATGATGATCAAGTAAAGCCTTTCATCACCTCTTGCTTTATCATAACTTTCGTAAAATTAACAAAAAATATTTTAACATATCCTAAAAACAACACTTGTAGTATTGAAAACTTATAGTCATTCTTCTATTCTATGATGTATTAGATTATATAAATATAGTTTAATTTCCAAACCTGCGACTTATAGTGAGTAAGGGAATGTTCCGAATGTTCGGACATGTGGAAAGAATGCCGAACGAACGTCTGGTTAAGAAGATATACAATGCGAAAGTGGAAGAATGTAGGTAGCGGGAGAGACCGAGACTAACGTACCTAGACCAGATTGGTAACGTACTGAAGGAAAGTGAAGTCAAGAGTCTCCGAAACCGGCGAGCGTGTATGAAGAGAATTATGAATGTTGAGGAAGCGAGTGAAGTATGCTAGGATAGAGTTCTCTGGGACTCTGTTCTCTCTGCCTACCCTGCAAGGGATATGGCGTGATGATATGTATGTATGTGAGTTATAGTGAAATATATTTGGTCTAAACAAGAAGAAAAACCTATAGACTATGATAGATTTTATTAAAAAATTGCGTCCGGTACCATAAACTACTTATAAAAGAAGGCCATATTAAAGATTGAAACTAATTAGACAAACCGCAATAATAAATAAAAGTATAATCTAATTTATCATAATCTATTACATTGCTACTCATTTTAATATTTAATGATAAACGACTCTATAATGTATATATTCTTGTTTTATGAAAATGAATTATTTTGACAGAGTAATAAAAATAGGTTTATTATAGAAGTTATACAATTTGGACTGGCTCAGATGGTAATAATACGGTACATTACTTAGAATGATGAATGAACAATAAAATATGGATCAATTGTCTTTATTATCATAGAACGACTAAAAAATTAAGGATACTTTTTTAGAATTCATACTTATTTGTAAGTCTCTTAATTCAACCGAAACTTCTGAATGAATGAACATATTTGGATTTTAGTACCGTTAGAATCCTTGCAACATCCCAAGTGCCATTGGCTATAAATTAAAAAATAATATGGCAGCTGTAACGGCCACTATTTTAATTTATTGTATGATAAGGCATCGTATATTTCAATTAACTACTTAGTTATGTATAGTACACAATTATTACGTCACAATTCTAGTAACTTTGGTATATGCATACATCTTCTTCTTATATATTTAATGTTAGCTTGACGAATGCGGTAAGCATTGGAATATTAAGCTTATTATTGAGGATCGGATTCCGCATATTTGAAAATGCCCCCAGAATAAAAGTTTTTAATCCTAAAAGAAGAGTAATATCTGATCTAAAATAAATATCATCGTCATCACAGCCTATATATGTCCCACTGTTAGGCTCGGGCCTCCTACGTAATGGGAGGGAAATTAACCTACTACACCACGCTGATCAGACGTGTTGGTATAGGGTTTTGTTTCGAGATTTCCTTCTCTCGCATAGATGTCATATGTGTTTTATATCCCTTAGTCGTCTCTTACGATCACCCTCGGGTAAGATAGGGATGTTGAATTGTAATCTTACTCCTCTCTCCCTCTCTCTCTCTCTCTCTCACTCTCTCAGCCGTGACGCGTTCCTCGTGTGGGTTTCATTTGTAAAAAATCTACCCTCATGCGCGCAAAAAAGTTTCCCTTCGAAACAAGATGGCACGTAACGGAAAAATGTGACAGTAATTTTTTTTCCAACGCCGATAAAGAAGTTTCACTTTAAAAAAAAAGACTCTGGGCTCGGCTTATTACCGCTGTACTCTTACCAACGCATTTACGCCCAGATATATGTATGTCTCAGCTTAAATACACTAGAAGGTTGTAGCTGAATGGTAGGTATTCCATTGTATATAAAATATACATCTTCATCTTAGCCCACATAAAACCAACTGTTGGTCTGTCGCCTTCTCCATAATGGAAGAGAAAATGACCTACTATAACTTGCTGGTTAGACATACCAGCATAGTTTTATATCGAATTTTACTTCTTTTCCATAGATATGGTCTGTCTATTATATCCCTTAGTCGTCTTTTACGTCACCAACGAACGAGAAAAGATTAAATATTATTATGATTAATATACATATATATAATATATATATCTTAATATATATAAATTACGTGTTACGTTGTTTGTCCGCGATGGACTCATAAAGTACTTAACCGATTTTAACCAAATTTGCACAGCATGTGTAGCTTGATCCAACTTAAAAGATAGAATAGCTTAGATATCAATTTATAGTAATATTATTTTGTTGCAAATTATTTGTCTAATATTTGACAGCCAAAATTATATGTTATATCAAAAGGATTTTAAAAGACGACGGAATCTGTTGACTGGATTCAGTAAGTATTTAATAGATGGCGCTATGTTAAATGTACAAACATATAATCTAAAATTTGTTAGAATAAACAAAAAGTGTTACTGAGGCTAACCGAAGCCACAGCAACGCGTGGCCCGGTCTGCTAGTATATATATATATATATATATATATATATATAACAACAAAAAAAAAACCAAATGATAACAACATCAGCTTTGTATTAAAAATGCATAAGTGGCAGGACCACGCTGTTGACAGTTCTCTGTCTACAGCCGCGGGCCGATTCATCCGGGATAGTACCACACTCTCGCAGAAGATCGACGTCTGAGTAATGGCAATGTGCTATTGCACTTCGTTCGGTGAATGAGAGAGCCGGAACCCCAACTGGGTGGTTTTGGGTATTGTAATGGTAGGCAGCGGCCTAACTATACCCTTGGTATAGCAACCTCCATGGGCAGCAGTGATACTTACCATCGGGTGTGCTGCTTGCTCGTTTGCCACCATAAGCAATAAAAAAAATACCCTTACAAGTATTTGACCTACGTAGAAATAATGTTACCTATAGGTAGCCGATTGAATACTTTCGCTGCTTTCGTGAAAGTTACTCAGTAAATACAAACAACATTTGAGCCGAACGAATGTATTTCCCTCATGACCTTTCATTATCAATAACTGCTTAATAAGTAGGTTGCAAATATCGTTTCAATAAAAATAAAAAAGTTTTTACTTCAAATAAATATATCTGTAAAAGTCACAAGTTGTAATTTGAGTTAAACTTCTAAGTAATATTTACCAAAGCAATCACAATTGATGCTATGATTAATAGATGCTAATCCGAGTACAAAAGCCTAAAAATTATGTTCTTATTAGTCTTGTAAAAGCTGTAGTTATACATTGGGCTATAATAGGTTCATAAATAGATGGTTTATCATAGATAGCAGGATAATAAACGTTCTTTCTTTTTTTTATAGCACAAATAAAGAAAATACTACGAGAAAATGCAGTCATCCTCATTAAAATATTAAATTTTTGCTATAATAAGTATAAAGAACAAATGATATGTATATTTTATAGGATATTTATCTACATAATTATATTGCTGTGTGGTAGCGGTTACGAATACTAGCAACCCTTACTTTGCTCGTGGATGTCGTAAAAGACAACTAGGAGCCTTATAACGACCTGGGCCAACTCCATCTGATGCCATTTGGTTAACAATTACATTTCCAAGGAAGGTTGACGTCTGGCAGACGGCCGGTCATAAAACTATTGCTAATAACTTTTACAATATGTACTAGGCAAGAAGAGTACATATTATATCGACCCCAAGAAATTGGGATAAGCGTAAGTGAATGATGATGATGATTTATCTACATATAACAACAAATTAATTAGTTGCGATATTCATCCTTATCTTAGAATCTTACGACACATCTTAGAGATCAATACTACACTTCATCTTATTGATAAATTTATTCATTGTCACTGACCGTTCGTAATTCAAATCGTTATCATTAATTGGGCTATAAGCGCTCTAATTAATTTGGTTAAATTAACGATTCAACTAAGAATTTTGGCAGTACATGAATATATTCGTAAACCACTGCTATATCATCACTACACTTTGGCATGTACGCTGTTACATTACATTACATAAAATACCAGTAAAACTAATCAATATCTATAAAACATAATATTGAATAAAATTTAAGAGCGTCACATGTAATTTTCTTGTGCTCACCAAAACTATAATTTAACCACAGATTAAAAAGAACGGTCATGAAATATCTAGTAAAGAGGATATAGTTATAGAAGTAGGTAGGTTGTAAGGTATACCGACACAACAACGAGGTCATCGCGAACTCTCAAGTAGGAGATGACTCGTCACTACAAGTGCCGTTAGGGTTGTGCTGTGATAATCTTGTAATGAAAGTTGCCTCTTTGTTTTCGGTCACGATGTAAAACAGTTATAAAGATATTTATCACACTAGTTACTTTGTAAACATGCTTGCAATGTATATAACTAGTAAGTTTCATAGTATTATTAGAATAATATTAATTAACATAATGATTTTTAATGTTTACGCGAGTATTACACATTGGAAATAAAACTATTTTAAAGGAGGATTTCTATTTCATGGGAGGAGCTCCCATGTCCATGAATAGTCAGGAAATTAAAAATTAAATACAAACGCGATAAAAATAGTTTTATTTAAAGTTATTAACTAATATTTATCTAAATCATGTAACTGTATTTTTTTTAAATATTTACGAGATAAAACTAAACGGCCTTTTTTTTAATATTCTATTAGCATTTATGATTTTTGATGAAAAAATAAACTACAAGCTGTAGCAGATTGATAATAACCTCTGGAATATCGATGAAATTAGTTCTCTCTATTCGAAAATGCTACAAAGTTTCCGAAACGTCGGTTAGTACAAGAGCAACAAAAGCACGAAGAATTCGCGATATTAATTTATTTTTTTAATACTTATAAGGTTAGAATGAAATTATGCATGCTTATTCGCTATTAAAAAACTTTTGTCATTCCTACGCCTTTCCTCTTGAAATTATTATATAGCCTCCACTTTTTGGAACGGAAAAATCCTAAAAAAATGCTACCTGACCTCAGCAGCGTGACATACAAGGCAGTTCTTTTTTATTATTGTCTGTCAAATGCCCAATGGTAGAAAAAGTAATAGAAATGGTCTGCATTTTGAAAACTACTTTTGTAAACGATCTCTATTTATTCATATGATAATAATAATAATATTAATAAAAAAATATATAACTACATATCGCAAAGATACTAATAAAATTTATTTATAACTATTGCCTATATATGAGCTATATCAGTAAGAATTATAAGTGGGCTGCCAGTGCCTTCCATATCTATATCTATAAAAGAAAGTGTTTGTATATATGACATCGTTAAACATAGAAATTATAAAAATTGGTATGTATATGTATTTTTTCACGGAGAAGGTTTATATGCTGTCCCCATTGAATTAACTTGTCACCAGGCGATGCTGCGATATATCGACTTCTGCAAACAAACCAACGGGTTGGGCGTGCTAGTATCTATATACATATAATTATAATAAATTGAAAGAATGCCGAACGAACTTCTGGTTAAGAAGATATACAATGCGAAAGTGGAAGGATGTAGGTACCGGGGGAGACCGAGACTAACCTACCTAGACCAGATCGGTCATGTACTGAAGGAAGGGTGAGTCAAGAGTCTCCGAAACCGGCGAGCGTGTATGAAGAGAATTATTAATGTTGAGGAAGCGAGTGAAGTATGCAAAGATAGAGTTTTCTGGCACTCTGTTCTCTCTGCCTACCCTGCAAGGGATATGGCGTGATGATATGTATGTATGTATAATAAATTAATTGAAAATTCATACTTAAACATTTTCTACAGTACAGTAAATATAGTAATTACTTTCTATATATGTAGTTATTTAATTCATTCAATTAAAAGTAAATAAGAAAATCAAATTAATATATAAAAGTCGCAATAAAAGTTTGTATAAATCTTTGTATAAATGCGAATGTGTACCCACAATTATAAAGACAGAAAGACAATATAAGTCAGTTGAATTTTGGTAATGAAATTCCTACGAGAGCTAATTTATTACTTTTCAAATGTTTTATCTTAACTTAATGAAAAACGTTTATAAAGTTATGTACTACAGATTTACGTTAAGCTAGTACATCGTTAAAGTTTCAAATCAGCTTACGATGAGAATATTGGTTGTAATATTATAAAAGGTCCCTCTGATATATATTTATTTATAACTAGTTCCAGCCCGCGTAAAGAGTAACCCAAGAGAACGGCACAAAAAACGGCACAAAATTCAAGAATTAATGTATCTATGTGCCAATATCATCAATTTTCATTTATTAATATCTGTTCAACCATTTACGCGTGATCGAGTAACAACATCCAAAGCTCTTCACAAACTTTCGCATTTATAATATTAGTAAGATAAAAATAATATATTAATAATACTGGGTACATACACAGTAGCATAATATGTACTGGGTTTAATACAGTTTTTGCCGAGTGGTTGGAATAAAAGTGGATTAAATGGTATAAAACGACTTAATCTTAATTTCTTGGAATATTAATATTTATTTAAATGCGTGTCAAAAGATTTTAAAGTACTTGAGTATTGATCCTATGACTATGATCTCAATGGGTACAATATCTCCACATTTAAGCACGACTATTTTTTAAACTAGGCACGCCCGAATGATATTATGAACTATCTTTAAAATGCCTGTGATATACTTAATAACATTTATTATCTAACTTTGGATTCAAATGTGTCAACACCTTAATAGCAATTTCATAATTTTATCACTGTAATCAACATGATAATTAAAAGATATTCAAATATTATACTTTTTTGAATTGTTATCTTTAATATTTCATCATCATCCTGTTCTTATCCCAACTATCTGGGGTCGACACAATATGTAGTCTGCCTACATCGCACACATTGCAAAACTTACAGGCAATAATTTTATCACCGGTTGTCTGCCCGATATCAACTCTCCCCGGAAATGCAATTTTTAACCTGACGGCATCAGATGGAGTTGGCCCAGGTCGTTAAAAAGCTCTTGGTCGTCTTTTACGACATTCACGAGCACAAATTTTGGAAGTATTCGTCGCCGTTACTATGGTGACGTCAATTAATCACGTGATCTTTTTTTTTGAGAATTTTTCAACCCCCCCTCCCCCTTGGTGATACGTGGTGAGGTTTAAGACTATGAATGTTCAGGACTTCGTGATTTCTGTCAACATAAGTGTTTCCTTTTTTTCAGCTCCCTGAAAACACTATTCCAAATGCACGAATGTCTGCATAATTTTCTTAAGAATGACGACAGAGAGTTGTTAGGGAGAACTTGTAATATTAACACCCATCCACCAATAAAATATTGAAATATAATGAAAATTGTATTTTTTAAAGTTGTGTCACTTTTCTTCAAGACCAGTGATATATTAGAGAGCCCTAATTGAGTATCGCCTAGTGCGTGACCGGTTCAATAAATTCATTTCCTGTTTGATTGCTACCATGTAACACGATGTGGACGGAATAAGTGCGTTTTAATTGATTCTTAATTGTGTTAACTAGATGTAATTGATCTCTATCAACGACGGAAATTGTTAAGTAAAATAAGTTATTATTTTTGAAATAATACTACTTTTACGAATCCTATCGCGTTTGTGTTTGATTTTTAATTTCCCGACGTTTCGAATACTTTACAGTGATCATGGTCACGGGAGGACTAAGGTGTCTTACGTCCAATATGTCCAATAAATTATTACTTCTTTTTTTATAATGATTTCTAAAAACTACATTTAAAAATAATCGTGTTTTTATAATTCTACATTTAGCTTAAAATACAAACAAATCTGATATCGTCCTAATTATTACAGCCAAATATCCTGAGTATTTCTGAGCAGTTATAGGTATATAAAATAATGATTAATTTATGAGTTCGAACGCCGCATAAAATGTTTTACGGAAATTTGCCGCCAAGAAACGCCCAAAAGCAAGGAGTTTTGTTCAATTTGCAGCAATACGATATATTATTTAAAACTGAGCGATATATAAATCTAAAACAAAAAATATAAAGCATAAGCAACTAGCATATTTATAGATATCTAATAATTATTAACAATTTTTTTTTATAATTATGAAATTCTCCATTTAAAGTTTCCAGATAAAGTATTCTAAATTGCAAATTCATTTTTTTATGTATTATCTGCCATAGCTGTAAAGACGATGCAAATTTTAACCTAAATTTAGCATTGTCTATGCTATCCTATTCTCCGTATGGTAACAGAGTAATGATACAATTCACAACCCCCTTACTTACCCATAGGTATCGTTAAAGACGGGCCACCGAAGACAAATATCAGGGACCGGTGACTCGCTCGTACGGCGAAGAGAGGCGCTTTGCAGGCTGGGTCTATGAGGTCACGCGCCGTCTCTTCCATCACCCCGGACCGATTAGGCGGGGCGTGACCACAGCATAGTCCACCACAAATAAAAATTCTATCGCTAGAGACGGCTAATGGATATAATACGCAGATAAACATAAGCAAGCAAGTAAAATAAGTAAAACTAGAAATATACCCTATACCAACACATGTAACCAGTGCGATAAAGTAGATCATTGCCTCTCCTAAGGAGGAAACTCGGGTCTAGCCATAGAACGTATATGAGCTGAGATAATCCTTACTAATATTATAAATGCGAAAGTAACTCTGTCTGTCTGTCTGTCGCTCTTTCACGCCAAAACTAAAGAACCGATCTAAATGAAATTTGTTACACAGATAATCTAGAGCCTGATAAAGGACATAGGCTACTTTTTATTGCAAAAAGGGGTTTGTAAATGGGGATGAAAAGATGAAAGTAACTATCGTCGTTTTTTAAGCCAGAAGTTTAAAACTAATTTTCAGGCTATTGATTAAATATAAATAAATATGACATTAAAATATTGTAAAAAATTTACCCTTAACGGGTAAAATAAAAATAGGGGATGCAAAACTTTAGGAAAGTAACCTTTTACGCGGGCGAAGCCGCGGGCAGAAGCTAGTGATAAAATAAAGCTATCATGAAAATATATAACGATTAAAAATAGCAATTTATCCTAAAATAGCAATAAATTCGTACAACCCTGCGCTATTAGGAATGCGTGGCTCTTATAGCGATTATAGTAGGGGAGACTGGGTACGGTTGTGCCAGGGTACGGTAGTGACAGTCGTTATAATAGCGAAACTATACGGGATACGGGGAAGAATGTAAGGGGAAAAAGAAGCGAGATGCATGTCTACACATGTTGCCCAGTATTGCGATAGCCGGTGCGCGACGTAAACAAAAGCAGGAGGCCACATTGCTTTTTAACAGCCAAAAGTAAGTTTTTTTGTTCAGATTCTTTTAATAATTACTCTTATTGCTATACAGATATACTATTGCAAATATTTTTTTGTTATGAATTGAATATTAGTATTTAATAACAAATGATTACTTTTTATGTAGATAATTTAGGTTAGTCATGGTGTTTTATTGTTTTCAGAAGCATGCGCTGGGTACGGTTGTGAAAAATGTAGTGGGTACAGTTGTGACATATATTTTTGGCTTGTGTAGGCGCATATTCTGAAAGTAAGACTGGCGAAAAATGGATCAAATGCCAAGGGACATGTGGATTCTGGTCCCACGTAGAATGCGTAGATGATAATCACTATTATCTTTGTCATATATGTGATAAATCTGACTAGATCTCAGTATGCTCATATATTCATTAACGTTTATTTTTGGAAGTTTTTGTTACAATTATAGCAAAACTTTTTTTAGTTACCTACCGTAAATTTAAGTCTAGTTAATATTTTGAGTAAATCTAAAAAGGTTGTGTTACAATAACGTTAGATGTTACAGTTTATGAATATTTTTTAAGCATGTTGTCATAGTTACGGTTAATTAAATTTATTTAAAGTATTGACTGATTCTAAGATGGCTGTTATTATAATAATAATAACGTTTAATAGTTTAGTAACTTTATAGTTACGGTAATTTAAATTTAGATTTGACACTTTGATTGATTTTATGATTTTAAAGATGGTTAAAATAACATCAGATGTTGCAGTGCCTTATTAATTATAAGAGTAGAAGTGATCGTAGATTTAATTTAATTTGATATATAAATTTAAACTTTATATAGAAGAAAAGTATTTTGTGTTATGTTTAACATTTCTAGCAATAAAAGTCATTATAAACCATTTCTGAGAATATTTACGTCTGTCACTACTGACCCCAACCACTGTCACAACCGCCCTTGGGGTGTGGTCGGTTGTGACATTTTCCCTATTTTTTCAAATTTGATGCTATAAATAATACAGCGTATTTTGAGACAAAATTTCAGTGTTTTTGAGAAGACAAATGTACAAACTACGATTTAAGTAATTTTTGTCTCAACTAACTAGTAAATTAACAAAATTATTGGCGGTCAAACCGAAATTGTCACAATCGTACCCAGTCTCCCCTAAGTACTTGGTAAGTTGGTACTCTCTAGACTTGAGCGCTAGACAGACCGGCGCGTCGCAAACTAGCCGTGACATCGTCAACGTGGCCACATTTTGCACGTTAATACGACCTCAAAATAATGTATAAATATTTTACTTTAAATAAGTAAGAAATTTTCCGTGTGGTGACGGAGTAAGAATACTATTCGCCACCCGATATCTTACCCGTGGGTGATCGTACGGGACGACTAAGAGATATAAAACGCATATAACATATATGCGAGAGAAGGAAAACTCGAAACAAAACCCTATACCAACACGTCTGACCAGCGCGGTATAGTAGATTAATTTCCCTCCCATTACAGATGAGGCCCGAGCCCAGCAGTGGGACATTTATGAAGTGTGATGATGATGGACTACAAAACACAATTTAAGAATACACATTAGATATTCTCCTGCATCGCCGACGATAAAGATCGGATATCGGTGGCCCACTCGCAAGGAATCAAGAGATACATTGCAGAGTAGGTCTATGGTATCGCGCGCCGCTTCTTCTGTTGCCTCGGACGGATTTAGCCGGATGTAACCAGACGATAGCCCGCCGCAAAAAAAAGAAAGAAAGGTATTCTCCTGCATGAGAACCGATTATGATACATAGCACGATCGGTTGGTTAACCGCTAGACCCAGGTGGTCTATGAGATAATATTATGAAAGTAGAGATTTTTAAAGGCGTTTGATTCATCTCATCTATCATTATGATTATAAATGCATTTGAATGGCATTAACAAAAAAAAACCAAAAAAAAAATTGAACCTATAACTCCCACAAACACAGTTTTTTAAAAGTATAAAAGAATACAAACGAAATCCTTTAACTCAACGCCACCTACTGGGTTCTATTATTAATATAAACCAAACTTGAATTCGTCTAAACACACGCAAATATTAATCAAAATTGGTCCAGCTTTTAGGAGGAGTCTATGCCGATGATACCGCACTCTTTTGTGCAGGTTATTCCCCGACAACCGTAGCTAAGATACTCCAGAAAGCGGTCACCGCCCTTGCCAATTGGTATAGGAAATGGAGAATAGAAATAAATGCCGAGAAGAGTCAAGCGGTCATGTTCACTAAACGAACTGCCCGCATCTGCTCTCCGGATGACATCCCTCCCCTTACCTTATTCAATAAGCCTGTCACATGGTGCAGGCAAGCCAAATATCTAGGAGTGACCCTTGACAATCGACTCACCTTCGTACCACACATAAGGCAGGTATGCGCGCGCGCTGCCTTTGTGATGGGCCGTCTTCATTGTTTACTAAACGCCAAATCAAAACTATCCTTGAAGAACAAGGTCAGATTATACACTACCTGCATACGGCCTATCATGACCTATGCCAGTGTAGTGTTCGCACACGTTAATCCACCAAGGATCCGCAGGTTACAATCACTACAAAACCGGTTCATGCGACGAGCCACGGGGACACCGTGGTTCATTCGAAACGTCGACCTTCACGTCGACCTAGAATTGCCGACCATCAGGCAATACATGAAACGGTGCTCCCAGAGGTTCATTGACTCTGCCATGACTCACCCCAACCAACTAGTGGTTGAGGCGGCTAACTACACCCCATCAAAAATATCCGCGATCCGACGTCCTCGACATGCACTGACCGACGCTGACGATGAAATCACAATCGCTCAAGAAAGAGCCAACACGGCCCGCGCGGCCATAACACATAAATACTCGCGCTTTCGCCTCCGCCGCCGGGGAAGGAAGAAGCGACGCGAAAAAATCAATACTTCAAACGTGGGCACACCCACTTTGCCACCAGCGACGCCCCGAGCCGAGGTCCGTTCTCCACAGGGAGAGCCCTCGGGCGTAGTCGCTTAAAAGTTATACCGGGTTGAGAGCCCTTAGCGCTCACCCATAGTCCGGTTAAGCTGTCAAAGCCCTCTCGGCTAACAGCGTTCGCAGTGGAAAGAGTTTAGTGGGTATTCTAGCCACGGGGCTAGCGAGTCCCACACTCCTCGTCTGTTTTTCCAACAGGCGGGGGTAAGTGCGAAAAATGCATTCTTGAACCACTGCGTTACCAAAAAAAAAAAAAAATTAGAAGGAGTTCTTTGCAATAATCGCTCTCCTGCATGCACAGAATTTACTTACCAATTCTAAGATTGGTATAACAAATACTAAATAGGAACGCCTCATCTATTTTGACATTGATCAAACAATGTAACTGATGCGAGTGACGACAGTAATTATTGATACAAATACCCATCATCTGGTCAAGGTTAAATCATAAATGAGAAACAATGAATCAATTTATTATTGATTATACCGACATTGTGCTATTTAATAATGGCTACTCTATTAGTTAACTTGTGATCGAATGCCGTTTGTGTGATCTATTCCAGAAACATTCTTTTTATATTTAAAAAAAGAATTTTATCCTGTTTCGAAGAACATCGCTGGGATTAATATGTACTTACTAAATATTACTGAATTTTTATTCAAAATAAGTAACTTAAAAATTGATGAGCCTTCTGAGTTTCTTATCGTTTCTTCTCAACTTGTAGTTTCAATTCAGTGGTAGATTATACAATAAATTTCAAATAAAATGTTAAATTCATCATTGTACTACTCTTACCCCATCATTGTCCTACACTTACCCCAATAAAATGTTAAATTAACAATAATTAAGTGCCTTTATGGGACTTATGCGTATGTGTTATTTCTGATTTTTCTTCTATTGCAACAAAATTAGCTTTTTACATACCTTGGTTATGTTTTATGACAGTCATAGATTGGAAAATAGCGGTGAATGGGTGAAAATATGCATAATGGTTTATCATACCATACCGTCCATATCCTACTTGAAATAACAATCAGAATATTTCAACGAGATTGCGTATTTTGCTATCTAATAATATTACAACTAAAATCGTGCAGAATACTAAGTTTCATTTATAATTCAATTTAATTTTAGATACAAATAATCTATGCAATAAAACGAAATATTGGTATAACAGATTTGTCTTATAATAGAAAGTCGATCTTAATTATTTAGCAAGACGTCAGACTTCAATTTTGAGTTTTAAGTCAAAGACAAACCAATTACTGGTGACATATGGTCAAATTTTTTCTGTATAGCAGAAGAATAACCGGTATATTTGAAAAACTTGATAGGCTGACTGTTGTGCGGGCTGACAAGCATTCGAATAAATTATACTATTCGATAGGCAGTCACGAATTGGATAATACGAGGTTCGGCGGCCACCCAGTAGGTAGATTACTACCATATTAAAAGTCTCCGGGAGCTGTTGAATGAGGTAAATGTAACAGTAATCTAATATTTACGTTGGATAGACTGTATCCCGCAGGCAGCCTTAATGGACAGTCAGCTGAAAGGCAAATTTTAAAAAATATTTAAAATTTTTGATGACGTTTATTTTGAAGTTTAATTAAATAAATGCCTAATCTAATCGACAAAGCGTATCTCGTAAAAATTTTGATGGACCAAATCCAATATTCATTACTAATTAAAGTCTTGAAAAGTCCAAGGCAATAAAGTATCTAGCACTGTACATCACGCTTAGGGGTTGCTTGTATTTAATAAAATAGGAGCGAATCTAACAAAAACCTCGGCATGGAATTGGGAGCTATTTGACTATTTTGTTCCTGTAAAACAAGCCTGTACTTAAGAAATAAACCTTGTATTGCGGGGGATTTTACAAACATGTAATTCGGCGTACACACTTTACACCTAGGGCTTAGAATAACAATTTATGAACCCACACAAAGTATTGTTCTGAATGGGAACCGTACCCACGACAATTGGCACGGTAGCTATCTTAACTATTACGCCAACTGTGCAGTCAATATTTCGATCATTAATCGCAATAAGTAATCCATTGCACCAATAGGGCCATATAAATTCTTTATCCCATTAATTTAACAAAAATGGCTAATAAGGACGGTGGTTCAATCAAATGAAAAAAAAAATTGATTATGTTAATGTCGGATAAACGACATCTGTAGAGTTGTGATCTTGTTGGTTGCCTAGACGAAGCGGCGCGATGCGCCCACGCATCAACGCACGCCATCGTTGATTCACTATTTATAACTTATATTTATTGGCTCCATTCCATTAAGATGGTTGTGAGAAAAGAATTAATGAGCTTGTCGATCGATATAAAACAGTTATTTTAAAACTTGATAACGATAAAATTAGCTGGATTCGATTTGATTCGATCTACAAACTGAAAGAATTTCAATAAATTAAAATAGTGATTGTGTTACCGATCTTCTTTTGAGTATTAACATATATTTAATAATGTCTGTCTGGCCACCCTTTGAAATTGTAATCTTGAAAATATATATCATATATTAAAAAGTGATCCTATAAGGGTTCCGTTTTTTCCTTTTGAGGTACGGAACCCTAAAAATTGTGAACTTTTAAAACTACTTTAAAACTTTTTACAACACCTGCCTTAGAGATATAATATTAATGTTAATATATAATAGTACTAGCTCCTGCCCGTGGCTTCGCCCGCGTAGAAGGTTACTTTCCTAAAGTTTTTCATCCCCTAAATTTATTTTACCCCTTAAGGGTAATTAATGTCATATTTATTTATATCTAACCAATAGCCTAAAAATAAGTTTCAAGTTTCTGGCTTCAAAAATGACGATAATTCCTTACAACTTTTCATCCTCCTTTACAACCTTTTTTTGCATTTAAAAGTAGCCTATGTCCTTTATCAGGCTCTAAACTATCTGTGTAGCAAATTTCATTTAGATCGGTTCAGTAGTTTTGTCGTGAAAGAGCAACAGACAGACAGACAGAGTTACTTTCGCATTTATAATATTAGTAAGGATTCTTATAACGACGATGTAAGAGAGCGAGTAGGTATGAAAGAGCGTATTGGTGTAAAGATGCGAAAGGGAATGCTCCGATGGTTCGGACATGTGGAAAGAATGCCGAACGAACGTCTGGTTAAGAAGATATACAATGCGAAAGTGGAAGGATGTAGGTACCGGGGGAGACCGAGACTAACCTACCTAGATCAGATCGGTCATGTACTGAAGGAAGGTGGAGTCAAGAGTCTCCGAAACCGGCGAGCGTGTATGAAGAGAATTATGAATGTTGAGGAAGCGAGTGAAGTATGCAAAGATAGAGTTCTCTGGCACTCTGTTCTCTCTGCCTACCCTGCAAGGGATATGGCGTGATGATATGTATGTATGTATGTAGTAAGGATTCTTACATATTTTATTCTTATAAAGCCATATACATCATAATATTAAGTATAAACCTGCTACATCATGGAATGGAATTTATTTGTCCAGACGAGTTATCCTAGGCAGTACCGACGAGGGCACGAAAAGTAGCCATATAAGCATACTAAGTGTACGCAGTTACTGTACTTACAATATTATTTTTATTTCAATTAAATTCGAAATCAAGAAACAATAAGTCGTAATCAATTTAAATCTGCAGTATATTGAATTGACAACATATTTTTAATTTATAACAATCATTCACAACCAATGGAACAATCTTTTTGTTACTTTCTTATTACGAGATAATATTTTCTGATATGTTTAAAATACGATATTCGCGGTAATTTAAAGTATGGTGAATCAATGTAAAAACCGTCGCAACACAATTATCTCTTAGCTTTTTTTGAGTTTTGGCGCGAATGTGGCAATGTCATGTCACACTCTTTTTTTTTTTTTTTGTTGTTGTGGCTCTGTTTATACTGAAGCCAATGTCAAAGTTAAGTTGCAGCTTCTTCTTCTTCTTCTTTTTATGTATTGGCAATCAGCTACTTATACGAGCCATTTTTGCCAGTGTCGAGTTATAATTATCTTCACGTTCTTAATCTCTTCAAGTTAGTCATTGTCTGTCAGTCAGTCGAATTGTCGCCATCAACACTGCTATGGTGACACTGTTAATGGTATGTTGTAGGAATTTTGATGGAAAACGAAAACGTTGTAAAGCACTTTTATATGATATTCACTACATCCCAGCTGTTCTGTCACATCATATTACATAAAACACCATAAAAATTATCTAATATAACACGTTAAAACACTAAGATATCGAATATAATACAAGAGCACAACATGACGTTTTAGATTCCCGCCAAAAGTCCATGTCACACTCTTGTATTATATTCATTTCTTTAGTATTTTGTGGTGTTATATTAAATAATTTTGCTGGTATTTTATGCAATATGGTGCAGTTAAAGTGCTGAAGTGTAGTGAATATGGTATAATAGTGGTTTACGTGTATTTTCATATTTGCCCAAAATTCCCAAAGAAAATCATTGATTAGGTTATCAGCGCCTGATTAATGGTAACGACTTGACTTACTGACAGTGACAATGACTATTAAGGCTACATAATATGAAGAAATGATGAACAATATATGAAAAATAATTAAATAAGACTTGACTGTATGGGCTTTGATCCCTTTGCCTGTCCAAATGGACGAACAGAGCCAAAAAAAAATTTTTCTTTTTTTTAAATAAAATATTGTGGCCAGTACCAAAAAAAAAGAAACGACAGACTTAAACGTATTTGTATATTAACGTATAGAGTGTACATTTAACTTATTACGTGTCAGATGTGCGTGTTAAACTAGGTGGGCGCGAAATTAAAAACAAAAAAATTACCACCATAAAGCTTGGCGCATACATACAACTTTCGTATCGACTAAACGGTTTACTTAAATTTTGTATTTCTCGTAAATTGCACATAAATTAACTCATTAGTCATTTGTCTCATTAGTCACTATAGAATTGATTTAGTCAATCGTTAAAATTCTCAAATTGTGTTGTTTGGACAACGATCGAGTCAAGGTACACAATGGTAATACAAAAAAGTTCTAGTTTGTTTTTTGCTTTACAGGATGATGAAGATGCGCCATATCACTAGGAGAGCGTTTAATCGATATTTGTCTGATTTTTGGAGTTTACTCCTTAAGAATCGATTTTCACATAAGGCGCCCGGTATGAGAAAAATTTGAGGAGTAAAATCTAGTGATCGAATGACCTCGTTACGTTTTTGGTGCGCAACCTATTCTGTGTACCTTTCACTTTATGACGTGAGATAATACTTCACTGAACAGTTTTAATAAATGTAAATAAAAATATATATATATTATTTTTAGTCAAATGAGCTTGTTTGCGCCTGTTTTGATAATCATACTTAAGGAGTAAACTCCAGTCGTGCGTCGGAGCTGACACACACACTTTTTTTTTTCAAAAGCAAGTCGATGCCACTGTTTAATTTTTGTCGAGACAGTACGTGTTCATTCTAAACAGCTTAGTCGATACAAAATTTGTGTATGCGCTAGTCCTAACAGCTTTTCTCGTGCTTAACGTGTGACTCAACAAAGTTGTATTATCTAGACTTGGCGAGTTCTTTCGCATATAACATTGCAAGTCGTGCTAACTACAAGTGGGAGTGACTAGGTTCTCACTTAGATTATTTTTATAGGTAATTCACATGTAACAAAGTGATCTTATTAGCTAATCGTTAATAAATAATAAAATTGGAAATGTTACAAAAAAGAACTTCGTGTTTTGCCTTTTAGCATATAAGCATGCTGCTTATAATAATAATAAGCGAGTTTTTTTTTAATCAATTTTTCTTCTTGAGGACTTGGTTCACAACAAGAGAGTGACCATGTCGTCCTCGTAATAATACTACTATTATTACTAGTATACAATATTAATGCTATTAACCTAAATAATATATTCTTTCCTAGCTCATATACCAAACTGGACAAGCTTGTACAGTGAGCACCCTCTGTGTTAGGTTAGGTTAGGTTAGGTTAGAGCGCTGACCTAAGCTAGCTAAGACGCTGTTAAATTGTCCTATATCACTGCAATAATACATCGACCTTTAGAGCCTCATTCAGTCACACACACACAGTCCACCAAAAGTGAGATTAATGATTTCAAATTTTAAAAAAAGAATAGTTACATTGACATATAAGTATTATAAGTATAATAACTAACAAGTGTGGTACTACCCCGGACAAAACGATCCGTGGCTGTAAACAGGAACCTGTCAACAGTAGCCCTACTATATCCTATCCCTTATTCATATTTTACAATACCCATAGACAAGAGTGATTGGTGAATTGTATTCTTACATCAACATCAAACGGATATTTTTCTTTATACCTACAAATTATCGATATGTTATCATAGTTTCACAATAAAACATGTCTGACCGCTACTTATTATCCATATCTGGTTACAAAAGCCCTCCGGAATGTTCTGGCCTCTTACCCACAGCTAACTCGGGTTACATTGTTGCATATTATAGATTTATACAACAAACCACAGAGTTGTTAATTAAATGAACACTTGTACTCACGAGGCGTTAATGTGTACAGTAATGGGTAAATGTATAAAATTGTTATTATGATGATAAATACTGAATACAGTAAGAGAAAATATTTTTTTTTTCTATCTAAGAACAATACCGTATCCTGAATGTAAGACCAAGTGTTGCCAAATGTAAGACCAAGACTTGCAGCAAAAGTCTCGCAGTCCTTTCGACAGCATTTTACGACTATTTTGAAAAGAAAGGGTTGACAACACTTTGCATTCTTAAAATCAGTACACGAGGGGATTTTACGTTATTTTAAACAATCTTATAATTAATAGGTGTGATTGTAGACCCTCTCCCAGTAAGTGGTATGTACCTATTTATAGATAGTTATACAGTCAGTACCAATAGATGAATGGAATTTCATTAATTTAGTTGGATTTTTCTTTTCTATGACATCTGCTTAAAACAAATGACTGTGCTATTCTAGCAGCGAGAGTTGTATCTTGTAGTTGGGCAACATTAATCCTGAAGAATCCATTTTGAGAGTTTTGGCGCGAATGTGGAAATGTCATGTCACGCTCTTGTATTATATTCATTTCTTTAGTGTTTTGTGGTGTTATATTGAATAATTTTGCTAGTATTTTATGCAATATGGTACAGTTAAAGTGCTGAAGTGTAGTGAATATGGTATAATTGTGGTTTACGTGTATTTTCATATTTGCCCAAAATTCCCAAAGAAAATCATTGATTAGGTTATCAGCGCCCGATTAATGGTAACGACTTGACTTACTGACAGACAACGACTATTAAGGCTACATAATATGAAGAAATGATGAACATACATATATGAAAAATAATTAAATAAGACTTGGCTGTATGGGCTTTGATCCCTTTGCCTGTCCGAATGGACGAACAGAACCAAAAAAAAAAAAGAATCCATTTTTGCGTCCTATCGACGCTAACTAAATTCGACTTCCTAATACGGCGAGATGAAGCTATAATTACCACATTTGGCAGGTAGGGTAGGGTGGCAATCATAATTGGTTTTATAAATTAACCAAGCGGGTGCTGCTAGCCATTATCTTCATCATGCCTCAATAAATTTTTACGACCTCCATGTTTGTCACACACATTGTATTCTTAGCCTATCAACATAGATAAAAATCTTAAAGAAAAAACCGGAAGTACCTTTAGAAATATGCTTTTAACGGATAGAGTGTATACCTATACTACAAATATCAGCAGTACCGTTATTTGTACTATCATTTTTAATTTAAAAAAAAATCGAACATGGCTTTGTATACCTAAAATCAAAATACAGATAACCTATATAAGTGCTCAATCTTTCTTTCTTTTTTAATTCTTAATGTTACTATGTTAATTCAAATTAACTTAGCGAAGTACAATCACCACATAAGCATCATATCAACAACAAAAAAAAATGACTTAGTGAGTGAGTTTATTTAGCATTTAATATGCTAGGTTAATTATAAAAACTGGTTTACGTACGAAAAATGATTATCCTGGACTTGAACAGCTATTGGCAATACGTACCAATCGTCCATAGACAAGTGTGAATTGTCGTATGACATTCAATTTGCAAATTGAAGACATACCATCTACTGAATATCATCATCCGCTCGTAAATAAGTTTGAAAAAAAAAATATATTGACCATTTAAAATAGACATATCAATATTTATAAATACCCGATTACGAAACGAAAAATGATATCACAATCGGGGTTCGAACCCGCACCTATTGGGAGTCCGGCCCAATCGTGCTGGCACTTACACCACCGTGAACTACTGTAGGACGTGCAAATTTTGCTTCAAATAGTTCACGATGGTGTAAGTGGCAGCACGATTGGGCCGGACTCCCAATAGGTACGGGTTCGAACCCCGCTTGTGACATCATTTTTCGTTTCGTAATCGGGTATTTATAAATAATTAAGCATATTAAATGTTAAAAATTTCAGCATATTAATATGAAAAATTTATAAATTATCATCATCTCAGCTCATATATGTCCCACTGTTGGGCTCGAGCCTCCTCCATAATGGGAGGGTAATTGACCTAGTATACAACACTGGTCAAACGTGTTGGTATAGTCTTGTTTCGAGATTTCCTTCTCTCAAATAGATATTAATGCGGTTTATATCCTATAGTCGTCTCGTACGATCTGCCACGGGTAAGATAGGGGTGGTGAATTGTTTTCTTACTCCGTCACCACACGGAAAATATAAATAAAATATAGTAACTTTATAAAGTATAAGAATTTATAATTATTTTCGTATATTAAATTATAATTTTCATTACCATGATCAAGCAGGCAGCAGGCACTCTCTATATGTATATCACAAAACATCGTAATAATATTCACGCAATTAATAAAGTTATTTACAAATTTGTAAAAAGAGAAACTGGCCATATATATCGGTATCTTTTCAACGAGTATGATGAAAATTGTTTAATAACGCAATACAAGTAAGTAATAAAATTGATATTTCTCTCATAACCGTGTATGTTGTGATACCAATACCGACTTTATAAATACTAAAAAAATGTTATTGATTCTTAAAACAGATATTATTATAAAATATTTAATAGTTTCTTTAACTATTTGTTGGACATTAAACAATCGCAAAGTTATTCTTAGGTTAAAGCTCAGAAGGAGCTAGTTATTTACGCAAGTAATTAAGGGTGATTCTAGCAAAGTTTTATATTTTTGCGCACTTAAAGTATTTTGTAAGTATAATAAAAATACTTCGAGAATTTTTAAGTTACATAAAATGTTTGCAAGGTTTTTCATACTAACTTTTTTATATTCCATTGAAATTTTGGCAATGAAGCCATCAGTTTAAACTTTATTACAAAAATATGATTGTCTTATAAATTACACTTTATTATATTGCTTAGCTATGAATAATCTAGGTAATATAAAGAAGTGTAAATTTATAAGACAATCATATTTTACACTATCAGCAAGTCATTACCATTAATTAGGCGCTGACAATTCACGATTCCTTTTGGGTATTTTTGTAGCACTACACAGCGCACGTAAACCACTGCTAAATATATTTACTACATTTTCATCATCATCACCATCATCACAGCCTATAAATGTCCCACTATTGGGCTCGGGCCTCCTCCGTAATAGGAAGGAAATTAACCTACTATATCGCGCTGGTCAGACGTGTTGGTATAGGGTTTCGTTTTGAGTTTTCCTTCTCTCGGATAGATGTTATATGTGTTTTTATATCCCTTAGTCGTCTCGTACGATCACCCACGGGTAAGATGTGGGGTGGTAAATAATATTATTCCACATGGAATTACTACATTTTAGCACTTTGTTTTTATTATTATATAAATATTATAAAATAACCAAAAAAAAAAATATTGAAAAAAAAATAAGAGTTCTTTCTATATGATATTTTCATACGCCCGCTAAAACGTTTATCATACTAAATTTTGTTGCCAACAAGATAACATTTAAAAGAAAACTATTTTAACGTATATTATCGTTATATTTAAGCGCTTGTGATTATGAACGCTGTAAATTGTTCGAATATGCGAGTAATTAAATTAAGTTTATACGCGATAAAATCCGTAAAAATCATTTTAAATCAATCATGTACCTGCATAAACTTTAGAAATCATTATAACAAAATCAATATAAGAAGATAGAGTGAAAAAGTACAAAAATCACTTTTAATACCTAAAATATATCTGCAAGTATTATCTATATCTACTTTTTTAAGTATATGTCTTCTGTAAGAATAAATCTTACATGATTGAAACGCCACCTACCAGGTATAACTGTATTTGTAAATTATCCAGAAATCCACGCAAAATCATTTATATGTTGAAAATAATTAAACGATAATGATTTAGAAACTCAAACATGTTTTATGTTATAACATTTTCGCTAGTTAGAATACTTTACGAAATGTTATTACTTATAACATAATATTGCAATGTGTCGAAACACCTGAGAACATAAAATAAATAACTACAGTCTCGTACATTTTCAGCTAATACTTGAATAACGATAAATTATTGAATATGCCAGAGCATAGTGAAAGCTTGTTAAGAGCTAAATATTCCTACACTATGTTTGTGTATATACTTAACTGACACGCGCAACTTCATCTGCGATTTTTCAATACAAAATTTCAATTCAATTTCATAATCAAATTAATGCCAATCTGTCAATATTTTTGAAGTTATCAACTACTGGTTCAAAAACAGAACGTCATCTTTTAATGTTTTTTAAATATGTTAAAGATCTTTCACGGACTTTTATCTCGTTCATAATACACTCACTTTTTATTTGTGAGATTTAAAAAAGAATCTACTATGTTTTTCTTAATTTTAATTTGATAAAAACCTTGTCCTGGTAGTAACCAACATGAACCAACATAAAAAAAAAAATTGGGTATAGTCGTTCGAAAATTATGCGCGTACATATATTTTGGTCATTTATTTTTATTTATTTGTACATTAATTAATTATATAAAGTGTTTCTATCAAGTTTTATCAATTTAGTAATATCTCCTAAGGTGGGACCACGCTGTTGATAGTTCTCTGTCTACAGCCGCAGGCGGGTCCGTCCGGGGGTACTATCCCAGAAACCTCCACGCGGTGTACCCTGGGTGCGGGCGGCGGTCCCCAGTTCTTCTGTTGTACTGTCGTCCGTAGCGAATATCTGCGCGATTTCGCTCCTTACTCTACTACAGTCGTAGTAGAGGTTATAGGACGCGAAATATTGGGACGGGCTCAGTCACTCATTCATTTGAGGGCTGGGCAGGCACATGCCACCTCCCACACATCGTAAACCTGATATCTTGCTTCAAGACACGTTGTCTTGAGGCGTAATATCAGGAGCGAGGGTCTTGGCTTAACCGCCCGGACCGCGACGAAGACAACCTCTATAAAGAGTTCGAAGTAACATTCGAACTCGGAAATCACCCAGAATCTTAAGTTCTGGCGTGCGGCGAGAAGATGCATGGCAGATGGGTTGTTCTGTCGTTAGCACGCTCCAGCCAGGGCACCGGCTGCCCCCCTGGTTGGTAAATGTAGGCTTGCCCGGGTAAAGGGATCTATGCCCGGGTCGACGTTGTGTATCTCCCCTACTCGTGGGAATCATATGGATACCTTAAATTTAAAAACATTTTTAAAAACCGACGGGAATCCCTGTGATTCTCACACCACGGCCTTGTCAAGCCAAAGAAAAACTGACAACGACGCCTCGTCCTCAGGACTTGAGGCGTCCGCCGAGGGCCCGGCACAAATCGTGGAGGCCCAAAAGAAGAAGAGGAAGTCGCCTCGAAAGACTCGGGGCAACGGCCTGAGCCACCAAAAGGCGGATGGAGGAGCGGCGAGCGCGCAGAGAGGCTGCCGCTGCTGAAAAGGAGGACGGTGGCAGAATTGCTGCAGAGCCGTGTACGGACGAGGGCGACAGTGACGTCGCAGAGCCGTCCGTAGGCGAGGGCAGCGGATCTGCCGCTAAGATGGACGAGGGCGGTGTATCCGCAGGGCCGTCCAGAGAAGAAGACAGCGGGTCGGAAGCCGCTAGGTCATTGCTGCGTCCTGCGGCGGCGGCTGTGACGACCAGGGAGGAGGCCCTCCCCTCGCAGGTGCGAAAGCGCCCCCTGAGCAAGGGAGGCAGCTCGGGCACCGACTCCGAGGGGAGCGTGACCATCATGCCTCCACCGAAGGTGCCGGCCTCTCGCAGAGGGCGAGGGGCCGCAGTAGCAGGAGGACGGTCGACGACTCCTCGGCGTGAGGTGGCGCCTGCTGCTCGCGTGAGCGATGACCCCCTGGACCTGCGGGCCGAAAATGCTCACCTTAGTGGCGAGGCCTCAGGCCTGCGGGACCTGAACCGCCAGTTGGCGTCCGAGCTGGAGGCGGTGCGGCGGGTGAACAGCTTGTTGGCCAAGGATATGGCCGACCTGCGGGCCCAAGTGGACCACTGCCTGCCGCCTGCGCCACAGCCGACGATCAGGGCGCGCACGAAAAAGGCTGCTGCGGCGAAACCCGTCCCTGCGGCGAGGAGGACGCCTCCCGCTGCGGAGGGCACACGACTGAAGTCGTCGCGGCCATCGAACCGACACCCGTCCCTGTGGCGAGGAGGACGCCTCCCGCCGCGGCGACGAAGTCGCCAAGCGTCTCGGAGCGGGCCCTGGTGGAGACTCAACCGGAGGCGCCGACCCCGCTGCCGACCCCGCTGCCTGCGGTGGGGGGATTGCCGGACGAGTCCCTGCGCGCAATAATCGACGCAGTGGGCAAAATCGTCGATGCGCGCTTCGCCGTTCTGGAGGCAAGGCTGCCTCCAGAACCACGTGTCCGGCCACCTCTTGCCGCAGATAAGCGGCCACATACGGCACCAGCCCCCGCCCCGCTGCCTTGTCAGGGTGGCCGCGTGGGGAGCTACGCCGCGGCCGCGGCTGGGCCTAAGCCCAAAGGCCCCGGCCCTGCTCCGAAGGGACCTGCCCTGAGGAGGAAGACGGCGCCGGCTCCTGCCGGACTGCTGAAGTCGCCCGCACCAACACCGCCGGCGACGACCAGCGAGGCTGCGACGAGGCCTTCCGCATCTGGCATGACTGCCGCACCCGAACAGGGTTGGCAGGTAGCCGAGCGTGACAGAAGGAGTCGCGGCCAAAGAAGGAGAGCAGAGGCCAAGCGCGCCGCTGAGGTCTCCGCTCCCAAGGCAGGAGCTGGCGATAAGAAGAAGAGGCCGCGCAAGGGGCTCAAGTCACCGAAGACAGCCGCAGTGGTGATCACTGTGCTGCCTGAGGCGGCCGAGAAGGGCCTCAGCTACGAGGCCGTCTTGAGGAAGGCCCGGCGGGAGCTAGACGTCTCCGATATTGGAGGCGTCGAAGCCAGGACCCGCAAGGCCCGGACGGGGGCTCGAATCCTCGAGTTCCCGGGGGCCGAGGGCGTCAAGACGGCTGACAGCGTAGCTGAGAAGCTGCGAGGTTTGTTCGCCGGGGAGGGTGGCATCAGGATCGCCAGGCCCGTCAAGTGCGCCGAAATGCGCATTTCGGGTCTGGACGACTCTGTGACGGTGGAAGACATCCGGGAGGCTATTGCCTCGAAAACCGGGTGTCCCATAGACACCGTCCGGGTTGGTGCCATTCGTCCCGGTCCGGGTGGCGTAGGTGCTGCCTGGGCGCAGTGCCCGGTGGAGTCGGTCAGGCAACTGGCCGGCTCAGGCAGGCTCCTCGTGGGCTGGAGCTCGGCGCGGGTAACCCTGCTTGAGCATCGGCCTGCGAGGTGCTATAAGTGCATGGCGGTCGGACATACTCGGCCAACGTGCACTAATTGCTTCGACTGCGGCGGATTGTGTTTCCGCTGCGGTCAGACCGGGCATGTGGCGGCATCTTGCGCCGCCCCGCCCCACTGCCCCGCGTGTGCGGCGGGCAATAAGCCCGCCAAGCATCGCATGGGCTCTGGGGCGTGCAGACCTCCAGCTTCGGCTCCAAAGGGGCGGGGCGGCCTTTCGACCACGGCCGCTCCCGCTTCTAGCGCGGCCCAATCGCCCTCTGGCGAGGCGGAGGTGATGGATACGGCCCACTAATGGCTGCAGAATCCATTCACCTCCTGCAGGCCAACACCAACCACTCCGCCGGTGCGCAGGATCTCCTCCTGCAATCCATGGCGGAGTGGTCGATTGGTGCAGCCGTAGTCGCGGAACCGTACGTCGTGCCTGATCGCCCCAATTGGGTGGTCAGCCGGAACGGAACCGCGGCAATCGTCACCTCCACGCAGCGGCACTTCCCGTCCTTATCCCTTTTGGATAGGGGCGAAGATTTTGTCGCTGCGAAATGGGGAGGGGTCATACTGTACAGCGTTTACCTCTCCCCTAACAGGAGAATGGACGATTTCAGGGCCTCCCTCACCACCTTGGAGGCTTCGATACGGCGACTGGCACCGGGCCTCGTCCTGGTCCTGGGGGACTTCAACGCCAAATCCACGGCGTGGGGGTCCCCTATGACGGACGACCGCGGGCGGGCGGTCGTTGAGTGGGCGGCTTCACCGGGCCTCTGTGTTGTTAACAGGGGCTCAGTGAACACGTGTGTGCGGCAGCAGGGCGGGTCGATAGTGGACTTGTCGTTCGCTAGCCCCGCTGTCGCGCCACGGGTGAGGAACTGGAGTGTCCTGGAGGAGGCGGAGACCCTGTCGGACCACCGGTACATCCGGATGGAGGTCTCTCCCCGGGAACCCGGTAGGGGTCACAGGGCGGACGGAGCTCCCGCGTTTCCGCGGTGGGCTGTGGGTCGTCTTGATAGGGACCTACTGGCGGAGGCGGCCATTGTCAGCACGTGGCTGTCCTCACCACCCCCAGCGGACGGAGTGGACGCTGAGGCTGTCCGCATCCGCAGTGCGTTAACGCAGGTCTGCGATGCGGCCATGCCCAGAGTGCGGCGTCTACCTCCGAGGCAGGGGGTCTACTGGTGGTCCCCAAGACTGGCGGACCTTCGCGCGGCGTGTATCAGTGCCCGAAGGTCCTACACCCGCAGCCGGCGGCGTCACCGCGACGCTGAGCGGGAGGGCCAGCTGTACGAGGCGTACCGCAGTGCGCGGACTGCCTTTCGGCTGGCCATCCGAGCCGCCAAGGATGCGAGTTGGCAGGAGATGTTGGACGGTCTCGACCGTGACCCCTGGGGTCGCCCGTATCGCGCGTCGCTGAATAATAAGCTTCGCGCGCAGGGCCCCCCCCTCACCGAGACCCTCCAGCCCGACTTCCTCTGTAGGGTGATCGAGGAGCTATTTCCACGGCAGTCGGGACACACGCCCCCGGTCATGGCTTCGCCAGATCAAGACCGGGAGGCCGACGACGAGAGTGTTCCACCCGTGACGGAGTCGGAAGTGGGGGCGGCAGTGGCGCGGATTCGCTCCGCCACCACGGCCCCCGGCCCGGACGGAATACCAGTCCGGGTGTTGACGTCGCTCCTCGAGCACTTCGAGCCTCGCCTCAGGCAACTGTTCAACGCCTGTCTGACGTCTGGACGGTTCCCTGAGTGCTGGAAGGAGGGGAGGTTGGTTCTCCTGCCAAAGCCGGGACGGCCACCGGATTTGCCGTCGGCCTACAGGCCCATCGTGCTTCTCGACGATGTGGGTAAGCTGTTGGAGCGTGTCCTCGCTGCCCGCATCGTCCGACACTTGGAGGAGGTGGGGCCCGATCTGTCGGACGCTCAATATGGGTTTAGGAGGGGGCGTTCGACCATCGGGGCCCTGCTACGTCTGAGGCAGACGGCCGCGGAGGCTGTCGCCGGCAAGGCGGTGCTGTTGGCGGTGTCGCTGGACATCGCCAACGCATTCAATAGTCTGCCATTCAGCTGCATCAGGGAGGCGCTCCGGTTCCATGGAGTGCCCCTGTACCTCAGGCGGCTGGTGGCGGACTATTTGGAGGGGCGCAGTATTCTCTGCGCGGGTCCCGCAGGGGACATTGTGCGGACGCCCATGTCGTGCGGTGTTCCACAGGGGTCGGTTCTGGGGCCGACTCTGTGGGACATCGGGTACGACTGGGCGTTGAGAGGGAGTCTCCCCCCTGGGCTGAGCTTGGTGTGCTATGCTGACGATACGCTCGTCACAGCCCGGGGCAGGACACTCGAAGAGGCGGCGAGCCTGGCCACTCTCGGCACCGAGGAGATGGTCAGGCGAATCGAGGCGCTGGGGCTCAGGGTGGCCTTAAATAAGACGGAGGCCCTATTATTCCATGGGCCACGCGTAAGGCTGCCAACCGGCGCCTCGTTAGTCGTCAACTCCATCCAGATCAACATCCAGGCCCATATGAAGTACTTGGGTCTGGTGCTCGACGGGCGATGGTGGTTCCGGGAGCATTTCCGACAGATTGCTCCCCGGCTGGTCGGCGCGGCGTCCGCCCTTTCTCGGCTCATGCCGAATGTGGGCGGACCCAGTTTCGAGGGCCGACGGCTGTATGCGGGGGTCATCCGCTCGATGGCCATGTACGGCGCACCCGTGTGGGCGAGGGCTCTGAACGCCCAGCTCAGGGCGGTTCTGTGGAGGCCACAGAGAGCCATGGCGGTCAGAGCCATTCGCGGGTACCGCACGGTGTCGACAGAGGCGGCGTGCCTACTGGCCGGGACACCCCCGTGGGACCTAGAGGCGGAGATGCTCTCCGACCTCTACCGGCGGGTTACCTCAGTGCGCGAGGAGGGTGGCTCCCCATCGTTGAGTGAGATAGCCACCTGGCGCGAGGACGCCCGCCGAGACGTCATCGCCCGTTGGGTTACGCGGCTGGAGAGGCCTAGACACGGTGTCGTGACCGTCGAGGCCTTCCGGCCCGTATTGATGAAATGGATGGAGCGGCGGCACGGGGTCCTCACCTTCCGACTGGTGCAGGTGTTGACGGGGCATGGGTGCTTCGGGAAATACCTGCACACGGTCGTGTACAGGGAGTGGACTCCGGGCTGCCATCATTGCAGTAGTGACGAGGACACGGCGCAACATACGCTCGAGGGATGCCCGGGCTGGGACGGGCAGCGCCGCGACCTCGTCGCTATTATCGGTGCCGACCGAAAAAAAAAAAAAATGCGGGTCCGTCCGGGGTAGTACCACACTCTCACAGAAGATCGACGTCTGAGTAATGGCAATGTGCTATTGCGCTTCGTTTGGTGAGCGAGAAAGTCGGAAGCCCAACGGGGTGGGTTTGGGCTTTGTATTGGTAGGCAGCGGCCTAGCTATACCCTTGGTATTGCAAACGTCTATGGCCGGCAGTGACACTTATCATCAGGTGTGCTGTCTGCTCGTTTGAAACCATGAGCAATAAATGTAAAATAACATCAATCTCTTAGTCGTCTTTTCCTACACCCATGTGCAAGGTAAGGTAGTAAATGGTAAATAGTATTTTTACATAATGAATTCTGATGTTTACTCGAGTATTACACTTTTGAAATAAAACTACTTTTACGGATTCTATCGCGTTTGTATTTAAAATATTATAATTATTTCTGAACGTTCAATTTTTTTTTGGTTCTGTTCGTCCATTCGGACAGGCAAAGGGATCAAAGCCCATACAGCCAAGTCTTATTTAATTATTTTTCATACATTGTTCATCATTTCTTCATATATGTAGGTCTTAATAGTCATTGTCTGTCAGTAAGTCAAGTCGTTACCATTAATCGGGCGCTGATAACCTAATCAATGATTTTCTTTGGGAATTTTGGACAAATATGAAAATACACGTAAACCACTATTGTACCATATTCACTACACTTCAGCACTTTAACTGTACCATATTGCATAAAATACCAGCAAAATTATTCAATATAACACCACAAAACACTAAAGAAATGAATATAATACAAGAGCGTGACATGACATTTCCACATTCGCGCCAAAACTCTTCTGAACGTTCATGCTGCAAAGTGTTGGAAACCTCAAAAATTATTTTATTTATTCAAAAATAGTTTTTATTTAAAATTGTATTTTTACTCTATCATCACATGAAATAAAATGAATTAAACGAAAATAAACATTACGTTATAATGCTTTATAAGCGTTATCTCCAAATCTTTTTGCATAAACTTAAGTTATTTGCAGCATTAATTTAACTAAAACCAATAGGAGTGGTTAATTGCTAAAGTATTTGAATATTAAACTATTAGCTAGTGTCAACACAGCGGTGTCAAACTTCTTAAACAATCCATGTAACAATGCAGCCAAGTCCAATCAAGCATTTACGACTTGCTGTCAAAGTTGCAAATTGTTCGACCGTACTTGCAACTGCTAATGTCTATATTCCGTGTCTTATTATTGGCACACAGACATATTGCTTTGAACGCTAGTTTCGTTTTGTTAAACATCAAAGTAATGAGTGCCTTTCTTGACGTTAAACGACCAATTAAGTTCTACAAACTAGATGGATGGATTTGTTTCTAAGTTATCAGAAATAGATTACTCCATAAAATGTTTAAGAAATGCCTGCTTGTTGTTTCTGTACAGAAATAAATGTAACTCAGACATCGATGATATTCTTTTTTTTAACACCTTGTACTAAGGAAATAAACCTTATACGGCAAGGGACTTTATAAGCATATAATTAACGTATTCTCTGCGCTTTTTATGCGGACGATCGACAGCCGTGCCTTGACTATTTGGACGGATATCATTCTATTTTTATTTTTAAGAGACTATGTTATGACCACATCCCGCTAAGTCATCTAAGATGACGGACGGGTGACATAGAACCCATAACCTATCGTATTGTCTCTCTCCGCTAATTGAGCGAGTCAGCGGATCCAATTCTTAGACTTCTGTGGACGATATAATTCTACCAATATAACCAAACTAAATTTATTTGTAGGTCAATTTTGAGCGTAATTTAGCTCTGTCTAATATAACTAAATGTGTTAGCGATTATTAGCTTAATATTCATTATCACAGAGTCGATTCATATGTTATGATGATAATAAAGAAACCAGACGCACGCGTGGGTATCACTTAAACCGTTGCACCAACTACATAGTCAACATTTGTCTAACAAGCTAACTAATAGTAATAGAAAGAACGTAATCACCGACAATATGCACTCCCACACATCTCAACTTTCATATCAGGACGGAAGATGCAATATAAGTGATTAGGCTCATAGCGGAATATAAGCGATGGCGGTCTGGCCATTCGTAGGTGTGCCCTTCACTTACGTTTCGGCCCGGAAGGGAAAGTAAAGGGCGAATTTATGATATCTCGTTTGGAGCATAAATTTACAAGGCAAATGGATTCTTATGAGTACAGAAACAAACTGCCGACACGTGTTTTGTATCACAAAAGCCCTTTAGAGAACAAAGAATGTATGTAGGTGTACAATGTACATTATTGGACACATGCTAAATAATTTAAGCACCTGTGGTTTCCATTTTAATGAATCTTATGCAAAAGTAGCATCTATATATTTTAGTTTATTGATTTAATTCTTATAATTTTTTTGTTTCTGGTTATGTCAGAGATTCAAGTGGTAACAATTTTCATTATTTTATTTATTCTCAATAGGCATATTATTTTTTAAATTATTTTTTTTTTGTTAGAGGTGGGGATTCAAGTAGAAACAATATTCCTATCTAATAATGTGTTTAATAATAACGAAATAGCAGATAATATATAAATACCTGAATTTTGTTTTGGTTTATTTCTAAACTTAATGTTTTGTGCCACATTGTATGGTTTAGTAACAGTGACATAAATTCACCTTTCAGTGTTGATCTAGTTAACTATCTAGATCTAGGCAAAGGGCTACGTTTGTAACAAAACACATAACCGAAATTATTTGAAATTTTCTTTTCTTGGTATATTTCGGATTTCCGACAATTTCTTGTTACTGAATTTTACAAGATATCTAATTAGTTCAGACCATAAACGTTCCATTGTTAGGCTTGGGCATCTGCTATAAAAGGAATATTGACTTACTATACCACGCTGGTCAGACGTGTTGATAAATAAATTTTATATCTAGATTTTAGACTCTTGCATCGACGATCTGCATATCATATATCTCAGTAATCATTTACGATACCCATTTACAATATTCATGTCACGGCATTAAATTTATACGACACTTGCAAAAATATTAAAAAAAAAATGTTGATAAAAAAACAAATTTTCAGTGTTAATCTATCATAAAACTAAGATGAATACCGACAAATCTGATGCGGCGGATGTAGATATATCGCTCGATCGGTCTCCCCAAATACAGGCAAGGACACTTCCATCTACATTTACTCGTACGTAACGAGTGATGTATTCAAATGACCGTCGTCCGGCAACCCACGTGCACCCCACGCCCTACAATGTAATATTTAGAACAAATCTAAGAAGATGCATAGTGCAGCTCATTTATTGTACATCATTTATTTGTTGATTTATAGTCTGTTAAATAGAGCAATGATAAGGACAGTACGAATCTATTTAGATGTTGTTTGGTTATTTGTAGGTGCCAACGCAACGGTTAGTTGACTATGATCAAATTGTGATTCGTTTCTTAATTTTGGCAATTAACAAACTAATACGAACATTTGTAATTAGTTTTATTTTTTAAAGTGTTTTTGTTTATTTATTAAAGTGATGGCTGCATTACTAAAGATCATTCTGGTAATTGCAATGTAAATTAAACTATATATGCCCAAGTCAGGATTTAATCTATTTTAGACGCTTGTTATTTTATACAGATATCCACGAAAAGCTAGGCAGATTTACAATACCCAGATATTAGAATATATATTTTTTTAACCTTTCGAACGTTTTGACACAGTTCTGTGCACCCCTCTTAAACCGTCTTGTCACAGATCTGTGACCGTTTCTTTTTAACCACTTTTAATCCTTTCGGTCGCTGCGACAGACAACGTAATTTTTTTTGGCGACCTCGTGACATTTGAAAGATTAAGTCCCATATTTATTTCCATATTCCAGGCTATCAGGCACAGTCCTAAGTACCTCACTGAAGTAACAGTATAAAGGCAAGTAACGAAAGATGGTGACTAGAAAAATCTAAGTCAGCGACTCAATTTTAAAAGCAGTAAGCATATTAAATTAGAAATGTCCATAAAATATCTTGTTTCGGTGATATCTGTATAGTAAATGTCAATTCAATATTTATTTATATTTAATATTCATAAAGCACAAATAACTCAATTGAAATATTTATTTAAGATCTTAAATAAATATTTGTATGCAAGAATGAACTGCTTTAATATTAGCAGTTCATTCTAGTTCTTCACCGTTCATTCTTGTATTCCCGTTGCATTGGTTAAAAATTAAAAAAAAATAGTCTAATTAGAAGTATTATTTTTGCAATAAAAAAGGTTAATGTGCATAATGAATGTTTTTTAATTTGTTTCCTTTATTAGAAAACATCTAAAGTAAATACCAAACCAAGCGCTTACTAATAATATAATAAGCGCTCTGTATGTCACAACTGATCTGTGCCAATTCTACATATATTAGGATCAACGTGTATTCCTAAAAATACCTAGTCCATATAATATAAGCTCATCATTATTATCATACACTCTTTTACTGTAGAGTCCTCTATAGAGTGGCACATAAAGCGTTCATTCATTATAAGAGTTTGTTGTTATTATCGACACGCTAGGCAAACGGGTTGTTCTCAGAAAAATGTTGCTATCCATTCTCCTAGTGATCCCTCAGCCAAATTTTACGGCGCCTACGGGCAAGTTCATTCCTTGTGTACGACAACTATATCCTTATCTCGTCGCCTCGCGGAAATGGCTCATACACTCTATATTTCATATATGCTAAACACTCAAACATGGATGGAATCACTGCAAAATTTCCTCTTTATTTACGCACAAATGTAAACAAACACAGTAACAGTTTTTAACGCTCAGCGCGTGACTTCAATCCTGTGTAGAAATAGTATTGTGATAGTGAAGACCATCTATATTAGTACCCTATCTTTTAATCATCATCATCTCAGCCCATATATGTCCCACTGTTCGGCTGGGGCCTCCTCCATAATGGAAGGGTAATTGACCTACTATACCACGCTGATCAGACGTGTTGGTATAGGGTTTTGTTTCGAGTTTTCCTTCTCTCGCATAGATGTTATATGCATTTTCTATCCCTTAGTCGTCTCTTACGACTACCCACGGGGTTAAGATAGGGTGTAGTAGAGTGGTGTATTCTTACTACGTCGCCACACGGAAAATCTTTTAATATAAAAATGTAATCAACTTAAACTACTAATTAATCATCATCACTTCTACTAAATCATTGTTTTTTTTTTTTATGTGACTAAGTTGTTAGCCTCAGATGGCTATGACAACTTTACCCGGACTGTGGGTGAGCGCTGAGGGCTCTCAACTCGAGTCTAAATCATTATCATTATCCCAGCTTATATACATCCACCCCATTGCTGAGCCCGAGTTTTTACCACAATAGGAGAAAAATTGACCTAACTCATGCTAGTCAGATGGACTGGTATAGGATTTACAGGTAAACTATGTCTATAAAAGAGGATGTTTGTATATATGACATTAATAAACACAGAAACTATTTGACCGAACATTATGAAAATTGATATGTATGTATTTTTTTCACGCAGAAGGTTTATATGCTATCCCCATTGATGTATTTCGGCACTAGGGCAACGGGCTGGGTTTGCTTGTATAAAATAACATAAAAAAATCAAAATATCAATAACGAAATAATTACGCGATTACTATGAAATTAATCTTGTCATCATAAATTTCAACTCAAAGAGACTGCGATCGTTGTTCCATAGGCATGGGTTAATAAACTCGTACCTAAGTTGAAAAAAAAAACTTCTTCTCTTTGTATATTGACAATCAGCTACTTATACGAGCTATTAGTGCCGGTCTCAAGTTATACTTATTTTTACGTTTATAAACTTTTCAGTTTAGTCATTGCCTAAGTCAAATCGTCACCTTCAACAGTGCTATGGCGACACTGTTAATGATATCTTGTGGGAATTTCGATGGAAAATGAAAACGTTGTGAAGCACTTTTATATGATATTCACTACATCCCAGCACTTCTGTCGCATCACATTACATAAAATGCCATCAAAATTACTAACATAACACGTTAAAACACTAAGATATCGAATATAATACAAGAGCACCACATGACGTTTTCAGATTCCCATCAAAAGAAAAATAAAACTAAAATTTACAGGTCAGTGACCATATTTCAGGTGTCAAGAAACGAGTGCTTACGTAAGTTATACGATTAACATTTAACCGAACTTGTGCAAGTTGTAAGGTATAATAAAATGTTGTGAGTCAGACTCGGTATGCCTGACCCTGTTGCATCATTTATGGCGTATCTGACGGATAAGCGGTCAATGCTCTTGATGGATGTATTTATAATACAAATGTATTTATAATACAAAGTTAAAATATATCCCCTCATATATGATTTAAGAGTATAATTTACCATCCTCTTTTCTTGATGTGGATTATTGCGGAAGATGAATAAGGGATGCAAGCATATAACATCACCAACATCACCACAAGGGTAGAAAAACTCAAAATAAAACATAGGTTTTATTTTAGGTATAGACCTACTCGTGTTATAGTAAGATTATTTGCTTCACAAAAGAATGTTAAATAATTGTGATCTGCAAAATAATGACATTTCGTAATAAAACTATCTTATTACGAAATTATATATGTATGTGTATACGAAAAATTTGATATGGGCCAAAAGACTTGGTATAGAGCATAGCATAGAGCAAAGTATAGTGGAATATTTTCTTCCATTGTGGAAGAGGACACTGGTATGTCGGACTTTTGGCGGGAATCTAAAACGTTATGTGGTGCTCTTGTATTATATTCGATATCTTAGTGTTTTAACGTGTTATATTAGATAATTTTTATGGTATTTTATGTAATATGATGTGACAGAACAGCTGGGATGTAGTGAATATCATATAAAAGTGCTGTACAACGTTTTCGTTTTCCATCAAAATTCCTACAACATACCATTAACAGTGTCACCATAGCACTGTTGATGGCGACAATTCGACTGACTGACAGACAATGGCTAACCTGAAGAGATTAAGAACGTGAAGATAATTATAACTCGACACTGGCAAAAATGGCTCGTATAAGTAGCTGATTGCCAATACATAAAAAGAAGAAGAAGACACTGGTATGTATCAATTGAAAAAAGAACGCAAATTATTTTAAATAAAGAACACTTAACATAACAACAATTTTCTTTCTTAAATTTAACAAGACATGGAGATTGTATTATTGCCAACAATAAATTTAATTATTGTAAACCATTATTAGAAATTTAATTCTAAAAAAGGAAAAGAATTTCAATGAAAATGAAATAATTAATTTAAAATTGAGAACATCCTCAAATTTCTATAGACATATGTATGTACACGATCGATAAAAATAGCAAACAGGTTAGTTGAAACCAAAAATCTGAAATAGTGCACATATTTTTTACTGAATTACCACTTTTTGTCGTTGAAATATTATATAGTTTTTAAATATAAAAGTTATTGCCAATATACACGTGTTCACGAATAAAATAATGACAGTAGTTCCTTTATGGTTTCCCATAATTAATTACCTGTATATTAACTTCATAAGACTTCATTAACTGCAAAAAATCCTTCCAAAACTCTCAAAAGCCGGCAATCTTTAAACGACTTTAGTGCTTTTAAAAATTAACGGATACAAATCATGTATAAGCCCATCTTAGAATAACAACTTTTGCAGATCGTACAAATCTTTGTCCTACATAAGAATTGAATTGCCCAGCATTACCCCTTACTTAGGGAGATCTATTTTCAACTCTGGACTTTGATAGGATGATAGATAAAAGTAAGAGACTTACATTCTAAATTTTAAGATATATACGTTAAGAAAAATTAATAATAATAATAACTTTATGTTTAAAATATTAAAGACTGTCATTAAAAGTGCCAAGATGTTATGTTAACACAGTAAAAAAGTCTCCATTGAGTTTAAAGCACTATTAAAAGCAAATGCACTTAAACTGAATAGAATTCATTAATAAATTAGATGAGATACATAAAGTTTGTTCTTCGAAAGTGCTTTAATACGATCTAGTTTGTTCTTCGAAAGTGCTTTAATGCGATCATAACCAAGTACGTGCATTCTCAGGTGTACAAGGTGTCGTGTTACCACAAACAGAGCTTATAGAGATAATTAATTCTTTTAATTGTTGACTAACAGACTAACACAGATGTCGGGGTGGTCTTAATATCAACCTACCGTCCATCATGGGTTTGTTCCTTGCACAAGACAATTCTTTTTACAGTACAAATGATTGTAATGTCTGGATGGAATTTGTACCGATAAACGGTTTCTTTAGCGTTGATGATAGTAATAGTTCAACTTCGGATTTTTGCGAGTACTTTCTGTCAATATGATTTTTATCTATCATCAACAACTTCAATTACTACTTCTTGCAGAATGGTAAACTGTAACATCCCCGCATAATCCTATCCATGGTAAAACTATGTTCTAACTTGTGCAAACGAAAAATTGGTTACTACACAACGACTAATTGATATTAATAAAACACTTAGAGCTGAAAAATGTGAGTTATCTGTAATATCTTTTTAATTTATAAATGAAATTTATAGATTTTTTTGGACCGCTCATATTCTTGCCACTTCACGTCAAATTTGCCGAGATAACGTAAGGGTGGTGTCGGGCATTTTTCCGCTTTCCGCTTATCGAACAAGCACACAAAACCGATGCTGTGATGCCGCCATTATTTTTTCAGGTACCACGCGCCGGGTAACAACCCGGCAATAAATTAGCGAGACGTTGATTTCACACAGTCAGACTCCCTGCGGGTGATGGACTAATTCCTGGTCCGACCACCCGCGGCCTCACCTAATGACTTATACTAACTCTACCATATCAAGTACATTAAAATAATTTCTATGTTATACAATTAATATAACAATTATAATATTATTTATATATCGTAACAGGTGTGAAATTTTATAATTCTTTACTAATAACTATAAAAACGTTAATTTTATAGTTATAACAAACTTCATTGAGTATCCAATTAATAATCTTATCATACTTTATTTCTTTAACTCACAACTAAATATGCGTAAATTAATATGTTTATTAAGCAAATTCAAATTTAACTTATTAACATAATTCACCGTATAGTTTGAATATATATTTTCAAAGTTTACAAGAATTTTAAGCTATAGATACTTTATAATAATATAAATAATAATTAATAATTTTAAAATCTTGCAAGTCATGACACTAATCGGAACGTGTTATTGAAGTAAAGGTATTCTATTCGATATTGCTTCAAAGGGTTATTAGATTAAAAATTTCTATCAAAGTAAAATTAATGCGGTCGAAATGCGATCTTTTCGGAAAATCTGTGGAGTTAGGCTGACCGACCGCATTTGTAACGATGACGTAAGAGAGCGAAGTAAGTATGAAAGAGAGTATTGGTGTAAAGATGCGAAAGGGCATGTTCCGATGGTTCAGACATGTGGAAAGAATGCCGAACGAACGTCTGGTTAAGAAGATATACAATGCGAAAGTGGAAGGATGTTGGTACCGGGGGAGTCCGAGACTAACCTACCTAGACCAGATCGGTCATGTACTGAAGGAAGGTGGCGTCAAGAGTCTCCGAAACCGGCGAGCGTGTATGAAGAGAATTATGAATGTTGAGGAAACGAGTGAAGTATGCAAGGATAGAGTTCTCTGGCACTCTGTTCTCTCTGCCTACCCTGCAAGGGATATGGCGTGATGATATGTATGTATGTGTGTACCTCATCATCATTTCAGCTCATATATGTCCCAACTGCTGGGCTCGAGCCTCCTCCGTAATGGCGGAAAATGGATTTACTTAACCACGCTGGTAAGACGTGTTGGTATAAGGTTTTGTTTCGAATATTCCTTCTCTTGCATAAATGTTATATGCATTTTATATCTCTTAGTCGACTCTCTCTGATTGTAAGATCAACCATGGGTAAGATAGAAGATGGCGTATTGTATTCTTACTCCATCACCACACGGATAATTTCAGCCTCATCATTTTGCTCTTATCCCAATTACTACGACTTAATATGTAGAGTACATATTACAAAAGTTTTGGCAATAGTTTTACGACCAACCACCTGCAAATTCACTCGTTAACCAGATGACATCAAAGAATATTTAAGCTCTCGGTTGTCTTTTACAACAACCACAAGCAATGTTAGTGTTGGTAGTATTATGCTACCACACAGCAAACTACCTATCAAAATGAAAATACAATATTTGACTGCTCGTACAGCATAGTTATCCAAACAGCGTCCTCCCATACTAGCTGTTGGGGAATCATATAGTTTTTCTTGCGATTAATATTCTTGTTCTTGATGTTATTTACGTCTATTAAGTATATGTTCTAGACATGTGTAAGTAATGCGAGTTATGTATCACACGTAATATTACCCGACCGTGTACTGTCCCATTACACATTATGCGACTAAACATCACATGACATTAAACATCACACATCACATTAAACATGACGCGAACACTCGTGTACTGTTCTGCATTTCTACAATGTTCAGTGTCTGGCAATTCAATATTTATTTTGAGCTTTATTTTCAGAACGTTAAGACTTATATTTCTTGACGCCACCCACCGTATATATAGAGCGCTATCGCATTACGCATCACACATGACATTTCATGTCATGTGCGATGTTTGAAGTGATGGTTAAATGTAATATTACTCGGCACGAAATGTAATGCCATATCACATCACTTCGCGAAGTACTGTTTCGCGCATGTCTAATATATTCGTAACGTCCACCGTGACATCAAAATGTATACCTTTTTTTGCGGTGGACTATGGAAGAGGCGGCGCGTGACCTCATAGACCCACTATGCAAACTCCTCTTTTCGTCGTACGAGCGATCAAAATTTATACCTTAGTGTAAAATTTTGGTTTAAGAAAGTGCACACTTTGTTATAATCAGGTTATTATGACCAGAGATTATGCAGCTATGAAGTATCACATCTGGATATAGATTGAGATATTAGAATAACATCATACCGGATTCACATACGGATGGACTGCGTGAAGCATTACATGGATAAACAGGGAGTGACTACAGAGATGACGTCTGATAGGGCTGTATGGAAAGAGAGAACATATTACGTCGACCCCAAGTAGTTGGGATAAGAGCAAAAGAATGTTGACTGATTTAATTTAGAGAAAAGTGCTCTTTCCAATACTTGACAAAGTAACTTTTATGTTATTTGCTGATATAGTATACGCAAAATCGCTAGTACGGTTAATAAACTATATTTTATATTTTGAAATTGCGATGGCAACAGTTCCAGTGATTTAAAACTCATTGTGAAACGTAAGTAGTCCTGCCAAGTGGAAAATTGCTACGTAAATCATGGTTTGACAGCCGCGACATTTTAGTTTACACAACTAGTACGTACACAACAGGTGAATTTAGAATCGTGTGGGAACCTCAAAGATTTCTAAGCATTAATTTGTTTTTATATGCTTAACAATTGTTTTATTTTATAAATATATATACCCGCGTGTGTGTACACGCGAGTATAAGTAGCTATATTAAGGGATTGAAAACTCAAAAAAATAACAAAACTTTATGCAAAATATTTTGACCCGAATATAATGGTCATTCTCAAACATGCTTGGAAATTTGAGCATTATTTTGACAACCTTCTTCGAGATAAATCGAAATTGCTGTACCTACTGACCAAATACACGCGAGCAGCGGCCGGCAAATAATATATGAAAATCCATATCTGTCGTGTTTTATCGGCCAAATAAATATACATGTAAATTCATATCTACCGTGTATTTAAAAAAATGGAATGATTTGTTACTTCCAAACATGGCAATCAAATAGGCAACCTATCAGTTTTATTTAAATTTCGAACTGGCTTGAAAAAGAAATTTGTTTGATAATGAAAAAAAAATTGAACCCTTTAGCACGTGAAAAATGTTGTTCGTTGTTCGTCATGTATACAGTTCTACTTAGTACTACTGAGTTTTAATTTCCGCGCATTATTTGAGAAAAGTACTATACAAGCCTTGGCCACAACTAGGAATTGATGGACCTTCGTACGTGTGCCTCTGCTACGCCTCGGCCCACATTTACACGTTCGTCCATCAATGCCTCTTTTGCTGGTCGCTACAGTAATGTACTATATCGCACCCTTTCCTATAAATGTCGTAAAAATAGATGAAAGAGATTTATACCTAAAACACCATTGCAACCTATAGTTTAGTAGTTTTAATTAAACCTTAGGTTATGTTAGATAATTATAAGTCAAGTCTGGAGTAGTATACTAAACGGATCTTAGTTGCAACTCAAGAAAATTGCCGTATGTACAGGCGTTTCTGCTACATGGTACTAGAGAAATCCACCTTAAGGCTCACATATAACCACCGTTAAGCTCATACGTATCCGTAATACTGTGCGGCTGTGCTTATCGCAGCTGTATATCACCTTATTTATTGCCTAACTATTCAATTTCGCTTGGAATCAGTCTTTTCCTATTTAACTTTTCTAATTAAATCTTTTGTGTGTCCCAAGACAATTAAAAATATTTCCCATAATAGAGGATCAAATCTTGACGTCATCTATAGAGACCACTGTCTACCAAAAAGAACCACAGCTATAATAGAAGAAATTCAAAACAATAATTATTGTTTTAACCAATCAGGCCAGCGTGGTATATTCTTTTTCCCACACCTGTAATAAGCCAGTGCCAAATAACGGGACATTTGCCAAATAGGCTGAGGAGATATGTAGAGAAGAGAATGAATATTCTTTATTAATATATTATTGATGCCTATCTATGTATATTATATATTGATAAACGTGAAACTTGAAGTAATTTCATTATACATACATACATACATATCATCACGCCATATCCCTTGCAGGGTATTTATAGGGCTTTAATAGTGGTAACTGGTAGGACTACGCTGTTGACAGTTTTGTGTCTGCAGCCGCGGGCCGGTCCGTCCGGGGTAGTACCACACTCTCGCAGAAGATCGACGTAAGAGTAATGGCAATGTGCTATTGCGCTTCGTTCGGTGAGCGAGAGAGCCGGAATCCCAATTGGGTGGGTTTGGAGTTTATATTGGTAGGCAGCGGCCTAGTTATACCCTTGGTATTGCAAAGGTCCATGGGCGGCAGTAACACTTACCATCAGGTGTGCTGCTTGCTCGTTTGCCACCATTAGCAATAAAAAAAAAAAAAAAAAAAAAAAAAGGGTAGGCAGAGAGAACAGAGTGCCAGAGAACTCTATCTCTGCATACTTCACTCGCTTCCTCAACATTCATAATTCTCTTCATACACGCTCGCCGGTTTCGGAGACTCTTGACTCCACCTTCCTTCAGTACCTGACCGATCTGGTCTAGGTAGGTTAGTCTCGGTCTCCCTCGGTACCTACATCCTTCCACTTTCGCATTGTATATCTTCTTAACCAGACGTTCGTTCGGCATCTTTCCACATGTCCGAACCATCGGAGCATTCCCTTTCGCATCTTTACACCAATACTCTCTTTCATACCTACTCGCTCTCTTACGTCGTCGTTACGAATGCGGTCGGTCAGCCTAACTCCACAGATTTTCCGAAGAGATCGCATTTCGACCGCATTAATTTTACTTTCATACTCTTTTCTGCATACCCAACTCTCGCTTCCATACAGTAATGTTGGGACAAGCACTGCGTTATGTATTGCTACACGTGCCTTCTGGCTGAGGTGGTGGCTGCCGAGAAGTTGCCCCAACGCTCCGTTCACTCTATTTCCCGCATTCACTCTTCGCTCTATATCAGTGGTGTACCGTCCATCTCGGCTAAATCCACATCCAAGATATACAAATTCATCCCCTTGCTCTAGTACATCATTACCTATCCCTCTTACATCTGTTCTGGCTTCATCTCTTTCAAAGACCATTATTTTGGTTTTGCTCACATTCACGCGTAGACCCCTTTTCTTACAATCTTCTGTCATTGTGTCGACTAGGGTCTGCAGGTCAATCACTGACTGTGCCAGCAGGACTGCAATATAACTATAATTTCATTATAAATCGTAAAATTGCTTAAAATTTTGCAAGAATAATACTTTCTATTTAAAATAAACATGTAATTGTACAATATAGAATAATGGATGATAAAATAATAGTAAATATGTAATTTATTACTATTAAATATATAATTATATTAACATTATTACGTTTTGTTTGTACGTGCTAATTTCAATAAATATAAGTTAGGTTTTAAATCAAGCGCTACCATTGTGTTACTTTATTAAAAGAGAAATATGCTTCGTATGATTCGTACTCTATTAAGAAGTATAACATAAGATCTATATGAAAACTGTGAATATACATAAATGTTAATCTGACAAAATTTTAATACCGCTACTGACGTTACCTAGAATGCATATGGACACAATTTTTCACATATTTATAACATGAGAAAACAATGTTAGCATTATTTCTTCTCTTTTTATATATACTTTTTTCTTATGAATTTATTTCGTTGTGGGAGACTAGTAACATTGTGGCGCTGTTGACAGGTTTCTGTCTGTCGATAGCCGCATGCCGGTCCGTTTAGGGTAGTGCCACGCACTTGCAGAAAATCGACTTCTGGGCCGTGGCAATCTGCTGTTGCGCTTCGTTGAATAAGCGAAAGAGGCGGCAGCCGAACTTTCTGAGTGGGTTTGGGCTGGTAGGTAGCCGCCTAGCTGTACCTTTAGTATTGTAAAAGACCATGAGCAGCAGTAACACATATCATCAGGTGCATTACTTGCTCGTTTTCTAAAAAAAATAACAATATAAATAAATACTTTTTAAATATATAGTAACTCACCAGTACGATAGCCAGCATTTGATAGGTACGTAGCGAAGGTGTTGGTCTCATGAGTGGCTTGCCACATTGGTGATGAACAGTTGTCATTATTTGTGTATACATTATGATTGTGGACATACACCCCAGTCAGCAATGAGCTCCTGTAAAAAAACAACTTAATTGAAGATCTGACAATTTGGCCGCTATCTTGTTTAAAAAGTCTTTCTTTATCGGCCGTATTTACGATACGGACCGAGAGTGTAAAGTCAATATGTCATCCTCATCCTTGAACTTCTGTGCGTGACAAATAGTAGAGTTCGAGATTATGGTCACCCGTCTAGAAACGAGCGCGATGTGTTGTTTACTGCTATATTCAAGTCTATGTTTTCTATATAGTTCTTATTTAGGTAGGTTCTTATTTAGGTAATAGTTTAGTAAAGCTTAAAACTTATTTAGGAAGTTTTTAATTTCATTATAGCATTAGCAATAATAAAATATCTATTGACAGACGGTTAGAATATCGAGGTTAGTCCTCTGTACCAAAATATATAAACGAATTGCCGTAAGGATTTCTTAGGAAATAACCCTTGTGATTGCGGGGGACTTTACAAACACGTAATTAACGCAGATAAATTACACCCTGACTCAGAACAACACTTTGAGAATCGCACAAAGTATTGTCCCGCGTAGGAGTCGAACTCACGACACTGGAACAGAAGGTAAGACACCTTCCGTTCCATTACGCCATCTGTGCAGTCAGTATTCTTCTTCGGAATGTTATCTTATGCCCCTTGCATTTTACGGCTTACATTCTATTCTTATTTAGTATTCATAAGGAAAATTACACACAATTACTTAATAATTTTTCGCATTTTTTTAAAAGACATCACTCCGCTCTAACTTGACTTTTCAAACATACAAATTTCACCAAATTTGGATGTTCTGATTTAGAGCATTTATTTGTGGTACGCACTAACAATTGTTCTGTTGTAATCGAACTCAAGACTCTCGACATGAGAGATCGTTATAGATGAAAGTATTTCGGCCTTTATTAAAACAAGATTTTATAATTTATATAATGTAACAGCTGTCCTATTAGCATAGTACAGCGATCGATGTGGCCGCACGACCTACTCCTAATTGCTAATTCCATGCATTCATTATGCGTGGATGGCGATCGCAGTAGATATATATATATATATATATATATATATATATATATATATATATATATATATATGATGTTTCCCGAGAGATAGCCGCTGCCGCTCCTGGTGAAAATCAGGTGAGTGGCTTCAGTCGATTTCACGAATCTCACGGACAAGCAAAAGAGGTGACGACAATTATTTGCCTTCCCGACGCCACACGAAGATTTTTTAATTATTTATCAAGCAATATTAAAAAAGTAGCTTTTACATACATACATATCATCACGCCATATCCCTTGCAGGGTAGGCAGAGAGAACAGAGTGCCAGAGAACTCTATCTCTGCATACTTCACTCGCTTCCTCAACATTCATAATTCTCTTCATACACGCTCGCCGGTTTCGGAGACTCTTGACTCCAGCTTCCTTCAGTACCTGACCGATCTGGCCTAGGTTGGTTAGTCTCGGTCTCCGTCGGTACCTACATCCTTCCACTTTCGCATTGTATATCTTCTTAACCAGACGTTCGTTCGGCATTCTTTCCACATGTCCGAACCATCGGTGCATTCCCTTTCGCATCTTTACACCAATACTCTCTTTCATACCTACTCGCTCTCTTACGTCGTCGTTACGAATACGGTCGGTCAGCCTAACTCCACAGATTTTCGTAGTAGTTGTAGTAGTAGCTTTTAATCACGATTTCACTATTAAAACAGAACGTAATTAGTAACGGACTAACCTCAGTTCAAATATTAAAGTATACGCAAATTCAATATTGAACTATATTCAATTTGAACTCGTTCATTAAACACGTTCAAGAGTCGGAATGCTCGAAAGCTATTTATTGATGAAATTGAGAATGTTTGCATATTGATTATACATATCTGCATATCGAGCTCATAGATATAATACTGAAGGAAGATAATTAGGTATATATCATCATTATCATCATCATCTCACCTCGTATATCTCCCATAGCTGGGTTTGAGCCACCTTCAAAATAGGAGAAAATATTTACCTACTATCCCATGCTGATCAGACGAGTCGATATAGTTTTATTTCCTTTTCTTTCATAGATTTTATACAGAGTGGAGACGACCATACGACAATAATTTTAATTTAGTGTATCTGATCTGATGATCTGGGCAAGTCGCCCAGCCTGTATAGAAACTTTGAATATAATATGTCATATAGTTTAGCCACAGCATATTACGTTGTATTATTAACATTTTCCACATTCTGTATTAAAAATTAAAATTATTAGGCTATCACCAAGTGATCAAACACCTCCCGCACTGCATTCGAAATACTCCTATACATTAGTATTGCCGGTGTTTTTATTTATTGTCGCATTGTCATCTCCAATTTGTATACATAATTATCCTTTAATCGTATTTTATAACCCACGCACAAGATTAGTTGGTGAATTGTATTCTTATCCGACACCATATGGTACGTATTAGGTATTTATGCAATTTTCAAGTAAATATATTGAATTTGAGTACAAATTCTAGTTTATCTAAGCAATAGTAAAAGTCTCCGCAATAGAATCAATTATTACTTAAACGTTATTAGTGGTAGGACCACGCTGTTGACAGTTTTTTGTCTACAGCCGCGGGCCGGTCCGTCCGTAGTAGTACCACACTCTCGCAGAAGATCGACGTCTGAGCAATGGCAATGTGCTGTTGCACTTCGTTCGATGAGCGAGGGTCAAAAGCCCAACTGGGTGGATTTGGGGTCTATATTGCTAGGCAATGGCTTAGCTATACTTCTGGTATAGCAAAGGTCTATGGGCGGCAGAACACTTACCATCAGGTGTGCTGCTTGCTCGTTTGCCACCAAAAGCAATAACAAAAAAAAAGTATAATCATTTAAATTTAAAAAAAGAATTTTGATAAAAATGGCTGTTTGTCGTTAATGTACATATAATGGAAACAAGCTCTAATTTAGTCCAACCGATTACAACGATAGCGCCAATTTATATTCAACAAGATTATTATGCGCGGTGTGATTAGTAATCAGATACGCACCTTGATGGACAACACATTGGAGTCGTAGTGTAAGCGTGACGAAACTCCGCCCCAGCGCTCCTAATAGCTTTCATCGTTCTAGGCATGAAATTCAAACTCCCCAACTCAACATCCTGATCGTCAGTTAAGATTAAAATTATATTTGGTTTTCTTTCTCTTGGCTGTGGATATGGAATATAACCACCGCTCTGCCATTTACTTGCTGGCTTCAATTTAGATTTGGTAGAATTATCTCTTAATGGTAAATGTTGTCTCTCTTGCGGTTTGCTTTGGTTGACTGGCCTTCTTGCGGCGTTCCATGATTTATCCACAGTGCTTTTATTCCAATGTTTCTCTGCTTTTCGCAATCTATCATCTTTCTTTAAACCATATGGTTCAATTGTTCTATTTGCCCCATCTTCAAGAGAATGGTTCTCAACTCCTTTTCGCCTATCTCTCCTTATTTCATGCTCCCATCGCCTCCTTTCTCCACGATATCGTGAACTATTCCTATGTCTCAAATTTCTTCGATCAGGTACATCAGTTAGGGTTCCATTAAATGTGGTTCTGTTTCGGTTATTTTCTCTATTCCTTATTTCCCTAGATCTTGATGACTCTTCGTCTTCATACGAATCTCGTCTAGCAGATATCAAAATGAAATTCCATGTCAAAAGCAGAGGTACGTATTTCAAATTCATATTGATATTATACCTTGTTTTATTATAGTATTATTATAAATGTATTTTTTCGTTAAGTAGTAGCAGTTAAAAGGGAAATGGAACAATATCTCATATATCGGCGTATCATTTTTCTTACAGCACCTGCAACAAAAATATATTCATTTTAGCTTAAACAACAGACGTTGGTCAGTATATGTCTAAAAAATGTATAATAAAATGCATATAACTTGATCGTAGTTACTCTTAATGTATACAATTGTATCTAAATTACACAGGGAGCTTAAATACAGAAAACAAACATCAAGATCAAGCCAACTATTTAGGAGGAGCTCAGTCACATAAACATGTACAGAAGAATTATTAAATATACATAAAGAATACTACTACACTTTTTTTTTCTCCTTGCGGTGGGCTATGGATGTGGTCGCGCTCCGCAAAATCGGTCCGGGGTGACGGAAGAGACGGCCCGCAACCCCATAAACTCACCCTGCAAGGACAACCGGTCTCTCTCTTCGCCGTGCGAGTGGGCCACCGGTACCCTATCTTTGTCTTTGGTGGCCCGCCCGGCGGTTTACCCTCGCGGGTTCCTCTCGAGTCGACGCCCCGATAGCTTTCGCCGTCGGAGCGTCGTCCTCACGCAGTGGCCTCACGTCAGGTGACCGGACTATTCACTGGTCCGATCACCCGAAGCCTCGGCTACGGCGGCATCAGGTGCAGATATGCACGCCTGCGCCGTAAGAATAGTACTACACTACGCCCTCTGTTGTCTGTTGGTATTGTAAAAGATGACTAAGGGATACAATGTTCAGAAAATATCCATGCAAGACAAGGAAAACTCGAAACAAAACCTTATGCCAACCCGTCTCACCAGCGTGGCAAGTTACGTCCTACTATGGAGGAGGCCAGAAGTGGGACGTGTGTTAGATGAATGTCGTGTAAAGGTTGAAGTAAAATTTTGATATTATTATTTGATATTTCCATAAAGCAGTTATAAATTATTAATATTTACAATACGTAATACCAAATTGAGTACCGCCTTTTCTGTGTACTTTGAATGTTAAAATATGTTACATTTCATTTACAATCAATATCGATGCATTTAATGGCGTTCGACCAGGATATCAATCGCAAATAGCTTTTAACAGAATTGAACCGGTATTGGGGCTTGCGACTAAATAACTGTGCAATTCCCTACACGAGTGGGGTGGTTAAAATTGATGGCCGACAATCTACGTGTCCAAATACATTGCGAATGCATTCCCCGAACAGAATCTCATTTATTTAGTTTCGTAATTATAGTAGGGTCGATTATAGATAAACACAAGTTAACATGAACTATATAGTTGTTTAGAATTTAATATCGAATTAAGACTTTTTATTTTGAATATTTGACATTTCGGCAAGTAATAATATTATCACAAAAAATTTCTTTATTGCTCTTAGTGGCAAACGAGTAAGCCTGATGATAAATATTACTATCGCTTATGGACCTTTGAAATACCAGAGTTACAGGTAGGCTGTTGCCTACCAATTAAAAGCCCAAACCCACCCGGAAAGGTGGGCTTCCGGCTCTCTCACTCACGGAATGAATTACAAATTTGTACAACCAATCTGTAGGCGGCGCGACGATCAGTAAAAATAAGTAATGTTTTAACTGTGAACCTTTTTTGCTGGGCGAGCCTTTTTTATGCGGTGAACTATGGAGTGGTCACGCCCCTCCAAATCAGTCCGGGGCGACGGAAGAGGCGGCGCGCAACCCCATAGACCCACCCTGCAAAGCGCTTCTCTTAGATAGTGTTAGAATTAAATCTTACCCAATATTTTATTATTGAAAATTGTATCTAAATATTACAATTAAACTATATATTACGTAATCGACCCGTATTCATTAATTGTTTAATTAAATACGCGCGTATGCGTCACTCAGAACTAACTAACAGCGTATTGATCTTGGTTTAAATGCAGCCACACTATGCCAGCTTAATTGATAGGGGAACAGTTCTAATCGATCAGGTCACATTTTTATTAACCCCATTATTTTCAAACTCTAATACTTCATGTTTTCATTCTAGAAAATTTTATTATAATCGTAATGATTTAATAAATATTTCTGAGCAAAATACATACCGATTTGGCATCAAAGCAGAAAATTCAATATATTAAATTATAAATGACTAGCTTTTGCCCGCGGCTTCGCCCGCGTAAAAGGTTACTTTCCTAAAGTTTTTGATCCCCTATTTTTATTTTTAACCGTCGGTAATACAGTGCAACGGTATTACAATACTCAGGGTTGGAACTTCATTACTGGACTGCTAGATGGCGTTGAAGAAGCTAGATTTTGAGATTTTTTGACAAACAATTTTTTTATTTTTCCTATAAAAATTTTGATTTTTTTTTAATAAAAAGTATCCTATGTTACTTTTAATACCTCCAAGAATATGTGTACAATGTTTCATGATGATCGGTTGAGTAGTTTTAGCGTGAAAGCGTAACAAACAAACTTACATTCACATTTATATATTAGTAGGGATAGGGATAAACATAATATACATATGTAATGCACTCTTTAGTTGTGAAATAATCTAATCAAAACTTTTATTGATCTAATCAATCCGCTTCCTCTCAGCTTATACATATTGTTTTTCGGTGTAATACTCAAGTAAGCTACGATGAGGACGCCGTGGCAAGGAGGGATGAACGGCATGTGACAAGGAGGGTTACCAATATGCTTGTGGATGGGCGTAAGAGTCGTGGGAGACCCAAAAGAAGATGGATGGATTGTATAAACGAGGATATGTGTATGAAAGTTGTGAGTGCAGATATGACGGCTGATAGAAGATTGTGGAAGGCAAGAACATATTGTGCCGACCCCACTTAGCGTTAGCGGGATGAGGGCAGGCAAATGATGACTTAAGTAAGCTACGAGTATAACCTAAAACATGCTTCTATATTTAACCAACTTTAGTTTTCAGTTAAATAAAAAATAGGATAATTTTTTACTTAAAATAATTTTATTTAACCCTAAATGGATTCAGGAGCGTAAAGAAACTTGACATAAAATCATGGCAAACAGTAGGTTAATTTCTAGGTCAAAGTATTAATTTTAATTTAAAAAATATGCCTTCACACATTTATTATATAGAGGCAAGAGTCAGCATACTCCGCAGGTTTAAATTATTAAATGTATATTCATATATGTTAAATAATAATGCTAACCTTAGCATCACATTCAGCATTTTTCTTGATCTAACCTCGTCAGCTAATGTTGTGAAACGTGCGTACATGGGTTTTAGTAACTCTCCCATAATTTATTATTTTAACTCGGAAAAAATACATACACACATACATATCATCACGCCATATCCCTTGCAGGGTAGGCAGAGAGAACAGAGTGCCAGAGAACTCTATCTCTGCATACTTCACTCGCTTCCTCAACATTCATAATTCTCTTCATACACGCTCGCCGGTTTCGGAGACGAAAAAATACATATATTCTTTTCACCATCCATAAGCTCGTAAAAAATCATTTTGGACATAGAGTTCTACACGAGAATGCCATTTAGAACAATTTTGTGGCACTTGCATCTAAAATTTCGTTTAGCATGAAGATATCGTCAATCCAACTAGTGGAATGTTGTCCAGAGTTGCATCGTCCGATTCATGGACACCACTCGTGAACCTTCGCAATGGTTGTTAGTTCAACGAAGGATATATACCCTGCATTGCCACTTCAAATTTCAAATTCTTCTGGCAAATGGGATTTATAGTGATTATAAAACCAATAACTCGACAATTTATTCGTTAATTTGAAAAAAAAAAGTGCGTGGAAAGCATAATGTAATTCGATTACGTCATTATTTAGCCCAGTTCTAGCTGTAAAGTTGTACATCATAATCATAATAATATCTAAACATATCCTATAAATAACGTGGTAATTTGTAATCTGCTGAGATGAAAAGCGAACGATAAATTGCTTACTAAACATCCCATGTTTGATGATAGATACCCAATCATTATGGTTTTGATAAAGCACTTGAAATAGATTTCGATTGCAGTTCTACCTGTGATAATCTCTTTTTAAATGCACAAGAAGTTATAATCTTGATCAACTGATCAAGATTACAACTTTTGTTGTTGGTTCAATTAAACAACTGCTATTCGCTAAATCGATATAGGAACGGTCTAATAACTTTCAATAACCATAAAATAGATACTATAAATACATACTTATTGTAGTTATACTATATCTTATAAAATATTCATGTTACGATCATGATACAATAATTTTACTCAGTTACGATATAACCATGACATGAAACTGTTCGCTTATTGTGAACTGGCAATAAAATATTTTGAAAATAGTATAGTTTTACATAACAAACATTTCACATAGGGAATAAAATATTTATTCTCACAAATAATATAAGAGAGTTTAGTTTACTTTCAATTGGCCTGTCTCTTATATAAAATCTAGATATATAATTCTGAAAGGTTATAAACCTTGGCATGAGGTGTCGGAATATGTATATAATTTTTTTTAGTCGTAAGCGCAGGCTGGTCCGTCTGGCTAGTACGTAGGAATAATAGCTTTGTGCTATTGCGCTTCGTTCGGTGAGCGAGAGAGCCGGAAGCCCAACAGAGTGGATTTGGAGTTTGTATTGGAAGGCAGCGGCCTAGCTATAGCCTTGGTATTGCAAAGACCCATGGCCGGCAATAACACTTGCCATCAGGTGTGCTGCTTGCTCATTTGCCACCATAGACAATAAAAAAATTGCCATCATATACTTTCTTGTCAATGGGTATCGTAAAAGACGACAAAGGGATATGTTTAGCATATTATATCCAGCGTTACTATGATTTCATATTATAAAGGGGGACATGATAATTGAAGACTTTGATAATAATTTGGATGACGTTAGAACAAAACCATAAATGCTTATATCCCTTTGATGTGAAAAACATAATCTAATTTAATGAGTTTCATAGGCCTTTTGTGCGGTAACCCGGTGATGTAGGGACATTTTTTTTGTAATAAAATATACATTTAAAGATCAACAAAACAAGGTATCTTTCATTAATGCACTACATCAGGACTTCCCAACCAGGGGGGCATGCCCCACTAGGGAGGCATAGAGAAATGTTAGGGGGGGGGCGTCGTAAGTACGTAATATGTAAGATTACATTTCCAAAAAAAACAGTCATTACAGTTTTTAATATTTAGTTTAGAATAAATGTTGACTTTTCTGTGTACAATATATTTTTACCGTATTATATTAACATTAGTAATCGATAGAAACAATTTTGAACAATTTAAAGATTTATTAGATTTTTTTATTGGATTTTTTTTTATTAGATTAAAAGATTTAAAAGAAAGAAACAATTAAAAGATTTTTGTAAAAGTACTTAATTTATTCCCAGACATATTGCAATTTGATTTGGCTATGGTTTTATGACCGGCCGCCTGCCTGACGTCAACCCTCCTTGGGAATGCTATCGTTGACCAGACGGCACCAGATGGGGTTGGCCCAGGTCGATTAAGAGCTCTTAGTCGTCTTTTACGACATCCACGAGCGATGTAAGGGTTGGTAGTATTCTTAGCCGCTACCACACAGCAAGTAAGTGGCGCTGTAAGTTGGAGAATGTAGGCTTGAAAATCAGCAGACCAAAAACAGAATACATGTTCTGCGATTTCGGCGGTCTCTCCAATTTTACACCCATAACTTTAGATGGAGTACCTATCTCAGTATGCTCGAACTTTCGATACCTCGGTTCTCTTATCCAAAACGATGGCGACCTGGATCGTGCGGTGAAGCACAGAATTGATGTGGGATGGATGAAGTGGCGGCAGGTCACGGGTACAACATGCGACCCCAAAGTACCCCTTAAATTAAAGGGCCAAATATATAAAAGCCTAATAAGACCTGCTGTACTGTATGGATCAGCATGTTAGGCGATAAAAGCGACGGATGAGAGACGACTACATGTAGCGGAGATGCGAATGTTGAGATGGATGTGTGGTGTGACAAGAATGGATAAAATAAGGAATGAACATATAAGAGGAAGTTTGAAAGTTGCGCCAGTGACGGAAAAATTAAGGAGTGAAAGATTGACATGGTATGGACATGTGATGAGAAGGGATGAAAGTAATGTTGTGAGGAAAGCTTTAAGCATGAATGTTGAAGGCTTAAGGGGTAAGGGAAGACCGAAGAAAAGATGGATGAACTGCGTGAAACATGACATGGAAAGACAAGGAGTGACCACAGAGATGACGTCTGATAGAGTTGTATGGAAGGAGAAGACATATTGCGTCGACCCCAAATAAATTGGGATAAGAGCAGGTTGATGATGATGTAAAAGTACTTAATGATTCAAATGTATTCTTTCGTTCATTATCCTTAATTAATATATTGTATCTGTATTTAACCTATTTAAAATACCTAAAAATAAATAATTTAATTAATAAATAAAATATGCGTTCCTTATTTTGTTGAAACTTACCTAAGGGGGGCATGAAAATATTATTTTTAGCTCGGGGAGGCTTTGCGAAATGAAGGTTGGGAAACACTGCACTACATGAAGTGCGTACTCATTGGGCATTCCATTGTCTTAATACAAAAACAGTCTTCAAGTTGATGTTAATAAACATCTTGCATACCGAGATTCGTAACGAAATCTTTTTGTGGCAAATTAAGAATTTGATTTTCTTAAGACTGCAGTCCTCGAGCGTGGGAACTTATGATTGAACACACACATTCACATTTTCTAATCACACAGACGCATCGTACAGTATTAATATCATCGTACAGTGTCACAGAAAACACGCAATGTATTAGGCATAAGCTTGTCGCGTCGCTAAGCCTGCAGTGAGTAGCCGGCAGCAAAAGATGGGGTCAGAGTCTCAGAGTGTATGCTTTCTGGGTATTATACACAGAACAAAATACTTAGAGAGAAGAACGACAACTTCATACTGTGTAGAATTGCTCACACGGTGCACACTAGCGCTCCAGTTTATTTAATCGAAAACATTCGTAGTGCAGGTTACTTAAAAATATGATTATGTCAAAACAATATTCAGCTATCGAATTCCTGATTGCTGTGTTTGCACAATACAATTTAGGTCCATATATACGAATGTATAAAAATTGTGCGAATTATGAAATCTCTAACATTAAAAACAATAGTTCCATATAAGCTTGCAACTCCATTTTCATCATTTTGTCAGTAAAAAATGAATAATTTACTGCATAACTATACTACTTTATTTTAAATTTGACTTTATTTTTTAGGGTTTCGTATCTCGAAAGGAAAAAAACGGAACCCTTATAGGATCACTTTGTTTTTTATGTTTATTTTATATTATTAATTTTCTTTCGGTTGCCCCATATCTACTTGAAATATGACTTCGATACGATTACAATAAGTACTTGCATAGTGTTTGACAATTAATTCGGTTTACAAAAATACATAATTAAATTTGCATATGTATTATGTACCTTGATCTTTTATTTGCTCGAAGAATATAAATTAGCAGCCGTGTTCGACGCTGACACTCGCAACACACCGTAAAGAAATTATCGCGAAGCTATGGAGCTCGACTCGAACAACTAACGGACGTGCTCTCACCTTGGATACTGAGACGGCACTGATTATTTTTTTTTTTTGTGTGACCCTACGACAACTTTACCCGGACTATGACAACTTTACCCGGACTGTGGATGAGCGCTGAGGGCTCTCAACCAGTATACTGATTATTTTTCTTTGGACGTGTTTTATTATAATGCTGATTACAGAACGTTTTTGTTTCATAGTAAAATGTATGGACGATTTCGGCTAAAAATCAACGGTTTTTAGGATTATTTTATAATTTTTTGTTTTAGATTAATAAAAAACGTGAATGATGAATGTATTATCCTTACTTTCGTCTCACGATTCAATTGAAAATATTTACAAATATATCAACGGAATGGCCTAGATAGTTAAAATAGCAAAGTTCAATTTCGATATTTTTGATCAATGTTAACGAATTTTTTTCTCGAAAGTTAAGAATTATCTTAAAATTATGACACGGTGTTTCCATAGAGTCATTTGTTAAGCATTTGAGATATTTTTTTAATATCATTCAATGCAGTAAATATTTAGATATATTTAAAACCGTAAGTGGCTATTCGCGCGTTTCTTAGGGACGCGCCCCTTAAACGATTTTAATTTAAACCAATATTTTGACTTAAAACCGCAAACCATTAAATTAACGTAATAAAAACATCAATTAATTTTCTAAGATACACACAACAGATAATACTCGTCGAAAGAATTGCAAATGAAGGATAATTTTGTATTATAATTTTCTTGACTTTACCGCTAAAACTCTGAAGTAAGTAACGCAACGCTTGTTCTAAAAACAAAAACATGGTTAATGAGCTGCTATAAATTAAAAGTTAATCGCTCAACCGATTGGCAAAGTTTGAACTCAATGTGAATCTCCTTAATGGGGCCGCAACAAACTTTATTCTTTACAATCCGATAAATTAATTCTCGCATAAATTTCAAATGCGAGAGATTTATTCTCTGTAGATTAATTGTAGGGATAGAATTATGAGATTATATTGGCTGAGTTGAATCATTTTTTTAGCAAAGATCACAAATCGGGGCCATTTGTGTAATTTTTTTTTTAAAGTTTGGCAATTGCTTAAATTGTAAGCTGATAATGAGCATATTGAATTGAATTAAGAGGGAGTAAAACTATCATAATAGCTGCTTAAAATACATCGTTTAGTCTTCGAATATCTGCGGTAAATGAGTGAGAATGAGTATTGAGAAGAGAGAGTAATGGCCGTTGTAACTAACAACATCTAAATGTTAGTCAATACCTAAGACCATGTACATGGCAATACGACATAAAGAATAATATTATTTATAAAAAAATATTTTATAAAAAAACAAAAATCGACTTCAAAACTATACCTACGATAAACGATATACAATAAACTTACACTAAAAAGTAGAAAATAATTCTTTTAATTAGTTTAATCTCAAAAGAATAACAGAACAATTTACGAAATTATAGTATACTAGAGATGGGCGTTTTCAGATTTTTACGCAAACCGATACAAATTCGATTTCTGATATTGAAATCGATTTAAAAAACCGATTTCAGAAATCGATTTCCAGAGCGATTGTCGGAGCGGATTTACCTTAGTCTCGATCGATATTCGATGGTTTTAGTTATTTTAGCGTAGCAAACGAAAAACGCAAACGAACAAACGCATTCAAAATATTTTTCTTTAGTTTCTTTGTTGATTGGATTTAGGTGTACGATTTTCCTTCATGCTTTATCTAGGCTTAACTAGAGTACTAGTATCGTTTATCGTAGGTATAGTTTTGAAGTCGGTTTTTGTTTTTTTATAAAATATTTTTTTATTTGCCGGTTTTTAGTGGAAAATAAGTGAATTCAGATTTTTTTAATAGGTAGACCTAGTAAACGGGCTGCTCAAATGAGACAATACCGTTTGGAAGATACGAGTGACGAGAGAGACACTCGTTTAAAGAAAAATGGGGTTAGGGAATGGTATAAATATTACAAATGAAAGTGACGAGCAGCGGGTCAATAGGCTTTCTCAGATGAGGGCATACACAAACTTATCTAGGCGTAATGAAACTACAGAAAGTCTTCCTCAGCGACTCAGTTTGATTCGCGAACGTTATCAAACCAAATCGAGGAGCAACGATCTCAACGTATTAGCTTAATACACGAAAGTTTAACAAAATTGAAAGAAAAAATATATAATATTTAAAAAAATAAGTAATATTAATTAAAAAAATATATTTTATTTTTTTCACTTATTTCTACCTATTTTATACTACTTATACTACCCCTTAGTAGTAAAATTTTGAAAAAACGCTGACACACATATTCTTTTATTTCTAAACAGATGTAGGTGTGCGAAGTTTCGTACTTCTAACTTTGAAAATGATAAACTTCCATATAAATGTTCATCCCGTGACCCTTATTTTACCCCTTAGTAACATTGTTGTTTTACCAGCTAAAGCTCATAAAGATCTCCATACACAAATAATCAAACTAAATTATGTATAGAGGCGTCAGAAACAGCATTTTTGCCCTACATTTTAAGGAATTACTCTCGATTTTCCCAGGATCCGAGCATCAGCCTGAGGCAGACGGCCGCGGAGGCTGTCGCCGGCAAAGGAGTGCTGTTGGCGGTGTCGTTGGACATCGCCGGGGTGCGACGTCCATAGCCCACCGCAAAAAAAAAAAAAAAAAGAAAGGATCCGAGCATCAGATCCTGATACCCTGGATATGGGACCACCTTTGAAGTATCCTCTTTCTAACAAAAAAAGAATTATAAATATCCACCCATAATTGGCGTTGCTATCGCGTAACATACATACAAAAAAAAAAAAAATTGCGTTCGAATTGAGAACCTCCTCCTTTTTGGCAGTCGGTTAAAAATGTAACGTTCCTCATCATTCTTCTACTCCTATCCCAATTACTTGGGTCGATACAATACGTACTCTTCTTTCATAGTACATATTATAACAGTTATTGACAATGACCGACCGCCTGCCAGACGTTAACCCTCCTTGGGAATGTAATTGTTGAGCAAACGGCATCAGATGGAGTTGGCCCTCGTCGTTTACGACATCCACGAGCAAAGTAAGAGTTGGTAGTATTCGTAGCCGCTACCACACAGGATCATTTAACATGTAACATTGATGTTTAAACTGCCTTAAGGACTACCTAATATATAAGTGTCGTTGATAAAAGCGGACATAAGTGCAGTGTTTTTTACTCTGTCGTCTGTACATAACCAAGGTGATTAATACGTGTTGAGGATAATTAATTGAGCAACCTTTTTTTTGCGGTGGACTATGGATGCGTCTCGCACCGCCAAATCGGTCCGGGGCGACGGAACCCCATAAACCCGGACGGACGTGACCCCATAAACCCACCGTGCAACTCCTCTCTTCGCCGTGCGAGCGGGCCACCGGTACCCAATCTTGGTCTTCGGTGGCCCTTAATTGAGCAGCCTAACGGCGGAGATAGACCGCCACAGATCCACTATTAGATCTACCCACAAGGAGAGTAGAAGAAGATGTTTTGATAGTCGCAGTTCTATTATGAACTCCTTAGGAAAGTATTATTGCCATCTATTCTGATATTCTCTTAATCGGTTTTCACAATATCCAAGCAAAAGGAGCGACCATTCCTTACTTTACCGACACATTGTATTCTTAATAGTACATACATACATACATACCATCACGCCATGTCCTTTGCAGGGTAGACAGAGAGAACAGAGTGCCAGAGAACTCTATCCTATGCATACTTCACTAGCTTCCTCAACATTCATAATTCTCTTCATACACGCTCGCCGGTTTCGGAGATTCTTGACTCCACCTTCCTTCAGTACATGATACCGATCTGGTGTAGGTAGGTTAGTCTCTATTCTTAATAGTATTATTGTGTTTATAATTTCAAGAGGGACTGTTGAGTACCCTCACCTAGCTCCGTGTTATAAATGATATAAGTCATAAGGTCTTCAAATGACGATCGAACACATACCTATTCTGAGAGGCACTTCAGCACAATTTTAGTTTAAGTGCACTCATTTCACAGTTCGTTAATGACTGACTATACCTCTAAAGAACGGTTACTAACGGTTCTCGATAGAACCTAATGTACGAAACGATTTTAATTACGTGTAATTACTTTTTAAGCCAATTATCTCTTGCATCTTTGGCATTCTTAAATTTATCTACTCTTCGTCGTCACCATTCTCTTGCTCTTATCCCAATTACTTGGTGTTGACGCAATGTGTATTCCTCTCTTCCATTGCACATATTACAAAAGTTATTGGCTATAATTTTATGAATAGTGGCTTGGCTGATGTCAAACCTTTTTTGGGAATGTAATTGTTGACCAAACAGCATCAGGTTGGAATTCAAAGCTTTTGGTCGTCATTTACAACATTAACGAGCAAAATAAGGGTTTGCTACTATTCTTAGCCGCTGCCACACAACCCCAATTTATCTAATCTTAATGTAGGTATATATTTTTAAAAACCATAACTACATTCGTTGTAAAACTTCTAATATGGTATTCCTTTTGCAATCTGCCATTTACATTTTAATTTCGGCGAAGAAATTATAATTTCCTTATTAAAACTTTTAGGATTTTCAAATTGATAACTTTGGCTGTAATACTTCTTGTCATAAGATCACGCGATTGAAAATAAATTGACTTATTTAAATATCAAAGTTTAACGTATTTTCATGTTTATTCTTTCTAGTTTCAGATAATAATAAAATATCAGAATATTTGGTGGAATGACTAAGAAGTCATTATCATAATATGTTTAAGTCCGTTAGTTGTCTTTGTAAAGCTCTCTACGACAGAGTTCCTTACTGTGGACTATATAGTCATCGTAAAACTATTATCGTCATCATCATCATCATATCTCAATTACTTGAGATCGATACAATATGTGCTCTTCTTTTTTTGGTAAAAGTTTTATGCTCCTCTTCCATCATATATATTACAAAAAGTTTTGGCAATAGTTCTATGAGCAGGCATTCATGTACGATGTCAACTCTCCTTGCGAATGTAACTGTTTACCAGACCAACTGTCCAGGTCGATGTAAATCTTTTGGTCGTCATCTTTTACAACACCCACGAGCAATCTTGGGTTGGTAAAGGTTGGTGGTATACGCAACAGCATCCACACGACAAAATATGGTGTTACATTACCACGGTTGTTCCTTGAATCTATAAAATATCAATATATATTTTTTTATTGCTTATGATGGCAAACAAGCAAGCAGCACATCTGATGGTAAGTGTCACTGCCGCCCATGGACCTTTGCAATACCAAGGGTATAGCTAGGCCGTTGCCTACCATTACAATCCCCAAACCCACCCAATTGGGCTTCCGGCTCTCTCGCTCACCGAACGAAGCGCAACAGCACATGGCCATTGCTCAGACGTCGATCTTCTGTGAGAGTGTGGTACTACCCCGGACGAACTAGCCCGCGGCTCTAGACAGAAAACTGTCAACGGCGTGGTCCTATCACCAATAGAATGCTACCGCAAAAAAAAATCCATTCCTCAACTTAGAGACAGTTGGATGTATGTGTCTCCACTTAAGAGGGTTAATATCGTAATTGCCAGCTTGGAAGCCAATTTAGTGATAATAGTATTATGAGTGAAAAACAAATACTTATATTTTACTAATAACTAAATCATTGCAAGCAAAATATATCTGTACTACAATTTTATAGATAGACTTTGTCATTCAACGAAAGTGTGCCCCGCTCTAATTTACAATCATGAAATGCAATTAAGAAAAAGTGAACATGTTTTACTATGCCATGTTTATGCCAAGAGTAGGTTCGTCGTAATGTCAACATTACAATCAGTTTCCAATACTACCATGCACCAAACATTCTGTTCTGCGGCAGCAAGTAGCCTGCGTTGACACATCAGGGCCGCATATATATTATTATACCTAATGAAATGACATCTAGAAGGACCAAGTCCCCTAGCCAGAATAATTAATAGATAATATTTTTTTTAACTTTTGGCGGGAATTTGAAACCGCCATATTATGGTCTTGCATTCTAGTACTATATTTGATATTTCAGTGTTTTAAAGTTTTATTTTAAATAATTTTGATGGCATTTTATCTAATGTTATAATGTCTAAGACAAAAAACGACATTTTTTTTTCAAACTAATTTATTTAGTAATAATGAAGTATATAACTGCCAATAATAATATTAAATTAAACTATTCTCTTACATTGTATTAGTTGTGTTAAGCAGTCTCACTTGTTATGTAAATCTGTATGAAATTCTAAGATATTCATACAGCAAAGTAGAATGCAAACTATTTGTAAAAGTACCTTACCCTCCATATTTGAATCAGAATGCATCTGAATTTACAAGTCAAACTGTTACATATGCATTTGACAATTTTATGTTTAATCATATGAGACAAATATTTCATGATGATTCATAAAAAATGGTAATATTTATCCAGATTATATTTTATTCTCCTTAATAGTATATTATAGATTTATAAAGTACCGAATTAATTGTGTAACCATCGCCGATTTCTCGTGAAAGTCGTTATAATCGACAAAAGAATCCAACATCTATTTATACATATATCTAACTACAATTGTACAAATTCAAAAGGTCAGAACAAAATCCAAATCTATTTTATATAGTCGTTTAGATTTAAAAAAAAGAGAATGTTTCTCAGTTCGATTATACCTTTTGATGTGATAACATCTTAAATATCGATAAACGTCGGCTGCACGCATGAAAAAAGTATCACGTGCCGCCTGAGCCGAGCGTACAAGCAAGAGCATGGAACAACCGATAAGCATTTTAAGAAATTGATGTGAACTGTTTTGTCAACTGTTTATAAAATGAAATGAAAAGTTAATGTGGTTTCCATTATTTACATTTGTTCAATACATACAAGTATGCAATTTTCCGTAAATATTTTCTTATGATATTATCACGTAAAATTATCGTAAACCGACTTTGCAGACAAGCATCTATTTTTTTTTGTATTATTACCATAGACTGCTTACTCGTCTACCACTAAAGACCATAAAAATAATATCAGCTATTTTCACAATACTGAAGCATTGACTTTTTTTTGGTTCTGTTTGTCCATTCGGACAGGCAAAGGCATCATACCCCATACAGCCATGTTTTATTTAATTTGTTTTTCCTATATTATTTATCATTTATTCATATTGTGTAAGCCTTAATAGTCATTGTCTGTCAATAAGTCAAGTCGTTACTATTAATCGGGCGCTGATAACCTAATCAATGATTTTTTGGAAATTTTGGCAAAATATGAAAATACACGTAGACAACTATTATACCATATTCAATATACTTCAGCACTTTAACTGTATCATATTCCATAAAATACCAGCAAAATTATTCAATATAACACTACAAAACACAAAAGAAATGAATATAATACAAGAGCGTGACATGACATTTCCATATTCGCGCCAAAACTCCTGAAGCATTGATTATTAGATTATAACCTTTTATTTTAAAGCTCTAACCACAGCTATTCAGAAACCGGTTAGATTATCACTATTTTTTTTTTCAAATCCCTATCAACAGTCGTTCAAAAACCTGGTTTTAAAGAAAATTATCTAATAAACGATAAGTTTATTAGTCGGCATATGTGTTAAACTTTAACAAATCGATGCACATAAAATGTGAAATAAAATATCTATATAATGGTACCTTATGATGTACTCATAACTCAATAATTCGTAACATAAAAATATTTACGATTTCCTATATTAAATATACGATTGACCGTAGCTTTCTCGAATTCCATCTATTAAGTATAATGTGTCTGATTTAATTTCGATGCAATCCAAAGAATTTTTATCGTTCACACGAAATGGACTGTTGGGGTATACCTTTATTACCATTTAAGATATTATTCAATATAATCAGTATAGTACAAATTGTAAACATTTTATATTATGCACTAATGAGAGCACATATGAGTGCATCTAAGATGATTATCACGTTAAAAAGTGGTGATTAAGAAATATTTTATTCGATACTTCATCTCATTCCCACTGTTGAGCTCCGGATCTTTCATAATTAGATTGAAATTGACGCTTATATAAGGTTTTTTTTTTAGATTTCTTTTCTTGCATAGATATTATTTACATATTATAGTTATTTTTACGATAAATATGGGCAAGAATTTTCTTGCATAGATATTATTTACATATTATAGTTATTTTTACGATAAATATGGGCAAGAAAGGAGGTGGGGAAATGTATTCTTACTTAGTCGTTCCAGCAAAGTTGCATACGGTTCTTATTACTTTACCTTTGGTAATAAAGACTGCAATTAATCCGATTAGAGTAGTGATGGCAGTTTTTGAAGTTGGCAATGCCAAAGGTATTTTACAAATCTTTTCATTTTCATCAAAATTCCAAAAAAAAAAATATTTACAGTGTGGCCATAGCACCGTCAAAAGCGACGATTTGAATTACTGACGGACATTAATTAATTTGAAGATAAAAAAGATACGAAGGGGTTTTTTGGCGGGAATCTAAAACGTCATGTGGTGCTCTTGTATTATATTCGATATCTTAGTGTTTTAACGTGTTATATTAGATAATTTTGATGGCATTTTATGTAATGTGATGTGATGGAACTGCTGAGATGTAGTGAATATCATATAAAAGTGCTTTACAGTTTTCGTTTTTCATCAAAATTCTCACAAGATACCATTAACAGTGTGGCCATAGCACTGTTGATGGCGACAATTTGACTTACTGACGGACATGACTAATCTGAAGACACTAAAAACTTGAAGATAATTATAACTCGACACTGGCAATAATGGCTCATTTAAGTAGCTGATTGCCAATACATAAAAATAAGAAGAAGAAGAAAGATACGAAGAATCAAATTTGTGAAGAAAATTGTAACTTTGAAACTGGCAACAGTGGGCGCGTATTAGTTAATGATTGCCAATTCAAAAAAAAAAGAAAGAGAAGAACTTTCTCAGACATTTTATGATATTGCTTTCTGTTCTGTAGACACTTTCTTGTCAAAAGCAACTTCTAATATTCTTTCTCGTCATAATCATATAAATATCTAATGTCTTCATAATAATCCATATTTATAATAATCATTCATCATCATCATTTCAGCTTATATACATGCCACTGTTGGGCTCGAGCCTTCTCCAGAGCGGGAGGCAAATTTACCTAGTATACCACGCTGGTCAGACGTGTTGGTATAGGGCTTTGTGTCGAGTTTTTCTTCCATTGCATAGATGTTATATGCGTTTTATATTCTATAGTCGTCTCTTAAGTACGAATTATATTCTTTTTTTCGTCACGGCACGGAAATTATAATAATACTTCGCGAATATTCAGTAGGGGTTCAAATTGGCTTCGTATACATTAAGTCACGATACAGACACCTTAGCTTTAGGGAAACGCACGAAACGAGTAGCAACCCTAATCTCAGGATAAAAGAACGTGATACATTCTTTGTTAATCCTTCAATACTTTACCTCTAGTAATTGATGGATGGACATTTAAATAAATGGATAATAAAATATAAAATGGTGTGATTATTGCTAATAGAATGAAATAACACATTGTTAAAATATTTCAATTATGTTTTTTTTTAACTAACTATAAACTACTGCTAGATACGTATCATTTTAATGCGTTTTTATGAATTTGTCAAACACGTGTTTGTCTTTCTTCAAAAAGGTACCATCATTATCATATTCTCATAATAATTTGGGGTCGAAGCAATATTGACTCCTCTTCCATCGTACATATTGCAAATAGTTATTAGCATTTTTTTATGAATGGCCGCTTGCCTGGCATCAATCCTCTTTGGTAATGTAATTGACCAGACGGCATCAGATAGAGTAGCCCTAAGTCGATTTTAAGCCCTTAAGACGACTAAAAAGACGTTTTAAGATACCCAACACCAATTAGTAGCATTAATAGCCACCAAACAGCGTTGTTCGAAAAGATGTATATAATAAAAATTATCTTCGTTCTAAATATTTTTTAAAATTTCAAATGTTGTTAAATCATCACAAAATCTAGCTCCGAGAAATTCTTTTAATCTTCTTTACAATTAAATGTTTACAGAGCAATAGGAATTCATTGTAAAAATATAAATGTTGAGACTAAGTGCGTGTTGGTCAAGCATTAACTGAAGTTACAGGTCCGGTTCAATGGCTATTGTGTATATACTATAATGTAGTTAGCTGCACTTGGAAACATTTTATGGAACCTATTCTTATGCGGTCGTGTACAGCATAAACTTGCACTCAGATCGTCGTAAATTCAATTGTTTATATGTTCACATATTCTATATAGTGATAGTTTAGTAGACTACAAAGATAGTTGAATGCTTTAATTTTATCTATTTATGTATTCTAAATTCAAACCTTCAAGGCAATAAATATTTTTTTTATTCCACAATATTTTTTTTAATCCTATATTGTTCTTCTTCTTATTTTTATGTATTGGCAATCAGCTACTTAAATGAGCCATTGTTGCCAGTGTCGAGTTATAATTATCTTCAAGTTTTTAGTGTCTTCAGATTAGTCATTGTCCGTCAGTAAGTCAAATTGTCGCCATCAACAGTGCTATGGCCACACTGTTAATGATATCTTGTGAGAATTTTGATGAAAAACGAAAACGTTGTAAAGCACTTCTATATGATATTCACTACATCTCAGCAGTTCCATCACATCACATTACATAAAATGCCATCAAAATTATCTAATATAACACGTTAAAACACTAAGATATCGAATATAATACAAGAGCACCACATGACGTTTTAGATTCCCGCCAAAAACTCCCCTTCTATATTGTTATTATGGTCATAATTATAAGCTGGCAGTTACACTCTAATGCACAGCACAATATATATTATCTTTACCTTCCATAGACTCCTGTCAGCTGTCATACTTGCATTCACTCTTTTTATACCAAATTCATTCATCATCACTCACTATGACTCTCATTCACACAATCTATCATTCTCTTTTGATGTGGCCAACGTTACTTAAATTCATATTATTAATATTGGTTGTTGTAAAGATAATATAAAAAAAAGTATCAGGATGTTCCTATTTTAAAAATAGATGAATTATATCTATGTATAAATTTGCTTTAATAATATCTAAAAATTTTATGTTAAACACATACAAAGATAACATAAAGAATGGCTAAGAAGTTTAAAATTGTAATCCGTTTATAATTCAAATAAATTTATGAAATTACATACATTTAGAAGAATATCTGAATTGCAGGCATAATCTATGAATAAGCATATGTGTGAATAAAAGGCAACAGTACATGTATATATTGGTATGTTAAAATTTAAACCTTACAAAAATTAGATTTTATATATGTTTATAATATTTTAATATTTAATATATTATATGTATTTGAAAATAAAACTCTAAGTTTTTATCTAATTATAGCCTCACCCATAGATCATACCCAGCATTGTAGCCTTTCTGTTTATTTTATTATTTTATTTTTATAGATAATGAAAAGAAGAATATTTACTTCATTGAGGCCGTATAAATGAGAATAGAAGAAAAAGTATGGTGTTTAGTAGCCTACTGAATCGCAGTGCAATATCGTTATGGCTATTGTTCCATCTAGAAAACATTTTTTATAATATAATATAATATAATATAATATGCAATATCTGTATGTAATATTCTTTAGAAATAGTTTCTGCACTCTATAATTTCAAATCTTACATTCTTACTATTTAATCGTTCTAATCGCGTAAATATCCAACTGCTCTATATTTCACAATATCCCAAAGGCGAGGTAAATCTTTATCAAATCTTAACAGCCATTTATCCCTAAGCATATCACAGCCGCCACTATTTATAAGATTACAATCTTGACAGCAATCGTTGTAATATAATTAATAACACTATTCAGAGCTCTATACTAGAGCTCGAAATAATGCATAAAAGTTCAGTAAAACAGTTTTTTTTTATTAATATACCTAATTGTTAAAAAATATCCTCTTACATCATCATCATCATCTTACTCAAATATTAATCTACTTAATAGAGATATTAAATTAAGATACAACATTCAGGGTTAGTATACCCAAATAACCAATATTTTTTTTTAATTTATATATGGAACACGCCACGTCACTGTCGTGGGCCGTCCCGTTGAGTAGTACATTCGTGTTATTATTATCAATTATTGTTTCAAAAATACTACTTGCCTCATACCTATTTAAAATGAAAAGTAGTGTGTTTAACACGGGTCATATATTCCTACTCGTATTATAGCCTTCTAAATAGTAGTATGTGAATGATTTCTTTCCCGCCTTATATAATTATTCACTTTTGAGGCCGACGAGCTAACCAATTTTTGTTCTATTGTTAATATTAACCCGACCTAGAAATGAAAGTAATTACTATGCGTCTTTCCCGCCCAGGGATGTGAAGCAATTTTACCACATGGCAATTGTTTCAAACAAACACTTCTTTGCGAGTATGAGAAATAAAAAAACTAGGTAGTACATTTTTAATTCCATATAATATGCAATCTGTCTACCGTACTCAGTTATTGAGCAGACCAAGTTTAGACTATCCTCATAACTTTACTTACGTTTTTAAATTCTTAATTCTGATTGAATGAAATTGTAGGTAAGTATTGTACCATTATATACATAATCTTTTACCACATAAAATGGAATTCATTTAGATTAATGTAATAACTAAAATGCTTTACAATTATATTGCTTTTGAAAATTTAATACAAATTGAAAATTACTAATCTCTCATTAAGCCACAGATTATGTTAGATTTATTAAAATAAACAACTTTTACCATTGACAATCGAGCCACGTTTCAAAGTATGCCATCAAGAAAGTTTTTTTTTTTTTTGTGTCTTAGTTGTTTGCCTCAGATGGCTATGACAACTTTACCCGGACTGTGGGTGAACGCTGAGGGCTCTCAACCCGTATATCAAGAAAGTAGGATACTAAAATTTAAATTGCTACACTGCACTGGTCTAGTTCAATTTTTTTTTTTGGCGGCAGTCTATGGAATGGGCTCTAGTGCACTAGAATTTCTTCATTCACGTCACAGTGAAATTTTTCTTCTATATATATTCGAAAATTTTAGACGTTATTCACTGCATCGTGCAACAACAACTGAATAAAATTTGACAGATAGATTATAAACTGTCCACTGTTCAACTAGTCATGTTTTTTATTGATCTTGGTGGCAAACGAGCAAGCAGCGCACCTGAAGGTAAGTGTTACTGTCGCCCTTCAACCTTTGTAATACCAGAGGTACAGCTAGGCCGCTACCTACCAATAAAAAACCTCCCGAGAAACTGGGGTTGCCGGTTTTCTCACTCACCAAACGAAACACAGCATTTTGCCACTGCTCAGACGTAGATTTTCTGCGAGAGTGTGGTATTACCATGGGCGGACCAGCCCGCGGCTGCAGACAGAAAACTTTCAAGGCTGGTTCTATTGCTAATAAACTTATCCACTACTGGACATAATTTTCTCTACGAAAAAACTTACAATCCACCCTTACTTATAGTTGGTTCAACGAGTTGCCCAAAATAGCGTTGCTGGCCCTGTTTTTTAATATTTCCCTGTGGTTTTAAGAACTCCCACGGGCAAATAAAGAATGAAGACAGCATTCTGAACCCAACACCAAGGAACTGAATTAACAACAAGAATACTCTTTATTCTAATAATTAACATAGTTTAATGATTTTGAAAAGGGAAATTGATCTACTCATAGAAGGTTGAAAAGCTGAGTTACCTCTATGAGAGTCAAGATTTAATTAAAAGATGCCTTATATAACAGTGTTATTATCTTCTAACGTCTTTTAATCGTGATTGCTGTATGGTGGTGGCTACAAATACCACAAACCCTTACCTACCTAGCTCGTCGGTGACGTAAAAGACGACTAAAGCCGAATTTACATTACGAAATTAGTGGCATGCATAATAAAATTACTTTCATGAAACTGGTTGCAGTACTCGTGAAACTTGTTTCGTTAAAGTATTAATGTCGTGAAATGAACAGTATTGCTGTTATCATGGCTCCGTCGCCATCGAAGCTTTGTTTAGCAGTGCAAAGCGTTGTTTTACAGATGATAATATATCAAATTAAAAAAAAATGGCTATATTGATATTCATTTATGAATTGTATGTTTTTATCAGCCGGCCAACGTTGGTGCGCCATTTCGCTTTCGCGACACTAATTTCACGTCAAGTTTACACGGTGAAATTAGTTGCATGACATTAGTTTTACCAAAAAATCGCGCGGGACGCGAAACTAATTAGTGTCATGAAATTAATGCATGCACTGTGAAACTTGATGTTTACACATGAAATTATTTATGAAAGTAGTGTCGTGAAACTAATTTTATGCCACTAATTTCGTAATGTAAATTCGGCTTAAGAGATTTATATATATACTAGCGACACGCCCTCGCTTCGCTTCGGTTACGTCGGTTCAGTTATGTAGTTTGCTTTCGCTACATAGAATTCCTCACGGAGGATTTTTTTTAAATTCTAATTTATCTGACCTTTACAGGACAGAAAAACAGTCCACACAAAATTCCAAATCTGTAGGAGCAGTATTGAAAAATGCGGCTTTTTTTGGTTTAACACTTACACAATCCCCTTTAGGGGTGGAATTTTTAAAAACCCGTTCTTAGTTTACCTCTATATCGTAACACAAATATGCCGAAATTCAAGTATGTAGGAGCTATATTTAAAAATGTGATTTTTACACCCCAGTAATCCTCTTTGCGGGTGGAAGTTCCATTCCAATATATATATACATACATACATAGCCTCACGCCTGTTTCCCAGAAGGGTAGGCAGAGACTACGGATTGCCACAAACCACGGTCCTGACATACCTCCATCGCTTCATTCACGCTCATCACAGTCTTCATGCATGCTCTACGATATTATATATATATATATATATATATACATATATATAGATATATATAAGCCAACTGCCTATCTGTGTGGTGACGGAGTAAAAATACAATTCACCACCCCTTATCTTAGCCGTGGATAATCGTAAAAGATGACTAAGGGATATAAGCAAATAACATCTGTGCAAGAGAAGGAAAACTCGAAATAAAACCCCATATAAATCTATCTGACCAGCGTCGTATGATGGGTTAATTTCCCTTCTATTGTGGAGGAGGCTCAGGCCCAGCACTGGGACGTATATGAACTGAAGTTATGATAATGATTATATGCCAACTGCATCTAGTCTAGTTAACAATTATATTTCTAAGAAGGCAGGCGGTCAGTCATAAAACTATTTGCAAAACCATTGCAATATGACGTAATGATTAAGATACCGACGCGCCGTGCCAGTGTCGTAGGTTCAATTCCCATGCAGAACAACACTTTGTGCGAACCACAAAGTCTGGGAGTCTGGGTGTAATTTGCCTGCATTATTTTTATGTTTGTAAAGTCCCCAGCGATACAATGAGTGTTTTCTTAATGCACCCCGCATGGTGTCATGGTGTATGGCCGAAGTCAAAAATCGGGTACCGGTGGTCCGCTCGCACGGCGAAGGGAGGAGGAGTTTTGCGGTGGGTCTATGGGGTCACGCGCCGCATTTCCGTCACCCCGGACCGATTTGGCGAGGCGAGACGCATCCATAGTCCACCAAAAAAAAAAATGGTGTCATGGTGTATTGTTTAAAAAAAATGTACGGTGGAAAAAGGGGTGATGTTAATGTTTTTTAATCGTCACAAACGACATGAAAGGGTAAAATTATATTGATATATGTATTCTTTCGTCACTACATATATGCGCATAACTTTTTAATGATTTTGTTAGCAAAGAATATTAATTTACATTCGGTAAGGTTTTATACGTGCAATTTCTTAAAAGCAGCCATGAAAGTGCAAGGGCCGTACCGGGCCTCCCTCAATGGAACATATTTATATTCGCTAGGGGAACTTTTTTAATACATTTACTTATGTTTTTTTTTTGAGGTGTTATCTGCAGTATTTGAGTATAAGCGGATTTGGTGTAGGACTTATGTTTAATCAAAGGTGATCCCTAGCGGTAACAATCGTTTTTAAGTTGGTGCTGATTATAATGTCGCTACATACGATTGTGGTAAGTAATATTGATCAGCTCAAATGTCACTTACAAGTAAGGAACCAAAAAAAAATAGACCAAACAAAGAGTTCAGAAAAACGTCATTAAAATTACTGAAATTTAACATGCTTGATTATTTATAAAAAACTTGATTACGAGCGAAAAATTATTGTCACACATGGGTCACGCTGGTGTAAGTGGTAGCACGATTGGAACGGATTTCCAATAGACGAGCGTGGGTTCGAATCCCATGTGTGACAATCATTTTTCGCTCGTAATCAAGTTTTTATAATCGTCATTAAAATTAAACTCAGGTGAGAAGTTACTAAGATCAGCTTGTCATTTATATAGTTTTCTTTTTTGGAAAGAAACAGTTGCTTGATTTTTATCAACGGTGACCCATCTATTGTGTTTATTAGAAAATATACGTGAAAATTTTATTAAGCAAACAAACTTTTAACTTTATTAGTGTAGACTATCAACAAATCATTAATATAATCTAAGGCCTCAAAATACCATAATAGCCTCGTAAAGATCTCATTAAACGCGTAATAATTGAAAACACATGTGTCTCATTATATTTCATCACCTATAATATAATTAACAACACATTGGCTATCATAACATAAGATGATGTAATACATATTTATGACACCTATTATTATATAGAAACTAGCGCCACTTCAAATAAAATAAAAAATAAACAATGTACCATATTTTCATATCGAACTAAAAGCTTTTTTTTTCTATTCAAGCATTGTCATCTATTTCCGAGCTATAGTCCAAATTTCAAATATCTAATTCATCGAGCAGTTAATTTATAATCAATTACAAAATTACACCCCAACGTACATACAAGAAAACAAATTAATAAAAACAAGTTAAAAATACAAAATTTGTGCAATACATACATAAAAGGCCATAAGTTTTTTTTTATTGCTTATGGTGGCAAACGAGCAAGCATCACGCCTGATGCTAAATGTCACTGCCGCCCATGGACCTTTGCAATAAGGACATAGCTTAGGCCGCTGTGTACCAATAAAATCCCCGAACCCACCCAGCTGGGCTTCCGGCTCTCTCGCTTACCGAACGAAGCGCAATAGCACATTGCCATTACTCAGACGTCGTTCTTTTGCGAGAGTGTGGTACTACCCCGGACGGACCGGCCCGCGGCTGTATACAAAAAACTGTCAATAGCGTGGTCCTACCACGATTCGACTAATCACATCAAATAAAAAATGAAGACTCCACATATGGTTGGTAATGATTAAGGTACAATACTTTGTTCAATCAACAAAAGGTTTTTCACATATTATGTCGGTTAAAATTATATTCTTGTAAGTTCCCCTGTAATATAAGAATTACTTCTTTAGCGTATTGTTAGGATATTGTCTTAAGGGCCACCGAAGACAAAGATCGGGTACTGGTGGCCCGCTCGCACGGCGAGGAGAGGTGCTTGCAGGGTGGGTCTATGCGCCACTTACGTCGCCCCGGGCCGTTTTGGCGGGTCGCGACCACGTCCATAGCCCACCGCAATAAAGAAAAAAAAAAGGATATTGTCTTAAAAAAGAAACAAAAAGGAAAAATTACGTTTTTAGCAATCTATATAGGTAAACATATTTGTATTTATTTATCAAGGGTTCCACCTTAATACAGAAATAACTTGCTCATTTTTTATGAATGAGACATCAATCGTTTATAGTCACAAGTAACATATATTATATTTTATGTGAACAAAATCAATACAACAAATGTTACAACCAAAAATGAAGGTCCTCCCTTTTCAGCTATATGGAATATTGAATGAAACAGGAAAAAGTTCAAGTTCATAAAATGATTGAATAATATATTAAGCTATGGAAAAACACGAGTCAAACTTAACGCCAAGACGTAGAAATAGATATATATTTTACTAGCAAACCCAGCCTATTGGTTTGTTTGTAGAAGTCAATTTATCGCAGCGCCGCCTGGTGGCGAGTTACATAAATGGGAAAAGCATGTAAACCTTCTTCGTGAAAATATACATACTAATTTTCATAATTATCGGTCAAATAGTTTCTGAGTTATGCGATGTCATATATACAAACATCCTCTTTTATAGATATAGATAACACGAAAACTTATATATTCTACCAAATCTGTTAATTTTAGTTACTTCAAGTGGATCTTAAACATTTTATGTGCCATTATACAATCTATTAGTGAACTTCTATAATTATGAAATAAATAAATGTTATAGGTATTTGAACGCAAAAAAATACAAATCTTTGTCTAATATATACTCGTTATTTAATCCACAAATTGTCGTCATGAGTTTGGGTATAATTTGTATATGTTTATTTATATGTTTGTAAAATCCCTCGCAATATACGGACATTTCTCTTAATACGAGACAGTCTTTAACAAAAAAAAACAAATCAAATGCAAAAAAGCCTCGTATATTTATTCCTACACATATGAGCGCACATTTCTTAGATTTTTTTTTTGCGGTGAGCTATGTAGTGGTCACACCCCGCTAAATCCGTCCGGGGCGACAGAAGAAGCGGCGCGGGACCCCATAGACCCGACCTACATGTACCTCTCTTCGCCGAGCGAGAGGGCCACCGGAACCCGGTCTTTCTATTCGGTAGTCCGCCCGGCGGTTGTCCCTCATGGGTATCCTCTCGAGTCGATGTCCTTACATGACATTTCTTAGAATAAATAGGTTACAGCCGAAAGCAAATATTTATTATCATACGAACTTAAAACATAATGAGCTGTGTGGTAGCGGTTTCGAATACTACCAACCCTTACTTTGCTCGTGGATGTCGTAAAAGACGACTAAGAGCCTTATAACCACCTAGGCCAACTCCATCAGATGCCGTTTGGTCAACAATTACACTCTATACTCTCTCACTTTATAGATGTTGGTGTGATCATGCTCACTAAAAAGGTATCTGCCTGCGGTAGCTACGTGAGCGGGTCTCTCCCTTCTCTCGAATGTGGTTGAGGGGCGTGATGGCTGCTTTAGTAGTTAACTCGTGATCGAGTGCCGCTTGTGGAATCTGGTCCAACCATTTCTGTTCTTTTTTGTATTGTTCTTTTTTGTTTTCTTTTGTTAATGTTGTATTTAACTTTTAAAAAATAAATCTCTACTCGAAGGGCATCTCACTGGAGCTAATAGGGACTAAACATGTATCCAATAATATTAAGAAAACATGTAATTTAAAAAAAAAAATTACGAGCCCGCTGAGTTTCTTGCCGGATCTTCTCAGTTTGTGGCAGTTTTCCGATGCGGTGGTAGATTAATTTAAAAAAATAGGTAATATTGACAATATGTAAGTGCCCTTTTTGGGCTTATGCATAATAAATTATTTGATTTGATTTGACTCCCGAGGAGGGTTGACGTCTGGCAGGCGGCCGGTCATAAAACCATTGCCAATAAATTTACAATATGTATGAAAGAAGAGTACATATTGTATCGACCCCAAGTAATTGGGATAAGAGTAGGAGAATGATGATGACGAACTTATAACATAATATGCAGCAACCGCCCTCACCAATGATAAGTATTTAAGAGTATCATACTTTCACACTGGTTATTTCCAATATACATAATATGAGACATATTTATGAGACTACAATCCCACATTGGAACTCTGTAATTCACAATATACAAATCAGAAGTATCATTTTGATTGCATTGGTGTCATAAATAGAGTTGAAATTACAATAAAACGATGTACGTAATGTGGTCCAGTGTAGAGCTCCTGATTATTGCTGACGTTTTTAATATAGTACATACTAGTTTACGACCTATATACGAAGCCTGTTTAAGTATTTGAATCATTTCGCTTATTGGTTTTATCACGACCTATGCCATTTTGTAATTGAAGTATCTTTTACGTGATCAATGTTAATTGACAGGTAATGTTGTAACAGCAACGAAAATTCATATGTAAATTATATATACCAACAGCTTTGCTTTTATATACTGCTTACTCATTGTAATACATACATATCATCACGCCATATCCCTTGCAGGGTAGGCAGAGAGAACAGAGTGCCAGAGAACTCTATCCTTGCATACTTCACTCGCTTCCTCAACATTCATAATTGTCTTCATACACGCTCGCCGGTTTAGGAGACTCTTGACTCCAACTTCCTTCAGTACGTGATCAATCTGATCTAGATAGTTGTTAGTCTCGATCTCCCCTGGTACATTTAAATATACATTTTAATACAAAGTATAATACAATCCACAATCATTTATCCCAAACATTGCTATGACAACAACAGTAATTAAGAAGAATGCGTGATTGTAGAATTCAAGTCACAAGCTACACACATACAGTTGTATATACATATCTTAGTGCGCAGTATATTCGTTCAAAAATTTACTATATATTTTTCTTTAATAAAACGCTGCTTTTAATAAAGCAGACCGCCCGGAGCAATCTTGTAATATAGCAACTCCGCGCTAGTCTACGATAAGAATACTGAAAATGGCACAATCCGTCGGCTAACAAAACACAAGCTTAACCGTGGATACACGAACTGTGGGCTAAAGTAAGATACAATGCTAATAATTTTAGAAAGAACATTTTAATATATTTCTTTTAAAATATCCGTTCACCGTTTTCTTTGGATTCTATTTATTGAGGATAATTGCACGCCTCATAAGCGAAGCGTTGAGGTGATACTCTACTCCCGATATATGAAAATCAAGGACATTTCAAATGTAAGAATGGATGTATTTTCTTAGACTGGATCAGATAATATTATAATACATATGTCAAGGAAAAACATTCGTTTAAACGTATTTTTTGATATTATTATAAGATATACACAGAGTCTAAGTATGATAAAGTTTAATTATGACAATTAAACGTTAACTAATAACTAGTATGTATATTAAAACAATCAGTAAACAACAGATATAGATAATCAAAGTCAGATCAGTCGGTCATTGGACATTAAAGATAGTATACATACCAATTTAAGTCTTGAAATATGTACTAAAGCCATTTTGTTAAGTAGAAGATATACATACATATGTATATCTCGTATTATTTTTTTTAATTTCATCGTCGTCATCGTCACAGCCCATAAATGTTGGGCTCTGTTGGGCCACTGTTGGGCTCGTGCCTCCTCCACAGTGGAAGGGCAATTAACCTACTATACCGCGCTGGTCAGACGTGTTGGTATAGGGTTTTATATATGTTATATGCGTTTTATATCCCTTAGTCGTCTCGTACAATCACACACGGGTAAGATATGGGGTGGTGAATAGTATTCTTACTCTGTCACCACACGGATTTTTTTTAATTCATTTTCGCCTTAATGTGTTCAACGTACAATATAAATGCATAAGGTATATAACGCCATATGTCATTACTCGCCAAGCTTCGAATTTATGAATAAAATTAATAAAAAATAGAGGGTAATTTTGAAATTCTTTTATATATTTTTCTTTGCAATACAGCATTCCCAGGAATGTAGGTCAGGTTCTTATGTAAAAACATAACATAACGCCAGCAAACGCTTAGCGCCACTTCAATCCGACATATTGCGATAGTAAAGCCGACCCAAATACTTATTTATGACTGCTGCGCAATTTTTGTGAATATCCTGGATAGTTTTAATTTTCATTTTTAACTGACCCCTATATACCCCAAAAGATTGCTAATATTAGAATAACATATTTCACCTAAAATAAAAGGACTATTGAAGGGGATGGTCTGTCTTATGGATAATCATTTTAAATGAAGTGATAATTTAATTATTTACTGAAGTGGCAATGGGCTGGCCACATCGCTCGAAGAACCGACAACCGCTGGGGAAAAAAGGTTCTAGAGTGGCGACCACGTAACGGATGACGCAGTGTTGGACGAACCCCCCCAAACTAGGTGGACAGATGATCTAGTGAAAATTGCTGGGCGTCGATGGTTGCAGACGGCACTGGACCGCACTCTGTGGCGTACCATGAGGGAGGCCTACGTCCAGCAGTGGACGGCGATGGGCTGAAATGATGATGATGATGATAATTTATAGATAAAGACTTCGCATAAAGTTCTTTATAACCATGCCATATATCTTTTAAACGTTATAAGTATATTCAAAAAGTTCTCAGGAAGCATTATCACATGTTCACTAATCCACAGAGAACGCCAGAAGATGATAGTTAAAAAGTTAAATATACAAGTAAAGTTAACGAATCGTGACTATCTAATTTAAGATATGCACTTCAAGGAATCAACACTAATAATATGTCTCAGTGAAAACTGTACGATTGCAATTGATAAGACTTACATATTTAGAAAGTTATCCAACTATGAAGTACTACATATAAAATATATCAAACAAAAGAGATTAAACTCTTTGGTTGAATGTCATATATAAAACCCGATTACGAAATGAAAAATGATGTCACAAGCGGGATTCGAACCCGCGCTTATTGGGATTCCGGCCCAATCGTGCTGCCACTACACCACCGTGACTAATTGTAGGACATGCAAATTTCACTTCGTATCATATTTACGTCTTAAGGTGACGGTGTGCTATCTACCCGACAATGTTTACACATTGTTATAGGCTTAATACTTAAAACTTTACAGTTAGAATTGTATTAAACGATGACACAACCTTGTTATTTAAATTACTGAAATTTAGCATTTAATATGCTTAATTATTTATACAGCACGATTGGGCCGGAATACCAATAAGCACGGGTTCGAATCCCGCTTGTGACATCATTTTTCATTTCGTAATCGGGTTTTATAAATAATTAAGCATATTAAATGCTAAATTTCAGTAATTTGAATGTCATATAGTTTAGTATCCAATAATACTTACTTAAAAAAAATTCACATTGCATTTTCAAGTTAATTGGTTTCTTTCCATGATGAAACAATACATAACGCTATAAAGTTAATAACTTCATCATCATCACAGCCCATATATGTCCACTGTTGGGCTCGGGCCTCCTCCGTAATGAGAGGGAAATTAACCTACTATACCGCTCTGGTCAGACGTGTTGGTATAGAGTTTTCCTTCTCTCGCATAGATGTTATATGCGTTTTATATCCCTTAGTCGTCTCGTACGATCACCTACGGTTAAGATATAGGGTGGTGAATCGTATTCTTACTCCGTCACCACACGGAAAAATAAATTGGTTATTCGCAATATTTTAAAAGAGTTGCGAGTATTAAATTTATGTAGTTAATAGAAAAGATTATTTTTTGATACCACCCTGCACACTACAGAAATAAACCTTGTATTGCGGGGGACTTTACAAACATATAATTAATACACACAAATAACACCCAGACTCAGAACAACAATTTATGGAGCGCAAAAAGTATTCTCCTGCGTAGGAATCGAACCCCCGTCACCGGCACGGAAGGTCGGTCTCAAGATCAAGATCTTAACCACTACGTCATCTGTGTAGTCGATGAAGAGATGAATTAGAAACAATGAAATTTGTTAAAAAATTTGTTTACCATATAATTAGTAAGCAAATTTCTAAGAAATATGTTGTACAACATAAAGTTATGCGAATGTGTTCATTTAAAGAAATTACGGAAATTTAGCATTTAATATGCTTGATTATTTATAAAAACCCGATTACGAGCGAAAAATGGTTGTCACAAGTGGGATTCGAACCCACACCTATTGGAAATCCGTTCCAATCTTGCTGCCACGTAATCGGGTTTTTATTTAAAGAATTTATTATTATTTATTAGGTCATATATTACTAAAAATCTATTCAACGTAAACTACCTAATAGGAGAAATTACCAAAATCGCCATGCGTTATAATTACACACATTAATATCCTCCCATCAACGCGTCCACTGTTTGACATAGACTTCCCAAAAGAATTTCACTCAGCCCTCCATATGTGGTCATTACCACACTAATTCTTTGGGCAATATCGGATACAAGAGCTACAACCCTTCTTCTGCGGATTTATATATACCATTACCAGATTGTATCATCTAGTAGTACCTAGTAAATACTGAGTACGTGACCACCTTGAAAACCTTTCTTCCCCAATGGTCGTGGGTTCGACGAGTGATATGGCCTGCCTATCGTCACTTCAACTTGCTAATACTTCGGGCTATGTCGGTTACACCCATTCTTCTACGGTTTTTCGTATTCTGGCCTCTATCACGTAGAGAAATACCGAGCATAATCCTCTACAAAGAACGCTAAGTGACTTTTTATTTTAGACCTCTCTTTTTATATAGAGCCCACGTCTCAGTGCCATAAGTCATCGCTGGTATCATACCCTGGTTATAAACCTTTGTTCTTAAATATTGCGGAATATTAGACAAAAGGATCCTTCCTTTTCCCGAACGCTGCCTTTTCGAGTTGAATTTCTCGACTGATCGAAATTGGATCTACCTAATTGGACTGTTTGTCGAAGGTAAACATAGTGATCGACAATTTCGATATTTGCATTCCCAACCTGGACCGGTACAGATATGACATGAGCGTTTGACATGACTTTCGTCTTGTCCATATGCATTTGCAGATCTACTAGCTGAGAAACCTTGCTGAGGTCGTTGCACCTGATTCCAAGATTCTGCCAAGACCAATATATATACTAATATATTCGAAACTATTCACAATCCATTAAAATTTAATCAAAATTGTTTTCGCTAACCGTCAGACGCATTTTCTCAGTGGCTGGACTCGCTGGACTGTATTTAATACAAAGGAGTTCTGACATAAACCTTAAAACAAACGATTGACTGTCAATCGTCTATTTACCGAGTACACCGCGCTCTACAAAGCAAGTAAACGTATTCCAACAGTACAATAATTTCCAAGCCAGTGGCTCGACAATTAACTGAAGTTTAAACACTGCGCACTCCACAAAGCTTTCACATTTATATTGGCTTAGGACGGGCTCTAAATCAACTGAGCTATCCAAATAGTTCTACTGTGTAATTGCTACCATATAATATCCGTAGAAATAATATATAGAGGCAGTGTGTAGGGTTTAAGTGAAGTTTCTGCATCGCTACTGCCCTCGCACCGTGTATTTAGGCTTGCAGTTTGTTAATTTACTCTTGTGTTGTCTCTTGTGCCATGATTCTACATTTGTGAATTAAGTTAATCACATATCGTTATATTAATCGTTGAAAAACTAAATGGTTATTATGAAATATGTGTGAAGACTCTTTTTTTACTTGTTTTTGGTCCGACTGCTCACACTCATCTAACCATCCAGAGCGACAGAATAGACAATAGAGCATATATAGCCACCATTTCCTATAGATAATATACTATCCGTTGCCTTGGCTTCAATAACCTGTTATGCGTATATTATTGTTTATAAGCTTACTATTGGTAGAAGCACGTTGCTAAAATTTATTTTTTTCAGAAAATCGTTATTTGAGTAATAGTAATTTGCTACTGCGGTTCTATTCTTTCAATGAGCGAGAACCCCTTAAGCCACAATTCCTACCAACTTAATTAACCTAAGTCCTTGTCACCAAAGTCAATAAAAAAGCTGTGACTTAATCACTATTTACCAAAAAAATCATACGGGTTGACGAGCTGGCCAAGCCCAATAACACGTAATTCCCTTCACTGTTATTTCAACGTTCAACTGTGCATTGATTCTAAGGTATACATATTAAAATAAAACTCTAAACTATAGTAAACTTGTCTAACAAATTTATTAATCAAATAATCGGCAATAACGCTAAATTTATATAATTCGATAAATAAATTAAACTCTTTCAACATTAGCTATGCCCTGCCAGTGACTAATTTTTGAAGAGTCTTTTATATCCTACCGAAGTTAAGGAATCGATTCCATTGCCCCACTCAATTAGTGGAGAGGTACCTATAATATGGAAATTTATGGATCCCACGCAGTCTTTTCTTATCCTTAAAAGGAAAGCGTGGCGACTTTTATATTGTTACTGCTTCACACGGATTACGTTAATTAACATACTGATAAAAATAAGGAAAATTTTAATTTTAAAACAACACGTCCATTTAATAAAAACAAGGAAAATTAGCTGTAAAATATAATACGCAAATTAGCTAACACGTTATAAACACAAATATTTTGAAGTGTGCAGTTTCTCACGATCCTAGAGAGGCCATATGGCGCCGAAAGGCATGATACTAGACAGACTATAAATACTAATATTTATTCACTCTAGAATAATATGTCTAATACATATGTGAACTATAATGTCTACAAACATTATTAATATGTATATTTATACAATCTCATGACCATTAGTATGATTGCACGATAACAGATATTTTATCATGTATTTTTATGTGACACGTTTGGTTATTTAAAAAAAGTTATTTGCGTATTGAAAAATGTTAGCAATACGCGGGACTGGAATCTATATCTACTGCAAATTCGTTCCAACTGCTAATTCAGCAGCGTGGTCTGTTGCGTCTAGTTATCAAATTGTTATTCGCATTTCCGTCTTTAAGAAGACATTTTTATGGTGCCATCTACCAGATAATGTTCGATTCAGCATTCCAAACTTTTCAGTTAGAAACTTGCTGAGAAACGTTTTGATCATGGTCATAATGCCATGACGTCATTTCTCTTAGCAAGCAAGTTCGCAATCGCTGTTAAGTGTCAGAAATTTGCCAAGGAAGTTTTGCTTTCCATTATCCAGGTGATCCCTTAGCCAATATTAAGATGGAAAAGTAAGGGGTAATGACAGTATTGTATTCTACTATTATATTATACAACCAGTCACTATACGGCCGCTATTGTATAGGACTAAAATAACAACGTGCAAGGTGGATGCAAAAATCTCTCAAAGTTAAAAGCGTAAAACTATATAGACGCTAAGTGCTAGTTGGACTTAAGGAGGATTCCATAGCACTATCATCATCTCATCATTTCAGCCCATATATGTCCCACTGTTGGACTCGGGCCTCCTCCACAATGGGAGGGTAATTGACCTATTATACCACGCTGGTCAGACGTGTTGGTATAGTATTTTGTTTCGAGTTTTTCTTCTCTTGCATAGATGTTATATGCGTTTTTATATCCCTTAGTCGTCTCGTACGATCACCCACGGGTAAGATAGGGGATGGTGAATTGTATTCTTACTCCGTCACCACACGGCAACCATAGCATTATACTAAATTTAAAACCATTTTTTTTTAAATACTGCATAAGAAAAAGTTTAGATATTTTTATTTATCTTATGTTTATTATTTGCTGTAATATAGACAATAGAAATACGTTGTCTTTATTTATCGCAAAATTTAATGAGAGGTCGCACCGATGTAGGCTGACTCGCAGATATTCAGCAATAGGTTTCTATCAGCACCCTTTGGTAACCTCTAAAAAAGAAGATAGACTATGATACCCACTAATATTATAACGTAGTTGTTTCATATTCTTTGGTACTAGAGTTTTGACAGGCATATAGATGTCGCGCTCTTAAATTATATTCTTTACATTAATATTACATTGAATAATTTTCGAAAAATCCGAAGAAATGAACGATGAGAGCCAAAAAAGAACTCTGGCACTATTTAGAAACTCGGCAGTGGGATTTTGGCCAATTAATGATAATGTTTTGACTTAATGACAGACAATGCCTAATAATAGAGTACTCAATATGAAGAAGTGTTAAATAATATATTAAGAAAATTAATTAATACTTGGTTATATGGACTGTGTTCCCTTTGCCGCTCCGTACAGACGAAATGAAATGAAATACGGTTTACAATACGCAGTTAATAGTGCATAAAAAATTTTACATATTTCGTCATTGATATCCGCGACATGCATATTTATAATTCTTGTAAATGTAAATTCTATTTCTAATAAGCTTTATTATTATCAAAACCAATAAAGAAAAGATCTCTGAAATACCGGAGACGTGGATTTTTAGGCCACTAACTAATAGCAACATTACTGCGTTATTTTAAAACTATATTGGTATAGACTAAACAATAGCAAACTGTGAACACTGCACACGTGATATCTAACCAAGACAATCTGTTTGTTATTACTGCATTGTTAAAACTAATGCTGAAATAAGGCAGAATTTTGATTTACTCTATAGTAAATATTTAAGATTTATATTAAGCATCGTGTTATTAAAAAGCTAGTTTGTTCATAGAGTACACTGGGTATTTGCAAGGCCATATAATTTTAAGATGTAATTCTCTATTAGTTAGAGACTAGGGTATTATAATTACGCTCTAATGTCTATAAAATAATAATGTTTATATATTTTTCTCAAACATGCTTGGAAATTTGAACATTACTTTGACAACCTTCTTCGAGATAAATCGATATTGCTGTACTGGCAAAAAATTCATATCTGTCGTGTTTTAACGGCCAATAAATATATATGTAAATTCATATCTGTTGTGTATTTTAAAAATGGAACGATTTATTACTTCAAAAAATAGCCACCGAGGAGACGACTTATCAAAGTTTTATTTAAATTTCGAACTGGCTTGAAAAAGAAAGCTGTTTGATAATGAAAAAAAAACAAATAAACCCTTTAGCACGTTAAAAATGTTGTTCGTTGTTCGTCATGTATACTACTAGTTCTACTTAATACTACTTAGTTTTAATTTCCACGCATTATTTGAGAAAAGCACTATACAAGCCTTGGCTGCAACTAGGAATTGATGGACTGACGTATATGTGCCTCGGCTACGCCTCGGCCCACATTTACACTTTCGTCCATCAATCCCTGTTTTGCTGGCCGCTGCAGTAATGTACTATATCCATCCATGTGTACAAAACTAAGAAGGCAATGAGTGATGGTGATAGTGTATTTTCGATTTTAATATATCTAAGTATATATAACTCTCAGTTTCCTCTTCTTCTTTTTCTCTATTGGCAATCAGCTACATATACGAGCCATTTTTGCCAATGTCGATTTACAATTTTCTTCAAGTCTCTTTATGTTAGTCATTGTCCATCAGTGAGTTAAATCGTCGCCATCAACAGTGCTATCGCCACACTATTAATGGTATCTTCTGAGAATTTTCGTGGAAAACAAAACCGTCGTATAGCAATTTTATATGATACGCAATTTTATTAATAATATAAGCATAAGCAATTTTATTACTACATCCCCGCAGTTCCTTCGCATCATATTACATAAAATGCTATCAATAACTAATTAACATGTTAAAATAATAAAATATCAAATATAATACAAGACAAACACATGACACTTGCATATTGCCGCCAAAATCCTAATTTTCAGTTTAATGACTGAGCTTACTCTGTAATATAATTCACTGATCCCCTTTGCCTGCGAGTCATAAAAGTCAAAAGTGACTAAGAAATATATTTGTATCTCTTAGTCATTTTCGATAAACACGCTGCACAAGAGTGAATATACTGATTAAAACCTATGCCAAACTGTTTGAAGACCTAGAATGTGAGTTGAAGAACCTAAGTATGTGAGTTGAAAGGACTTTTAAAAAATTTTAATTATCAATATACTACATCAAAAATTAATCATTGTATCTAATAATTAGAAATTACCAAAAAGTTAACGAGATTTATTTTTAGATGTAATGACAAATGTAAATAATCGATATTTAAATAAAATTTATTGCTTATAAGCAGATTAGAAAATTTGTGCAAAATAAACTTTCCAAATAGCAGTTTTATTATCAATAACAGGCAAATAATACTAATTAGACAAGCACTCAATATTTAAAAGGTTAGAAAATTTAGAGAGTGTCTAACCAGATTTACAGATAAACAAATACTTTTGAAATCATTTACTTAAAACGTGCCATGTTTTGAATTTTAAATACTTGTACCAAATATTGTTAAATATTTGACTTTTGTCTGTGAATGCGCAAATATGAAACACTAGCTTATAAGTACTTTATTTTTAACATTGAGCGGTATTGTTCAAAGTACTGTGGAATGATAAAAGTATACAATAGTCAACAAGATTAAGGAAATACCATATTTCAAACTAAGATTTCATTTCCTAAGCTGTCCTTCATTATGCCAACGGATATAAGAAGAATTCTTTTCTTTCTTTCTTCTTTATATCCCAGTCTGTCAAGTCTCAGTCAGTCTGCTTCAAAATAAAAGGAAAAAAAGCATTATTATACAACGTTAAGCAGATAGATTACTATAAAGTTTACAGATTAAAAGTTAACTTTAATTCTTAGCATTACGCTTCCTATTTCATTTCGCATTCGTCGTCTAAATATACTAAAATCTAAAACGAAAACACACATGGACGTTTGCTAATGCTAATATTAGTACACAAATGTGCATACGAGTGATGTCAGGAACAAACTAGCTCAATCTGAATAAGACTTTACAATTATTATGTAACTATATACTTATCAGTAAGTTAAAATATTACGATGATTAAACTGCAATGACTTCATCATCACCATCATCATCATCACAGTCCATAAATGTCCCACTGTTGGGCTCGGGCCTCCTCCGTAATAGGAGGGAAATTAACCTACTATACCACGCTGGTCAGACGTGTTGGTATAGGGTTTTGTTTCGAGTTTTCCTTCTCTCGGATAGATGATATATGCGTTTTATATCCCTTAGTCGTCTCGTACGGTCCACGGGTAAGATATGGGGTGGTGAATAGTATTCTTACTCCGTCACCACACGGAAAAATCAATGATGCAAGCAATGACTTGATAATTATATAACATAAAACTTTATATTAATTAAATTCAAGAACTGAAGAATATTTCCTATATAAAATAAGGTTTCTGGGAGGAAACTGAGCTGGGAAGGAACTGAGAGAAAAAACTGATTATATCAAGTTAGCCCCTTTTTTTAATTGGTTCTGGTTTGGTTAGGTACATTTTTTAATTGGTTTCGTCACACATCTGCCAAACCGTCCGAGTCGATGGAAAAGTGGCGTTCAGGTCTAAAATATACTGTATGTGCCCTCACCACCAATTGAGCTGGCCACTGGTAACAATTCCTTGAATTCGGATCTAATCATCATTCTCCTACTCTTATCAACTACTTGGGGTCGATACAATATGTAGGTACTCTTCTTTCATAGTACATATTGTAATAGTTATTGGCAATAGTTCTATGACCGGGCGCCCGCCAGACGTCAACCCTCCTTGGGAATGTAATTGTTGACTAAATGGCATCAGATGGAGTTGGCCTAGGTCGTTATAAGGCTCTTAATCGGCTTTTATGACACCCACGAGCAATGTAAGGGTTGGTAGTATTCGTAGCCGCTACCACACAGCAATACAAAGGATCTAATATGGCAAAATATAAACTAAGTTTCTTACAATATTACTTTCATAAAAGAAGAAATAATTTTGGAACTTATAAATCTTGACTACAGCAATAAATATTAAAGAAATTAATCTAAAATAACACTTATAGATTTATATCATGTGCTAAATATTATTTAAACGACAGTTCAAACAAATGCGGTCGTAATGCAATCTCTACGGAAAATCTGTGGAGTTAGGCTGACCGACCGCATTCGCAATGGCGACGTAAGAGAGCGAATGGGTATGAAAGAGAGTATGGGTGTAAAGATGCGAAAGGGAATGCTCCGATAGTTCGGCCATGTGGAAAGAATGCCGAACGAACGTCTGGTTAAGAAGATATACAATGCGAAAGTGGAAGGATGTAGGTACCGGGGGAGACCTAGACTCACCTACCTAGACCAGATTGGTCACGTACTAAAGGAAGGTGGAGTCAAAAGTCTCAGAAACCGGCGAGCGTGTATGAAGAGAATTATGAATGTTGAGGAAGCGAGTGAAGTATGCAAGAATAGAGTTCTCTGGCACTCTGTTCTCTCTGCCTACCCTGCAAGGGATATGGCGTGATGATATATATGTATGTATGTTCAAACAAATCGCGAAGGCCGCGTAATGTCATCTATAAAAAACATCATGTGGGTGGATATTTATATAACCATCTATAATTTGTAGTTGGTTACATAGTATGTGTTGTTAGTATAAGCAATTAACTATTGTATCATCATGATTATATCTAGACTTATTATACGTGTTACAAGTCGAGACCATAACCACAGACCAAGGGCATTCTGCATCCTGCATTGCGACTTATCAGATAGAATTAATATCCTGGAGTGCACTGTGTGCTCACAGGATAATTATCGTAGTGTAATTGATGTCTCCAAAACATTACTGAAGAGAGATAAGGCGCAGAACTGATGGTTTAAGTAACCTCAGAACTACCGAAAGAACGAAGTAAGAGAAGAAGAAAGTAAATGATCATTTATGAATATCTGTATGTTCCCTTGGTGCTACTGAGATCTAAGTGTGGAAGTTACTTCCACCGAACACAAAGATCGGATGCCACTGGCCCGCTCGCACGGCGTAGAGAGGCGCTCTGCAGGATGGATTTGCGCGCCGTCTCTTCCGTCGCCCCGGACCGATTTGGCGAGGCGTAGCCACTCCATAGCCCACCGCAAAAAAAGAAAAGAAAAGTGAGAAATTTCCTTCAACTCACTATAAAATCAATAAAAGAACCTACGTCACATTGAAAATTAGGGAAGATTTTATATTTAAAGTCAAGATTGATTAATCTACTGCCATTTCTCAATATTGTTAGGCATCGATTTTATCGCAATTTTATACAAATTAAGCAATCGGTGCCGATAACCCAGCCAATGGGTGAAAATTGAAATACAGTGGATTATAGAGCCCCACAACATCCTTCCATCATCCCAGATGGCTAGTTATGATGAGACCATAATAACCAAAAATAAAAGATTATTATCACCACGTATTTGTAATCATTATAACTCCTGTTCATTCTCATAATCATTTAGATGGTTAAATCTAAGATAACTCTAGAACTTAGTGAAACTCAATTAATTTAAGATCTCTAACTTTTTCCCATGATAATAATACAAAAATTCGTCTCTTAAAATACCTACAGACGTTTCCTGATAAGCCAGTCGTCACATCTACATAAAAGTAATATGGCTAGCAGATTGTGTAGATAAGAAAAACAAGCTAGAATCATACATTCAAGGTTTCTTTGAAATGTATAAGGCCTTAGCAATAATGGAATTTGTCTATGCATATCAAATAGTCGTATACTAGATAGATGTATGGTTTCATTTATATGGAAAATATATGTAATTCAACTAACCAAATAAGCAAATGAAGGTTCGCTGTAGTTCATAGACAAGATTATGAAATAATTTTTACATTTAGCAGGTGACTTGGTGATCTCAGTTGAAGTAGTAGGTATATTGCTACTGCTCAGCGTCCTAGTAATGTTTTGACTAGTTTTTAAATCCATTGCGAAAATAAAAGGTGGTAAATTATAGAATTTTTAAATACAGGAAATATCGGTCATACAAATTAAAGAAATTGTATTTTTTTAATGATATATTAATAAATTTGGTACCATCATCATCAATACTACTAGTCTATTTGTTAATCCACAATATAAATTAATGCGTGTAGGTATGACATTTCGAAATTTCGAAGTCACTCAAATGTAAAGAAATGTCAATACCAGGGATGGTGCTCAAAACGCGAAAAATGCTCCCAGCATTGCGGTTTATGATTTCTCATGCTACCTTGCCGTCACACCGTATGAGCAGGTAAGGATTGGTTAGACCATAGACCGCCAACAAAACATTAAGTTTCTAGTTACATATATTTTGATATTCATACAAATCCATTGAAGTGTTTAAAACTTAAAAATTCACATAGTTAATTGTAATTCATTTTATTGGCGGAAATCCATTATTATTTTAAAATGAAGGAAAGAAGGGAAGACTTATCACTTTCCCACGGTTAACTAATATACCGCACACCTCAAGAAAGGAAAGAATACGGGATTAAGGTGGAATAGGAAATTTTACTCCTGTGATGAGAAATCGAATGAGAATCGAAACGTGTTTCGTCTCTAAACGAGGCAGTTTCAGCACAATTCGTCATCAAATGCACTTTTATCTAGTTTTTTATTTAGCTATTGCTCTTGATCCACATCTGTTTTATTTGTCATAGTTATGCTTCAATATGTTATCGTATTTCTAAAAATTACGAACACTATGTCACTGTTATTAATCTTCTAAACTGTTTTGTTAAATATGTGAACCTAGGCAATACTATTTTCTTCAAACCAAACTAAGTTGTAGAGATTACTGCGTCTAAACAAATGTACGTACAAAAACGTTATATTTTTTTTTCTTTTTAATAACAATATAAATCAGAGTGTTATTATGAACTTGCACTTTCTGCACCTATTATAAAATTACAGGCGTCGACTTTCCCATGATCTCATCAAAGAGAAAAGTAATTTATAAATATATCACTCATAAGCAATAGGTGAACTCTTTACCATTGAACTTCATAATAAAGTGAATATATGACAAACATTACCTATTTTGAAATAAAACTACTTTTACGGATTCTATCGCGTTTGTATATTTTGATTTTTAATTTCCTGACCTTTCGAACACTACAGTGATCATGGTCACGGGAGGACTAAGGTGTTTTACGACCAATATGTCATTGTTATTACAGAAATATATATCTACCCTATAAGATATTGAATTTTGACCCACATTTTTAATACAAATTCATTGCCAGTACAAAAAGAAATGATTCTATATATGAAATTTTATATTGTTTATGATTGGTTGTTATTAATGCATTTAATTTATGATAATTACACCGGCATGCAAAAAAAAACAAAGTGGTCTATACATTGGGCGCCATCTATCTACGGGCATGTTTTTCGACCTGCGGAATACGAATTTCAAGTCAGTTTTAGCCGTCCACCCTCCAGTTTCGAGTAAATTGCGAAAAACCGTGAAAAATAGCGAAAATTTGATGTTTCGGTAAAAAAAAATTGGGGATCTAAGACTAGATCAATTTTCATGTACTTTGATCTCATGAATACTAATTTTAAGGGTGCTTAGGTCATAAGCTGTTTCAAATCCGATAAAATTGTAAAAAAAACCCTTAAAAATCGCAATAAATTGCAATTATTTTAATAAAAAATATCTTGTAATTTTCATTTTTTTTACATTTTCAGATTTTGTATTTTATGTTAAAAAATGCAAAAAACGTATTAAATAGAGCTTACAAGATTTTTTTTAAATTTTATCAGTAACAAATATTTGGTATTTTATCGGTTTTTGCGATTTTTTTGTGTTTGAGAGGAATCTAGACCAAATATATTACAGATTCAGATTACGGAGATCGAATTACGAGATAATTCTTCTCGATCCAAGACTCGATACAAGATTTTTTTATTAAAATAATTGCAATTTTTTTGTGATTTTTGCCATTTTTAAGTTTTTTAAAATTTTCTCCGATTTGAAACAGTATTCACGAGATCAAAATACATGAAAATTGAGCTTGTCTTAGTTCCTAAATTTTTTTTTACCAAAACATCAAATTTTCGCTTTTTTTCACGGTTTTTCGCAATTTACTCGAAACTGGAGGGTGGACGGCTAAAACTGACTTGAAATTTGTATTCCGCAGGTCGATAAACATGCCCTTAGATAGGTGGCGCCTAATATACAGACCACTTTGCTTTTTGTATGCCGGTGTTATTATTGTGGCAATTTACAATTTTAGAAAAACCTAACAAAACTATTCAGCTACCACCGGATCAGAACGCGGCCACACTGAGAAAAATCCGGCAAGAAAACTCAGGAGGCATAATACTGATTTTATTATTGAATTTTTTATTGGTGGCCTACTTTGTCTCACTAAAAGTAATTATATACAGTCTTGTTTTATTTAGTAGATATCTACTTCTGAATTATATTCTTGATTTAGACGATTTGCATCATCTCTTGGCGGAGTGTGTACGGAACGAATCAGAGAGAAAAAAATTGTTACAATTTTTTATTATTAATTAAATGTACATAGGTGTATTTACAGACTTCCTGACTTGACCAATGTCTCGCGAAGCTATTTATAATTATTTATAACTTAGTAAATATTTAAGATTTTAAAATAGGCTTCAAGTTTATGATGGGTCTGACATGAACTGCGTTCAAAAGACCCTATTAAAATAAAGATTTCATCATCATCATCATTACAGCCCATAATATGTCGCACTGTTGGGCTCGGGCCTCCTCCGTAATGGGAAGGAAATTAACCTACTATACTACGCTGGTCAGATATGTTGGTATATAGGTTTTGTTTCAAGTTTTCCTTCTCTTGTATAGATGTTATATGCGTTTTATATCCCTTAGTCCTCTCTTACGTTCACTCACGGGTGAGATAGGGGGGTGGTGAATTATATTCTTATTCCGTCACCACACGGATTAAAGAAATACGAAAAAATACGAAATAAAGATTTAAAAATAAAAAATATCTTGTAATTTAATTGTCATTAACGCATGTCTATCATCAACTTATTTAATTATAAATTTAACATCTGCATAGCCTTTAAACCCCTTAAATATGTGTATAATAAAATTTAAATCAAAAAATATCAAATCGTTTAGTTATTATATTTTTATGAATAAAATATTAAATAAATCAATTAATTATCTTTATTTAAAATTTTGATTAACAATATAATTGCTATGGAATTGTTGTTTTGGAGATTTTAAACATTTTATGCCATTTATACGTGAACTTCCTTTAAAATATTTATCAAAAACGTGGAATTTTTAGACGTCTGTTACTGTAACTTTTAAATAAGATTTTAATTTCCAATTATGCCTTTACATACTCTACGGTAACAAACAATAATGTAAAAGCCCGCCAAAAATTTGTATACACCCAGCGACTAGATCCTTCTTTAGTCATGAATCGAATTACCTAAACTCATATTGATATATCTGTCGATCACTCACTTCTGTTTACATCGTTTGTGAACGAATCGATAAAAATCATGATTTAACGAAGTGATCTTAGATCTTACTAATAAAACATTTCAGATTTTTATCAAAATCTAAGAGACATACTTTATAATGTGCAACGGACATCAATGTTATATAATTTGCATAATTTTATTAATTTACGGTATAAATTCTAACGATTTAGGTAAAGACATATAAGTTTTATTATTTATGATATTCGATTGTTTTTCGTCGTATCTATACTATATATCAATAACTATTATGCACGGTTGTAAATTGCCAAGGCCGTCCGAGTTGCTTCAACTAATCGTAACTAGAAATCTAGTAAACATCTCTACGGAGTTATTTCGTTATGTTTTTGTTATATCAACCAGCTAGCTGGCGCCCACTTGACAGTTAACAGGTGGTAACTGTGCATAGTTTCTGCTGTTGTTGAGATATATATGTGTACTATTATGCTACTTAGGGGACGTCCATTAATCATGTGATCCTTTTTATTGCATTTTTAACCCCTAAACCTTGGTGATACATGGTGAGGTTTAAGACTATGACCCCCCTTCCTCGCCAACATCACGTTAATTTTTAATACTTACAAAGAAGTAGCCCACAGCTCATTATATTCTCGGTTTATTGCATTTTTATACTTCACAAAAAGGTCTTTACACCGATCACCTACTTTAAACTTCATTCGTTGCCTGGAAACGGCAAGTCAAAGTCACACTACACGCCGCCTTTCAGTTTAGAAATCGCAGCTTTTGACGAAAATAAAATGCACGTGATATCTTTCTACATGCAAATCCGCCTTGTGTTATTTCGTGATTTTTGTCAAACACCTGCCCCCTTCTCTCTTTCAACCCTCACGTGATTAATGGATGGCCTCTTAGGAAGTTTCGCCAGGAATGTGAAAATGTTACGTGATGTTCTTAAATTATATTCAATACTTTAATTTAATAAACTAAAATTTATGAAGTCATACTTTAATCCTGAATGTTTAGATGTTTACTACTTAACCACACGTAAACCGTTGAACAGATTTAGATGAAAATTGGCATAGAGATAGTTAATTTAGAGATAAGATTTTATATTGTGAAAGTCATTTTTTTTCAAATTACTGAAATTTTTAGCATTTAATATGCTTAATTATTTATAAATACCCGAATACGAAACGAAAAATTATGTCACAAGCGGGGTTCGAACCCGCACCTATTGGGAATCCGGCCCAACCGTGCTGCCACTTACACCATAGTGAACTATTTTACACCACACTTTTCCCCTTGTAGTTCGAAATATACCAATATATTTCATAATTAATTAGTTTAAATTTATGTCCGGTAATTATATTATTTGTAATACAAGGAATACTTTTTAATGCAGAATGTTGTTTAAAAAAGTTTCTAGATTCATTAAAATTGCCACAGAAAAGTTCATAATACTAGGTCATATTATTTTATGTGTACATTCTATGGAAATCCGAAGACCAGTTCATCGGCATTCCGAGCCGCTGCTATCATTATTACGAAGGCACATCTAATAAAATTTCCTCGTTTCACATACCTAGTAAAAAGCGATGAATTTTTTTTTATTTAATTTAACCACTAATCCACCCACCTAATTACTCCAAATACATGAGTAGTTAAATGCGACTTAAGAAATGATTCCTTGACGCTAATTGGTGGGTGGTTTTCAGCCGCAAATTAATTACACCGTGCCGTCTGAAATAGTTTGATTCTAAGTGAAAATGAAGTAAAAAGGTGTAATAATATCTAATGACCGCTTTGCTATTTATTATTTGTTATTAAGCTCTAAATTAAGAATATTATGGAGCGTAACCGTATTCTGAAAATATCTGAAACCATAAGCCAAATAGAAAGAAAGAAAGAAAATGATTTATTTGGATTGTACAGCATGGCTATTAACAATTACAAAAACACTAACAAGAGTAAGTAATATTAACGAAAAATAAAACCAAACATATTAAGCATACTGTAGTAGACCAAAGAGGTTCTATTTCAGCATAAGCTGCAGACCAAAGGTGCTATAACGCTGGTTCTCAGGCACAACCAGTCGATATAAACCAACAAATCGATATGAAAATTTCGAATATTTTTTTATTGCTTTTAGTGGCAGATGAGCAAGATGCACACCTGGTGGTAAGTGTCACTACCGCCCATGGACCTTTGCAATACCAAAGATACACCTAGCTCGCTGCCCACTAATACAAAGCCCAAACCCACCTCGTTAGGCTTCCGGCTCTCTCGCTTACCGAACGAAGCGCAATATCACATTGCCATTACTCAGACGTCGATCTTCTGCAAGAGTGTGGTACTACCCCGGACGTACCGGCCCGCGGCTGTAGACAGAGAACTGTGTACAGCGTGGTCCTGGATAAGATTGTTATTTCAACCGATCGAACCGACATGTTAACATCTTAATAGTCTCTCCGAAAAGGAATAATATTATAATGACCACGCTTAGCGTTTCCTTGTACAATGCTTGTCATTTTTTTATTTTACAATTACAATTTCCTCAATTCAATATATTTCACTGAAATCAGCTACCGAAATAATTACATATCCATAACAATATCTAAAATCAGCAACAATCCTACGCTAGATCTCTTAAAAAAATCTATTCATCAGTGTCTAGCTTCTCAATGTTCATTATTGGATTTAGACTTCCACTAATGGAGGTAATGCCGTAATTACCACGATAGGCAGGGAATTATAAATTGCCCAGGAGAGTGCTACTACCCATTCTGCAGGCCCTGATAATCTGTCAACTGGTTTTGACGACTGTCACGCGAATGTAAGGATTGGTGACACTTCTTTTTCATAACCAGTTTCCTTAAGACTCATGATTTTCTTAAATCAAGTCCATTATAATATAAATGTCTTTAGCCAATCGATATAAATACATTCAACGTCAATATAATTTGTATTTTGTAAAATAAATAGTTGGGCAAAGCCTTCATAAGTCTTCCTGCTACGATGCTGGTTTATGCCCAATTGTCAATATAAACCCCACATTTCCAAAACCGCGTGATGTTTCTTTACACTAGCTCGAAGCCGGAACTGATTTTATTACAGATATTAGGCAAGATTATTTGCAATAAAATTTCCAAAAATAATATTAATATGATACTATAGCTATTTTAGTATTAGTTATCATATATATATATATATACATATATATGTGTGTGTGTATATATATATATATATATATATATATATATATATATATATATATATATATATATATGATAGCGAATAATAAAAGTAGAGAGCAATACAATTAGTGTATTGCTCTCTACTTTTATTATTCGCTATGAAACATATTAGTGAATTAGCTGTGTGGTAGCGGCTTCGAATGCTACCAACCCTTGCTTTGCTAGTGGGTGTCGTAAAAGACGACTAAGAGCCTTATAACGACCTGGGCCAACTCCATCTGATGCCGTTTGGTCAATAATTGCACTCTTAAACAGGGTTGACGTCTAGCAGGAGGCCGGTCATAAAACTATTGCCAATAACTTTTACAATATGTACTATGAAAGAAGAGTACATATTATATCGACCCCAAATAATTGTAATAAGAGTAGGAAAATGATGATGAAACATAATAATGAAGACTTATTATTGGCTCTATTCATCCTAAACATTTGTAACTAAAATTTTATTATTTTAAGCTGTTGGTCTTCCGATAAATAAATATTCTTAGACATAAAACTTCAGCTCAAATATCACGTACATCAACTGGTATAAAATAAAAAACATAGTAACAAGTTTCTGTCAATAAGATTATAAAAAGTATTGAATTAGAAACCGCAGCTTAGGAATCGGTTTTGGTACTCCACTCTATAGTTCATAAGGATACAGCACGTACGGTTATATCGCCCCAAAACTAGTGAGAGATAGCCATCGAGAACCTGTCAAAAAAATTTCATATCCAATAAAATATTGACTAACTACACTCATTTGCAAAAAAAACGGGCGGTTTTGATTTTCATTCATATTTAAAAAGATACAATACCAAAAAGGTTTCAATCGTTTGTACACGTTACTGGCCGGTTTTAAAAATGCTGTGGTATTTAAAAAAGTACGTTCTAAATTCAATTTTTCATTTGATGTTCATTTTTACAGAAAACCCCTTTTTATCCTACATTTTTGGCGCGAAGTTCCAGAAGTTAACATCGACTTTCATAACTTTTATTCAATTTTTATCGATTAATTTCATATCCTTGACTGTCAAAGCTTTATTTAATGCTGTTTGGCTGTATCAAAAATGGTAGATAAAGTGGTAAAAGCTACCAAAATTATCGCGCTGCTTGAAGAGGGTTGCAGCCAATGTTTCGTGGCTAGGAGGCTAAATGTTAGTCGCTCGACAGTCCAAAGGACCTGGCAGCGATATCAGGAGACTGGTTCCGTCGAGAGAAGGCCTGGATCTGGAAGAAAACCATGTACCCAACCACGGGATGATCGTTTTCTTGTGAGTCGCGCATTGAGAAATCGCAAATCTTCGTATGTGGATCTTAAGAACAACCTCCAAGAAGTAAGAAATGTGCATATTAGTCTATGGACGGTCAGGAGGAGGCTTCTCGCTGCCAATATACGCAGTCACCGCCCGGCCCGCGGCCCCAAATTACTCCGTGAGCACAGAGTTCACAGGCTTAGGTTCGCTAGAAATTGTGAATCATGGACTCAAGACGATTGGAATAGGGTTTTGTTCTCTGATGAAGCCAGGATATCTCTGTTCGGTGAAGATCGACGTCGGCGAGTGCTAAGAAGACAAGGAGAACGCTTTGCAGAGGCATGTTTCGAAGAAATCACACCTTATGGTGGGGGCTCTGTTATGTTTTGGGCAGGAATAAATTCAATGGATCGTACAGAGTTAGTCTTCATTGAAAACGGCTCACTGACTGGGCATCGATACATAACGGAAGTTCTAATTTCTCATGCACAACCCGCATTGGCCGCTCTAGGTGAAGACTCGATTTTTATGGACGACAATGCTCGCGCCCACCGATCCCGCGATGTTAATGCGTATGTGCAAGAGGTCGGCATTCGTCGTTTGGATTGGCCAGCTCGAAGTCCCGACCTCAATCCCATAGAGCATGTCTGGGACGTTCTGAAACGGCGTGTGAGATCAGTACACCCGGCTCCGCAGACCATCAGAGAGCTGAAGAATGTGATTACTGCGGAGTGGGAACGTATTCCGCAAGCAAGTATCCGGGATATACTCGCTAGCATGCCCAGACGAATTCAAGCTGTGATTTTAGCTAGAGGGGGTCACACTCGATACTAAACATTTATCTGCTTTTACTTTATTAAAGAAAAACAAACAAAAAAACTTTTTTATTTTTACTTCATGAGCATATGCACTACTAGCGAATATACACTACTAGCGAGGTTTAGCATTATTTCCCATAAATTGTATCTAAATTTTATGAAATACTGATGAAAACGATTATTTTCTTATTAATTTACCAAATTGTGTGGATAAAACTACCTATAATTATCAAACAAAGAAATATTAACATTTGAAATGGTTCATTGCTTAGGTGCCCGTTTTTTTTGCAAATGAGTGTATAATAAACTCGTTTATTCTTTTGATTAAAATAAAATATATTACTTCTCAGCCAATTTAATATAGACTAAACATTTAGCGCCACGAATTAGTCCCAAAATCGTTTTGTTGCAAATCATATTCAATTCGTAGCTATGTATGTTTAAAACTGTCATATTTAATAGCCACCGACATATATATGTTTAATGGACCATTGAAATCATTCGTATAATTGTAAAACATGTTACATACATGAATATAATGACAAACTGGTTCTTAAAAACTATGTCTTAATGTGTAAATTAATATGCCAATAAAACTAGTTGTATTACGATTGATAATGACGAATTATTGATTTAATTTTAAATAGATATAGGTACTTATAAAGATATTTTTGTGCCTTCATCATCAGTTTTATTGAAGTGAAACTTCTAATGCGACTTCCAACAAGGTTGCGTTAAACGTTTAACGCAATGGTACTCAAACGCATACGCGTAGTATAATTGTTACAGGGTAGCGCGAGCGTTAGCAACGAGTAGCGTCCAATATTACAATGCAAGAGGGAGAGAGAAAGAAAGATACACAAAGGTAGAAAGTAGGAGAGAGAAAGAGAGTGAGTCGGTAGATCCCAAGCACACGCGCGTGGTATTCTTGCTATGCTGCGAAAACAGTGTGAGCGTCGTGAAATTAGCTGAAATACGTACTTGTTGTTCTATTTTAATTTATAATATTCACTATTTTCATATGTTTAAGTTTTTACTTCTGTTGGTAGTCCTCATGAGTGCTTTGTGTTTTTTTTCTAGTTAAAACTCCTCACTAATAAAATTAAAAGGTGTTATAATGTTGACAAATGGCAAAATTTGTTAAAATTCGTCTAGTATATTCTGCTATTCTTCCATCTATCCTTGAATTAAAATTTTCAGCATCGCTTCCATGCAATATTAAAATTGTATAGTAAAGCTATTACTCCAACTAGGTGGACTGACGACATCATGGAGATCGCAGGAAACCGTTGGATGCAGATGGCATAGGACCGTTGGGAATGGCATTCTCGTGGGGAGGCCTATGTCCAACAGTGGACGTTTACAGGCTGATGGATGGAGGGATGGAAGCTAGCAGAAAAGTAATGTAACGTTGATTAATTGTCAATTTTCATTCTCTAAGGATATAAAATAAGGAATCAAAAATATGAAGTGATACTTCTATAAAACTTCTTACGGAATAAATTTTTGTAACTTAATAAAGAAAAATATTTTGAAAACCATCGGTTAAGATACCGGCCTGTCATGCCAATGTCGTGGGTTCGATCTCTAAGCAGGATAATATTTTGTGCGATCGATAAATTGTTGTTCTGAGTCTGGGTGTAATTTGTTTTCATTAATTGTATATTTCTACATATATACATACATATCATCACGCCATATTCCTTGCAGGGTAGGCAGAGGGAACAGAGTGCCAGAAAACTCTATCTCTGCATACTTCACTCGTTTCCTCAACATTCATAATTCTCTTCATACACGCTCGCCGGTTTCGGAGACTCTTGACTCCACCTTCCTTCAGTACATGATCTGGTCTAGGTAGGTTAGTCTCGGTCTCCCTCGGTACCTACATCCTTCCACTTTCGCATTGTATATCTTCTTAACCAGACGTTCGTTCGGTATATTTCTAAACTATTGCAACACAGAATAATTTTTTCCGTGCAGGGTTCTTACATTTTAAAAATAAAACAAAAAATAATCAAACGCTAGCTACGTAGATGCTTTGAAATGATATTGAAATGCAAGTACCTATCACGTATAGTTGTTCAGATAAATGGTGAATATTACTTATTTAAACATTATCATTATTTCGCAATCTGTGTGAACCTTTGAAGTTCACATAAGTCAATAAACTCATCCTAGATGGGCGCACGATTTATCTGAAAGCTGAGCTTAATCAAGACAGACGCCAGGCGGCGGGCGTAAATCCTTCTGAAGTACTAGGAATACAATACCTTATGGTATTATGTGTTATTTGTTTTGACGACGCGAATTTCTTTTTAAGACATCGTATAAAAACTGCTTACATAATGTAGACGACTTAGTAAACATATAATTATCAGATACAAACTATACCCAGAATCAAAATAATCCTTTAAGAAATGAATACATCGTCATCATCATCATCACAGCCCGTAAATGTCCCACTGTTGGGCTCGGGCCTCATCCATAATGGGAGGGAAATTAACCTACTATACCGCGCTGGTCAGACGTGTTGGTATAGGGTTTTGTTTTGAATTTTCCTTCTTTCGCATAGATGTTATATGCGTTTTATATCCCTAAGTCGTCTCGTACGATCACCTACGGGTAAGATATGGGGTGGTGAATAGTATTCTTACTCCGTCATACATAAAAATACACTACACATGAAATGAAAGGTGTCCTTAATCATCTCCATCTCCTGGTACCAATATTGTAAAGTAGTTATATTAATGACTAATCGAAAGATACAGATTCAATTCTTTGAATGAGACCTTGCGATAGCCAATGTTATGAATTCCCTAGCATTGCTAATATGCGGTTACCATTTCCGGCTAACTGCATTACCACCAGGAACCATAATAAACAACTTTTTTATATAACAGACCATGTATACAATTTGTTTAACTTTGAAATCTCTGTCTTCCTTCGCTGTGATGAAGTTATGATATGATGAGTTTATTAAAAATTTAAGGCATCCTAAGATTAATAACTTTAACTTGATTTTGTTGTATTCATTAACTCGAAATTCTGAAATTATCTAATTCTAAATGTAAGAAATTGTTTTATCTTTAAGAGGAATTAGTACTTCTTTCTTTAGATAGATGTAATTTTAATATATAGTGTGATGACGGTCTAAGAATTAGATCCATTCCGTAGGCTTTACAAAAATCAATTACCGGATGTAAGCAGATAAGTTCTCTGTGAGAGAAGAAATACTCTAAATAAATTCCTATAGTATCCCTCATGATAAAATGATTTCATTTATTCTATTATTAGAATATTTTGCCTCATCTCGAGAAGACACCAACTTAAAGAAAAAGTAAAGTCCGAGACAAACAAAACTTAAAGAAAAAGTAAAGTTCGAGAAAAAGAAAAATAAATATTTTCTTTTCCATCCACTAAAATTAAGAATTTTAATAATAATAATTTTATTCTATTTTATTATTTCAATTATTTTAATAATAATAACTTTATACTTTTTCTTTTCTGTCCGAGAAAATTAAGAATTTTAATCAAAATCATTTATTTTCAGAATTATAATTTTATTCTGTACACAGACATCGATAACATCAACAAATAAACGACACAGTAAATAGAAAATTACTTAACAACTATAATAATTAACTGAAACGGGTAAGTGTAATAAAAACGTTCTAGGTTAACGATATTACAACGACATTTCTATCAGCTATAACGACTCACACTTAACCTTAATCAGTACAAACAAACTTACACTACGACAAAGACAATAGACTATCAGAACTATAATAAATATACGTTTTATAACACATTGTTCATATAGAAACGATGAAATCATCAATACATAGGCCACACACAGTCTGAATGTATGATGAAAACGGAGAGGGTATCTTCTTGTCAAACTCTCAATAATTACAACAAACCATTTTTAAAATTGAAAACGTAAGGCATAACTATGGAAGGTAGAAACTAAGGAATACCATCTTGTATGGGGGATCAGTCAAAAAAGTGTCCACTTGTAAACAGCAAATTATTGTTCGAACACTCACCGAAATAGCGCTAGTGTAGCAAGTGGAAATGATATGAATGTAGCAGTAATAAGCAGAGTGAAGTGTGCTGAGTTACGTAGTCAACTGTGATTTGATAAATAATAACCTATGAACCTATGAAATTTGTGGCGCTCTTTTTAAAATGCTTCCACTTGCTACTATAGCGCCACCTTGCCACCTTAATTTGCTCCGTTCATTGTACACTTCATAATACACTGAGATGTTACTCCTTACCCTATTCTCCATGGGCATAACCTATGGTTTCTGACGTTTAAGCTAGTATTGTAATACTAGTATAGTATTGTAATTAGAAATAAAACTATTTTTACAGATTCCATCGCGTTTGTATCTCACGAGAGGACAGTCTGTGACCATGAACACTGTAAAGTGTTCGAAACGTCGGTAAAATTAAAAATCGGCCAAGTGCGAGTTGTACTCGCGCACGAAGGGTTTCGTAAAACTAAAAAAATAAGTTTGTTGTATGTGAACCCCCCTTAAATATTTATTTTATTTAATTTTTAGTATTTGTTGTTATAGCGGCAATAGAAATACATCATCTGTGAAAATTTCAACTGTCTAGCTATTACCGTTCTTGAGATACAGCCTTGTGACAGACGGACGGACGGACAGCAAAGTCTCAGTAATAGGGTCCTGTTTTTACCCTTTGGGTACGGTACTCTAAAAATCAAATACAAACGCGATAGAATCCGTAAAAATAGTTTTATTTCAAAATACATAACCTAAAAACTCACATATTATACAAAAAATTGTTAGAATATAACAAACTAAATTTATCCTTTTTTGAACGTAGCTATTATCACAGAGTAATATATCGTTAGTTGAAAACGTAGTAGGTATCCAATAAAACATTGTTAAGAAGACGTAATGTGTTAACATTATCTTTTTGCCAAAGTTCAGTGTGGTGGCCATTAATTTCTATAAGTTATGTCTTTATAAATGTCCTATAAAACAAACTTTTACTCCAATTTCTATTAAGGATCTTTCAAACAACCATTATAGTGTTAAAATGTTTAAAAACTGGGTCAGTCGTACACAATATTTGAAGCATTTATCAAAAAAAGTGAATAAAACAATCTTTATCTTTAAAACATAAAAATGTTAGTTAATCCTGTTCATTCTAGATTTATCGCCTTACTCTAATCGAAATTGAGTGTCTTTTTATACTATAAGTAGCTCAAATATTTATTAATAGGTCTTCTTCTTATGTATTGGCAATCAGATACTTATACGAGCTATTGGTGCCAGTGTCAAGTTATAAATATTTTCACGTTTTTAGTCTTTCAAGTTAGTCATTGTCTAAGTCAAATTGTCGCCATTAACAGTGCTATGGCCACACTGTTAATGGTATCTTGTGGGAATTTCGATGGAAAACGAAAACGTTGTAAAGCACTTTTATATGATATTCACTACATCCCAGTAGTTCCGCTGCTTCGTATTACATAAAATGCCATCAAAATTATCTAATATAACACGTTAAAACACTAAGATATCGAATATAATACAAGAGCACCACATGACGTTTTCAAATTCCCGTCAAAAGTCTTAATAGGTCTTGTCAATAAATTAAGACAAATGTCACAACTTTTTCAATGACAGTTAATAAATTCGATAAATCAATTACTGTCAGTCGTTATTTGTGTTCAATAATGTCTTCTATTGATATGATATATGACAAAAGACCCTCATTTACTTGCACTTCAATAGCACATTGTAAATAAAATAAAATTAATTATTTATAGGTTGCTGTGGGTCGTTGAATGCGGGTGGCACAGGATCCCACTTTGTAGCGAAATATGAGGGAGGCCTACGTCCAGCAGTGGATGACAAAAGTCAGAATGATAATGATGATGATGATTTATTTATATAGCGCATTATTAAATATTTTGTATTGTTTTAGAAAATAAAAGCTTTTCATATCTTTTTCATTTCTTTTATTACGCCAATGTTTCTAATGTATAACAATATGACCAGACTACCAGAAAACTTCCGCCGTAAAATCCGATCTGGCCTCATGCATCGAGCCTTGAGCCTTGAAGGCTTGAGGCACAATTGTCCAACGTGTTTCTCGTATCAACTTTTTGAGCAAGCCATTCCAGGTAACAACCGTCGTTGATACTTCGAATACTTCACTACTCCTACCACCTAATCCTACATAAACTATAGGGATAATATTAAGAGTGATAATTTGTTTATCCTTTAGTGAAAAAGAAATATTTCTTTTTTTTCATAGTTCAAAATCTTTTCAATTCAAACTTTTTTTAATTCATTTTTATTTTTAGGATTCAACAAATTAATTCTCGCGTAAGCATTAAATATTATTGAATTACTTTTGGGCTAAAACCACCAATTGAGAATACAGAATATTATGCAAACAATGTAATGACAGAAATGGAGTATAAAATATTTCGTCGTTAAAAAGTTTTGAAGGTACCGAAGAGTGACGATAAAATTTCGAGACGGATCCGGGAGGGTGTCAGCTACTTCATATTTACGTTGTCAATGCTTCGCCAAATATTTAAGTTGGAATATCTGCTGGTGACATGTGCGGAGTTATTGTAGGATGCTTGTGTTGATATCAATCTCAAGTTTTTAAAAAGAAATGTTAGTTAGTACGTATTAAACGTATTTCAAGCCACTTTGTTACATATACCTACTCGTAGTATCTTTCTAGGTATTCGATCTTTGAATTAATAGAAAATAAAATCTTTATAAGAGAGGGACAATTGATCTACCCTGTCAAATAGGTAAAATAGATTGACATGTTTTTTTTTGCGTGCTATAATCTGGACGCACGCCGTATCTGCTGCTCGGGGTGACGAAAGAGCGACGCGCCTCCATAAACCAACCGAATTCCTCCCCGTTTCCATTGGGCCGACCACACACCCAATCTTTGACGCCCATGGCCGGCCCGGCGGCAGAGTTTATTAACCTACGTTAATAAACTCTGCCGCCTTTTCTTTCTTCCTTTTGCAATGATTACTTGCTTTCGCCTCATCGTAATCTGTTATAATATTAGATTTATAACCATTGGAAAATACAAGTGGTGTAAATAAAACATTAATGTATTTACTATTGTAATACAAGTGGTGTAAATAAACATTATGCATTAAATAAAACTTAATTTACAGATTTTCAAACTTTATTTAGAAAAACAAGAGAATATTAGAGAGCAAAGGACAATTTAAATTTCTAATTAATACGTACCTACATGAAACTTAAATTATTTTTTCAATTAAGACATTCTAAATTAACGACAAGACAGTACTGACGTATAATAACTTCACCAGTTTTATTCTCTACAATGAGACGACAGAATGACATTCACTTCGTACTAACACCTGGTGTTCTAATTAAGGTCTGGTTTAAACAATAAATTCACTAAGACACCATTCTCTCTACATTTCGAGAGAATATTGCACAAAACGAAGTTTATGGCTAACGCTCGGATTATATTTAGAGGGGTTTTTGTAAGCGAAACCGTAATTGCTCAAGGAAACTCGCACATCAGATGTCGGACAAATTGCTGTCGTGTTTTGTTGTTATGCAAAAAGGTTAGACGTGTTAAATCATAAGCTACATGAAACATAGAATAAACAGAATATCAAATTGAATAACTCTAGGTTTTAAGAAAATTTATTTCTAAGTAAACTATATAACTACCAATAATAAAAACTTTAATAAACATCCAAAGACTCCAATTTAAACTTCAGAAATTTATCATTACAATTGTTTAATAGTGGTAGGACCACGCTGTTGACAATTTTCTGTCTACAGCCGCGGCCCGGGCCGTCTGGGGTAGTACCACACTCTCGCAGGAGATCGACGTCTGAGTAATGGCAATGTGCTATTGCGCTTCGTTCGGTAAGCGAGAGAGCCGGCAGCCCAACTGGGTGGATTTGGGGATTATAATGGGAGGCAGCGGCCTAGGTATACTCTTGGGTAGCAGTGACACTTACTATCAAGTGTGCTGCTTGCTCGTTTAGCATAGGCAATAAAAAAAAATAGGATTTATTGGTATAGAATTCAATATAGAACATATTGACATAGTACAGAAAGGTAATTTTCCCTCCATTATAGATGAAATGGTAATGGTTTAAGAACACAACGTGATCGTGGTAAAAGCCAGTTAAATAAAATAGATCCTCCAATTCGCAACTATTAACACCAACTGCGTTTGTCAAACCGACTGGTAAAAATAACAACTATAGCATTATGTTCCTTTGAAGAATTCCATCACCAGCTGTGTACACCATTAGCCTCATGGATATAGAAACTTTTGTTCAACAGTGAGTTGTTTTTACCCACTATGCATGAAAAATAGAGAAAAAGTAATACTACAGTAATATTTGCCAGATCATAATGAAAAGGTGCCTCTAACGTACTTAAAAGTTAAAAGACATACGCATGGCAGAACTTATATAGCCCCATGTTAAACTGTTATCAACACGCCCACATGGTTAACCAGTTGGGTTGCAATCAAACTATAGCCATTATAAAAAGATCAAATCGAAATCTCTCAGCAAAATTTTTCGAGGTATTGATTCCTAAATCTTACTTTCATCATCATCATCACAACCCATATATGTCCCACTGTTGGGCTCAGACCTCCTCCGTAATGGAAGGGAAATTAACCAACTATACCGCGCTGTTCAGACATATTGGTATAGGGTTTTGTTTCGAGTTTTCCTTCTCTTGCATAAATGTTATATACGTTTTATATCGCTTTAGTCGTCTCTTACAATCACCCACGGGTAAGATAGGGGGTGGTGAATTATATTCTTACTCCGTCACCACACGGATAGTCTTACTTTAAATTTTCATAATTAATTTAGTAGAAAAATATTTATGCTCCGATGGTTCGAACATGTGGAAAGAATGCCGAACGAACGTCTGGTTAAGAAGATATACAATGCGAAAGTGGAAGGATGTAGGCACCGAGGGAGACCGAGACTAACCTACCTAGACCAGATCGGTCAGGTACTGAAGGAAGGTGGAGTCAAGAGTCTCCGAAACCGGCGAGCGTGTATGAAGAGAATTATGAATGTTGAGGAAGCGAGTGAAGTATGCAGAGATAGAGTTCTTTGGTACTCTGTTCTCTCTGCCTACCCTGCAAGGGATATGGCGTGATGATATGTATGTATGTATGTTTAGTAGAAAAATAAACTCATCGCTCTCCGATCAATATACACTTATTTTATCCACCTTCACAACTATTGCTTAGTGTATAATATCAGCTCTAGGAGATAGATAGCTCTTATTAATGAATCTAATAATGATGAATGATGTAACTAAATCTACGAAATATATCCATCAACTTGCTTCCTGTATTTCGAATGCGGAGTGTAATTATAAATTATACGGAAGCTTTTAAATGTGAGATCTCGGTCACGCAAACTGTTCTATCCAGGTGCTGAGTTTCCGCAACAGGGTTTGCAGTGTCAATCTTAATGCTTTTTATATTATTTATTTTTATGTTGCTACGGCAACTTGGAACTATTGTACCTATAATATATTGTTGAGAATTAAACTGGAGAAGAAAAAAATCTGAAGCTTTTCGTGAGTGAGAATGCAATTCACCATTCACTAATGCAAAACAAGGAAACTCGAAACAAATCCTTACATCAGTAGGGTTTTTTGACCGACCCATTTGAACAGCATGGCAAAGTAGGCCATTTTCTCTCCTATTGCGGAGGTGACTCAAGTAGTGGGATGAATATGGGTAAAGATGATGAGATTTTCTGTTGTTTATGGCAAAAAATAGTCAATTCTATTTTATGTAATAAACAAATTGACTTTTTTTTTTCACATACCACCACACTTTACCAACCCTGTTACTTTTATAACCCAGAACACAGAATAATCCGATCCAATCCAATAGAAATCCTACCAAGGACTGACTTTAAAAAATCCCGGGAAAAGCTTTTAATTATCTTGAGACATTCTAAATTAGAAAAGATAACTGACTTTCTATACATAAACATTTTAATTTATAAAACCCGATTACAAAGCGAAAAATGATGTCACAAGCGGGATTCGAACCCGCGCCTATTGAGATTCCGGCCCAATCGTGCTGCCACTACACCACCGTGAACTATTGTAGGACATGCAAATTTCGCTTCGTATCATATTTTACGTCTTTAAGGTGACATGCGCCATCTACCCGACAATGTTTACACATTGTTATAGGCTTAATACTTCAAACTTTGCAGTTAGAATTGTATTAAACGATGGCACAACCCTGTTATTCAAATTACTGAAATTTAGCATTAGCATATGCTTAATTATTTATAAAACCCGATTACGAAGCGAAAAATGATGTCACAAGCGGGATTCGAACCCCCGCCGAGATGGCGCATGTCACCTTAAAGACGTAAAATATGATACGAAAGCGAAATTTGCATGTCCTACAATAGTTCACGGTGGTGTAGTGGCAGTACGATTGGGCCGCAATCCCAATAGGCGCGGGTTCGAATCCCGCTTGTGACATCATTTTTCGCTTCGTAATCGGGTTTTATAAATAATTAAACATATTAAATGCTAAATTTCAGTAATTTAAACATTTTAACTTCAACATTTTCACATTTTATCTTCTGACTTATAGATAATTAGACACTCAGATTTTATTATTGGTAGGACCACGCTGATGACAGTTTTCTGTCTGCAGCCGCGGGCCGGTCCATCCGAGGTAGTACCAATCTACCGCATAAAATTGACGTCTGAGCAGTGTGGTGTTGCGCACCGTTCAGTGAGCGAAGTAAACGGAAACCCAACTTTCTGGGTTGATTTTGGTTAGTAGGTAGCGACATAGCTATACCCCTAATATTGAAAAGGTCCGTGAGCGGTAACAACACTTACGATCAGATATTCTGCTTGCTCGTTTACCACCATAAGCAATAAAAAACACAGCGGCTCTGAGAAACCAGGTCGAAATAGTCTGTGAGTAATAACATATATTTCTTTTTATTTAAATCAGACAACCCTGGTTTTAAGCAACTGGTTAATGAATTAGTTATATTAAGAAGGAATACGTAGAACTCATTAGCCTAGTCATTCATCAGTATTTAAGAACCCATTAGCCTAAGGGATAAAGATCTAATTTGATAATGTTAAAATGTCTTAATGTAAAATTCATAGAATTTGTCGTTTAATATGCATTTATAGGAGGTATATTAAAATAAGAAGATCCGTATGAATACTTCGTTCTATTAGTAGAGGATTTATTGCCTGTACAACTGTAATCTAGCAACGGCATGTTTATTCACTTTTATAAGCACACATTCTTGAAGATGTGACACGTGAAGGAACTAATTGATTTTTCGAATGAAAAAATTATTATAAATTATTATATATTTTTTTTATATTTGAAATAAAACTACTTTTACGGATTCTATCATATTCGTTTCAAACACTTAACGGTGATTAAGACCACGGGAGGTTTTTACAAACGCGATAGAATCCGAAAAAATAGTTATATTTCAAATGTGTAGGTATTATTCACGTAAACATGAGAAATTAATAACTTTCCACAGCATTATAATACCGACATTCTTATATATGAGAATCATACCAAAATAAATTAAAAAGTATCTTAGCAGACCATATGCAATGTATTCCTAAGTACATGGAATAAGCTCTGAGGCGGTCCGATAGAGGCTACATGGTTTTTCCATTACAGGCGTCCAACGATTGATTGCTCCCTCAATATGTAATGATTGCTTTCAGAAATAATACTGTACCCCTGCAGGGGATACAATGGGTCATTATGCACATATTCTAAAAGTAATACTTTAACACAATGCTAAATTTTAATCTAGTCACCATAAATTATTAAAATTAAATATTTGACATATTAATTTAATTAAAAAAAGTTATTTGCCAGCTAAACATTTAATCATCATACCACAATTGAGATTAGAACCCCTCTCTTACGTCGTCGTTACGAATGCGATCGGTCAGCCTAACTCCACAGATTTTTCGTAGAGATCGCATTTCGACCGTATTAATTTTACTTTCATGCTCTTTTCTGCATACCCAACTCTCGCTTCCATATAGTAATGTTGGGACAAGCACTGCGTTACGTATTGCTACACGTGCCTTCTGGCTGAGGTGGTGGCTACCGAGAAGTTGTCCCAACGCTCCGTTCACTCTATTTCCCGCATTCACTCTTCGCTCTATATCAGTATTGTGCTATTGTGAAGACAACGAATCTTTCTTATAGAATTTTGTAGCAAATTTGATGTACTAAAAAATAAGAACCAAATTTTTAATATTTTTATCGATGGTTCACTTGAACAAAGATAAAAATTAGAAAAATAGGATTTTGTTGGTCTGTAACTTTGTAAATATTAATGATACAAAAAAAAATATTAAAAGATTTTTTTATAGTGCGTCAAATGGACTACAAAATTGTAATTTAACTTTTTGTTCTATCTTGGATGGTTTAGCTGAAAATTGCAAAAAACACGAAATTTCGGGAAAATTGAAAATCTAAAGCTTTATAAAAAGTCAGGCATCGATGGTAGCAATATGACCCAATGAAATTTTTTGTTCAACATTTAATGCCAAATAAGGTCTAGTAGTTTATTTCATAAAAAAATGGAATGGCAGTGCATAATGAAAAAAAAAATTTTCCCGTGTTATTTAAATGGGAAAACTTCAGATTTGATGGAGGACCTCTTAAAATTAAAATTACAAACTCTCCTTTGGACAGGCCTTTTGTTTCGACATCTTCTACGATATTTTGAGCGGAGAGTGAAAAATAAAATATCCATTATTTTTGGCACATCCTAATATATATATATATATATATATATCAGCATCTTATACGGTACTTGTCCAATGCTCAGGCGAATGCCACAGACGTCAATTAAAATTGATTTACTGCAGCGAAATATTTTTGAACAATTTAGGACACATAAATTAATTTCTATTATCAAAATTAATGTTCATATCAGTAGTCTAGACGACAAGCCAGTCATTTGCTCAGCCTAGTAAAGGATAGCGTAAGACTCTTACTAAGAAAGACCGATGTCCAATAGACAATAAAAAAAAATACTTTAAATTTTAATGGTATTTATATACCAGAGAAAATTTACTCAACAAATTAAATAAAAATGAAGCTTTTTTATTGTTTATAGTGGCAAATGAGCGAGCAGTTCACCTGATGGTAAATATTATTGCCACCCATGGACCTTTATCAGGGGTACAACTAGGCCGCTAATGAAAACCCCAAACCCACGCAAAATTTTGGGCTGCCAGCTCTCTCGCTCACCGAACGAAGCGTAGTTGCAACTGCTCAGGTGTTGATTTTCTGCGAGAGTGTCGTACTACGACGGACCGTATAACTTTACCAACATTAAGTTACAAATTATTAAAATAAATTAAAAAAAAAACTATATCAAAGATAAATATGCGACAGCATGAAATTATCGTCTTTAATTGAAATCAATATAAAAATACTTGAAACAAAACAACCACGATCAAATCGCAATAAACAAGACAAAAAAAATGTTACATATACGGCGTAGTCAGCATTAAATTAATTATTCAAGCACGTTGACGTGCCTTATTTGGCACAGTTCTCAACCATTCCATATCAGTCACCTTCTCCTATGACGACGCAAACAAAAAGTATAGTACCACAAAAGGCTCGGCGGTGTCACTCGGAGCGACTTAATGCCATCACATAATATCCATAGGGATAATTCAAGGTTTTTAAAAAATTCTTTATGATATTATTTTATTTTTTGCTGGCAATTTACGCAGTAGGTACTGAATGAATTTAGAATTTGATGGTAATACTAAGATTTAGTGGAGATTACTTTTAACAACAAAACTGTCATTAATTCTTGGCTATTGTAAAAGTCATCCAAAGACCAAACTGCAATTATTTATCGCCATATATGTTTTTCGTTGGTTATGATCATAGCCAGAAGCCCGTCCTTCCGAGGTGAGAGTATGACGGATTTTCGAGTATCCCACCAATATACCTATAGTGCTGAGACCTCGCCTCGTTTTCTAAGCTGCTTTCAGTACGCCACATTTTGACTGGAGGTGATGCCAGTGCCCGCCCTGTATATGCAGTGGCCCCGTTCCACACAATGATCACCAAACTGTACTGCACTGCATCACAACAAGCGACAATGAGCCTCAGTGAAATTGAAATAATAATATAACGACAGAACTTGATTAAGATACAATCTTGTATCAAATTAAACAGATACCAAGACATCAAAATATTCGCTAACCTCCATTTCTGATATTTATTAACTGTCAATATAAAAACAACCAAAATTAATTTTAAACGTTCTAGTCTGCGTATGTGAAACTTGTTAGTCTACAAGTAGGTATAATTAAACTGCATTCTTGGCTTGATAGCCATCAAATCATTTGGCGCCATGTATTAACTAAATAAGTTATTCACGAAGAGATTTATTTTTTTAAATTATGTTCCAAATTTGAGTGAGCAAAGGAAACATGTTTCAGTCTACAAAAAAAAAATACTTATAATGCAAAAATATCACACTTTTATAAGTTAACTAGTTATACACACAACTTTGCTCGCATATAAAATCGCCGCGTGGAAACATATAACTTATTAAATGTTCGTCAATCGCATCGTAACAGCATCAAGAACTAACAAAAACAGAAACACTGAAACTTTGGTATTTACAATATTAGTAATTAATATTAATCTTTATAGAGCTGAAGAGTTTATTTGTTTAAAAACACTAATCGCAGAAGCTACCACTTGGAATCCAAAAAAAACTTATTCTTCTAGATTAATGTTGTTATTATTATTAAAGTCACTTCAAAATAATAGCAATACATGGTTCAGTATGCAAATATAGCTGCGGGTACACGTACTACCGCTATGATATTTGATGGAAAACCTAAATGCAAATAGTGGACTGAATAGAAAATTATAATCCGCCATTTTCAATTAGTGGCCATATTGCTATTATTACAATATTTAGTATTGTATACTTACGTCACAAGAACTCAAAGCGTATATAAAATTTCAGCTCAATGGGATTATTAGAAGTGAGTCAAATTTAATGCGCAAAATTTGGTTACCGACAGACACTGGGACAAGTAAAACTAAATAAAGTTTCAAAAAGTCATAGAAACTTATCAGCTGATCTCAAATTCCTAGCCTTTTGAACGTTGACTTTGTCTACTGTTGAACATATGCCTTCCCACAAGAAAAATATAATGTTATAATGACCATGCTTAACAAGTGGGCTGGGGAAGGTGTTATGAACTCAGGACAATGGTGGTGTTATGATCACTATGATCTCAGGACAGTAGACATGTGTAAGTAATGCGAGTGACGCATCACACGTAATATTACCCGACCGCGTACTGTCATATTACACATTGCGCGACTAAACATGACATGACATTAAACATCACACATCACATTAAACATGACGCCGAACACTCGTGTACTGTTCTGTATTTCTGCAATGTTCGGTAATTTGGTAATGGTTATCTATCTCTCAAACGCGCCGTGTATCTTCGGTCGATAAATATTTATTTTGAGCTCTATTTTTAGAACATTAAGGCTTATATTAAATGAAATGCCATGTGTGATGTTTGAAGTGATGGTAAAATGTAATATTACTGGGCATGAAATGTAATGCCATATAACATCACTTCGCGAAGTACTATTTCGCGCATGTCTACAGGACAGGGCTACCGTGCCTTAGTCCATTTCTATTGAGTCCTACAGGAAAATAAGATAGTGGTGACACATTCTTAGTCTACCCACTGGTTACCAGGCGTAGTATTTATCATTATATTCTTATACTAATAATAAAAGAAGAATACATATTCACGTACTCTTTTTCCATCATAGTACAGTACATTTTGCAATAATAATGACCGGCCGCCTGCTTGATGTCAACCTTCTTATGGAATGTAATTGTTGACATACATAAGAGGGAGTTGGCGCGGGTCAATTTAAAAACCTCTAGTCGTCTTTTACGACATTCACAAACAATGTAAGAGTTAGTAATATACATATATGACACTATATATCGTTATTACATTGGACTAAAAATTACGTGGTCATAGCAGGTATCTTACACATCTACTTACCACAAACTTTCGGTCATTTAAGCCTAAAACTATTAATAAATATACCTCAGAGATTAATGCACTATAGTAAGTTTAAAACTATGGACATGATAATACTGTACTGTAGGTACATACAGTAACAAATTGGAAAGCACTATCTATTAATTTGATGTCCCAATATATATTTTGATCACCTACTTTCAGAACAGCGGTTAATATTATTAATAACAAAAAATTCTAAAAATATTTGATACATATTATAATTGCATTGACCTTAAATATAACCAATCGTTGATGGCTAGAAGTTAAAAACAAAAAAACATCCTGTTATTACACATTCCCGATACAATTTAAGTCATGGTAAAATCATCATTAATCTTTTCAACGATAGATATCTTAATAATTTATAAAATTTACGATAGTATTACATATATGTGTAATTAAAGAATTTTGTCGAATGTATTTGATTTTTACTTTCATGACGTTTCGATCACTTTCGAGGTGATTTTATTTTATGAAGAATTTTATTGACTGTATTTGATTTTTACTTTCATGACGTTTCGATCACATTCGAGGTGATTTTATCTAATGAAGAATTGTATCGACTGTATTTGATTTTTACTTTCATGACGAGTTTCAATTACATTTGATTACATGTTGACAGGAGGACTAAGATTTTTCACGTCTACCATTATTACAGAGAGTTTTTATCTGCCCGTTATACCTAGTATTAGTTATAAATAAGGCTTACCTTATTTATAATTAATACTATAACGAGCATATAAAAGCTCTCTGAACTTATTTATATTTATACATATAAGTACAGAGGGTACTTATACAGAGGGATAAAATTCCATAGCGCAAAAAAACGAGTAAGATCGCTAATATGAAAAAAATGTATGTAATTTTTCAGCATATTTCTTGTTTCTTTCACTTTAAACAATAGTGAAAATTAGGTATGTATATATTTCAAAAATAACATAAGGAGTAGCGTTAATATCACGTATTTTGAGCCTTGCGCGCCACTGAAATCAAGCCTGCTCTCCTGGTATATATCCATAGTCCATAGGTAGCAAGAGGTTACGGGGTGTTATGCAACCACCCTTCATTGGCCTTGAATGCCCAATCATAACTGACATGAACATAGCTGACCAAACAAAAGTAATATTGCTATAAAAGAGCGCTGAATAGTGAAATAAAAACCGGCTAAGACTGAAAAAGATATATTCAGATGGTAAAAACCTGTATAAAGTATGAATTGATACAGCTTAAGTCGGCAAATTTAAAAATCAAATGTAAATGGAACTGGTACAAGGAGAAAATCACCAATGAGATATCCTTAAGCAATGAGCATGCATGAATAATCTTATGAATGTAAAAATAGCTAGAAGTTGATTTCTGCACATTATTGTCACTAGTGAAAATATGGCGTCATTTTTTGCTTTTATTGAACTTTACATATACACTCATTTGCAAAAAAAACGGGCACCTAAGCAATGAACCATTTCAAATGTTAATATTTCTTTGTTTGATAATTATAGGTAGTTTTATCCACACAATTTGGTAAATTAATAAGAAAATAATCGATTTCATCAGTATTTCATAAAATTTAGATACAATTTATGGGAAATAATGCTAAACCTCGCTAGTAGTGTATATTCGCTAGTAGTGCATATGCTCATGAAGTAAAAATAAAAAAGTTTTTTTGTTTGTTTTTCTTTAATAAAGTAAAAGCAGATAAATGTTTAGTATCGAGTGTGACCCCCTCTAGCTAAAATCACAGCTTGAATTCGTCTGGGCATGCTAGCGAGTATATCCCGGATACTTGCTTGCGGAATACGTTCCCACTCCGCAGTAATCACATTCTTCAGCTCTCTGATGGTCTGCGGAGCCGGGTGTACTGATCTCACACGCCGTTTCAGAACGTCCCAGACATGCTCTATGGGATTGAGGTCGGGACTTCGAGCTGGCCAATCTAAACGACGAATGCCGACCTCTTGCACATACGCATTAACATCGCGGGATCGGTGGGCGCGAGCATTGTCGTCCATAAAAATCGAGTCTTCACCTAGAGCGGCCAATGCGGGTTGTGCATGAGAAATTAGAACTTCCGTTATGTATCGATGCCCAGTCAGTGAGCCGTTTTCAATGAAGACTAACTCTGTACGATCCATTGAATTTATTCCTGCCCAAAACATAAAGAGCCCCCACCATAAGGTGTGATTTCTTCGAAACATGCCTCTGCAAAGCGTTCTCCTTGTCTTCTTAGCACTCGCCGACGTCGATCTTCACCGAACAGAGATATCCTGGCTTCATCAGAGAACAAAACCCTATTCCAATCGTCTTGAGTCCATGATTCACAATTTCTAGCGAACCTAAGCCTGTGGACTCTGTGCTCACGGAGTAATTTGGGGCCGCGGGCCGGGCGGTGACTGCGTATATTGGCAGCGAGAAGCCTCCTCCTGACCGTCCATAGACTAATATGCACAATTCTTACTTCTTGGAGGTTGTTCTTAAGATCCACATACGAAGATTTGCGATTTCTCAATGCGCGACTCACAAGAAAACGATCATCCCGTGGTTGGGTACATGGTTTTCTTCCAGAACCAGGCCTTCTCTCGACGGAACCAGTCTCCTGATATCGCTGCCAGGTCCTTTGGACTGTCGAGCGACTAACATTTAGCCTCCTAGCCACGAAACATTGGCTGCAACCCTCTTCAAGCAGCGCGATAATTTTGGTAGCTTTTTTTTGATACAGCCAAACAGCATTAAATAAAGCTTTGACAGTCAAGGATATGAAATTAATCGATAAAAATTGAATAAAAGTTATGAAAGTCGATGTTAACTTCTGGAACTTCGCGCCAAAAATGTAGGATACAAAGGGGTTTTCTGTAAAAATGAACATCAAATGAAAAATTGAATTTAGAACGTACTTTTTTAAATACCACAGCATTTTTAAAACCGGCCAGTAACGTGTACAAACGATTGAAACCTTTTTGGTATTGTATCTTTTTAAATATGAATGAAAATCAAAACCGCCCGTTTTTTTTGCAAATGAGTTTATATATGTTCTGGAATTTAGCAACCAGTATTTCACAACCCATTGCACCGTAGCTAACGGTTTGAAATTTAGCACAGATGTTTTATTCTCATGATTACTTAAATAAATTTTTAATCGGCGGATGTTTCAAAATGGCTAGTTATAATTTCTAAAGTAAATTGATATGGGTATTAATTGAAAGGACTTAATAAGTGATCTATAATAAGTAAAATAACGTCCTTCTAAATCCAATATGGCGGATATCACAAAATGTTAATTTATAATTTTCTTAGTACCAGCTGCAGCCCTGTAATATGGGTATCATCAAATGAAAGGGCTTGATGAGCGCAACAAACCGAGTAAAATGGCGTCATTCTAAATTCAAAATCCCGACTAGAAATTTTTTCATCTTCCTTAGCAGGACCGGACCGGGCATGCCTGATCTGGACCAGATAAGGTATGTAACGCAGAAGATATATCTGGACCCGATGAGGAAAACCTTATCGGGTCCAGATCAGGCATTCCTGATCGGGTCCAGATCAGGCGTTCCTGATCGGGTCCGGATGAAATTTTACTGATCGGAACCAAATCAATCATCTGCGTTATATATCTTGCCTGATCCAAAACGAGTATGCCCAGTCCAGTCCTTTTAAAAAACATGAATATCTTAAAGAACATGTTTAATAGGTATAAATATAAATTAATATATGACGTAGGCACCGAATGCAGTGCTTATCATAGAGAGTCCCAGTGAGCCGTTCCGATTATGGCGTAACCACCAGATGCTAACTGACTGCAACTGTCGCCTGAATTTCTCATTCATGACCTGATCGATCTGTTTTAATCTGATTCGATTTTTTTTTTGTGTGTCTTAGTTGTTAGCCTCAGATGGCTATGACAACTTTACCCGGACTGTGGGTGAGCGCTGAGGGCTCTCAACCCGTGTCTGATTCGATAACAACTAATTTAATATTAGGCCATCTCATTACGCTTCGAAGAATCTTAACACCGCGATTCAAATAATGACGTCATTTTACTAACGCCATCTATTTATTATGACCCAAAACATTAAATGTTAGAATGGTTGTTACAATATAATATTTCTATCTATGTTTTCAAATGTTAGGTACATTTATATACCTATATATATTATTTATTTTTGTTTTTTACTTTAAATATAAATTACTTTTATATTATTAATTAAACATTATACATACATACATACATATCATCACGCCATATCCCTTGCAGGGTAGGCACAGAGAACAGAGTGCCAGAGAACTCTATCTTTGCATACTTCACTCGCTTCCTCAACATTCATAATTCTCTTCATACACGCTCGCCGGTTTCGGAGACTCTTGACTCCACCTTCCTTATTATTATCTATTATTAAATACATATGATTAATTAAAGATTTCACATTAATCTCCTCTGATGAAAATACAATTTCGCCGTGGCATAAATATGACAATCATGTCACTTTTTTGAATTTTGATTGATATTTTTTTTTTTGTGTTACGAAAACTGTTTCTGGTTCTGATATACTACAAGCCTATATAGACTTGATGATATTTCACATCAAGCTATCCTTATTTGGTCCTGATCTGGTCCTGATCCGGTATGCCTTACCATACTTGATGTTATTTCACATCAGGCTATCCTGATCAGGACCAGACCTAGTCCTGATAGGGTTTGCCGGATCCGACATGCCTCATTCTGTCCTGATCGGGTCCTGATCCGGTATGCCTTACCATACTTGATGATATTACACATCAGGCTATCCTTATTTGGTCCTGGCCTGGTCCTGATCCGATATGCCTTACCATACTTAATGATATTTCACATCAGGCTATCCTTATTTGGTCCTGATCTGGTCCTGATCCGGTATGCCTTACCATACTTAATGATATTTCACATCAGGCTATCCTTATTTGGTCCTGATCTGGTCCTGATCCGGTATGCCTTACCATACTTAATGATATTTCACATCAGGCTATCCTTATTTGGTCCTGATCTGGTCCTGATCCGGTATGCCTTACCATACTTGATGTTATTTCACATCAGGCTATCCTGATCAGGACCAGACCTAGTCCTGATAGGGTTGGCCGGATCCGGCATGCCTCATTCTATCCTGATTGGGTCCTGATCCGGTATGCCTTACCATACTTGAAGATATTACACATCAGGCTATCCTTATTTGGTCCTGATCTGGTCCTGATCCGGTATGCCTTACCATACTTGATGTTATTTCACATCAGGCTATCCTGATCAGGACCAGACCTGGTTCTGATCGGGTTTGCCGGATCCGGCATGCCTCATTCTATCCTGATCGGGTCCAGATACATGATCTGGTTGAACCATACTTTATTTCTAGTCGGGATGGTGAACATTGCAATGGGAAATTTATCAAATAATGAGCTGGAATATGGCCATTATGGTATTATTATGTTCACATGGAATACTGCAATATATTACTAAAAAGTTAAAAATAAAATAAATTATAAAAAATTTACAAACTTTATGGCGTTAAAATTTACTAAAAAGTAAAAATTTAATCTAATCCTTTCGCAATGTAAAATGCTCTTTTAAATGTATTACTCCTCTGAGAAATAGTCTCGAGTCTCTGTAAATACTCGTATATTGAGAATGCTAACATTTGTAGTACTAAAAACGTGAACGGTTTTAAAAGCAAATGCTGATTACTGCGGATCCAATTGCTTCAAGTTATCTGATTCCATTGTAAAACTTTCATTACAAGAATCGAGTAAGTCATAATGAGTTTGTACATAGTACCAAATTCTATAGTTCTTTATTTGTCAACTTTGATAAATATATTTTTAGTGTTATTAAGATTTCATTCACTCGTTCAATGTTCATTTATTTATTTGTAAATAGAATTAAGCTATTATTACAAGTATTATAGCTTCTAATGTTGGATAATATGTAAAGCAGGTCCTAAAGTAAATAATATAGTGTTTCTTTGATAACTCGCATGAACATATTTTACTAAAAAGGATGAAATGAATATTTTTGACTAACTCGTTAGTTGAATGGCATATGTCTGTTACTGGGCTGCTGAGACTTCTCTGGTAAATAATGTATTGAGATGTTCATAGATTTTCGAGGATTTACTGTATATTTTCAGAGAAATGTTTTTTTGGTAGGCTATGATCGGGACACGCGTCGCTCGTTTCGTCCGGGGCGATCAGGGACATGCTTGAAGTTTAGTACAGACCGGTTATAGGCAGCAGGCTAGCCCTTTACTAAAATAAAATTGTGTGCTGAAATGTGGTTGTAATTACATCATTACCTTCGAAAATAAAAGTCTGAGATTATAAAAACCCACTTTACGCACACATAAAGAACTAGACATAATCAACTGCCTAGTTTTATTTTGATCGAAAAGTATAAGCAAAAAATGGCCACCGTAATATAGCATACAAATTAGTTTTTTTTATGTAGCGACCTCATTATCTGTTACTAGAATTAATGGATTGTTGAAATAAATTTCTTTTTTTTATTCCTTATGGTGGCAAACGTGCATACCAAGGGCTAAGCTGCTGCCTACCAATACAAACCTCAGACCCACCCAGTTGGATTTCCGGCTCTCTCGTTTACCGAATGAAGCGCAATATGGCCATTACTCAGACGTCGATCTTCTGCGAGAGTGTGATACTACCACGAACAGATCGGTCCGCGGCTGTGGACAGAAAACTGTCAACAGCGTGGTCCTACCACTAAATTTCATACGGTATCTGCTTGCGGTAGCTACGTGTGGCAGACGATCCGGTGGTAGATTATTAGCTTAATTTCAGTGAAAATATTGACATTATATAACCCTCGCAAGCTTAATACATAATCATTTTAAATTTGAATTTAATGACGTATGTACAAAGACATTTATTAAACGTTCCAAAAGTTACTATTCACACATAACAGTCTCACATATCTCCTCTTGGAAGCAATTAATATTGATGACATTGAAATGTATCTCAGTTATCTAAATTATAATTTATATAAGCCCACAGAGCAGAAGACTCGTCTTGTACTGACATTTAATGGCTTGGATATCAATATTAATGACATTATCGATAATTTGAATGAATGAAGTATTGAATCGAATACCAAAAATCAAAAATGACAAAGAAATAAAAATGAACAAAAATGTTATTAATTTTTTTTTTAAGAAAATACTATGTCACCACTTATTTACTTTCCCGTAAAACCGTATAAGGAATCACCAGCAGCACTCTCCTAGGAGACTTATAATACCAAACATAAATTTCAATCGTTAAACTAGCTGCCAAATAAGGCAATAATGACCTTACCCCCAACTCGGAGAATGCTTTGTCTTGCATTGGACATTAATAAGCTAATGGTTAAAGAGACTTTCGATCAAATGATAAGTTGGAGTCAGCGAACCTACCGTTCCCATATTCCTCCAGGTAGGATTCTCTAATTATAGGAATTAGATGGCAAATACTTATTTAGTCCATGTTAACATTGTTTATTAAGTTTTCCGTGTGGTGACGGAGTAAGAATATAATTCCCCACTCGTGGGTGATCGTAAGAGCCGACTAAGGGATACAACACGCATATAACATCTATGCAAAAGAAGGAAAACTATAAACCTATAACAACACGTTTGACCAACGTGGTATAGTAGGTTAATTTCCCTCCCATTATGGAGGAGGCTCTAGTCCAACAGTGGTACATATATCAGCTGAGGTGATGGACATTGGTTAAATAATACATAGCGATTTTAATTGTGGTTAATTAACGTTTTTTATTATATTATTCATATATCATGAAAAATAGCATATAAAAATGAAATATATAAATATATCATAATAATAAAAATATTTAAAAAAAAATGTTCATACGTATACTAGCCGATTGGCTCAAATCCTTACGGTAGCCAAAAAATCTGACTGTAAAAAAATACAAATATTTAAACAAGAAATCATCAATTCCTTTTTCAATATGAAAAAAAAAGTTTTATTTTTATCATTCTTTGCTAACTTCATATCAAGTTCGCGGTAATAATGATTTTTGATAATAAATTCTCTTTTTGAATTTTGCCCATCTGTCACTGCCAGCTTTCGCTATGATATTGTATTAGTACCATGGGTACTTACTATCAAATAACTTGCTAGTCTGCCATTGAAGGCTATCGCCTTCTTTTTTTTACAAAAGAGAAAAGTTTAAGTATATACGAGTACATTGTATTACTGAACTATACTCTCACGCGCTTGACGTACAAATAATGGAATAGTGCTTTCATACTTATGTCTACAACACGTCGTAGTTATGTCTTTAGGCTGAATTATTTAGCAAAAGCATGCCGTTAAATCGCGGCAAATTGTAAGTATGTAAAGTAAGTAAAGTGAGTCAACTTTTATGCTATTCGCTAGTGATGTTAAAACGGACCACTCGCGCTTCTAAAAGGCATAGAGCAAGCGCACAACAGACAATAAAATTTACACGCTGTCTTGCTATTCCAGACAAACGGGCAGAATGCAGTTAGATCATAGCCTGTTACCAAAAAATACAATAAATATTTACCTATCTGTGTGGTGACGGAGTAAGAATACTATTCACCACCCCATATCTTACCTGTGGGTGATCGTACGAGACGACTAAGGGATATAAAACGCATATAACATCTATGCGAGAGAAGGAAAACTCGGAACAAAACCCTATACCAACACGTCTGACCAGCGTGGTATAGTAGGTTAATTTCCCTCCCATTACGGAGGAGGCCCGAGCCCAATAGTGGGACATTTATAGGCGGTGATGATGATTTACCTACCTAGTAGTATCTTATTCTTATATATATATATATATATATATATATATATATATATATATATATATATATTCTTCTTCTTCTTATTTTTATGTATTGGCAATCAGCTACTTAAATGAGCCATTGTTGCCAGTGTTGAGTTATAATTATCTTCAAGTTTTTAGTCATCAGATTAGTCATGTCCGTCAGTAAGTCAAATTGTCGCCATCAACAGTGCTATGGCCACACTGTTGATGGTATCTTGTGAGAATTTTGATGAAAAACGAAAACGTTGTAAAGCACTTTTATATGATATTCACTACATCTCAGCAGTTCCGTCACATCACATTACATAAAATGCCATCAAAATTATCTAATATAACACGTTAAAACACTAAGATATCGAATATAATACAAAAGCACCACATGACGTTTTAGATTCCCGCCAAAAAAAAACTCTAGTATCTTATTACTCGAACCATTGATCGAAATGTTGCCAAGTACTAAAATATTTATAAAAAAAATCTCACATCACATTACATAAAATGCCATCAAAATTATCTAATATAACACGTTAAAACACTAAGATATCGAATATAATACAAAAGCACCACATGACGTTTTAGATTCCCGCCAAAAAAAAACTCTAGTATCTTATTACTGAAACCATTGATCGAAATGTTGCCAAGTACTAAAATATTTATAAAAAAAATCTCAAAGGTAACAAATATTCTTACTTAAACAAAAAAAGCAGTATTGTCGTTACTGTTTCTAGGTAAAGACAAGTATGAATGGCAGAACGCGAGTCATTCACAAGGCGAAGCATTCTTTTGTTATCTGCCGTTGCCTCAACGCCTCAGCGGCTTACTGCGATAAAAAAGGGTTAGCGCCCTTACCGACACGGTTAAAACGATGATTATCATATAGACTAGTTCTTATTGAGAGTTTTTATATACTTACAATGCTACTTTCACTTTTATTGATGCGATTACTGTTGATTATTTATAACACTTATATTATAATTGCGGATATCAGTTTATTTCTATATTAGTTACATGTTCACGCCTAAACTACCAAACTTATTTTAAATTCTTTCACTTAATCCAAAGCTACATTATCAGTGAGTAGCACTTATACCAAGGAATCTCTGTGTGGTGACGGAGTTAGAATACAATACACCATTTATTAACCTATTTTAACCGTGGGTGATCGTAAGAGACGATAAAGTGATATTAAACGCATATAACATCTATATAAGATAAGGAAAACCCGAAATAAAACCATATAACACGTCTGACCAGCGTGGTGTAGTAGGTTAATTTCACTCCCATTATGGAAGAATTCCCGAGCCCAACAAAGGCACATATATTCTGAGATGATACCAAGGAATTTGCTAGTTACAAATAATAGACGAATGGGAAGTATAGTTTTCTTGAGCAACTCATAATACCCACTACGATCTCAACTGGCCTGCCAAACGTAGTGATTACATCATTATTCTCCTATTGGGAGATCATGCTCAATAGTAGACAATTACAAGCAACTTCTTCTGAGTGATTTCTTTAAATAGTTTGACTAATCAATTGTTTGGGTAATTTTTCTTTGTGCAATGTTATAGAAATCATTATTTTTACTTTATCTTCTGTGTGTGGCGATGGGGTAAGAATACAATTATTGCCACCTTACTTGCCGGTGGTTGTCGTAAAAATCGATAAAGGGTCTCATCCGGATAGATAGTAGACAGCAGCTCTATTCTGGATAATATATAACACCTCACTACAATCGGCAATCCAGGCTGGGCAGGCACCCAGCGTGGCGATTGAAGCACTATCCCCTTATTTGTAGGGGAGGTCTAAGTCCAGTAGTGGACGGTGATAGGCTGAATGATGAATCTTTAACTTCGAAATGTCTTTCAGTCTGTCTTTTACTGCAACCAAGTCAGCATGATTAAACTGACTCTTAGATAAACATTAAGTATTACGCCACAACTTCTATTACTCATTCTTTTAGAATGTGTCTCATAGTCGAGCACGAGTATCCTCCACAATAGGCAAGAAAACTGTCCTAATATACTAGATTGTCATATGAGTTCCCGTGACGTCGCCTTCGTCGTTGGGCCGACCAGCGGAGCAGAGTGACTTGACGTCAGTGGTCGGCCCGACGTAATACCTCTGAGGAGTACCCTCTCCTCGACCGACGTCGCCCCCTCGGGTAGGATGTCGGTCTTTCCTCACGCGGTCGGCCTCTCGGCGGGTGACGGACTATTTCCCCGATCCAGTCACCCGATGATAACTTTACCTGAACTGTGAGCGAGCGCTGAGGGCTCTCAACCCGACACGTAACCTATACATACATATCATCACGCCATATCCCTTGCAGGGTAGGCAGAGAGAACAGAGTGCCAGAGAACTCTATCTCTGCATACTTCACTCGCTTCCTAATCCTTCCTTAATCTATACAGATTAAGAATAAACATCATTATCATCATCTTAATCAGTTTTTAGACATACAATTAAACAGAGACTAGAGACTTACTATGGAAGGTCGATAATGCAATTGCCACCATGCGTCTTAAGCAGGTTGGCGAACGCAGTTCGTGGCCACTCCATTGAAAAATCCCTCTGCTGATAAGATCACTTCTGCCAAATTTTTATGACTCTCATGTGAAAATAAAAGTTTAAATTGACTTGTATTATATTATTATACTAAACCATCACTAGAGAAGAACAGAATAGGTATGCTTTATTTCTGTCAGTTATAACTTGAAGCAGCAACACAACAAAACATAATATGGTAAACATTCAAAACTAGAAGCGCCTGCATGCATTTACATTACGTAGAAATCCAATATACACCAGACAAAAATACGCTTTTGGTTCAGGAATTCATGAATAGGATTTGCATAAATATTTTCTAAAATATCGGATAGATCTTGGAACAGCATTACAGCGTTAATATACGTGGTTCATATTCTGATAAAAACATATCACGCTTTTCTAGACAGATAGTTGAATTTGAGACCAATAAAAGTATAATAATATGTGAGTTTAAAAAGATTATATCATCATCATGATCTTATGATTAGTGTTGCCCAAATGCAAGACCAAGACTCACTGCAAGATTCTCACAGTGCTCCCTTAGACAGTATTTTATGATTCCTTTGGCAAAGAAAAGATTGTCAACATTTTGTATTCTTAATACCAATACACGAGGAAATAATTTGATATTATTTTAAACAGTCTCATGATAGATAGGTGTGATTATAGCCCCACTCCCGTTAAGTGTTATGTACCTAATTATTGATAGTTGTACAATTAGTGCCACTAGATGATTGGAATTTTATTAATTATGTATGTATTCTTCATTTCTATGTGGATTTTTCATTTCTATCAAAACAAGTGACTCTGTGTTATTCTAACAGCGAGAATTGAAAGATTTGCGAGACTCACAAGTCTTGCATTTGGGCCATACTAGTTCCTAAAGGTCTTACCATTTATACAAGTACGAGTAGTCGTGCATAATTAAATGCATATTAAGTAATTTTAAGTTCTTAATCTGCTAATAATAAGCGTCAATATATTCTAGCAATAACTGAGTTCTAAATCATCATCATTCTTCTGCTCTTGTCCCAATAACTCGGGGTCGACGCAATATGTACGAATACATATTACAAAAATTATTGACAATAGTTTTATGACCTGCCTCTGCTTGACGTCAACCCTTCTTGGGAATGTAATTGTTGACGAAAAAGCATCAGGTGGAGTTGACCCAGGTCTATAAGCAGCTCTTAGTCGTCTTTCACGACATCCATGAGCAAAGTAAGGGTTGGTAGTATTCGTAGCCGCTACCACAAAGCAACTGAGCTCTAAATATATAATAAAATATAGAACTTAACGAATATCAAGATAAAATAGTTATCTATAAAGTTTAACCCGACATGAATATCCCAGTAATATATACTTGAATGGGCCTCTGAGAAATTCAAGTAGATCTTTGCGTTAGATAAGCGCGAGAAATCCCATAAATGGCGGACACGAGTTGTGCTACTGTTACCATAAACAAGATAAGAATATGTAACTAGATAAGAGTCCCTGCAATAGACAAATATTGGATAGTGGAACCATAGACACGTTGGAAACGCAATCGATCTTGTTATTTACGTAAAGATATGCTAAGCTTGATGCAATGTTGTCAGAAAGTGGATAACAAGCAACAATTTGAATGAGGACCGTATCGAAGGAATAAATAACTACTCCATAAAATAATATGTCACAACTTTCCGTGTGATGACGGAGTAAGAATACAATTGACCAACCCCTATCTTACCCGTGGGTGATCGTAAGAGACGACTAAGGGATATAAAATACATATAACATCTATGCAAGACAAGGTAAACTCGAAACAAAACCCTATACCAACACGCTTGACCAGCAAGGCATAGTAGGTCAATTTCCCTCCCATTATAGAGGAGCCCAGCAGTGAGACACGTATGAGCTGAGATGGTGATGATAGTTATAACATAGTAGTTAGACCGAGTATTTTTCAATATAATGATAAGGAGTTGTATCCTCATCCATCCATCAGCTCGTAGATGTCTACTATTAGACGCACTATTCATTTTCATCATTCTCTTCTCTATTTAATAAACTTCGTCTCATAATTCATTTGGCATATTAATGTTACATAAATTATAATGCATATCGATCAATCTCATCATCTCATCTCAGCTCATATATGTTGGCTGGCACTGGGCTCGAGCCTCCTTCGTAATGGGAGGGAAATTGACCTACTATACCACGCTAGTCAGACGTGTTGGTATAGAGTTTTGTTTCGAGTTTTCCTTCTCACATCTGACCAGCGTGTTAAGTCAATTTCTCTACCATTGTAGATGAGACTCGAGCCCAGCAGTGGGACATATATGAGCTGAGATGATGATGATGAAATCAATTAATGAATCAAAATTACAACGAATAAACCTATAACTTTTTATGAAAATAAAAAACTTATAACCCACAAATGGATAAGGTATAATTAATGACTTATTTACGGTGGCAACATTTATAGCAGGTAACTTATATGTTTACCGCAAAAAAAAAACATGAAAGAAAAACTAATGGGGTTATAAACAGATCGATTAAAATGAATTTGTACGTTTAATGGCATAAAAGAGTTAGTTTTAACAAAAAGCTTACAACTTAGCAAGTTTTTATTGTATAAAACAATCAACCTTCATACATACAGGGATAATCAGACATATCACACCGACACATTTATTGCTTAAAGTATTTAAGTCTCAGGTAATGTTTGACGGTAAGATCTCGAATCTAGTACTGCATCTGCTATTAGCTGGCAATTTGCTAGTAAAATTTTAATAGTGGTAGGACCACGCTGTTGACAGTTCTCTGTCTACAGCCGTATCGTCCGGGGTAGTACCACTCTCTCGCAGAAGATCGACGTCTGAGTAATGGCAATGTGCTATTGTGCTTCGTTCGGTGAGCGAGAGAGCCGGAAGCCCAACTGGGTGGGTTTGAGAATTGTAATGGTAGGCAGCAGCCTAGCTATAGCCTTGGTTATAGCAATGGTCCATGAACGGCTGTGACACTTACCATCAGGTGTGCTGCTAGCTCGTTTGCCACTATAAGCAATAAAAAAAATATCAAAGAGACACCTCGTTGTAATGCATTCGTGATATCTCAAGACACGGCCGAAAGACCAACATCTGAATAGGTTCACTATCTTCGAACACCATGGCTGACCTATTTTCGTTGATCACCCGGACATCCTCTGGCAAGGCCATGACCGAGTGCGTGTATCTCGTCTGTCATAGAAATAAGCCTTGGACGACTTCGTTCAGGGAAACTGATCTGACGGCTCTCAGAGGTAACCAAAGTGGTGTCAAAAAAGCAACTAACGACTCGATAGCATCTTGTATAAGAATAAAGTATGTAAGGTTCTTTATATTTAAACCATGACGTGAGGTAATGAAATGAATACTAAATTTCTTTTTTATATACATTTGCAATTTGTCAGCTCAATTTTAAATATGTCTGCTGCATGTTCATTAATCATTATTTGAAACTTTTTAATAAGTTTAGCCTAAGGCAACAGAAATAATCAATCTCAAAGATGGAATAAAAATAATTTATTCAAAACTACCTAGGAGAATGTTTATATATAAAAACTTATGCAGACTTCTGTGATAGAATTTTATTTGCTGTAAAAGAATATATTTAAGTAAAGGTTTAAACTGTACAGAGGTATTACAAATATTGAATCCTCAGTGAGATTTATTTTGACAAACAAATATTTTCTTAACTTAAAATGAACAATCAATGACTGTCTTGCCAAAGATCTATTAAAGTAATGCAACCATTTCATCCAGACATAGTGCTATACAATCTCACAGTAGCTATAGCCTGTTAAAGAAACCATTAGACTTACAGAAGTCTCCACATCGAAAATACAACATTGAATTTTCGATTATTACTGAAAATTTTCGTATCGAAAGCAGTATGATTTAAAATTATATCTAAATTGTCGAACGCATATGAAAACTTGCCTTGAAAAGCATTGTAAGCCGTTTTCCTTAAGTATATATAGAAATATTATAAACCAAATGAGGTATCATTATCCTCCAATATTCGATATTTGTTCATATATATTCTAGTTATAGTATAGTTCATATAATTGTATTATATTGTTTGTTGTTCTAAATTACATTTCATATGTGTTATCATCCTGTCAAGGTCGTGGAAATCGTTACCTGGAATAATTGTTCTTTAGCAAGTTCTGATTAAAAACATTAGCAGCAACTATGAAAATCGGAATTATGAAATGGCTATAAGTAAAGGATGGAAGGATCTTACACAATATAGAATTATATGCCAAACTATCTAGCTGGTAGTGGTATAACGGGCCTCAATAACCCACTATAAAGAAGATCTGCTTTTACTGTTAACTTATCGCTGTCGACTGTTGGACGTAGACCTCTCAAAGGGGATAATATCATAATTGCCATGCATAGATGAGTTGATCGCAGTTGCTGTTATAAATTGCCGACGGTCCTGCCACATTCATTTAATGATACCTCAAACAGTATTCACGATGCTTATGAAAATCTAAAGAACCAGTCAATACTACATTGAGAAAAATCAGCTTTTCAATCATCATCATCACAGCCCATAAATGTCCCACAGTTGGGCTCGGACCTCCTCCGTAATGGGAGGGAAATTAACCTACTATACCACGCCGGTCAGACGTGTTGGTATAGGGTTTTCTTTCGAGTTTTCCTTCTCACGCATTGATGTTTTATACTTTTTATATCCCTTAGTCGTCTCGTACGATCACCCACGAGTAAGGTGGTGAATTGTATTCTTACTCCGTCGCACGGAGAATTTCTTTCACGGAGCTTTTCAATATTTCGTAATTATTACAAATCGTCATCAGACAAACACAACGATTAACATTGCTCATATACGTTCTACTGCTAAATTCGAGCTTTCTCCACAATAGAAAATTGATGTAATGTACCACGCTAGTCAGACAGATTAGTATAGGGTTTTGTTTTGAACTTTTCTTCTCTTGCATATTATTTGCTTGAGTACCTTAGTCGTCTTTAAGATCATTCATATGAAAGAAAGGAAGTAATAATTTGTATTATCAACATTACCACACGAGTCGAATGACGAATGTAATTTACCTTTATAATTTAACATTTTTCATCAAAATTAACTAGATTACCTCGGCAGATTCACGTTTACAAGATAAGAATAATGATTATGTACGTATATGAGGCCAAAGTATGCGTACTTATATTTAACATATGATAATAGAACAGAGACGAATATACCTCTATCGCGCCGCATGACTCATCATAAAATGTTACACGACGAGTTTTATTACTACACTTTATTGCTTTTAGTCATAAACAAGCAGTCTATCTAATGGTAAGTGGTAACTGCCGTTTATGGATCTATGCAATCATTATCATCTCCCCTCTTGTATGTCTTACCGCTGGGCTCAAACCTTGTTCCACAATAGCAAGAAAATTGACCTACAACTCTAATCAGACGAGTTGGTACAGGGTTTAATTTGGCCACCGAAGACAAAGATCGGGTACCGGTGGTCCGCTCGCACGGCGAAGAGAGGTGTTTGCAGGGTGGGACCGCGGGGTTGCGCCTCTTCCGTCACCCCGGGCCGATTTGCCGGGGCGCGACCAAATCCATAGTCCCACCTTGCGAAAAAAAAAAAAAAAAAAAAAAGGGTTTAATTTCATAGATGGTATATGCATATCCTTTAGTTGTCATTTACAGAGAGCACAACCAAATGGCTGATTACCGTAAGGTGTGGTTTAAGTTTCCGACTCTCTCGTACTCCAAATGAAGCCCAATGACAAATTGCTATCACTCTTACGTCGATTTTCACCGAGAGTATTGTAATAACTGAACGAGCTGGCATATTTATGACTCGAAACTGCAGTCTCTGTTAATGTCTTAACACTTGAAAAAACTAGTAATATCTATTTTGGTTATCTTATAATAATCGGAATAACAACAATCAAATAGAATTTTGTTTGTATTTTGATCAAGATGCCCAATATCTAGGAAAGTTAAGTTACTTAATAAGGTAAGAATATTCTTGTTTTTATTCCCCTCTGTTTTGTATACTATTTCCGCGCATACATTTGTTCTCGCATTTTCGTAGAATAGCCGGACACCGCTATTACATAACGTGCACAATCTAATCTTGCTGAGCAGAAAGAGATGAAAGTAACCTGTTTTACTCTTGGATAGAAGCTAAGCTCCAATTTGATCATTTTCATTAAAAGTATTTGGCAATTTAAAGTTTTCAATTAATTCTGAAAACTAAATATTTAACGTTTTTTATGGTGAATACATTGATTTCAAGTGATTACTTTCAAATTAAGTATGTACTTATAGACTTTAAAATCATGTGTCGTTTTGCTCCGTGTCATTTTGCTCCAGGTTCTTCCGTGATCTGCTTTGGTGATCCAATTTAAAATGGCTTCTCTTATTATTTCTTTAGCTCCCTTTTTCTCGGTCTACCTCTTTTCCATTAATTGATTGGTCCTTACCAGATAATAACTCTTTATATCCATTTGTTTTATAGTCTATGCATGCAAAATGACTTGTTGTTTCTATAACGTCATTCATTATGGTAATTAACGAGGCTATATTATTTAACCTTTTAATTTATAAACTGTTTTATCTAATCTTAAATATGAAACAGAATTAAAATCCTTATTAATAACTATTATTTTGAATTTACTATACATTAAATTAAATATTTTAATTAAATATATATATTTTTGTACATCAAAAAAAAAGATATTATATAATATCATCATCATTCTCCTACTCTTATCCCAATTACTTGGGATCGATACAATATGTACTCTTCTTTCATAGTACATATTGTAAAACTTATTGACAATAGTTTTATGACCGGCCGCCTGCCAGACGTCTTGGGAATACGATTGACCAAACGGCATCAGTATGAAGTTGGCCCACGTTATAAGGCTCTTAGGGCCTGTGCACACCACGTTTTTTAAACGCGCCGTCGACGCGCGTCTTAGAAACGCGCGTCGACGGCGCGCTTTTATCCTACAGAGCAGTTTGTTGTCGTTTGTATCGATACAAACGCGATGCTAACGCGCGTTTGTATCGATTCAAACGCGCGGTCGCATTGGTGTCCAATACGACCGCTAGCGCGCGCGCCTTCCCTACGGGCGGGGTTTCCCCCGCAATGAGGGAAGTGTGAATCAGTGAAAAAAGTGAGTTGTTGTATAATGTCCACACAATCTTCTCTCGCTTGTAAATGGGTGTACCCAAAAACGACGACAATTTTTCATCTTCCTCTTTTTAAAAATTAATAACAAAGCGCATGCAATCAATGCTGTCTCGACCGACGCCACCTTGCTCCTGTTGACGAGGTTTTGCTTAAAAACGCAAAATGCCAGCGCGTTTGTATCACGTCTGTATCGCTACACATGCGCGTTTGCATCGCGTTTGTATCGATCCAAACGCGTATATGAATTTATACAGGTGTGCAAAGATCTACAGGCTGCGTCTGACTTGCGTGCGTATCGCTACAAACGCGCGTCGACGGCGCATTTAAAAAACGTGGTGTGCACAGGCCCTTAGTCGTCATTTACGACATCCACGAGCAAAGTGAGCGTTGGTAGTATTCGTAGCCGCTACCACACAGCTACTATATATATATTATATAATACATTATTAATAAAATATAATTATCTATTCATGGTCAAGATTATTTCTATTATTACCACTTAAATATTAGGTCACAATAACTAACAAATCAAATTGAACTTCGGCCGTGACTATCTAAAATGATTCAACAGCAAAGTGGGTCAAAATGGACATAAATTTATCCAGTTTGATATTATCTAATGGGTCGTCGTACCAGGGTCGCAACGAACTGAAGAGCGCACCGGTAGACCGTGGCGCGGCCTATTGTCATTCAATCGAAGTATTGTTGGCTCTTTGTCGGCTGTTGGAGCCATGCCATTCGACATGGGGGGATGCGAGACGTGAATTATGTTAAAAGAAATGTAACATAACTGTATTTTAGATTAGTTAACTATATAGTACCAGTCAATAGAAAAGCAATAATTTTGGAATCAAAAAAAATACGTTAAGATAACAAGTGTATTTTTTTTTATAAAACTATTGTTACGGCTTTTATCACGTTTGTATTTTATTTTTAATTGCCCAATGTTTCGAATGCAGAAAACTGTTCAAAAATAAAGCGAAAATTTTATTTTAAATTTACAACAGAATTCCTTTTTTAAACAATCCGCTATTTTTGTTTTATTTTATTCACACTCAGCAGTACAATGATAATAAAATCACGTATCTTTTCTTACAAATCGAAACATCACCCACTTTTATTTATCACGAATAGGAATAGTGGTGCCATACAAACATTGGCCTAACGCCACTAAAGCAATGATACTACTGGATTAATCCGGCATACAATACGTCATCATCCCTTATTTGCCTTTGGAAGTCGTAAAAGTCTTTTAAAGAATCACAAAGAAAATAGCCAGCAGCTCTTTTCTTGACAATTTACATATAACAAACATTGCTATTACCAATCCGCTTGCCATGCGCAACGATTATGACATTTTTTTTTCACTCTAAGGAGTAGTACTATATCCAGTAGAGAATGTCGTTATGATGCTCATGGTGAACCTATTACTTAATCTAGATAAATATAAAAAAAAACTTCGATATAATAATTTTTACGGTCGTGAGAGTGCCAGATCCATACGAATAGGCATCTGGATATCCTCGAATATATTTTTTAATCACCTTTTTTTTACTTTAAACAAAATAATTGCTTTTTAAAATACTAAATACGTTTAAATGAATGTTTTTTCTTAACATATGTATGATAATATTATCCTATAAGTATAGTATGAGAAAAATACACTCATTTTTAGTTTTGAAAAATTCTTGATTTTCATATATCGAAGTTTGCCCGAATCCATATTTATTTATTTATTACCTTTTAGAGACCATTATCTAGGTTTCTGTACAAACTTTATTCTAACCGTATTGTAGCCTAGTAAAGACTTCATGTCACCTACTTGAACGCATGAGATTCAATAAACAAATACATTGACCTGAACATTTCTAAGTCTATCGATTGCCACTTGAATATTTTTTGTTATTTTAAACAGTAAAATCAAATTTAATAGAAAATGAAACTAACTAAATATGAATGCATAAACGTTATTATTTATTTTTCGATTATTAAATTTAATTAATATATTTATTAAATTTAATTTTAAAAATATTTTATTTAAAAAAAAAAAAATACTATCCGTGCGGTAACAGAGTAAGATAATTCACCAATACATTTCACCAACGCTTATTTTATCCATGGCCGATCACAAGAGACGACTAAGGGAATAAAATGCATATAACATCTATGAAAAACAAAGAGAAGTGAAACAACTCGAAATGAAACCCTATCCTAGCTAACACATCTGGCCAGCGTGGTATAGTAGGTCAATTTTCCACTCATTATGGAGGAGGCTCGAGCCCAATGGCACATATATGAGCTGAGAGAATGATGTATATAATAACATGCAAAAAAACTAATATTATTTATTGGTTAAATTCCGTGTTGTGACGGAATAAGAATACAATTCACCAACTGCTTTCTTGCTCGTAAGTGTCTTAAAAACTAAGCATGATATGCAGTTAAAATCAATGGAATGAAAGCTCGAAATAAAACCTAGTAGTGTACCATGGTGTTGACAGTTTTCTGTTTACAGCCGCGGGCCGATCCATCCGGGGTAGTACCACACTCTTGCAGAAGATCGATGTCTGAGCAATGGCAATATGCTGTTCTGCTTCGTTCAGTGGACGAGAAAGCCGGCAGCCCAACTGGATGGGTTTGGGATATGTGTTTGTAGGCAGCGGCCTTGCTATACCCCTGGTTATGCAAAGGTCCATGGGCGGCAGTAACACTTACCATCAGGTGTGTTGCTTGCTAATTTGCCACCAAAAGTAATAAAAAAAAACCTATACGCGTCTGATCAGCTAATAGTAGGTTAATTTTCCTTCCATTGTTGAGAAAGCTCGAATCCAGCCGTAGAACATGTACAAGATGAGACGATGATGACGAGAAGAACATTTATTTAATTTATTATATGCGACATAAAATGAGAGACATAAAACTAAAAGGTATACTGCAAATTATTTTACGACTAAACTACCTTTTTATGAGAATATAAAGAACAATCTTAAGATATATGCTATGAACACTCTATTCACAGAAACGCAAGCAAAACTATTCTAATAAGCCGTTAAATTTTAAATAACGTAATATATTAAAACGACAATCCATCCTTTCTCTATTAGCGTATTAAGTTATTGGATATTGGTCTCAACAATGTAATCTCTCCATTAATAAATTTACCATTTGATAAGAAGAACTATTTATTAGATTTAAAGTTATTGTAAAATCTAAAGGCACAATTAAATTTAACCATTATGTTTTTTCTCTGTGATGATGGAGTAGGTATATAATTTATCACACTCTTTCTTACACATAGGTGATTGTAAAAGACGATTAAGGGGCTGATAGAGGCAAATAACATCACTTTCAGAAAAGAAAAGCTTTACATAAAACCCTATACCATCACGTGTGATAAGCGTTGTGTGTGTAGGTCAATTTTTCTCTCACTGTGAAAAAGGTTTTAGTCGAGCCGTGAGGATGTATTTGAACTAAGATGATGGTAATATTTTTTTTTTTTTACTAAAAGCATTAAGTTAAACAGATTATAATGACTGACTAGTAGCTGTATAGATGACGTAGCGCCGATCTAAATAGCGACCTTCGTGCTTCGTTTTGTGGCATCATTTTCTACATAGGACAAATTCTATGTGTGATTAGTGTGATCACGCATTGTTCTGAGTGTAGGTGTAATTTATGATCGCGATATAAGGATTTATTCCTTAATTCGGCACTAAGGCTGTGATTTAAAAAATGAATAAAAAAAATTAATGGCGCCTCCTTTTTCAAGAATATCGTATTAATACAAATGACTGAAAACTAGTGGTACCTATATATCAATAATACAAACGTACAACTATCAGACACATTATCGAAGGACCAAAAACATCTAGGACTCGGATGATTTTATATTTCGAAATTTTGAAAATAATAAAAATATAAATTTAAGCATTTTTAACCTATAGATAAAAAAAACAATAAATCGTTACACAATGAGAATATTTCATATAGTCAAAAAAAAAAGTATCTATGGAATTAATTCAATTTTTTTTTTGTAAATAGTTCTATTTTCTTTTTAAATAAACGCCTGCTTAGGAAAGGGAAATAGCACTTGTATTGTGGTGGACTTCATAAACGTATAATTAACAGACAAAAACACCCACACTCAGAACAATAATTTGTGTATGTTCCGAAGTATTAACCGTGGCAATCAGTGCCAGGCACCTTAGATCAGTTTGAAATTTAAGTAAACCTACCTACATAATCGGTGCAGTTCTAGTTGTAATGTATTTTTTTTAATTCCAAACACAATGTATCTTAAAATATTATGCCAAGAAAAAATAATCATCTATTTATATGTCCACAATACTATAGGAAACAGACATTTACATGTCAAAACACTGTCATTAATTAATATGCATAACACGACAAAATTAAAATAATATTTCCTTAAAAACAACCGTAAACCAATTAGTCAAAAGTTTCACAGCACTCTCGTCAAAACTCGACCGCTGATGGTACGCCATGCCACATAACATTTATACGAAGGTATTAAAATGCATGTAACATAACATATTAAACCAACATTATCTGCAATTAGCTGAACGTTCTTAATATACCCGTCACTACGCACCGTGAGAACGGTAGAAAAACACGCGCTTCATAGCGACAGTATTTAGTTGTGTATGCATGCAATGATGTTTATATTCTGTATTAATTTGTACACCATCGAATGAAAAGATTTGTGGATTATAGATTAACTCTATGGCGCTCTATATTTTTATTCTTCTTTGTTTGATTTTTTTACCGGGAAAATAAAAATGTCATATTTCAATATTTTTATGTTTTATGGTGTTATATTAAATCATTTTGCTGGTATTTTAGTAATGTAATACAGTGAAAATGTTGAAGTGTAGTGAATATTTTATAACAGTGATATACGCGTATGCCCATGATCTACCAAAATTCCCAAAGGAATCGAACATGATTGTTAACGCCCAATTAATGCTAATAACATAGCTTGCTGACTGATAGTGATTAGGAATAAGCTACTCAATATGAAGACGTGTAAATATTATTTTATAAGTTATAAAGAATATTATTGTAAAACAAATGAATTTTGTAATTTAATTTAAACTAAACGGAGTCACCGTTGCCAAAAATTCTATAATATAAAAAGGAAAGTTTTCTTTTCGGGTTTTTATTCTTTTTTTTTTAAATATATACCATACAGTAAGGAATAAAACTTTCTGTCGCAGTACGCTTTACAAACATTCGATAGATATGTACACGAAATTGAGAGATTTGCCTGCGTAGTGACGAAGAACAAATATAATATGATATATAGCTCCTATTTTTCCTTAGAAATCGTAAAAATCGGCAACAACACTCCTGGGGTATCATATCACCAACTACGATCGCCAACTCCTCGGCCACCCTTGGCTAGTATATATCCAATATATATCCAATGGTGCACTTTGAGGTGTTGATTAATAGAATATAAGTTTTATACCCGAGATTTAGTATTCTACTTTACTTTTTAGTATTCACTAATCGTGGATCATGCAAAGAATTATCCTGCGTAGTTATAGAACTCATAACAGCACGGAATGTCGTTTCTTTGACTACCACACTACTTGTACAGTCAACGTTCAACTTTCAAAGTTATATGCGTGTTAAATTGCTAATTAAGCTTTAATAGTGAAGATATATACATTGCAAGTCATGCATACACATATCTACGTCGCTTCGAATGTACATTATTTCAGCACGGGCCGTATCTATTCTATTACTTAGCAACTTACTAGAAAACAATATTTACGATATTTTTTAAGACCCTGCATTATGGAAATAATCCTTGTATTGCGGGAGACTTTACAAACGTATAATTAACGATAACAAATTAATTTATATTTTTTTGTTACATAGATCCATATTTAAAACCCTTTTCCCATACGCTACATAAAAATATCGATGGACAGCAAGTTGTTCTTCATAAACAACAGCTGTGCGCTCCGCTCCACACAGTAAAATGTCCACTTTTTGGACGTATCTATCGCTAAATTTTAGTCTTCGTAACTAATAAATCGATAAAATCTAGGAGTTTTTTTTTTATTAATAAAACTTTATATTTATTAATAATTTAAATATAATGGCAATATGTAATAACACGCATTTAACTAAGATGTCATTTTAACTACAGATCTACTGCACTGATAAGCGGCAGTTTAAAGAATACTTCAAAATATCTACTATGAGTATCAGTGAAAAAAGACAATGCATAAAATCAAAGAACGCAAATATGAAGGATTATAGATAACATAATAATATAAAGCATGGATAAGATTGTCAACGCTTTTAGCCATCGAAGACAAAGATTGGGTACCGGTGGCCCGCTCGCACGGCGAAGAGAGGAGTTCTTACAGGGTGGATCTGTGGGGTTGCGCACCACCTCTTCCGTCGCCTCGGATTTGGCGAGGCGCGACCACATCCATGGTCCACCGCAAGAAAAAGAAAAAAACAGATTATCAACGTTTTAAAGAGTTCTATAACTGCAAACAAAGTAAAGTACCTAAACTTGAAATCAATTTCTGTGTATTCCTTATAACCTTGTATTATATTATAAAAGTCAAAAGATTTTTTCTTTATTTGAACGCGCTAATTTCAGGCCCTCTATTACAAAATTTATTATTGTGTAAAGTAACCTACCTGTTTATCTAGAAAGATTTATAGGTTTATAATATTTATCGCTACGACAAATGGAGACAGAGCCAGCGTCTATATACGTTAGGACAATTAGGTAACAATGAGACATTGAGTATCACTTAGGGTTCTGCGCAATCGTTGTTATCACAACAGCAACTGATAAGATAACAAAAACGATAATTAATGTATTGTAGATGTTATTAATGTTAATATTGATGGTGTTCGAACAAAATAGCATTCATCATCATCATCATCACAGCCCATAATGTCCCACTGTTGGGCTCAGGCCTCCTCCGTAATGGGAGGCAAATTAACCTACTATACCGCGCTGGTCAGACGTGTTGGTATAGGGTATTGTTTCGAGTTTTCCTTCTCTCGCATAGATGTTATATGTGGTGACGGAGTAAGAATACTATCACCACCCCCTTATCTTACCCGTGGGTGATCGTACAAGACGACTAAAGGATATAAAACGCATATAACATCTATGCGAGAGAAGGAAAACTCGAAACAAAACCCTATACCAACACGTCTGATCAGCGCGGTATAGTAGGTTAATTTCCCTCCCATTACGGAGGAAGCCCGAGCCCAACAGTGGGACATTTATGGGCTATGATGATGATGACATGAATATTAAAAAAAAGTTATTTCTTTTAATTGTTTTATCATCATAGATGTGTACAGTATTCGAGATATCGAGTCAATTCATAAAAATGATTTTTTTTTAGAAATCCGCGAATCTATTTTAGAAATTTACCATCCCTTATCATGTCCGTAGGCATCATAAAAGTCGAATAAAGAATATAATGCCCAGCAGTGGGACATATGTCACATGAGGTGATTGTAAAATTAGTTCTCACTAACTCGAAACTATTCATATACTTTTGTCGTTGTATAACTACAGAGATCAACGTCATTTTAAAGCGAACTAATCTTTTTTTATTATATTGCTTAATAATTGAAGCGTGTAATTGGTTTATGTGTAATTAATTTTGAAACTGTAAACTATTATTATTCTCTTTATGTTTTCAAATAAAATCGGTGTTTCCTGTCCGTAATGGTTCCAAGCATACCTAAATCGTATCGTAAGATGACTCAGATATTAGTTTTGCTTCTAGCAAGTTTAAACAAAATTATATTGGACAGATAAGAAAGATTGAAAGATAATCAAAATTACCATATTTACTATAATCAATATTTTGAGGTAAATTATAGATACGTAAAGACTCGATTCCTTATCAAGACGATCATAGCGGTAAAATCTTTGCTTGTATTATTTCCAAGCCATATAATTCACCGGTCTCTGTTTCTTCTGCAATGAGATGCTAGAATGATAGTATAATATTTGATAAGATAACACATTACAATAAATTTTCGTTCTTTTAAGACTAGAATCTATGAATATCATATGTATAAATGATATACCTATATATATATATATATATATATATATATATATATATATATATATGTATGATATTCATAGATTCTAGTCTTAAAAGGACGAAAATTTATTGTAATCTTATCAAATATTATACTATATATAAATATTATAAATATTTATATATAGTATAATATTTGTATACATATAACTACATTTTATGTAGTTATATGTATACAAAGGTGGAGTCAAGAGTCTGCAAAACCGGCGAGCGTGTATGAAGAGAATTATGAATGTTGAGGAAGCGAGTGAAGTATGCAGAGATAGAGTTGTCTGGCACTCTGTTCTCTCTGCCTACCCTGCAAGGGATATGCCGTGATGATATGCGTGATGATATGTATGTATGTATAAATATATATATATATATATATATATATATATATATATATATATATATATATATATATATATATATGCACAAAACATGATCCATATGATTTTACTATATTGTATGTTTGTGTATTTTTCGTTGGTAATCCTAAAAATAAATAAATAAATAAGTCAACTGTGTGGTAGCGTCTACGCATACTACCAATCCTTACTTTGCTTGTGGATGTCGTAAAAGACGATTAAGAGCCTTGTAACGACATGGGCCAACTCCATCTGATGCCATTTGTTCAACTATAACATTCCCAAGGAGGGTTGACGTCTGGCAGGCGGCCCGTCATAAAACTATTGCCAATCACGTTTACAATATGTACTATGAAAGAAGAGTACATATTGTATTGACCCCCAAGTAATTGGGATAAGAGTAGTAGAATGATGATGAAATACATCTACAATCAAATAAATAAATAAGAATTTACAATTAAGGTGTTGATTTTGTTAAGTTTGTAACTTGAGTTGTTGTTGATGATTCCGAGAACGATTCTAATTAAAAACGTTTAACATATTTTTGGTTTTACTTATCTTATTCCTAAAAAATTAAAAGGGTAATGTCCAATGGGGGTAAGATGATCACTGGAATCATCATACCCCAACTATAGGGATCATCTTAACCACCGGGATGTACGAGATGATTATGAAAATCTAATTAATTGAATATTCTGTGTATGGCAGAAGTAAAATAGATATCTAATAACAGTAATAAATGCCATCACGATTGTTTTATATGGTATTTAATTTTTTGCTTAAAGTGATCATCTTGTACACCTCTCCACTATTCTTATGTATTTCATCTCGTTTGAATTTACAGTATCACAGTCAACAGAAAAATAATCCATTTGACGTAAAAATGTAATTATTATTACAAATAAGTTTGTCTAGAAACTACAACTATAATTATTTTATATTATTATCGGAAAAAAATCGATGAAAAGTATTTTTTTAATAAGAATTGATTTAGTCTGCAAAAATATTTTTATATGAAGGTAACATATGATAGTAATGTTATAAAGAATAAGAGTCCCCAGTTTAAGCTTTATTTAAGTATTTCATGGCTAGTTGATAGATGGGCAAATAATAAATTGTGACATAACATTGAAATAGGTAGTACTTACACCTATATCTTCTTCTACAAGATATTATACTGACGCACGTAGACCGAAAGCAAGAAGTAATTGCATTGTCACCTTCTAAGAAAATTATTATGAAGTTTTAAATTATTAATAAAAAATATAATGTTTAAAAATAAAAATGTATATTCATAAATAATCTATTGAATCTAAACCTCTCCCTTGAAATCGTTCTTTTTTTAAATTGTCTAATAAAAAACCTTTTAAACCTTCAAGGAGATATTTAAGGCTTTTTTCTTCAGTATTAGATACGCATACATAATGCATACCATAAAACATTTTTATTAAAATGAAAGTAAGTACTCGTTTTACGGTTCATTTTATGATGCAATTGTTTATTCAGAGGTTTTGAGCACAAAGGAGGCGTAAGTTATATCTAATTTTATCTTAGCTAACATATTTAGAATTAATTCTATAACTATATAAACAAGCCATTCTTTTATGCTTCTATATTATCAGAATGTCACCAACGGTTACAGCGATTTCCTATGAAATTTAGTATACAGTAGGCTTTTGAAGCGATGAACGAATCTAACTTTGGATCTAAGGTATATATACACACATATATATATATATATATATATATAATGTAGACATATAAATAGATGATTTTTTTTTTTGGCATAATATTTTAAGATACATTGTGTTTGGAATTAAAAAAATACATTACATATATATATATATATATATATATATATATATATATATATATATATATATATATATATATATATATACGTATATATATATATATATATACGTATATATATATATATATATACATATATATATGTATATATATATATATATATATACGTATATATATATATACATATATATATGTATATATATATATATATATATATATATATATATATATATATATATATATATATACATATATATATATATATACATATATATATATATACATATATATATATATATATATATATATATATATATATATATACAGGGTGTCCCAAAATTCAACGATAAGCTGGCACCAGTAGGTGGACCTACATATGACTACTCGAGAACAGAAAAGAAAAAAATTCTACCTTGATTTTTTTTTTCATTACGACAAAAAAACCAAAATCTTTAAAAATGGACATCCTTTATTATATTATTAAGTGCTATTGCTACAGTTTTACAAGTAATTCTGTGATTTTTTTTGTATTGGCAAGGTAAGTAGCACTACTATCGATCACAACCATTAAAAATTCCAGAATATCTATAGTTTTTACACAAAAATCAATCAAAACTATGTTTTTTTCATAAATTATGTAAGATTTTGACTTTCAGCTCACTTTCACTCATCATAGTGAAAAAAAAAAGTATGGACACTACTGTGGCAAATAGTATTAAAAATTGGCGCAACTAACTACAATTCTAAAATGGTATAACATTCAAGGCAAACTAGCCACAAAAATATACTTAGGTGTACTATTTCAAAATAACAACCATATTTCGAAAATTGTTAGTGTTGATAGTAATCACTTTTACTAAGTAGCCAAAATGTTTTTGTAGCAAGTTCCCAGAATTTGAATGAGACATGTGCGTAGTCCGTATATCCACAGTCTGAATTATTTTATGGCGAAGCTCGTCCAAGGTTGCAATCGGTTTTGTGCAGACTCTGTCCTTTAGACAACCCCAATAGAAAAAGTCCAGGGGATTTAGATCGGGTGAACGGGGTGGCCACAAGATAGGACCAAGTCACCCGATCCAACGCCCTGGGTACTCTTGGTCTAAGTACTCTCGCACAGGACGGGCATAGTGAGCTGGGCAACCATCGTTTTGAAACCACATGGTTTGCAAATCACTTAAGGGCACATCTTCTAATAATCCTGGCAACTCATTTTGTAAGAAGTTTAAATAACTATTGCCATCTATGTTTCCTTGTAACTCAAAGGGCCCTATCACTTTGCCATTTATTATGCCAGTCCATAGGTTAACCTTAAATTGGTATTGGGATTGTCTTCTCTCACCAGGTGCAGATTTTCATTGTTCCAGCTATGAAGATTGTGAAGATTTAAATATCCATCTTTCTTGCAGGTTGTTTCATCACGACGACGTGACGTTTTAAAATTCTATGTGCAGTACTTTTTGGGATTCCCGTTGGTGCTTGTACAGCACGTACAGAGGTAGTTGAATCGATTTCTATTTCATTGAGAATTTCTTCATCGTGTTCCGATCTAGGTTTTCCAGCGTTTCGCCTGTCAGATGGTATACGACCCTCCGAAAAAGCTTGATACACGTTAATAAATACGCGATAATCGGGATACCTTTGAAGATTAGGGTACCTTGCTCGATATAATCTGCTAGCAGCGTTGGCATTGCATCGGCATTCTCCATAAATTAGGTGCATATTAACGTATTCTAACGCTGTGTATGGTAGCGGCATGATGAATGCTAAACACTTGAAAATAAGGCAAAACTTCTTTAAAAAAAACACAAAATCACAGTCTAAAATAATGCCAAGTCAGGTCAATTTCCAGGTCACTTAATTCAATCCAAAAGTCGTCAGTACCAGAGCCACTTTAATTAAAACAGAACGGTGTGCAGTAAACAAAGAAGTAGAGCATACTGACTTGCTGTGCTGCTGAGGACATTAATTACTTCTCCACCTGCATTAATGTTACTAAACAATTAGCATCTATCTATCTCCCTCTAACGTATAATCTCTCTATCTCTGTCTAACTTATTTTATGGACTTATGGACTACGCACATGTCTCATTAAAATTCTGAGAACTTGCTACAAAAACATTTTGGCTACATAGTAAAAGTGATTACTATCAACACTAACAATTTTCGAAATATGGTTGTTATTTTGAAATAGTACACCTAAGTATATTTTTGTGGCTAGTTTGTCTAGAATGTTATACCATTTTAGAATTGTAGTTAGATGCGCCAATTTTTAATACTATTTGCCACAGTAGCGTCCATACTTTTTTTTTTCACTATGATGAGTGAAAGTGAGCTGAAAGTCAAAATCTTACATAATTTATGAAAAAAACATAGTTTTGATTGATTTTTGTGTAAAAACTATAGATATTCTGGAATTTTTAATGGTTGTGATCGATAGTAGTGCTACTTACCTTGCCAATACAAAAAAAATCACAGAATTACTTGTAAAACTGTAGCAATAGCACTTAATAATATAATAAAGGATGTCCATTTTTAAAGATTTTGGTATTTTTGTCGTAATGAAAAAGAAAATCAAGGTAGAATTTTTTTCTTTTCTGTTCTCGAGTAGTCATATGTAGGTCCACCTGCTGGTGCCAGCTTATCGTTGAATTTTGGGACACCCTGTATATATGTATATGTATATACATATATATATAGGCTATATATTATCCACGTACTCGTATCTTGTTAGTTAACTACTTATATTTTTAGATGTTTGTAGTTAAAAGCTGTACATTGTTATGTCTGCTCAATCTCTTCAAGTACATTTAGATTTTGTATAACATAAATATTATTGTTTCTGATAAATTCTTCCTATCTAGTATAAGGGGGTGTCCATTAATTACGTGAGACATTTTTGAGGATTTTTTGACTACTTTGCCACTACGTCATTGGTGCAGTCAAATAGCTTGTTTTTTTCTTAGATGTAATGTACATAGCGATGTACCAACCTGGCGTGCCAGGTTTACTAAAGTTGATTCACTTCATTTCGAATAATTGTGGTTAAGTTTTTATAAAATTTTCTGTAAACTCATGATCAATATATCTAGTTACTTCCATTGGGATTTCTTTTTTTTCTACGTGATTAGAAGTCTTGGTAGTAGTTACTTCAAAAATTACAAGTGACTAGTAAGCTTCATTTAAAAATGAGTCCATTTTGTTTTTTGAGATATATGATACAGCCGATAGCTCGAAAGTTATTTATTTCAAAAGTTGATGATGTTATAATTTTTACTATTAGACGGGGTTAAAGAAATGAACTTAAATATAAATAAATATAGTGTTTTAATTTAAGAGACAAGTAATTAACAAAGACATAATAAAATACCTACATTGCCTACAGCTAGATATTGTTATATTCTATAAAATAAATTTAACAATAAATTTTTTTGAATAATAGGTTACTACAATAACGTCGATACCAAAAAATAAAATAAAAAAAATACCACGTCATAGAAAGCTATTTGACGTTTATTTAAATAAATACGTATATAACCTTAACATTTTTAAATTGTTGGTTATTGATGAGAGATAAAATACCATAAGACCAAAAAATATAAACACACAATAAATTCTAACAATATAACACTTATGTTTAAATACAGAGCCTCAGTAAATCAAACATTAAAAATCATCAAAGTTTTAAAAATACTTACCGTTAATAAAAGGTGCAACAGGATCTTCCTGGCTTGCACTCGATATTGTGCTTTACACAAAACTAAAGATGATATTCCCATTAAAACTAAGATAAAAAAAATAATAAAATTTAACGCAACAAAACTCTCTATTTACTTATCGAAAAACACTGATATATTATATAAAGTTTTTTTAAATAACAACCACAGTTCATTTAAATGTTTACGTAAAGTTTTTAATATTGAGAGTTGTACGAAACATCTAGTACGAAGCGATCGGCTCCCTGTCGAGCCGACGCAAGACTATTTCGTCTCGACTACAAGTGAATACACTCGATCCTCGAGCTTTCTGCCCGAGCCTTGCGTCCCGCTCCCACAGCCGTCACCTGCCGGTTAAAAAAAATAAAAGAAGCCTCAACATTTCGCCGAAATGTAAACTAAACCAAAGATTTTAAATTCTAACAGACAGGCTCACTTGCTTTTAGTTCGTGAAGGACTTTATAATAGTGAATGAATACAATATTCTTAGCCCGCCAGCTTAAGATAGACGAAGTACTGTTGAATAATAGCAATTTGGATATGTCATTCCGTAGCTATTTATTGTGTCTTCGCCCGCCTGGACTTCCTGATTCATATAATTCATATATAAATTCCAATTGCAAAATTTGCAAGATTTAAATTTATTGCAGTCTGTCATCTTAATTTGTCAGCTAGACTGGTGACGGACTTTTGACGGGAATCTGAAAACGTCATGTGGTGTATTATATTTGATATCTTAGTATTTTAACGTGTTATATTAGATAATTTTGATGGCATTTTATGTAATGTGATGCTACAGAAGTGCTGGGATGTAGTGAATATCATATAAAAGTGGTTTACAACGTTTTCGTTTTCCATCAAAATTCCCACAAGATACCATTAACAGTGCGGCCATAGCACTGTTGAAGGTGACGATTTGACTTAGACAAAGACTAACCTGAAAAGACTATAAACGTAAAAATAATTATAACTTGACACTGGCACTGATAGCTCGTATAAGTAGCTGTTTGCCAATACACAAAGAGAAGGAAAAGAAGATGATGTAGTGTTCTAAAAAGCAACCTACCATGCTATAGATTCAATCACATTCAGAACAGCTTCATGCGCGATCTTGTAAGCTTGTTTTCTAGTCTAGGTGATGTGCGTGTTCGTTAAATATGTTTGTTAAGTCTCCCAATACACAAAAATATATTTCTTGCCGTGAGGTGTTGTAAATAATAAATACACTTTTCTAAAATATTGTAAAATTATCCTCGTTTTACGTCTCGATGTAAAAGAAATTTATTAATCTCCACCTAAAAAATAGCATTTTGGCCTCTGCATTATTGTATTAATCAGAAAAATCTAAAAAAGAAAAATACAAATACAACTGAATATATTTCAAATCCGTATTTTTTCAATACCACGCGATCTTTGTATTCATACGATACGGGTTACAGTAAAGTAAATCTTATACCGGCTGATAATGATATGCGCAAACAAAGAAAACATTTTAGCGGTCCACTTGTAACCACTGATACAAACTAAACCATCGCTTCCCAGTATTAAATTTCAATTACACGTTGTTTTCTCGTTTTTATATCTGCTAAGAACATCCTAGATAAATATTTGTCAATCCTATATCAAGCTGCGCATCGTTTTTGGTAGCTAAGCCAGATGAGATAAGCAAACCTGTATTTTTTACCAATAATACGAAATTATAGAGATACGAGAAATATATGGGGTAAGAATATAATTGTAATCACCACTTACTTCATTTTTCCGTATAGTGATGGAGTAAGAATACAATTCACCACTCCCTATCTTACCCATTTTTTTTTTTTTTTTATTGGTAGGCTATGGGTGCGTCCAGCTCAGGGCGGTGCTGTGGAGGCCACAGCGAGCCATGGCGGTCAGAGCCATTCGCGGGTACCGCACGGTGTCTACCGAGGCGGCATGCCTATTGGCCGGGACACCCCCGTGGGACCTAGAGGCGGAGATGCTCTCCGACCTCTACCGGCGGGTTATCTCAATGCGCGAAGAGGGTGGCTCCCCATCGTTCAACGAGATAGCCACCTGGCGCGAGGACGCCCGCCGAGAAGTCATCGCCCGTTGGGCTACGCGGCTGGAGAGGCCTAGACACGGTGTTATTACCGTTGAGGCCTTCCGGCCCGTACTGATGGAGTGGATGGAGCGGCGGCACGGAGTCCTCTCTTTCCAGTTGGTGCAGGTCTTGTCGGGGCATGGTTGCTTCGGCAAGTACCTGCACACGGTCGTGCGAAGGGAGTGGACTCCGTCCTGCCACCATTGCAGTAGCGACGAGGACACGGCGCAACATACGCTCGAGGTATGTTCGGGCTGGGACGGGCAGCGCCGTGACCTCGTCGCTGTCATCGGTGCCGACCTGACGCTGCCGGCTGTTGCGCGAGCGATGGTCGACAGCGTCAGGAATTGGGACGCGGTCGCCGCCTTCTGCGAGGCTGTCATCTCGCAGAAGGAGGTGGCGGAACGGGCCCGGGAGGATTCCCGTGACCCGGGCCGCCGCCCGCGGCCGGGGCGGCGCAGGCGCGAGTACCTGCGCCTGATGCCGCCCTAACCGAGGCTTCGGGTGATCGGACCGGGGAATTGTCCGGTCACCCGACGTGAGGCCACCGCGTGAGAACGACGCCTCGACGGCGAAAGCTGTCGGGGCGTCGACAGGAGAGGAGCCCGAGAGGGCATACCGCCGAGCGGGCCACCGAAGACAAAGATCGGGTACCGGTGGCCCGCTCGCACGGCGAAGAAGAGGTGCTTGCAGGGTGGGTCAATGGGGTTGCGCGTCGCCTCTTCTGTCACCCCGGACCGATTTGGCGGGGTGCGACGTCCATAGCCCACCGCAAAAAAAAAAAAAAAAAAAAAAAAAAAAAAAAAAAAAAAAAAAAAAGGCTATGGGTGCGTCTCGCCCCGCCGAATCGGTCCGGGGTGACGGAGAAGGCGGCGCGTGACCCCATAGACCCACCGTAAAATCCTCTCTCTTCGCCGTGCGAGCGGACCACCGGTACCCGATCTTTGTCTTCGGTGGTCCGCTCGGCGGTTTACCCTCGCGGGTTCCTCTCGTCGGCGCCCCGACAGATTTCGCCGTCGGGGCGTCGCCCTCACGCGGTGGCCTCGCGTCGGGTGACCGGACAATTCCCCGGTCCGGTCACCCGAGGCCTGGGTTAGGGCGGCATCAGGCGCAGGTATTCGCGCCTGCGCCGCCCCGGCCGCTGGCGGCGGCCCGGGTCGCGGGAGTCCTCCCTGACTCGTTCCGCCGCCTCCTTCCGCGAGATGACAGCCTCGCAGAAGGCGGCGACCGCGTCCCAATTCCTGACGCTGTCGACCATCGCCCTCGCGACAGCCGGCAGCGCCAGGTCAGCACCGATAATAGCGACGAGGTCACGGCGCTGCCCGTCCCAGCCCGAGCATTCCTCGAGCGTATGTTGCGCCGTGTCCTCGCCACTACTGCAATGATGGCAGCCTGGAGTCCACTCCCTGTACACAACCGAGTGCAGGTATTTCCCGAAGCACCCGTGCCCCGTCAACACCTGCACCAGTCGGAAGGTGAGGACCCCGTGCCGCCGCTCCATCCATTTCATCAATACGGGCCGAAAGGCCTCGACGGTCACGATACCGTGTCTAGGCCTCTCCAGCCGCGTAACCCAACGGGCGATGACGTCTCGGCGGGCGTCCTCGCGCCAGGTGGCTATCTCGCTCAACGATGGGGAGCCACCCTCCTCGCGCACTGAGGTAACCCGCCGGTAGAGGTCGGAGAGCATCTCCGCCTCTAGGTCCCACGGGGGTGTCCCGGCCAATAGGCACGCCGCCTCTGTCGACACCGTGCGGTACCCGCGAATGGCTCTGACCGCCATGGCTCTCTGTGGCCTCCACAGAACCGCCCTGAGCTGGGCGTTCAGAGCCCTCGCCCACACGGGTGCGCCGTACATGGCCATCGAGCGGATGACCCCCGCATACAGCCGTCGGCCCTCGAAACTGGGTCCGCCCACATTCGGCATGAGCCGAGAAAGGGCGGACGCCGCGCCGACCAGCCGGGGAGCAATCTGTCGGAAATGCTCCCGGAACCACCATCGCCCGTCGAGCACCAGACCCAAGTACTTCATATGGGCCTGGATGTTGATCTGGATGGAGTTGACGACTAACGAGGCGCCGGTTGGCAGCCTTACGCGTGGCCCATGGAATAATAGGGCCTCCGTCTTATTTAAGGCCACCCTGAGCCCCAGCGCCTCGATTCGCCTGACCATCTCCTCGGTGCCGAGAGTGGCCAGGCTCGCCGCCTCTTCGAGTGTCCTGCCCCGGGCTGTGACGAGCGTGTCGTCAGCATAGCACACCAAGCTCAGCCCGGGGGGGAGACTCCCTCTCAACGCCCAGTCGTACCCGATGTCCCACAGAGTCGGCCCCAGAACCGACCCCTGTGGAACACCGCACGACATAAACTCCCTATCTTACCCATGGGTGACCATAAGAGACGACTAAGGGATATAAAACATCTATGCAAGAGAAGTAAAACTCGAAACAAAACCCTATACCAACACTTCTGACCAGCTTGGTATAGTAGATCAATTTCCTTCCCATTATGGAGGAGACTCGAGCCCAACATGGGACATATACGAGCTGAGATGATGATGATAATGATGACCTTAAAAGACGACTAAAGAACGTAGACAGATAACAAGACACAGACGACAAGAAGAGAACAAAAACTCGATATGCCATAAAAGCACTTATTGTTGTTGTGTTGATCGAGGACCGGGGGGACTATCTTACCGTAATACAGTGATTACTAGTATGGAGGATAGTACACCAGTTTCAATCTTGTGATTTTTAAGCTATTACACAATCTTACGGCATTATTGTAATTAGATATGTCACAAATAAAAAGCTTTATGTGTTTTTTAAAAAGTAATAAAAGTGATATTAGATTGATTGCAGACTAAATGTGAGTTTGAAAATATGTAAGTGCTCTCAATGTTTATACTTATTTATTCATTATCTGTAAATCTATTTGGCAATAAATTATTTTATTTATTTATTTATTTATGGGGTGTAGCTACCGTTGTGTCAGCCATATCAATGATACAGAGCCCCAGCTTACAGATGCTCCCGTAATGACAGTAATAAAAATTTCTAAAATGTTATTCATAATCTCACTTGAACTTCTTAAGTTCCTGGCAAAAAAATAATCATAATTTATACAATACTAACGGCCCATCCTCGCTTCGTTTCGGAATTCGGTCGCTCTATCCCATTTTGAACCTATGATAACTTTCAGAGTATTCATTTTCATTATATGCTATACAGGCCAATTTTAATGCACATCAAATGCTTGGTGCATTTAGATACGATGTGTTTAATTGGATAAGGAGTAATAAAGTTAATAAAGTATTGTGTAAATAACTTCCTAAATAACCCATATTTATTAGTAATTTGTAGACATAGTTACTGGGGTTTATCCTTAGAAGATATATCATCACGGACTTTTTTGTATATCTTTTTAAGATATACAATTTTGTAGTATATTATTTTGATATATTTTGTAAGGTTTAGGCAATGGCCCAACGTTTGCAATTAAGCACATAAAAAACAAGAAAAGTGTATATTTATTCTGCACTTTCTAGCAAGCTTCTTTTTTTTTATGGTGTCAAACGAGCAAGCAGCACACCTGCAGCCACCCATAGACCTTGCTAGGATGCTGCCTACCAATAAAATCCTTAAACCCACTCAGAAGCTTGGACTGTCGGCTCTCTTGCTCTCCAAACGAAGCACAACAGCGTATTGCCATTGTTCGGATGTCGATTTTCTACGGGAGTGTGATACTACCCCGGACGGACTGGCCCGCGGCTGTAGACAAGAAACTGTCAACATGGTCCTACAACAAGTAGCTTCGCGTCTATGAGCATTAATTGCAAATAAAAATGTAACAATTTATGCTTTAATTACTTTAATGCAATTCGCGCTTCCATACGTCTCTTATCTGATATTTTTTTATGCTTTATTAAGTTTATTAAACTTTGTTATAGGGTCCGTTGAAAGCACTAAAGCCCATAGTGTGTAGTAACTCGAAATAAAACCAATCTTACTAATGTTTGGTTTTGTAGATCAAAATTCCTCTCATTGGAAAGGAGACTCGAGACCCGTAGTAAGCCGTTTACGGGCTGAGATGATAATGAATACGAAACTACACTTATATATTATTAGTTACAGAAATTAATTCACAGAAGTAAATATTCATTCTATTTGCAAAAGCAATTCCAGTGATTAAACAATTTAGGTCAATCATTATTCAACAAGTATGCAAACTGAGGGACATAAAATTTTATGATAACCTAATTTGAATTTTAAGTGCTAAACACACATATTTATTTGGTTTAACTTCGGCAAAATAGCGAAGTATAGAAGCGTGAATATGAATTAAAAACTTTTGAAGAGGAAATACGTGCTTATAAACACAGTGAATAAGAAGTTTAATCAACATATTAAACTCCTTATTTACTTAAAGCGTCTTTGTCATAAAATAATTAGTCACGAAAAGTATTTAAAATACCACTTTTTATAATAAACTCAACATTCACCTACTCTTATCCCAATTACTTGGATCGATACAAGATGTACTCTTCTTTCATAGATATATGTATATTGTAAAAATTATTGGTAATAATGTCATGACCAGCCGCTTGCCAGACGTCAACTCACCTTGGGAATGTAATTGTTGACCAAACGGCATCAGATAGAGTTGGCCCAGGTCGTTGTAAGGCTCTTAGTCGTCTTTTACGACATCCACGAGCAAATACTGGGTTGGTAGTATTCGTAGCCGCTACAACACAGCTATTATATGTTTTATAACAAACTGAAAAGTAAAATAAATTCGTCACAAGGTTGTTAGACGAAATATAAATCTTTATATTTCATCTAGTCTCGCATCTGTAATAAGATATCATCTAAATATTAAGTCTAGGAATACGGCGGCACATTCGTCACTCAAGGCATAGTTTAAAGCCAAGAACTTACATACAACTTTTTTATCGATAAAAGTGTTTAAAGCGAACATATTGGGATTGAGAACCCTCAGCGCTCACCCACAGTCCGGATAAAGTTGTCATAGCCCTCTGCATCTAATAACTAAGTCACAGGCAAAAAAAATAAAGAACATGTATGTTGTTAATTTAATAGTTGCTCGACAAAAATTGAAGAGCTGTATCGTTTTGTTTTTGACTAAAGAGTTCGTCAAACGCTCTTCTACTATTGTCACTACATCATAATCCTGTAAACCAAAGAATAATCTAGAACGTTCCTGTTCATTTTCATTATTTGTAGTACCTTGACACACGTGTTGTCGAGAGAAGACATTTTGAAAGGACTTTTGACAGGAATTTGAAAACGTCATGTGGTGCTCTTGTGTTATATTCGATATCTTAGTGTTTTAACGTGTTATATTAGATAATTTTGGTGGCATTTTATGTAATATGAAGCGGCGGAACTACTGGGATGAAGTGAATATCATATAAAAGTGCTTTACAACGTTTTCGTTTTTCATCAAAATTCCCACAAGATGTTAATGGTTAACAGTGTGGCCATTGCACTGTTAATGGCAACAATTTGACTTAGACAACGACTGACTTGAAAGACTAAAAACGTGAAAATATTTATAACTTGACACTGGCACCAATAGCTCGTATATGTAGCTGATTGCCAATATATAAGAAGAAGAAGAAGACATTTTGAAAAAAAAACGACGTTCTATAATTAAAGTGTAAACGTACTTAAATGATTTAGTTGTGTTGAATTTACGAGAAATTCAAAGCTCGACTCAACATAAACTGTCGATACAAAAGTTATATGCGCTACTTAGCGCATATACATATAAGTATATGCGCTAATACGCGCTGGGCCCAAGTAGCAGAGGGACGATAACAGTCCCATAAATACCCTAGACTGGTCGCCCTGGGAGCGAGGCCACCGCGTGAGGACGATGCCCCGACGGTGCAAACTGTCCGGGCGTCGACATTAGCGAGGATACCCGTGAGGGTAGACCGCCGGGTGGGCCACTGAAGAAAAAGACCGCGTACCAGTGACCCACCCGCACGGCGTCGAGAGGTATATTGTAGGGCGAGTCTACGGGATCTTGCGCCGCTTTTCCTGTCGCCCCGGACGGATTAGCGGGGTTTGACGTAACGTAGCCCGCCGCCAAAAAAAAAACGTCCCATAAATACCCACGAGGCAAGCGGTTGCTTTTAAAAGCGAAGCCATGCCATTATTATCATCCCGACCAGCAGGGTACAGTCAGACCAAAGCTTGCCAGCAAAATAAATATTTCCCGCATACGCTCAAGTTTTTGTATTATAGCTTCAAAGTACATATAAATTGCACTTTTCACTTCAATATGAGTAATACATTTATCTGTTTTAAATAAAAGTTTTTGTTCTACTATTTTCTTATATAGTCATCCGACTTTGAGCTATATTTAAGTTTCAAATCTCTACATTACCGAAAGGCAGTTAAAAATTAATTACAAAATTCCGTCTGTACAAACATTGCCTAATTACCAAAACGTGACAAAAAAACAACGCCATACTTCCGTAACACTTAGGGTAGAAAACAAAGTAATGCTATTATTACATTACAATAATAACCTGGAATAAAATAATAAAGATAGTGTAAGAATGTCTTTGTGCTGTAGTGAGCGGATTTCAACTACTTTTTCTTCGCCATTAAAGCCATGAAACTGTAAAGCATTGAGCCCAGGGATCGAGGGCCACAGACTCAACCCCAACAATGGGACGTATATGGGCTTAAATGATGATAATGATGATCAACCACGTGTTGCCAACCGCGAACAACAACGTGCTTAGCATGTAATATTTTAGAATTTGTCCCGCTTTTAGAATTAGAATTTGTTTTGATTTCAGAATTTATCCCGCTTTGGGTAGGTCTACGTGCGATAGTAAACATCGATGAGCTGATGGTTTAGTGGAAAAATGAGTTTAATTTCTTAAAGAATTCTTTCAATTTAAAAATAATTTAAACATGTTCGAAAATATTTTTTTATACTTTATTCCCTGCAGTCAAAGTTAGACTAAATAGGTAGATGACGCGTCGCGCCGTCGACTTGGGAACTACACGGCAAAGCACTCAGGAAGTCAGCACCCCGAGGCGCAAAATAGAGTCCGAATACCCGCAAACCGCTCGCAACTCTTAAATCCTATTAAAAGAGCTCAAAAGTACCTCTATTCATAGACTTAACAGATGATTTAAACCTACTTAGAACATTAACTATATAAGTTTCTATGAAATATAGGATAATAGATGTAGATTTTTATTTAACAATGACTAATACTTATTGTTTTGAATGATGTAATAATTCAATGGAAATCGAAGGCAGTATGATCGCATACGTGATAAGAATACTACAGGAACATATTATAAATAAAAACTTGTAATGATTTGACATTTTATACGTGATAAGTAGCAGGTATTTTTTTTAATAAGACAGCATTAAGATTATAATCCCTGTATTATGGGGGGGTTTTTACAAACATACGTTTATTGGACACAAATTATACCCAAACGTCAGGACAACAATTTGTGGAAAGCAGAAAGTGTCGTACTCCGTGAGAATTAAGTCGTTATCTTGTCGAGCCTACGGGCTATCGAGGCTATGGACGTCAGACAATTGGTGCCAGCAATCAGCCCAATGATGATGAGGACGGAACACGGTGGATGATGGGATAAAGGTTTTAATTGCTCTGCCCCTTCATTACCCCGGATGAAATAGGCGGGATGTATCAAGACGATAATCTGCCAAAAGAAGTCGGTATCTCGACCGCTACGCCATCTATGTACCTAGTCTTTTTATAATTAGATATTTAGCTGTGACTTTTAGCATACATGCATATAATGACCATATAACAGGACCACAATAAGTCAAAAAACGTCGTTCCATTTGACATATAAGTATTGTCATTTTTCTTAATTTTTCTTTTTCAGATTTCTTTCTCTTGTAGTAATATATTTTGTAACACGCCAAAAAGTAAAAGTAGGTGGATTTTTCTTACTCCATTACCACACATAGATTAGCAATATGTCGTTACTAAGTCGTAAACAACATCGTTGGACATATTTCAATGTTTATATGACCGCACCTAACCACAATCAGAAAAATATACTAAAACTGGACTATAAATACAGTTTCAGCTTCCATACACAAAGTAAAAGCAAAAAGATCAAGTCCACAAACTCAAGCCAGCCTGTGCACATAGCCATTTTACTAAAGTTTTATTTTAAAATAAAGCAGTCTGGCGTATCCTGTTTAACTAGAATGTGATGCGAACCTACAATTCAAATTTCGAATTTAGTGCGCAATTAGAATTTTTGTTCTTTTAAATAGTCAATGCCACTGTGTTCATAATTCTTTCTCTTCCAAATAGTATGCTCGGAGACGGTAGTGACGTTGTTGTTGAAAATATATTAATTCATTCATTTTTTTAGGATTGCTCTTATAAAATAATATAGTTCCAAACTTTCGACCGATGTTGTGTAAATGTAATAGATAATGTGAGCTTTTATATAAAAAAAAATAATCTGGGTTAGTCATAAATATTCAATTTAATTATTTTAAATCTATTGAAAAAAAAAAAATTTGGAATACCTTTTGTAGGTACTGAAGCCTGCAATATATTAAAAAAAAAGTAATGTAAAACAATTTTTTTTCTGTTCGTCCGTTCGGACAGGCAAAGGGAACAAAATCTATGCAGCCAAGTCTTATATAATCTTCTTTACATACTATTTAACATATCTTCACATTGAGTAGCCTGTTAATAGTCACTGTCCATCAGTAAGTTAGGTCGTTATGATGACATTAATTGGGCGTTGATAATCAAATTAATGACTTGTCTGGGAATTATGGCTGAACATATATACCACTATTATATCATATTCACTACACTTTTTCTGGTATTATATAATATAAAATACCAGCAAAGTTATTCAATATAAAACTGCAGAAAAGAAAAAAATTAATATAATTCAAAAACACAATATGACATTTCCATATTCCCGCCAAAACTCCTTACTATAGAAATGGTCATACAAACAGACATCAGTATCAATCACTTAGTAAAGCAATTCATAGTGATTACTATAATACAGTTTATAAGCCGTAATACATAATCTAGATTTTTTAAATCATTTTAGAGTAATAGAGCAATAAACTTATAAAGAATCAAATATCTAAATTGGCATTTATGATATTCTTTATAAAGAAAAATGCGTTAATACTCTTTAACGTTTAATATAAGCGTTAAATATTGTTCACTATAAATTTATATTCTCTATAAGCTTCTCTAAGTTTGTATCAGTCATTATACAACGTATCACTTTAGTCAAAAGTCGAAAACTATAATAGCTTTAACTAGCTACCATAATAAACTATCGTAAGAGGATTTAAGCACAAACAGCTATGTCCAGCTATTTAAGCAATCGTGTATATACTTTACTTTAATGAGGATAAGCTGCCTTACTATGTTGAGCAATCGGAATGGAATCAGTGAAATGATTATCTTTGATAAATACTATTATACGAGACATAAAGGTACAACCATCAGATATTTTCTTAGATTTAATTAGTAATTGTTTTGCTTTTCTTTTAATTGAATTTTAACTTTTATGAGTCGGCGGTCTAAATATCGATTCATAATGGCGTATGCCGGTGATTCACAAGTAATTATTCTGAATCCGAGTTTATTGTGTATCCATAAATTGCCTGTATGTGAAATGCATGAAATAATTATAGATTCCAAAGCACGCAGTCGTGTCAAAAAAAAACCTTTCTCGTTACACAAGGCAAGTAATGTTTCTATAGATGATTAATTAATTAGTTGCGGTATTATAAAATATTGAAGTATACTTATAAAAATTCAATTCATTGCCAATCATTATTAAAACTTGCAACTATAACCTTTTTGCGAGAAACGTAGCTTCGTTGAAAGACGCCAAAAGTATAATAAATAATCAACAAATTAATCACTGAGATGTCAAAATATGTGACTGTGAATTTTTGCATTATGTTTATTAAAATTTGCTAGATTAATCATACTTTATTTTCATTTATATTAAAATATTCATATAAATTTTGTAATCGTCAAAAAGGAAATATGGCGGGTAATTGTTTTGAAGTTATTTGAGTTATTACAGAAAAGATAAAACTATATATTGATCATTCAATAAATTGCTAATAATTCACACATAATAATCCGTTCTTCATATATAACGAACATATTCATATTCTTTACACAAAGCAAAAGAGTAGAATGATTTGCCAACGTTGATGTTCTCGTGCGATTACAGTGTGATGATTGGGTGGCTTTTTAATAATGTGTGTGTTTAATAAAGTGTTTTTTTTTTAATAGTTTCCCTTACCTTAACTCTTACCTCTCTATTTAACATCAGACCAAACATTATTAAGCACGGGTATTTCTTTTGGTGACATGCGTCCCCATCCTTTTTTTTTTTTTTTATTGGTGGGCTATGGATGCGTCTCGCCCCGCCGAATCGGTTCGGGGTGACGGAAAGGCGGCGCGTGACCCCATAGACCCACCGTAAAATCCTCTCTCTTCGCCGTGCGAGCGGGCCACCGGTACCCGATTTTTGACTTCGGTGGCTAACCATCCTGGGCTATAGACTCATCTGTAGTAGGAGGGTTATTTGGCCTAATATACTCCACAGGTAAGACGAGTATTAGTTTTGTTACGAGTTTTCTTTCTATTGCGAGGACGTTATTTGAGTATTATATCTCTTAATCATCTTTTACGACCGCCACAAGCAAGAAAGGATGGTGAATTGCATTTTTACTCCGTTATCACACAGAATTAAAACGTAACCTACGTTTACATAAACTGAAAATAATATACATAAGCACTTATAACATTTGCTGATTGGTAGCGGCTACGAATACTATCAACTCTTACTTTGCTCGTGGATGACGTAAAAGACGACTAAGAGCCTTATATCAACCTGGGCCAACACTATCTGTTGCCATTTGGTCAGCAAATGCATTCCCAAGGAGGGTTGATGTCAGGCAGGCGGTCGATTATAAAACGATTGCAAATAACCTTTGCAGTATGTAGGAAGAGGGGTACATATTGCGTCGACCCCTTTAATTGGGACGGACGAAATAAGAGCAGGAGAATGTTGATGATGACTTAACATGAAAAGCAGTTTCAATTGGTCGGTATGTGATAATGAGGCCATGATTGATACTAACTGTCAATATAAAGCCAAGCACTCTTGTATGATCCTAACAAAAAGAAGTTTGATCGGCTTATTTTCTTTTTCTAAAAAAAAAAAATGTGAGCCGTCATGGGACGCCTGGCAGATGTGAAACATCGTGTGTGTACAAGTAATATGCATAAAAGATAATATTATTACAGGAATTAAATATAGCCTAATGAAAAAATGAAGTATTACGAATTTATAAAATCCGATTACGAAATGAAAAATGATGTCGCAAGCGGGATTCGAACCCGCGTCTATTGGGATTCCGGCCCAATCGTGCTGCCACTGCACCACCGCGACTAATTGTAGGACATGCAAATTTCACTCCGTATTATATTGCAGAGGCAGCACGATTGGGCCGGCATCCCAATAGACGCGGGTTCGAATCCCGCTTGCGACATCATTTTTCATTTCGTAATCGGATTTTATAAATAATTAAGCATATTAAGTGCTAAATTTCAGTAATTTAAGTATTACGAATTTCTTACAGAAAATGGTAACTTTATTTAATAAACATTTATTTGCATGTGATATAAAAATTCGATATTAATATCAAGTGGCCACAATTTAAATATTTAAATATTGATCCCTGTGATGATTGTTGGGAACTGAAATATTTAAAAATATATGATATTAAAATACACAAGAAAATGAAAAAAAAATTTGAGTGTGGCTTCAATATACTCATGAACTCAAATCTTAGTTAATTATTGCAATATATGACTAAAGATTTGCAAATATAAATTTTATTAATAAATTTTTCCATATTAATTCCTTCATGAATAATAAAAAAATAATTAATTGAAGATAATATTAATATAATTTATATAATTATTAATCTTAATATAATTTATATAATTACTAATAAGATTAATATGAATATAATTAATTAAATATCGTTGAACTGAGTGAGAAGCCACACCGTACACTCTACTACATATAAAATATATATATATGTATACCTCAGTATAGCGTGGCGACCCGTCGCCACGGCAAGCGTCGCCACGCCAACAATTCGGTTTACAAGTGAGCCTATAGATGTTTCACATCAAAAATATGAGGGTAGAAGTGCATTAAAAACATTGAAATATATATAAATCTATACCGACTCATCTGACTGACGTGGTATAGTAGGTCAAGTTCCCTACCATTGTGGAGTAGGCTCAAGACCAAGAGTCGGACGTATGTAAACGGAGATGAACGATGATAAACGAATTAACTAATGATCTGTATTATCAGTCCAGCCCGGTGTTTTGATCAACATAGCTGAAATGATTGATTTGGCAATTGGCACGCCTGAGGTGAGTAAAATATATTTAAGTAAAATAATCTTTAATTGTATTTACTATCTCTATCAATTATAAAAAAAAAACTAAAAAGGTTGAATCATTTTTAAATATACTGTAGTTATATAATATTCAAATTTTTTCTATCCGCTACAAAATGTAATAGGTATCTACTACCTTGTTAATCCTAGTGGATCACGAATAGGTACCCGGATAGGTTCACTCACTAACCTCAAAGTAGCAAGAAAAGAAACTAAGCAACTATTAACTATAACACGAACAAACGCGTTCTTGTCACACACTTTTCACTTCAAAGTGTGACGAATACGCCATAGAGCTTAAGTTCTTAAGAACCTTAAGCTCTTTTTCTCACGTACTTTTCGTCACATAAAAAGATCAGAATTAAAAAAGCCTCAATAAGAAGTTTTTCTTTTTTGCGGCTGACTATGGTCTGGTCACACCCCGCTAAATTCGTCCGGGGCGACAGATGAAGCGGTGCGCGACCCCATATACCCGCCCCGCAATGTACCTCTCCGCGCCGTGCGCGTGGGCCACCGGAACCCGGGTGAAAGAAGTTTTACTCTAAAGAAAAAGGGAGACAGTGTTGTCATCGTTGATAATAATTATTATATACAGATGGGCGTAGTTGACTTCTGCATGCTGCAAACAGTGCTACACTGCCTGGCCCAACAACTGGGAGTTAGGGACAAAAACGTCGAACTGAGGGGCAGCATCGGTAACCTACCCGTCGGTAGACAACCAGAAGACTCTTTAACTATAGCAGTCGACGAATATCTTTTAGAGGTACATACATACATACATATCATCACGCCATATCCCTTGCAGGGTAGGCAGAGAGAACAGAGTGCCAGAGAACTCTATCTCTGCATACTTCACTCGCTTCCTCAACATTCATAATTCTCTTCTCTTCTCTTTTAGAGGTAACTTTCTAATATCAGAAATTTGAATGTGTTTATTTGATTATTACGTCATTAGGCTTTGATTACTTCTTTGTTAACCAATCGTGATGAAATTTTGGATACACCTTAGAAAAAAAATGGATTTCAATTACCAATCATTATCATTCACAGCCTGTTAACTTCCGCTATTGGACTTAAGCATCCAAATAGTAGCGATAACTAAACTACACCGTTTGACAGGCAGGTTGTCGATTGCAATTTAGTTTTATAAGTTTCTCAGGATACTGCCACTTGAGCAATTTCTGCTCGTAATTATTTACGTTTCCGAAAGTCATGGATTAAATTGCCACCCAAAACAACTTCTTATGCTAGGATCTTTTGTGATAATGGATTTATAATAAAATAGTCACGGCACCTTTCTTTTTCGTGAGTAATTTTCCTCTAAAAGATGACCAAGGGATACACGGATAGTTTAATTCCAAGATTCCTTATACTAGAAATAAAAACTTTTACCAGCCGATCTGGTTGGCATAGTATAGTAGGTCAACTTCTCTCCAACAGATTGGCTCGATCTCAGCTTTCCAAACGATACGAATTACAAACCATTTAACCTTATCAGTTGTAAATGAATATAGCTGTGTGGTAGCGGCTTCGAATAACTACCCTTCCTTTGCTCGTGGATGTCGTAAAAGACAACTAAGAGCCTTATAACGACCTAGGCCAACTTCATCTGATGCCATTTGGTCAACAATTACATTTCCAAGGCCGATCGTAAAACTATTGCCAATAAATTCTACAATATGTACAAAGAAAGAAGAGTACATATTGTATCGACCCCATGTAATTGGGATAGGAGTGAAATAAAAATGGAAGGCTACCAAAATCTATCATCTTCATCTCAGCTCATATATGTCCCACTGTTGGGCTCGAGCCTCCTCAATAATGGGAGGGTAATTGACCTACTATACCACGCTAGTCAGACATGTTGGTATAGGATTTTGTTTCGAGTTTTCCTTCTCTCACATAGATATTAATGCGTTTTATATCCCTTAGTCGTCTCGTACGATCACCCACGGGTAAGATTGGGGGTGGTGAATTGTATTCTTACTCCATCACCACACGGAAAAACAACAAAACTTTACAAAAGTATATTTTACAAATATATACATGTTTTTTTATTATTTCAGACAGATGACAAACCGCCCGGTAAGTGTTTATGAATAATATTAATAGCTTATTATGGATCTTAAATTTTGTTTACTTCGAGCTTATTTATGATTTCTCAAATTCATTTACTATATTATTGCAATTGGCTTTCTAGGCTATCATTACTTACTAGGCGGGCTACCGCAGACAAAGATCGGGTACCGGTGCACTGTAGTAAAGCCGTCTCAAAACCGTATCATGTGAAAGTCGTTGTAATATATAGTCGTTGTCGTATAAGCTTTCTTTTCGCATTTTTTTAGTTTTTTTAGTTAATCATAATGTATATAAATAGGCATCACAGCTAACTCATGTTTAATAACGTAATTTTGACGCAATACGTTACTACAATTCAACACCACATTACTCAGAAGTTTTTCAGATAAATGTACAAGTATTATACATTTTTGGAATGCTTATGATCTCCTCATAACGTTTCATAATTAATATTATAAATATTGGTTTAATAAAATACAATTAACCAATATAATTTAAGATGGTATATTTTTTGTGTTAATTTTTTTTAATGAGAATTTTACCGCTTTTAGCATTAGCCTTTACCGCTGCTTGCCGCTGTCGACATATTTGTTGTTTTAAGATCTTTATATATTAATGAATTCGTTCGGTTAGCGAGAAAGCCGCCAGCCCAACTTTCTGAGTGAGATTTTACCTGAAATTTTTAGCATTTAATATGCTTATTTATTTATAAATACCCGATTACGAAACGAAACATGATGTCACAAGCGGGGTTCGAACCCGCAGCTATTGGGAGTCCGGCCCAATCGTGTTGCCACTTACACCACCGTGAACTACTGTAGGACATGCAATGTCTTGCTTTGCTTTGTATTTATAAATTTTTGAGTTAGTTTGGAGTTTTCATTGGTAGGCAGCGATAGCTATACCCCTGGTGTTGCAAAGGTCACATGGGCGGCAGTAACACTTACCATCAGGTGTGCTGCTTGCTTGTTTGCCATCAAAAGCAATAAAAAATAGACTGAATGGTACGATATTTGAGTTAAATCCCTATTATTGACATGTTTATTGTGGTTCGCACTGAAAGATAAAATGGCTGCCCAGGCACTGATTTTACACATTTTCAATAACATTTTTTTTACAAACTTACAATCAGACATGGTTTTTTTGCTTTTTTTTTCCTTTATTTATAATTAAATAAACAATATAGTACACACATTTCATCGAAAATTTGGTTGAATTTACTTTTATTTTATGAAATATCTAATTGTTTTTTGTTATTTCAGCGTCGCCAGAAGAACAGAACACTATGCTTATTGGTAAGTATTATAATTTAATTGTAGCTATATAAAAAAATAAATCATTACCTAGTTGATACGGAACTAAAAAACTTGTAGTTGCTTATACTTTTTAATATTGTGTACTCCAATCTGATTTCTCTGCACTTTAATAGTGGTAGGAACATGTCTTTGACAGTTCTCTGTCTACAGCCGCGGGCCGGTCCGTCCGGGATAGTATCACAAGTATCACAGTCTCGCAGAAAATCGACGTCTGAGTAATGGCAATGTGCTATTGCACTTCGTTCGGTGTGCGAGGGAGCCGGCAGCCTAACTGAATGGGTTTGAGGTTTGTAATGGTAGGCAGCGGCCTAGCTATAGTCTTGGTTATAGCAAAGGTCCATGGGCGGCAGTGACACTTACCATCAGGTGAAAATATATTGACTGGTAATAACCCTTATTTTTTTAACCAACTTCAAAAAAGGAGGAGGTTCTCAATTCGTCTGTATTTTTTTTATGTTTGTTACCTCATAACTTTCGACTGGGCGAAGCGACTTTAATGATTCTTTTTTTTATTTGAAAGCTGGTGCTTCCCGTGTAATCCCATTTTAATTTGGTCCAGTTCTGACAATGGCACCCATGAGAAAACCATAAAAGTCTAAAATTAGCATTCAGTATGTGTGCGACAAATGAACGAGTAACTCAAGCCCCGCTACTAATAGAACAACCTATATATGTCTGTAACACTAAAAACTAAAAAAAAAAACACGTTTAAAAAAACCGACTTCAAAAACTGAAAAGTACAAAATAACTTAAAATACTATCATTTGTATGTGCTATCTATTGATAAGTTTGAAGTCGATGCTGGTGTCGGTATCTTTAGTGTAGGAATTTTATTAAAGCTGTTTATAATTTTTTTAAGGCTTGGTACCGATTTCAAGCCTATCAATAGATAGCACATACAAATGATAGTATTTTAAGTTATTTCTTTTTTTTCTTGCGGTGGACTACGGACGTGGTCGCACCTCGCCAAAACGGTCCGGGGCGACGGAAGAGGTGGCGCGCAACCCCATAGACCCACCCAGCAAGCACCTCTGTTCGCCGTGCGAGCGGGCTACCGGTACCCGATCTTTGTGTTCGGTGGCCCGCCCGGCGGTTTAACCTCGCAGGTTCCTCTTGAGTCCTCACGCGGTGGCCTCACTTCGGGTGACCGAACTATTGCCCGGTCCGATCACCCGATGCCTCGGCTACTGGTAATAACCCTGAGCATTCATACATAGAGGCCTATATACTTTAAGTAATTTTAACAAGCAATTTTTATCACCTACACATATCACCAGTTTTCGATGATTAGCATTAATCATGATGATATAATACCACAAATATTTGAACTAACCAGTTTAAAAGTTAAAAATACAATATATTACGACTTCTTGCCATCCGTGGCGATTATGAAACCGGCTCACAGATCACCAGGAGAGTGGGACAACAGTCCCCTGGGAAACTTATTATACCAACCGCGATCGCCAAACTACTTGTCGAACATGGCGATTGCTTTGGTATTATTCGGTAACAAAAGTACAAGTTTTTTTTACTTTTAATTTGCATAGAGACTAGTTTACAATGTTATTAAAAATACTATACATAATATATTTTCCCTATGGTGATGAAGTAAAAATACAAATCATCACCATCATATTTTTCCCGTGGGTGTCATAAAAGACCACTAAGGGATATAACATCTAGGCCAGAGAAGAATAAATCATTTAATATTTATTCTTCTCTGGCCAACCCGTCTGAAACATGCGGTATAGTAGTGTAATCTTCCCGCTCATTGTAGAGAAGGCTCGAACACAGGAAAGGGATGTACATATATGGGCTGAGATGATTAATAACAAGCTTAATAATTTTCAGTTCAACGGATTAAAAAAGGCAGTGCTGCTGGTGAGTGCTTTTAAATTTTGTTTTTTTTTTTTTTTTTTTATTGCTTATGGCGGCAAACGAGCAGACAGCACACCTGATGGTAAGTGTCACTGCCGCCCATGGACCTTTGCTAATGGTATAGCTAGGCCGCTGCCTACCAATACAACCCTGAACCCACCCCAGTTAGGCTATATAGGCTAAATTCTAAATATTTGTCCTATGAATGGTTTTTTATTGAATGCTGTCTGCTACGACGTCCCGACGACATGAATAATGTTTTTAGACTACATTTCTGCACTGAAGGTGGAACTAGTCGCTGGAATGAATGTAAATTTCTGGGTAATCTAACTCTTTTATTTATTACCACCGGAGCCGGTGATAAATATTGCACTTCGATCATTGGAATGAGACAATCGACTGATTTCAGCTTTGTAGAGCTTTGTCTCTGTCGTATACTACGCAAGCCCGATTGATGAGTATAGTTGAAAGAGAGTATATAGGCGAGTGAAAGAGAGTACAGTTGCCTTCAGTCAAGGCGGGTGCGACGTAAGAAGCGAGCCCTTAGTATGAAAGAGATAAGAATGAGGTATGCAAGTTGGAATGTTGAAACGATGACTGGAAGAGGAAGGGAATTAGCAGATGTGTTAAAAAAGCGAAGAATAAAAATTACATGTCTGCAAGAAACGAAATGGAAGGGCACAAGAGCTAGAGAAATTGGTAAAGGATACAAGTTTTATTACAGCGGTGGAAATGGTAAAAGGAACGGTGTAGTAATAGTGTTAGATAAGAATTTGAAAGAATGTGTGACAAATGTAAAAAGGGTGAATGATAGATTGATAGTTGTGAAAATAGTGTGGGAGAGTATCATTATAAATGTGATTAGCGCCTATGCACCCCAAGCCGGATGTAAGGATGAAGTGAAAGAAGAGTCTTGGCAGAATTTCGATGAAATTATGATAGGCATACCAGAAAGTGAGGAGATTTGTATAAGAGGTGATTTTAATGGACACGTAGGAGAAGCGAATGATAGTTATGAGAGTGTGCATGGAGGATGGGGGTACGGCAAACGAAACATTGGAGGTGAGACGCTGCTCCAATTGGCCTCGTCATTTCACCTGGCCATCGCAAATACGTGGTTTCAAAAAAGCGAGAAGCACCTAACCACCTATAAAAGTTGCAACCACCGTACGCAGATCGATTACTTTCTTGTTAAGAGAAGTCAGTTGTTCTGTGTACGAGATTGCAAGGTGCTGCCAGGTGAAGCACTGGTAACTCAGCATCGTCTTTTATTGCTAGAAATGCGCATAAAAACACGCCCCATTAACACCAGAAACCGGGCCCTTCCTAAGATAAGATGGAGTATGCTTGAAAGAAATGAGTATGCAAGTAGGTTTAAAGAAGTTGTGATAGATAAAATGATTGAAATGAATGATATGAAGGATAAATCTGTGAATGAATGTTGGAATGAAATGGCTAGCTGTATTAGAAATACAGCTAAAGGAATACTAGGAGAAACAAAAGGAAAAGGTATAATTGATAGGGATACATGGTGGTGGAATGAGGATGTGCAACAGATCTTGAAAGAAAAGAAGAATGTATTTAAGGAATGGCAGAAAGAAAACAATGAAAGATTGAAGGAAGCATAAAAGATTGAATACAAGAAGTGCAAGAGAAAAGCTAAACGGGCGATAGCTATTGCGAGAGCTCAGGCCGAAGACCAAATTTATAAGTCGTTAGATGGACTTCAAGGACAAAAAGCACTATACCGCATAACTAAAGCCCGAGAAGAAAGAGCGAGAGATATTAGGCATATCAGGTGTATAAAAGATGAAACAGGTCAAGTTTTGATAAAAGAAGATGAAATAAAAGAACGTTGGAAGAGATATTTTGAAAGGTTAATGAACGAAGAGAATTTATGGAGTAGAGTGGTAGATGATGTGCCAGAGAACGTCGGCTTGGTAGGATCAATTACAATAGAAGAGATAAGAGAAGCAGTGAGAAGCATGAAAAATAGTAAGTCTGCAGGGCCTGACGGTATACCAGTTGAAGTATGGCAAATTTTGGAAGAGGATGGATATATGTGGCTGACTTTGTTTTTCGATAAGCTGCTGCATGAGCAAGTAATCCCCAGTGAATGGTGCAATAGTACACTAGTGCCCATTTTTAAAAATAAGAGTGATGTCCAGGACGAAGAATGAGGATGGTGTCCGATGGTTTACTGTGTGAGACACAAGGAGGTTTCAGGAGTGGAAGGGGATGCATGGATCAAGTGTTCTCTCTGCGCAACATTGTGGAGAAACATCTGGCTCTAGGTCAGAGGGTTTTCTGCAGTTTTGTGGATCTGGAGAGAGCATTTGACACGGTTGTACGAAAGGAACTTTGGGACATTTTACCGGGGTATGGTATTAGCGGTAAACTGCTACAGGCTGTGCAGTCCAGTTACATGGGCTGTAGAGCCTGTGTGCGGCTGGATGATGGAATGTCGCCTTGGTTTGACGTCAATATCGGCGTTAAGCAGGGGTGCGTTCTGTCAGCCAGGCTGTTTATCATATATCTGGATAAATGTCTCCAAAGGTTGAACGATATGAATGTGGGAGTCCAGATGGGCGACTCAGTGGTCACTGCTCTGCTTTATGCAGATGATGCAGTCCTGCTGGCACAGTCAGCGACTGACCTGCAGACCCTAGTCGACACAATGACAGAAGATTGTAAGAAAAGGGGTCTACGCGTGAATGTGAGCAAAACCAAAATAATGGTCTTTGAAAGAGATAAAACCAGAACAGATGTAAGAGTAACAATAGGTAATGATGTACTAGAGCAAGTGAATGAATTTGTATATCTTGGATGTGGATTTAGCCGAGATGGAAGGTACACCACTGATATAGAGCGAAGAGTGAATGCGGGAAATAGAGTGAACGGAGCGTTGGGGCAACTTCTCGGCAGCCACCACCTCAGCCAGAAGGCACGTGTAGCAATACATAATGCAGTGCTTGTCCCAACATTACTGTATGGAAGCGAGAGTTGGGTATGCAGAAAAGAGTACGATAGTAAAATTAATGCGGTCGAAATGCGGTTCTCGGAAATGCGGATCTCTGCGGCAAATCTGTGGAGTTAGGCTGACCGACCGCATTCGTAACGACGACGTAAGAGAGCGAGTAGGTATGAAAGAGAGTATTGGTGTAAAGATGCGAAAGGGAATGCTCCGATGGTTCGGACATGTGGAAAGAATGCCGAACGAACGCCTGGTTAAGAAGATATACAATGCTAAAGTGGAAGGATGTAGGTACCGAGGGAGACCGAGACTAACCTACCTAGACCAGATCGGTCATGTACTGAAGGAAGGTGGAGTCAAGAGTCTCCGAAACCGGTGAGCGTGTATGAAGAGAATTATGAATGTTGAATGAAGCGAGTGAAGTATGCAGAGATAGAGTTCTCTGGCACTCTGTTCTCTCTGCCTACCCTGCAAGGGATATGGCGTGATGATATGTATGTGTGTATGTCCAGGACTGCGACAGTTATCGAGGAATAAAGCTCTTGTCGCACAGTATGAAAGTGTGGGAAAAAGTTATTGAGAAACGATTGCGAGAAGAAAGTGAGATAACCCAAAACCAGTTCGAATTTATGTCAGGCCGAGGGGCAACGGATGCCATATTTGCACTGCGCCAATTATGCGAAAAATATCAGGGTGCACATAGGAACTTGCACATGGTATTCGTTGACCTCGAGAAGGCTTATGACAGAATCCCGAGAGTGGTGGGCTCTGAAAGAGAAAGGTGTGCCTGTAAAGTATATTAGGTTAATCTGTGCAATGTACTGGCGATCCAGGACGTATGTAAGATCTGCTGTTGGAGATTCCGACGGGTTCAACGTTGAGGTAGGCCTGCACCAAGGGTCGGCGCTAAGCCCCTACCTCTTCCTGTTGATAATGGATGCTTTAACATTGGAGATACAGGAAGAGGCACCGTGGTGCATGCTGTTCGCTGATGACGTAGTTCTCGTCGGAGAAGATGGGCTTGAGGTCCAGAGCATGCTGGAAAAGTGGCGCTGTAAGTTGGAGAATGTTGGCTTGAAAATCAGCAGACCTAAAACAGAATACATGTTCTGCGATTTCGGCGGTCTCTCCAATGTTACACCCATAGCTCTGGATGGAGTACTTATATCAGTATGCTCGAACTTTCGTTACCTCGGCTCGCTTATCCAAAGCAGCGGCGACCTGGATCGTGCGGTGAAACACAGAGTTGATGCGGGATGGATGAAATGGCGGCAGGTCACGGGTACAATATGTAATCCCAGATTACCCCTTAAATTAAAAGGAAAAATTTACAAAACTTTAATAAGACCTGCTGTATTGTATGGATCAACATATTGGGCGACAAAAGCGACGGATGAGAGACGATTACATGTAGCGGAGATGCGAATGTTGAGATGGATGTACGGCGTGACGAGAATGGATAAGATAAGGAATGAGCGTATAAGAGAATGTTTGAAAGTAGCGCCAGTGACGGATAAGTTAAGGAGTGAACGTTTGAGCTGGTATGGACATGTGATGAGACGGGATGAAAGTAATGCTGCGAGAAAGGTTTTGAGTATGAATGTTGAAGGCTCTAGGGATAAAGGGAGACCAAAGAAAAGATGGATGGACTGCGTGAAGCATGACATGGATAAACAGGGAGTGACTACAGAGATGACGTCTGATAGGGCTGTATGGAAAAAGAGGACATATTGCGTCGACCCCAAGTAGTTGGGATAAGAGCAAGAGAATGATGATGATATATAGACGGGGACATTTATATCGTCTTACAAAAGAAATGCCATAAAATTATCCGACCAAAGAAACATATCTAACATATTTAATTGTTCGATAGTGGTAGTAATAAAAAAATAACAAAATAAAATAAATTAAAGTTAATATTTTATAACACTCTGTTTATAATGTTTACATTTGTAACAAAAGAAATCATACGGCATTGTAATGATAATGATTGGCTAACGTAATTACGTTAGCCAATCACAGCTACGAAGTCCACATGGACTGCTATTCCAAAGTGTACCTACGCCTAGGTACCTACACAGTATGTAGGTTATGTATATAAATATGTATGTGTATATATATATATATATATATTAGTGTTCCGTAAAACGTAAGACAGTTAATGTGTGATAGAGACAATGCTCTATGAAGCCGAAATTAAACGATTGCCTCTTTCTAAGGGACGATCAGCAGTATTTATCACCGGCTACCGGACTATATGTATATATAATGTTTAGAGAATAAGTATGATGTATGAAAAATAATCATGGCTTCTACAGGTGCTGGTGGTGGAACAACCAGTGAACAACAATCCCGTGTGGGTGCTGGTAGTGGAACACCCAGTGAGAAATCATCCCGTGTGGGTGCTAGTGGTGGAACAACCCGTGAGAAACTATCTCGTGTCGCAGGCCATGGTAAAGGTGGTGGACTGAGCCCAGAAGGAGTACCAGGTGGCACCAATGTTGGAGAAGCTACTGCTAAGGGAGTTAATAACGCTGCTTCAACGACTCTTGGGCGACCAGGTGCTGGGGCACCACGAATGGTCAGTTCTAGTGAAAAGCTATCACTTGTAACCATCAGTAAATTCAATCTGTTAGAGAACACTGTTGAAGATTTGAAGAACCGTGTTTACGGAAGTATACCTAAGAACGAGGAGATCTTGGAAGAAGTTAGGTAATATATAAAAGTTTTTTTAACGCTGGTAAGACGGACTGACATAAGGTTTTACGCTGAGCTTTATTTCTCTTGTAATAAATGTTATATGGGTATTATATACCTTAGTGTGAGTTATTTCTTATGTTTTACGATACTCATGGGCATGGTAAGACGTAGTGAATGTATTCTTACGCCATAATCACACAAATATAAACGCGATTAAAGTTGTCAAAACTGTTTTATTTCAAACAAAGATTTTTTGTGAGTCTGTGTTGTTATTGTCCGTCAATATTATATTTTGTGTAGTCGTTTGCAATCCATCCATATTGATAATATGGATGGATAATCTTCTCACAGATCCCAAACAAACATTAAGGCTATCACCGATATGTGGACTTCTTTAAACGTGTCGTCTCGTCTTGAAGCTGCTGAAGAAGGAATCGGTAAACTTAGCTCGCTGGTTCAAGATCTTATCAAAGACACGTGAGTATGCTGTCGTATCACAGAAACATTTAAAGTATAACAATCAGCTTTACTTCTTGGAGATATACACACACCTGAGCAACTCAAGTGTCACCCATGTAATTACAGTAGCCATTCAAGAGACAGAGAACATTCACACGGTGATTTGAGGAGCTCCATACCACTCCAATGTCATACCAAACAGTCGGACTAAATCCTGGTCAGTGGCCTGTCTGAAGAAAAACAACTGAACGATGTCATTTCAGCTGATATATGTACCTACATCCCATTTCTGGACTAAAGCTTCCTCCATAATAGGAGGGAAAAGAACCTACTATACCACGTTAGTGAAATTGATTGATTTCAAGTTTAACTTCTCTTGCATAAATACTCGTATAATTGCATATTATATCACTTAGCGGATATGTAAATATTTCACCACAATTTTCTTCGCTTCTTTTAAAATTAAATTAGGAGTATTTGGTTTTCATCTCGGTGGGAGTTACTTTTCGTGGAAGTCGTAGAAATCGGCTGTGAAGATCACCAGGAGAATAGGAAGCCTAGAAAACTTATCGCATCAACTGCGATCGCCAACTCGCTTGCCTAGCGTGGCGATTGTAGCATTGTCCTACTCTGGTGGGAAGGCTATGTCTAATATGGAGCCTATAGTGGACGTCGATGGGCTGATGATGATGATAATTTTTATTCTCGTATATTTATCTGTACCTGTTGGTAGGTTTCGGCTGGGAATTTGTTATTGACCACCTAATATGTCTTGCGCATATGCTGCATCGTGATCCAATGTAATACTCAGTTTTAACCTAACACTCAAGAGCTGGTAGCTGAAGCTATTAGGCCGCGTATTATTTGGCGATAGAGCCAAAGCCACGTATTATTTGGCGATAGAGTGGCAAACACAAACTTGCAAGTCTTTAAGCAAGCACATCCAAATTAGTGCCGCTAATTAGATACTAGTATCTAGCAAGTGTAATTTATCATAAACTACCCGATTCCGTGTAAGGACCAATATAAAGGACCTAAGCAATTCAGCTTTTACCAATGTCACGTCTTGTAATCTCCTACTACCTATCGCTCTATCCATCCATCAGCTTATTAAGGTCCACTGTAGAACAGAAGCTTCCTCAAACCTTTATAATTTCACAATCACCACGCTTGTCGGGAGATTGACAATCGCAATTAGTGTTATTAATTGCAGTAGACTACCTGCTGCCTATCCAATTAGTGACCCCTCAAAAAAAAATTTGACGCAGTGGTATTATTTTTAACTCTATATGGATAAATGTGTAAAATATTTGTACTCTAGGCCATCAGCAAAAGTGATAAGTGGTCATACGAAAGGCATTGTCGATGGACAAGTAACGATTACCCACCATCCTTCAGAGCGAACTGACACTGGCAGCGATGCAATAGTACCAGAAGATACACAACATAGACCTACATCTGATCCAAAACAGTCAATGATACTACCTCCAGGGATGACACCGCCTTCGAAAAATATCATGTTTGATGCGTCTGGCGAAGCATACGATACAGATGCATTAGTATCTAAAGGTGATCTTAGGAATTTGATAGTTTTCCTGGAAAATCTCAAAAAGGATCATGACAACCTATGCAATGCGTTCTATACTGCAATGAAGGAGTTAAACATTGAAGTTGGTCAGTACAATGATTTTTTGTCGTACATTTAGGATTTGATTTATTTGCTACCTGCGCTATTAACTGCCAACCCTTACATTGCTCGTGGGTGTGGTAAAAATAAATAAGAGGCATCGCTCTAGGCCAACTACATCTGAAGTCGATTAGACAATAATTACATTACCAAGGAGAGTTCACATCAGGCAGGCGAACGCTCATAAAAGCTATTGCCAAAATTATTACAATATGCATAAAGTTAAAAAGGGACAGATTGAGTCGACCCCAAGTAACTGGGATAAAAGAAGAATAATAACTTTTATAGATTTATTATTTAAATAGTTTTATATATTTATTCATAATTATAGTCCTGTTAGTCCTAATGAGCTGGGTAGATTGCTCTATTTTTTCACAATCATATTCTTCTATCAACTTTTATCGCTGCATTCATGGCTTAAAGTACACTCCGAGCCCGAGGCTCTTCTTTAAGTAATTATGTATTTATGAACATATTTATTTGATTATATAAAAATAGGATATACCTACGAATTTCTTCGAGACTTTTTCCTGCTCCTTTATAATAAGGAATATCAACATTTGTCTTCTAAAAGCCATATCTGCACTCTACTAATCGTCTACGTTACTTCAATGCGCTATTTTGTTCTTTGCGCTATGTCTGCTGCTCTTTCTTTTATTTCATGGTCCATTTTAATGTATTGACAAAATAACAATAAGTCTCTCCACGTTTGGTGACAAATTACCTTTTGTCGTAGGAATCGTTAAAACCGGCTAAATCCCCAGAGAATGAGCAACAACGCTCTTCTGGGCAACTTATAGCAATAATATAATAAAAGATAGGATCACCAATTTGCCTTTCAAGCACAGTAATTATGGATATTAATAGAAAAAAAGAAAAAAGAAGAAGTTCTTTGTTTCTATATTATATAGGAGATATAATGTCCATAATTGCTGGGAAACTTGAACAGACTGGTGAATGAGGGTAGAGAGAAGCACTAATCTTTTATTTTACTCATCAATATAGTGATATATATATTTCTAGACTATAGTCTATCTAATCTAAGAAGTGCATTTTGACAGCTGTCGAAGTAAGTTGTCTAGGTATGTGAACCAAATAATCGCTATCGAAAATATCCGATTTTAGTGAGAAATCGATATTGATTCTTTTTAATTAATAATCGGTTTTTATATATATATATATTTTTAAAGAAGATGAATAAATAAAGTGCTAAATTAATACTAAGTAAATTTAATTATTTTAGCATAAAATCTATTCATATATTATTAGTAGAATTAGGTAAGCAAAAACAAAAACTAGATTTGAAAATAGCTATTTATTCAGAATCACCACTATTACTTGAATTATCATCGTCTCGAACGTTAATAATTATTTCCTTATCAATAAAATTGTCGAAACATACATCTCTGTCAAAATCTCTATTCGATTAATTATATTATTCTAATATTTTTACCGATTATTTAGATATTCGTGAATTGGAAGTTGTCAAGCACTACTGTATAGAACGTGATGAAGTGACATTATAAGATCGTCAATAACAATTACTATTTACCATGTTATTTTTATTTTAAATTAGTTTTACAAGTTTCAACATTAGATTATTGTACAAGAAAGTCACCCGCTACGTTAATTATGTAAATAAATTAATAGTTCTTTATAATTTCAGATTTATTGTTTGCAATCATGCGTATACGTTTGACCAAGGTTATTGTGTATTAAAAAATGCGAAACGTCAAAATGCACTTCTTAGATTAGATGAGCTATAATATTAATGGAAGAATGAAATGTAAACCTCTGATTTATTAGTATAAAAATAGATAAAGAATTATTAAATTTGCGTTAAGGTTGCGTTTTTGACTTCTAAATATTTCTTGAAATGAAAACCATTCTAATATTTACAGTTATACCACCCTCATCCTCGTTGCCATCTGATGGTCTTAATGCTTTATCGACTTTCGCTGAAAAATTGTCGACACGCCCATTTGACGCCAGCCAAAGTTCTGGTAAGTAAAATACAACATTAAGAGATTTAGAATCTGATTATGTCTGAGATTTCTGATGAACAACTATTATTGTGTAGTCATTATCCGGTAGATGGCTCAGGTCTCCAATAAAAACAACAAAAAAATAAGCAGTCACGTGACTGCTGGCAGATGTGAAACATCAAAATTATTTTGTACCAGTGATAAGCATAACATACAAATTATGACAGAAACTAAATATGGCATGATGAAAAAATACAATATTACGAATTTTCTCTAGAAAATGATGTCAGTTTATTTACTATTTATTTACGTTTATTTACTATTTATTTATTACTATATATTTATTTACTTTATATTCTAAAAAAAAATATTCAAAATTTATTTAAAACCGCGCGAACTTAATTATTCTCATCAGTGACTTGTGTAACAGTTATATTCGATATTGCCTCTGATGATATCACTGTGACAATTGGTCGATAATGACTGAAGTATATTACAAAAGTATTAGACATAACAAATTAATAAATTAAAATTAATATAAATGTAATCATTAAGATAAAATATATCTAAATTATTAATATTAAGACAATTAATAAATAATAATATTATTTTAACCCTCTGTAGCGTAGTGTAGATTGTAAGCAACAAACCGTTCAAAGGACTCCAGATTTCTTAAAATTGATTTTATTACTTAAACATGCACTGTTGCCTTATAGCCTATATTCCGAACTTACTAACTGGTACCAATAAAAATCACTAAATAGCGATATATGCAAAAAAATGAGATTTGTTTACCGACGGTTAAGATTTTCGAATGTTACTTGCTGATAAAAAAATTTGGTGTAAGTTTCCAAAGTGTGCTTACACTTACACATAATGTGTGCGAGAAATGCGGCGTTGCGCTAAGTTACACAAAAGCTAAAAATTGTATTAGAAACTTCCACCTTTCATAGCACTACTAATTACAATAGATTGTAACCTTTTACTTCAGTGTTGCCTAAAAGCAACACTCCCTACTTTTGTAATTTTAATAATAAAAAAATGTAAAATCCAGAAATACGTGTATTTTATTTTGTTGTTATCATATTAAATCTTAAAAATCAAATGAATCCCAGTTCATGAGTGATAGAGGGTTAATACAAAAATAATAATTTATGTCAATATTAATTATAATATTATTTATTTCTGGTTGTATTAATCATGAGCAGGACAAATACGAGTAACATAATATAATAGTATGTATTACAATAAAACGCATAATATACCGTTAACATATAAAAGAGTAAAATATACGTATTATTAAGTAATCTCGGCAATGTACAACTATAACATAATGTTTAATAGATTAAATTAGTATATAAATATAATAAATAACAAAATGTACATATAATATATAAATATGTAATTTAATATATATAAATAAATAATTATCAATAATATTACATAAATAAATAACATTAACATAACATAAAAAAATAATCATATAATCACCCGTGTGGTGACGGGAATAGAATACAAAGGTCGTCACCCCTTACTTGCCCGTGGGGGTCGTAAAAATCGGCTAAGGGTCTCACCGGGAGATTGGGCAGCGGCTATCTCCCGGTAAACTTAATAACATCTACCGCGATCGCCAATCCACCTGCCAAGCGTGGCAATTATGGCATTATTACCCCCGAATCAAAATTAATGCAACAAAAGTCACGGCCCCCAGTCACGGCAGTTCCGCTGTTCCACGGGCTCATTTTGGTAGCAGGCCTGTTGGTGGCGGGGCACAGGGTGCTAGGAATCTCCAGCCACGATCCGGCTACCAAAAAAATCGACCCTTGGCCCTGGTAACACACAACGTTCGGACGCTAAGGACGGACGAGAGGGTCATCGAGCTGAAAGAGGAATTGAGCAAAATCCGATGGGACATTGTAGGATTATCAGAAGTGCGAAGAGAGGGGGAGGGCACGATAATCCTCCTGTCTGGAAATCTGCTCTTCTACCGGGAGGGAGATCACCCATCCCAAGGCGCTGTAGGGTTTATCGTTCGTAAGTCTCTCGTAGAGAACGTGGAGAGGATCGAAAGTGTGTCAACAAGGATATCGTACCTTATACTCAGAATTACCAAACGGTATTCGTTGAAGGTCATACAGGTTTACGCACCGACTTCGACTTACTCCCACGACGTAGTGGAGGCCTTGTACGAGGATATCTCAAAAGCCATCCATACGTCCAAAACCCACTTCACGGTAGTTATGGGAGACTTCAACGCAAAACTAGGCAAAAGGACAGACGATGAGTTGAGAGTAGGGCAATATGGATTTGGACAGAGAAACCAAAGGGGCCAACTCTCACTCGGTGGACTGATGACCTCATCAAGGTCGCAGGAATCCGTTGGATGCAGGTGGCACAGGACCGTTACAGATGGCATTCTCATGGGGAGGCCTATGTCCAACAGTGGACATTTACGGGCTGATGGATGGATGGATGGATGTTATGTCTAATACTTACGTAATATACTTCAGTCATTATCGACCAATTGTCACAGTGATATCATCAGAGGCAACATCGAATATATAATTATTACCCAAGTTACTGATGAGAATAATTAAGTTCTCGCGGTTTTAAATAAATTTTAAATTATTTTTTTTTAATTTAATATAAAGAAAATAAATGTACATATGTAAATAAACTGACGACGACGTAAGAGAGCGAGTAGGTATGAAAGAGAGTATTGGTGTAAAGATGCGAAAGGGCATGCTCCGATGGTTCGGACATGTGGAAAGAATGCCGAACGAACGTCTGGTTAAGAAGATATACAATGCGAAAGTGGAAGGATGTAGGTACCGAGGGAGACCGAAACTAACCTACCTAGACCAGATCGGTCATGTACTAAAGGAAGGTGGAGTCAAGAGTCTCCGAAATCGGCGAGCGTGTATGAAGAGAATTATGAATGTTGAAGAAGCGAGTGAAGTATGCAGAGATAGAGTTCTCTGGCACTCTGTTCTCTCTGCCTACCCTGCAAGGGATATGACGTGATGATATGTATGTATGTATGTAAATAAACTGTCATCATTTTCTGGAGAAAATTCGTAATATTGTATTTTTTCATCATGCCATATTTAGTTTCTGTCATAATCTGTACTTTTATGCCTATCACTGGTACAAAATAATTTCGATGTTTCACATCTGCCAGCAGTCACGTGACTGCTTATTTATTTTTTTAAATTCTTTCACTCACCATGATATTATTTACTTAATCGCCTTGTATAGAATCAAACTTTGTTCGAGAACATAATATAACTCACAAAACTATAGAGTTATTGAAAACTAATCCGATTCTATCTGTCGCAAATTAGGATTCACAATGGTGTTCAGGGGTAATATCAAAGATTCAACCTATGGTACCTAGTTCATTACGTTTCGTTTTGAAACTTATTTTAGTACTCTTAAAAATGTATAATGCCGAAAAAGTACAAGGCCGAAAATGTACAAGGCTGAAAAAGTACAAGTACGAAAATGTCAAAAAAAATTAAAAAGAAAAATGATATGTATACTTTCTTCCTATGTTATGCCAAACACGTATCTACATTAGCTATGTAGCTGTTATAGTGGAGAATGTCTGTAAAAATATCTGGAACCTATATATTATGAACCTTATGTTAACTTTCAATAATTCATTATATCACATCAACATTTTTTTTAATTGCTACAAATTCTACATATCAAAAGCCTTAGTATCTTTTATAAAAACTTGATTACGAGCGAAAAATGATTGTTACACATTGGGATCTTATTTCTAAATGATTTCTAATTCACTACGCCCAAGAAAATTCAAATTAGCTGTTTTAATCGCAATTACGCCTCCCAAAATATACTCATTAATGAACTTCCGTGTAATGACAGAGTAAGAATCCTTTTTTGCCCGTGAGTGGCGTAAAAGACGAGGGAGGGATATGCAGATAATTTCTTGGCAAAAGAAGTAAAATTGTAAATGATAGGGTCTCATTTACAATTTTACTTCTTTTAACTGCTTTCAGCTAACCCGTCTGACCAGCGTAGTATTGTAGTTGAATTGCCCTCTCAGCAGTGAGCCGTATAGGAACTGTGATTATGAAGATAAATGGATGTAATTTTCTAGATCCGGCCACGGTGCAGACTATAGCTACTTTCAATAATAAGCTGGACAATCTCGAAGAAAGGCTGCGACAATGCTATGACACTGTTTTTGCACCGAGTGGTACTATACAAGACCAGGTAGACAACAATATAAAGCGACATAGGTAGAGGTTCACTTAAAAGACAATGAGCAGTCACACGAGGTATTTTAAGGCACCGATAAACTGTCATTCTGAATTTAAACCCAGCAAAAAAAAAATCAATCTAAGAGTTTTTTTGCCTTTTTTGGACGGCTATCTACCCAACTGTCTGAGGCAAAGGACGGTGGTGTGAGTCTTCATAACCTTCATCCTCTCTCTTCTATTTTGAGAGTATGGTATACGCCAACGCTGCCTTTACATCACTAACCCACCCGATACCCAATAATTACATATACAATATTCAGGAAGAAAGTGTAATGAATTACTAGTTTTCCCCAGATATCATATAACTAAAAGACGTAAAGAGATCAAGAGAAACGCCCAAGGAAAGTAAACGATGACGCATACGGGGTGCATTAATTAATTTAGGTGTTGAGACTTAATGAGAAGACTTCGCCTTTACCATTGGTGCTACCACGAATAACAAACACCGGGTTCCGGTAGCTCACGGTTACGGGTACTCTTAATCTGACCCTTCAGCAAAACATCTTCAATTTGATTCAGAAAAGTACTACGTGGTCTTCCCCTTGTAATCGTCCCACTCACACTCGCTTTGTATACTTGCTTAGTAAATCTTTCTTCACTCATTCTTTCCACGTGTCCAAACCAGCACAGCATACCCTTTTTATATTTGTCGCTACATCTTCATTCACACCACAGCGCTCTCTTATAACACTATTCCTAATTTTATCTTACAGATTTACACCACACATACTACGAAGAGCTCTCATCTCTACAGCATTTATTCTACTCCCATGTCTTCCCTGTCATACATGAGAATGTATCATCAATCATTTAGACTTCCCTCATAAGACTAATATATAGTAAATTAATTTCTTTTATGAAGGAGTCTCACGCCTAACAGTGAGCTGTAGTTGGACTGTAAAGGAATTTAAATTAATTAATTTAAATCTATTTATAGATTAATTCAATACAAGATCAAATGGAACACTACTCAAGATATGCCATGACAGGACCGTGTGGCGGCACAGATCTCTCTCCAGATCTTACCAAAGATCTACAAGGTTAGTTACAACTTAACTATTATATTCAAATGTCTTGTCAAACGCAGGGCCCGTATTCGCTATGGAGAAATATTCTATCTAAACAGTCTGCCCACTACATAAGTTCATGCTATGACCGTGCTTTAAAAAATGAGACTATTAAAATTCAAATTGAAAATCATTCATTATGAATTCAATCTGCCGGAACACTTAATTTTTAACATTTTACCCTAAATAAACAAAAACCTATCGAACTCGTGTTCGGTACCTACTACACTGAGATCTGGCAAACTCGACAGGTTCCGATATTTTTTTTTACTAACTTTTGTGTTTTTTTTTTTTTTTTGTGTGTAAAATTGTTTATAACGTATTTAGTATTTGCTCCAGTTTGATGCCCTTCGAACCACAATACAATTCTCAAATATAATACAAAAGATGGATCCCAGATCCCACAAGCGGCACCCGTTCACGAGTAACTACTAAAGGAACCATCACTCATGGCCAATAGACTGTTCCGTCGCTGGCTAACCATGTGCGTGCCATTCATGGACCGTCAACAAGTCGATTAACGAAGCATACTTCAGTCGTTCGTCTCCAGAACTTAAGTTTATAATTCTTCACATGATAGAAATATCGCTCATTTATTCAACATATGTTTAACATCTGAAAGATATATTATTCATACATGTCATTAGGCATAATATTTATTTTCAATACTATAAAAGTAGTTAGCTAACTGTTTAGAACAATAAATAAGCAAACGACTGCCAATTGCGAGTCAACGTTGTACCTATGATTTTTTTTAATATTGTTTATAGTGACAAACGAAAAAGCAGTACACCTGATGATAAGTGTTACTACTGTAAATGGATCTTTGCAATACCAACGGTACAGCTAGACTGTTGCCTACCAACCCAAACCCACCCATCAAGTTGGGTTGCCGGCACTGTTGCTCACCGAACGAAGTGCAACAACACGTTGCCCAGATGTCGATTTTCTTTAAGAGTATAATGAATAAAAATTTAGGCTTTAATAGGTATCCATCTCGTTGTTTAGGTTTAATGCAGCTGTTCCAGACGGTGCAGAATATGCAGGTGCAATTACAACAAGTTCACGATACGGCACTACAGTTAGCTGCTGAGAGGGAAGATAGACAACACAATATAAATGTAAGATCATGCTCAAGATAATTTATGTAATGAATGAGAAACAACCTTATTAGTTTCTCATTTTACAGAGTACATGTAATGCAAAATGAAATAAAACTATTTTTACGGATTCTATTGCGTTTGTATTTGATTTTTAATTTCCTGACGTTTCGAACACTTTACAACTTCGAACGCTATAAAGTGTTCGAAACGTCGGGAATTCCAAAATCAAATACAAACGTGATAGAATCCGTAAAAATAGTTTTATTTCAAATGTACAATACTCGCGTAAACATCAGTAATCATAACATAAAATGATTCACCAAAATGCTTGCCCCTTACCGTAACATGTAGCGCGTCAACCTTTGCAAAACTTAGACAAGTCTAGGAAATTACTTTCAAAAAATACCTTCACATTTGTTACCTATAATATAGTCCCATTGCATTACATCATCATCATCATTCTCTTGCTCTTATCCCAAGTACTTGGGGTCGACGCAATATGTCCTCATTTTCCATACAGCCCTATCGGACGTCATCTCTGTAGTCACTCCCTGTTTTATCCATGTCATGCTTCACGCAGTCCATCCATCTTTTCTTTGGTCTCCCTTTACCTCTAGAGCCTTCAACAATCATACTCAAAACCTTCCTCGCAACATTACTTTGATCCCGTTTCATCACATGTCCATACCAGATCAAACGTTCACTCCTTAACTTATCCGTCACTGGAGCTACTTTCAAACATTCTCTTATACGCTCTTTCATTATCTTATCCATTCTCGTCACGCCGTACATCCATCTCAACATTCTCATCTCCGCTGCATGTAATCGTGGAATTACATATAGCAAGTATTATATACTACGTAAAAGTGAAAGACAAAGAGGCGAGAAAGGAACAATATTACGAAGAACCAAATCGCCCAATTTTACGTTCTAAATCTGCTGAACATCTTACTCTTTAATAGACTAAATGATTTCTGATATTTACGCGAATGTTAAACATTTGAAATAAAATATTTTTTACGGATTTTTATTATTTATTACTGATTTCCCGATAGTTGAAGGTTTTACAGCATTCTTGGCCACCGGAGGATTAAGGTTTCTAACGTCCAAAAAGTCTTCGTTATTATAAGCCGTGTAGAGTATACACGTATGTGTTTTTATTCATTTAAATAGAGGTTATTTTTTCTGTTAATCAATACTAATATTCTATATTCTGGCTAATTATTAGGTCATTATTAATAATAACTATATTGCAACTCTTTCAGTCATTATTAGAACAAATAGAACTGCTGAAAACCATTAAGTTAGATCGTGAGGACATGCTAGAAGCTCTTGCTGACAAAGCTGACCTTCGTATGTTGACCCGTAAAGTCTCACACGACCAATTCGAAATGGCATGTGATGATCTCTCCAGAGGATTGGAACATGCACTTGGCAAACTTAATGTGCAGGTAATTTAGTAAATAAATTTATTGTTACTATTAATAATCTTTATTAATGATATTTTCTGTAAAGTCTAAATTTTCCTCATCGACAATACACCGGAAAGAAAAGAACGGATGTATTTTTTCTTTTTTTTTTTTATTACTAAAATATGGATATTTTTTTTGATGTTTCTTTTTAGCACACAATTTAATTTAGTCAATTAATAGGCACTAGTTTGTATAACTTACGTGTACCTAATGGTGTTCTAGGAGTCAATATGGCAACAGGCGTTGGATGATATTCAGCGCGAGATCGAGACTAAACTAGACAAGATGGAGTTGTCTCCGGTGAAAGACTTCTTCAACAATAAACTGAAACTGCTGCAGGAGAATTTGAAGCAAATGGCAGCACTACGACGTGAGGCAGAAGCCGCAGGCACTAAGAGAAAATTACTAACGTAAAATAATCTTGTTTAGATTATTTGTTGTCCCAATTTATTATTAAGATTTAATCAGGTTAATTTAGTTATGAGAGAATGATTCTTGGACATATTTTATAAAAAATAATGTCTTTATAAGATGTGTTTTCTGGGCCTTTTTCTTTGGAAGGCCTAGAAAAGCCCCGTCCAGTTCAGCTGGGGTAAGGGAAGACCGATGTTCGGTCCCAAAACCGTATTTCTTCCTCATCGCCAATGGGCGTCAAGGAATCGGCGACAGTTGTCATGTCACAATTTCCTTGACCTCGCTAGCCAGCTCAGGTTTTCCCTAGACCTAAAACGCAAATCCTTATGATTGCATTTCCACTACAGAGATCTCTGGGATAAATATTATGTTCCACGTTGTTGTTTAAGATGCCATAAAGATACTGTGAAACGGTAAAAGTTATTATATTAATTAAGCCATAACTCGTGCTTATTACCGCTTTCTATAGAAAGCGGCTATAGTATTTAAAGTTATAACTTATCTGGGAGAATCACAAATCGGTATCCCGCATTATCACTATATAGTAGTAAATAATATTAGATACATACCTACTGGCAGAGTTACTAAACGTACAATGTATAGAAGACAAAAAATATAGCCCGTTTTGCGGGCAACCAGATGTTATCAAAATGACGTAAACAGATAATATTATTGAAAAAACGGAAACCATTCAAGCGTGGATCCAACTTTCAAAATAAGTAGTGGTCATAGCCACTCGAAAATCACCCAAACATAATGGAATGGCAAAGCGCAAACTTGCTCATGATCGATTAAATCGTGCGTAATTCGGAACGCAGCAAAACGTATCTTTTTACCTCGCTGCATTGCGAATCACATACGGTTGATTGTTTTTTTTTTACAATTATTTTATAAGGCATTTGTACGGTGACATTGACGATTTGCTGGGATTAGTAGGAATGAAGAGACTTCTTGTTCAGTAGATTAATCTTGCTTTATTTTCTTAAGAGTTGTTTCTTCGGAGAGAAGCACCTGACGACGGTGCCGGTACCACGGTTTGGTCCCGTATTTATATATTTTTGGCCGACCCCGCGATTGGTCGTAATTTTACAGTTTTTCTTGACCAATCACGGAGTCGGAATTATAGCCAATCACAAAGCTCTAAAATTTACTTAAGTACAACGCGGCGTTACCGTTGCGAGAGCCGCGCTTAATTTCAATACAATTAATTACCTTAAGTACTATGCGGCGTTACCGTTGCGAGAGCCGTTTACAATATTAGTACTTACGTGCTAATACTAAATCTATATTTATTCTTTATTTAATTTCGTAAAATCTTATAACTAATTAATTACAACTGTTACAAACTATTCTTAAAACTATTGTTTATCTGCTGTCCCGCACATCTCTCCCGCCGTGCGACTGCGTTGCATCAGGTTCCGGTGCGGGTTCGGCGTCGGTGTACAGGGGCAGGATCACCAATTTCCGCACTGGACGTCTCAGCACTCCACCCTTGGTCCGGATGTCCACAGTTCTCACGACGTTGTCTGGTCCCGGGTATGTTGCGACGACTCGACCCCGTATCCACACGTTGCGGGGTAGGTTGGTGTCCATTACTTGCACCAGGTCGTTGACTCGTACTGCTGCTCCTTTCCCATGGGGCTCCCGCCGGTTTTGGAGTTCGGGAAGATACTCCTTCAACCAACGTGTCCAGTATATGTCGGCTAATCTCTGAGCCGCTCGCCAGCTGGTTTTCGATAGGACGTCTCTGTCGGTGAATTCACCCGGATGTGGCATTCGTCCAGGTCCCCCCAGCAGGAAGTGATTGGGGGTCAGAGCTTCTGGGTCCTCGGCGTTAACTGATACATGCGTCAGCGGGCGGCTGTTTACGGTGTTCTCCACCTCGGCTAGCAGCGTGGCGAGGACTTCTTCTGTAGGATGTCGTTCGTGTAGCGTTGCTGCAAGTGCGGTCTTGACTGAGCGAACCATTCTCTCCCAGGCTCCGCCCATAAACGGTGCTCCCGGCGGTATGTAGCGCCAAGAGATTGTCCTTTTTGCTGCTTCGGTTTCGGTTGCTTCGTCGACTGCTCGTCGTAGTTCTTTGTCTGCTGCCTTCAGGTTAGTGCCGTTATCCGACCAGATTTCCGTCGGACATCCTCGTCTCGCGATCATTCTTCTCAGTGCCATTACCGCGGAGTCAGCGCTGAGTGAGCCGGCTATTTCCAGATGTATAGCTCGTACGGTGAGGCATGTGAAGATGGCTACGTATCTCTTCTGATGTGTTCGTCCGACAGTCACAGAGAGAGGCCCGAAGTAGTCGACCCCGGTGTAAGTGAAAGGTCGTCTGTGGTGAGCTAGTCGACAGGCTGGCAGGTCTCCCGTCCTTGGGTATGGTGGCGCTTGTGTTTTCATTCGACAGAACAGGCACCTTCGCAGTATCGTGCGCGCAATAGGACGTAAGCGCAGCACCCAATACTGTTGTCTGCAATCGTTGACTGTTGCTTCCACACCTGCGTGATGTAGTTGTCTATGCACTGATTCTATCCAAAGTTTTACTGTATGGTGGTCACCGTCGAGCACCAGTGGGCTTTTGAAGTCCTCCGTAACGTTGCGTGTAGCTTGAATGCGACTCCTGAGTCTTACGGTTTCGTTCACGTATTCGACGCTTAACTGCTTTAGTCGACTCTCTCTGCTGACTGTTCTATTGTTCTTCAAGTCTTCTATTTCAGCGTGAAAGGAGTCCTCCTGTGAGGAGCGCATGAGGAGTTCTTCTGCTTGCTTAAGTATTTCAGCGGGGATTAGTATCAGTTTTCTCCCGCCAGGTACCAGCGTCTTCTGTGTTGTATTTGTGCCCGTTGGTTTGACTATCTTCTTCCAATCTGGATCCTTTTCTTTATTTTTATTCGTTCTTCTATGGTTCACAGATTGTTTCGATGATCTGCAGAGTTGAATGAATTGCAGAACGCGAGCTGTTGAATATCGAAGTCGGTGCCAGCTGGAGAATCTTGAGGGTTGAGGAAGACCTTCCGAGAGTTTCAATTTTCCTTCTCGTATATGATGTACTCTCTCTTCTCCTGAGGGTTCTGGTATTGCTGTTGTAGAGGATTCGGTCGGCCAGGCGTCTTCGATTTCGTGCAGAAAGTCTGGGCCCTTATACCAACGGTGATCTTTACTGAATCCCATTGGGACGTCCCTGGTGGCGTCGTCTGCTACGTTCATCTTCGTCGGGACCCAACGCCAATCGTTGACTGTAGAGCACTCTTCTATTGCGGCCAGCCGATGAGCTACGTACGGTTTATATGACCTCGACCCAGTCTTTATCCAGGACAGGGTTGTTTTGCTATCCGTCCAGAAGATCTTACGTTCAGGTTTCCTTTCGTGCTCCGCTATGACCGTTTCTGCGAGTCTGGCGCCCATGACTGCTGCTTGTAACTCCATCCTTGGTATCGATGTTAGTTTCAGGGGTGCCACCTTAGCCTTTGCCATCACGAGCGATATGTGTACTTTGCCGTTCGATGTTACTGCTCGCCAGAATAGGACTGCTGAGTAGGCTGCTTCGCTGGCATCGGTGAAGATGTGAAGTTGTAGAGAAGTGGCATCGCTGTAGTGAAGGTATTTCCTTGGTATGGTTACGTTGCAGAGGTTCTTCAGGTGTGTCATCCAGTTTGCCCATTGATCCGCAAGGTCTTCGTCTATTTCGTCGTCCCACGACGTGCCTCGCCGCCATACTTCCTGTAGGATTTGCTTTGCTCTCACGGTGACGGGCGATGCAAGTCCGAGCGGATCGAAGAGTGACATCACTATCCTGAGCGCTTCTCTCTTTGTTGGATTCTTTCCTTCCAATAATGTCGGTGGTATTCTGGCTAGGTTCAGGTTGAAGGTGAGTACGTCTGAGTCGACCTTCCAAATAATGCCTAGCACTCGTTCCGTTTGTTCCTCGGATGTGTAGAGTTCCATATCCTCTACGTGTTTGGTTTCACCGAGTGCTTCCAAGAGGGCTGGTGAATTCGATTTCCATTGTTTTAGATCGAAGCTGGCTTTCAGATGAATTCTTCTTACATCCTTGGTGATTCTTTCGGCGTCTTCTATGCTTCTGAAGCTATCTAGGTAGTCGTCGACGTAGTGCTTATGGACGATGGCTGCTGCGGCTTCGGGGTGAGTCTCCTCGTGTTGCATGGCATTCAGGTTCTTGACATATATTGCTGTTGAAGGCGAACACGATGCTCCGAATATTAATGACGTCATTCGGTATTCTTGTGGTGGTCGATTATCACGTCGGTTCCCTCGCCATAGATATCGAAGCGAGTCTCTGTCTTCGGATCGGAGCTTCACTTGCATGAACATTTCCTTGATGTCAGCTGTGACTGCGATCTCGTGCTGTCTGAACCGCATGATTACGCCTGGTAACGATTGTAAAAGGTCCGGCCCCTTCAGTAGCATGTCGTTGAGGGAGATACCCTTAGTCTTGGCTGCAGCGTCGTGAACCACTCTCAGCTTGTCTGGTTTCATGGGGTTAACTACACCGAAGTGAGGTAAGTACCACGTCCTGTTCGGCGTTTTCTGTGCTGGAGCTAGTTCAGCGTACCCCTTTGTGATGAGGGCTTCCATCTGTTCTGTGTACTTTTGTTTCAACGTAGGATCACGATCAAGCTTCTTCTCGATGTTGACCAGCCGCTTCAGTGAGTTGTCGTAGTTGTTCGGGAAGGTGACGTGTTCGTTACGCCAGAGTAGGTTGGTTTCGAATCTTCCGTTTTCTGTTCTGGTCGTCGTCTTCTCAAGTATCCGTAGCGCTTGTTCTTCAGGATCGGACTTCGGTCTTCTAGGATTTAAGCAGAGGGCGTCCATTTCGAAGTATTGTTTCATCATCTTTTCTAGGTTGTCCTCTGGTTCTTCGGTTTCTTCTACTATGTGTGACACGAAGTTGATGCTGTGGCTATGGTTGCGTGTTTGGCTGCCATGGAGTACCCAACCCAGCGGTGTTAGTGACGCCACCGGTTGGTTCCTGTCTCCTTTCCTGACCTCGGATGTTAGCAGTAGATGCCAGTTGTCTTGCCCGATGAGTACTAAAGGCTTGGCGTTCGGATAAGCGAGGTACTTGCTGATGTCTGCCAGGTATTTGCATCCTTCCACTATTGTTCCTGAGACTTGTTGAGACGAGACGTGTAGATTCTTCACTGTGCGCGCTTGTACTTGTTCCTCGTGATTGTTGAGCCCTTTTATATTGATGGTGACTCTTCGTGAAGTCGATTCCGAAGTCTTCATGTCGTTGATGCCTTCTATCTTCAATGGGTCTATGGGACCGGTTGCTCCTATGGTGTCGACTATGTTGTTGTCGACCAATGTCACTGTTGACCCGTCGTCCATCAACGCGAAGGTGTCGAAGGATCCCTTCGGACCTCGTATCTGTACTGGTAGAATCTTCAGATAGGATTGTTTCTTCTTGGCTGACCAGGTGGAATTAATTGCTTCTACGTGGTGCGTTTCCTGACTCTCTTCAGTGTCTGTCTTTTCTATCTTCTTAACGTAGTGCAACAACTTGTGGTGAGTATTCCCACAGTCGTTGACACCACACGGCTTGGTTCGGCAGTTGTGAGTCTTGCTCCTATATCGAAGACATCTGAAGCACAGGCGTTTATTCTTCGCTACATCCCATCTTGAATTTTCATCTAATTGTTTGAATTCTTCGCAGTCAGATGTGGTATGTCCCGTTTCATCACACACTGGACACTTCGGTGTATAAGTAATATTGTTGACCTTCTGCGTCCTTTTCTGTATAGTGGTCGGTGGATATATTTTTTCCGTAATATTGTTGACCTTCTGTGTTCTTTTCTGTATAGTGGTCGGCGCGTGTGACGTCACTGGTTCGGGCGCCGCGTACGGTGCGCATAGGTCGGCTTCTTGTTTGAAAAAGTTTTCTAACTTCATAAGATCCGGGCTGTCTTGCGGTTGTTTCGCCGAGAAGTCGTAATATCTGTAGCGGAGTGTCGGGGTAAGCTTGTCTATGACGGATTTCGTAACTTCGGGGTTGTACAAGTAGTTAGTACAATTTAGAGTCTTCAGAGTTGCCACGATGTTGGATATTTTTGTCGCGTAGATGCAGATGTCTCGTGGTGATTCTGTGAGGCGCGGTAGACCACGGAGCGCTTCCATATTCATCATTGCGATCGCTTCTGGTCTTCCAAATCGGGACTCCAAAGTCTTCATCACTTCCATCGGATGAGCGTTGGTGATTAGCAGACCATCGACGGCTTCCTTCGCTTTACCCTTCAAGTTTCTTCTTAGGCGGCTAGTATTCTCCACTGTGGTGAACATTTTTTCGGTTTCGTAATACGCGGCGCGGAACGGTAGCCACTCTTGATGTGACCCGTTGAACGTTGGTAGCTCGATGAATTTCGGTCGGTGTGCAGCTTTGATGGCGAGGGTGATGGCGTCGGTCATCATCTTGACGTCAGATTGCACTCCCGCCGGTGTCTGTAGTGGCTGCTGCGGTTGATGATGCTCTTCGGTAGGTCTGGCTGGAGTCTGCGGCTCGGTGCTGGCGATCACTGGGTCTTCCACTGGGTGGGTTTGATGCGCCTGGTTCTTCAGCCAGTTGTCCACTCGTTCGTTCGCGTTCGACTTGGAGCAGATTGAGACATCATCTTCTTCATCATCATTGCTATCTTCGGTTTCTAGTGCGGCGAGGCGTGCGGTGGCCAGTTCGACTTGTAGACGTAATAATTCTTCTTTAGCTTTCGCTATCTTGTACGCCTTAGTTTTGCTATGGGTAGATACCCCCCCGCCCCCCTTCTTGTTAGAGGGCCGAGGATTCGGTGGTCCACTCGGCGGCGACGGGCCGACTATATTCTTTGCTCGTTTCACTGTATCGGTTTCTTGACGAGCCTCTCTTCGATTTTCGGTGACCGTAGTAGGCGGCTTCATGTTCGTATCCACGGGCAGCGTCGTGGCGGTCGAGTAGGCGACGGCGTCGGCGGGGGGCGAGGTAGCAGCGGGCTCGGCGGTTGCAGCGGCGGAGACGGCGGATTGGGCGGTCGCGGCGGAGGCTTCTGTACGTTCGGTTTGTTCGGTTGTTTCCGTAGCGACGCTTGTTTCCCCGCTGTATTCGGTTGCCGAGGTAGTTGCGGTGTTCTCAGACGACGACTGAGTTTCTGTAGGCTGCTTGCGACCTTTTCCCTCGGAGCGTGTGACCGGCATACTTGCAACCAGTGGCTTCTTACTTGCTGTTTAGACTTTGTCTACCAATAGATAATAATTTTCTTCGCTTCCCACTGGATCCGGCTCGGTAAGGACCATTAAATGTACGGTGACATTGACGATTTGCTGGGATTAGTAGGAATGAAGAGACTTCTTGTTCAGTAGATTAATCTTGCTTTATTTTCTTAAGAGTTGTTTCTTCGGAGAGAAGCACCTGACGACGGTGCCGGTACCATTTTTTTTTTTTTTTTTTTTTTTTGGTAACGCAGTGGTGAATGCGTGAAGCACTAACTCCCCGGATGGGAAGTGTGGGATTCCTAGCCTAGGGCCAGGTTACCCACTAAACCGCATCCACTGCGATTGCTGTTAGCCTAGGGGCTGTTACAGCGTAACCGGGCTGTGGGTGAGCGCTGAGGGCTCTCAACCCGAAAAATTTTAAGTGACAACGCCCGAGGGCTCTCCCTGCGGAGACGGACCTCGGCTCGGGGCGTCACTGATAGCAAAGTGGGCGTGCCCACGTTTGAGATATTGATTATTACGCGTTGCGTCTTTCTACACCGGCGGCGGTGTCGGAAGCGCAAATGTTTGTGTGTGTTACGGCTACGCGGGCCGTGTATGCTTTATACTACGGATAATGTTAAAATTATATTATATTTGTGTTGAAAGCGCCCAGTCTTTCGATCGTGGGAGCGTATTTGGTGGCGATGTTGAGAAGGGCGAGGGCATTACCTTCGTTCCTTCTCAACTCCGCAGCTATTTCGCGAATTTCCGCGTAATTTATAAGCGCCGCGAGGTTCATCACAAGGGCTAGATCCGGGTCTAGCCCCTGCGAAGCCCTTGGGGTCGGGGGGTTTACCGCCTTTACCGGTGGCGGAGAGTGTTTGTTTGAATTGAGGCCCATTGGGGGCTTGAGTTGGCCTACAGCGGGCTTGGTGTGCCCTGCAATTGGCGGGAGTGATGACGTCACCTGCCTAGTTGTTGTAGGGGGTGACGGGAGGGGCTGCCTTTGCGGCAGAGCGGGGAAGGCCTCCTTAGCGAATGCTAGGGGGCGATGCCACGCATTTTGGGTGGGTAGTGGGGCAGGCACGAAGGCCTTGTTATAGTATTTGGCCCGGCTATTGTGCGGGACCATTCTGCGGGGCGCCCTGGGGCAGCCGCGGTAGTTGGCCGGGTGGCCTATCTCACCGCACAGCACGCACGAAGGCGGCTCAGTGCAGAGCGATCGGTCTTTGGGCCTTGTACACTCTGTAGTGTGATGGTCGCCTAGGCATTTGACACACCTAGGGTGGGCGTAACAATTATTTGATGTATGGCCATATAATTGGCACTTGTGGCATTGGGCGATATTGCCCGTTTTGTATGGGGGTTCCACGGATATACCGGATAACCCGCATATTTTCGTGACTTTGTATATGCCTTTACCCTCTTTCGAGTTGGTAAGGCAAACCAAGACCATGTTCATGGGTAGTCTACCCCTACCGCGTATCATGCGGTGGACTTCCTGCACGGGGAGGTCTAGACCTCTGAGGGATGTACGAATCTCCTCAGTGCCTATCTCCACTGGTATGTTGCGCACTACGGCGCAGATAAGTTTTGCCTCAGGCATGGTGTATGTATGATAAGGGATGTTTTGATCCCTTAACATATTGGAGAGGGCGCGGTGATCGTCCGTGGTGCGGACGTCTACTCTAATACCTTGTGTGGTAGATTTGGCTGATTTGTACAACACCCTATTGGTGTTGCACCAAGCCGAGATGGCTAGCCACTTTCCCTTGTCCCTTATGTAAAGGGGTGGGGGGGTCGGTGACTTAGGTCCGGCGGGGGCCGTGGCTGTGGTAGCCTCGACTGGGCCTTGTTGGGAGTGTGCTGTATCGGGTAAAGGCGATACTACACCGGGTGGGGACGGCACACCATATTCCTCGAAATAAGTAGCGAGGAGAGGTGGTATGGTCGGGAGGGCTTTTTCAGCGTCGGGGTTGGTTTTGAGGGCCTTAGCAGCCTTGTTTTTGCGCGCCTTTTTGCGCTTGCGGGTGGAAGCCTTTTGGAATTCACCCTCGTTGGGCGAACCCTCGGTTCCAGAAGAGGTGGTGGTGGATGAGTGTACGGGGGAGGAGTCCTTTTCGGTCTCCATGTCGGAAATTGTTTCCTCCCAATCATTGGGGGTGATAGTCGTGGCTGGGGAGGCCGGACGTGATAGAAGATCGGCCGGTATCATGTCGCTGTACCTTTCGATGGCGATCGCCCTAATGGCGGGGTCCGCAAGAAGGGTTTGGAGGGTGATTCCGTACATTTTTACAAAAATAGATACGTAATAGCGGGTCTCTGCCTATGAAAAAACGCTGTTAAAAGCGTCTCCTATCTTTGCCTACAGCCCCGGGGGGAGTACCCGGGGGTGTGTAATGTATTCCCTCCCAACCAGGAAGGTCGGGAGGATGTGTTTAGAATGACTGAGTCCTAAGCTTGTATCCGTTCGCCCTGGAGTGCGAAACGGTACCTAACTGCCCAAGTGTAGGGGTGGTATGTACCCTTTCGGGCAGGCACACCCAAACTCACCACTCGAGAATGGAGAAAGAGGATCGGAAAGGTTTGGAAGGAGATACCTAGGGCCGACTAGGGTACACCCCAAGGCCGGCTGGTCTAGGCCCGTCCGTTTGTGTTGTCGATCCCTGAGGGGGACCGACAGACGAGTCGGGGCCTCGCCCACTCGGTTTCGTTAGCACCGTAAGGTTTCCACCGAGGACCAATGTAAAAATTGGATTTACCCTTATGGGGTCACTTGACTTTTATCTCTAGATAATAGAAAAGAATTTCCCTTCCTGTGTCAGCTTACGCCGAGCAGTAAGGAAAACTCGTGAGTAGAATAAGTGTCTTGACGCAGACGGTTATTCCACCACTCCGGTGTCCGTATTGACGGTTGAGAAACGCGCGCGAAAAACACACTCGTGAACGGAAAAACGCTATACAGCGGCACGTACGCACGCCAACACGGACCAACGCAAACTTGATGAAACGCAAACGAATTTGCCGGTACCACGGTTTGGTCCCGTATTTATATATTTTTGGCCGACCCCGCGATTGGTCGTAATTTTACAGTTTTTCTTGACCAATCACGGAGTCGGAATTATAGCCAATCACAAAGCTCTAAAATTTACTTAAGTACAACGCGGCGTTACCGTTGCGAGAGCCGCGCTTAATTTCAATACAATTAATTACCTTAAGTACTATGCGGCGTTACCGTTGCGAGAGCCGTTTACAATATTAGTACTTACGTGCTAATACTAAATCTATATTTATTCTTTATTTAATTTCGTAAAATCTTATAACTAATTAATTACAACTGTTACAAACTATTCTTAAAACTATTGTTTATCTGCTGTCCCGCACAGCATTGTTTATAATATAATCAGCCTATCGATCGCAATAGGCCGTGGAAGTATGAGGTCGTAAGTGTATTAGGGCTGTGGACACGCATATCGTGGCCACTACGATAGATTCGCGCACACTCTAACACAAACCCATCCCAAACCGAGAAAAAAAAAACGAAAATGTGTGATTAGTATAGTAATGCGCGGTTGGTCTTTTTTTTTGGTAGGCTATGGTCCGAACACAGGCCGCCCGTTCCATCCGGGGTGAGGGAAGGCCAACCCATAACTCATAAGCCACCGTATACCATCCCCATCGGCATTGAGCCGCCCAGTGGTACCGCTTCCTTGCCATCCGTGGCCAGCCTGGATGCGCGGGTGGTCTAAATAGTGATCTCCCATGCCGTATGTCGTGAGTTCGATTCCCACACAAGACCTTTATTTGTCCTCCCACATATGATTGTTCTAAACATGGCTGTTATTTCTATTCATTAATTGTGCGTTTTAAAGGTATCTGTTGACAAAGATTTATTCCATAGCGCGGGGCATTATTTTTAAAGGAAATTGTTATCACTCAGCATTTCCAATAGTATCTAATTGTATTTGTACGTTTCTTTTTAGACTCGCCTTATAACGTTTCAACGAAGACAGTTTTTCAATATGAAAGCGAAATGAAATTTCCATATGCTTGACGGAGTTAGAACACAATTCACCATCCCCTATCCTGCCCATAGGTGGCGTAAAGATTACTCAAGGGCATAATACACACATAACATCAATGCAAGTCTCCATGTGGTGACGGAGTAAGAATACAATTCACCACCCCCTATCTTACCCGTGGGTGATATTAATAAGCAACTAAGGGATAAAAACGCATATAAAAGCCATGCAAGAGAAGGAAAACTCGAAACAAAACCCTTTACCAACACATCTGACCAGCGTGGTATAGTAGATAAATTTCCCTCGGATTATGAAGAAGGCTAGAGGCCAGCAGTGGGACGTGCATGAGCTGAGAGCGTAGTAAATAAAATAGTTATCTAGGTCAAATGCCTTACAATTCTAGAAGAGGTTGAAGACCAGCAGTAAGAGGTATCAACTGCTATGATGATGGTGTCAATTCCACACACTACTGCAATTGTAACTACTATAACCTACTTTACTTTTACCTTAAAAGAAAGAAAGAAAGAAAATCATTTATTTTGTTCTCGTTAAAAACTAATGAAAATGAACAGAACTAAAGAAAACAACTTGTGGTATAAAATGACATTAACGAGAAACAAAAAAGGCTCAGCTTTGGCTATTTTATTTTATAAAAAAATTATATTATTATTTTTATAAAAGGTAATTTAAAAATAAGATTTCTTTAATACTTACTTTACCTGGAATACTTTCACAGGGATGTGAACTGTATATCATGTGATGCAAAAGCAGTGATGTCTATGGAACCAAGCGCTCCAGTTGGATCCCACAGACCTCTGCCGCCTTCTTTGTCTATGAAACCCTACCTAAGTTATGAACTTGGTGAGATTTTTCAATTTATATTTTAGACGTGTCTCTTTTATTTGATTTTGTATTAAGAACAGCAGGGATAAGTTAAGTTGCCACCGAATACAAATATCGGGTACCGGTGGCCCGCTGGCACGGCGAAGAGAGGAGAGTTGCATGGTGGGTCCATGGTGTTGCGTGCCGCCTCTTCTGTCGCCCCGGACCGATTTGTCGGGGCGCGACCACATCCATGGTCCACCTTGCTGAGAAAAAAAAAGGCTTAATTTAAGCAGACTGTCGTAAAAGTTAAAAGTTATTGCCTTACCAACTTTTGCAATATATCATAATTTCTTTTACTAGTGCATATAGAAAGACGATAGCCAGATTCTCACCTAGGCCAATAGATCAATAGATGTATGGTAGGTCAGTTTCCATTGTATTGTGTAGGAATCTCGAGCGCAGCTGTGAGCTGAAGTATCTCCCAGCGCGTGTCACCACCCTTATTCTACAATGGGAGTGTAAAAATTACCAGGAGAATAAAAGAAAGAAAAAAGTTATTTATCTTTGGCTCTATAACATTATTTTCGAAATATTACTTATTTGCTATATATTACTGTTATATAACTATAGGACTACTAATAAGAATAATAATGGAAATCATTTATAATACTGTAGCAGACCAAATAGGATCTGTCTCACCATAAACTGCAGCACGGAAGGCGCTACAGCGATGGTTTTCAGGCAAAATTATTTCGTTGAGAACGGTCCAGGCGCCGTTAGTCAGAAATTTTTGTCCAAATCCATACGATTTGTAAAAGAATGTCCCATAGATAATTGGAAATTTGAAATTATTCCACGCAGACGCGATACGTAAGACACAAGCGAGCGGCCTGCCTCAACGGAATATGCACGACTGGGAACGTATAGACAAACAAATGACTATACCGAAACAACCGCAGCGAGTGAGGTAAACCGTAGTCATAAATTAAACATTAAATATGGTACCCGGCAATAATGTTACACACATTATCGCCTTGTATCATATTTAATGTTTATGCACATCGATCCTTAGAAAGAGGTAATCGGTTAATTTCATCGTGCTGTCTCTCTCACACACTACCTGCGTGACGTCTATCAATCGTTGTACAAAAGCAAGAGTGTAGTTGAAACCAAAAACAAATATATATTAAATATTTATTAAATTATAATAACTTAGAAAAGTGATAAAATTATAATAATTTAGAAAAAAGCTTTATAAAAACTTGATTACGAGAGAAAAATGATTCATCATGAAAAATGATCACACATGGGTTTCGAACCCACACCTATTGGAAATGCGTTCCAATCGTGCTAAGACTTACACCAGCGTGAGCTGTTGTATGATATTCAAGTCTCGGTTCGTATTATATTTTCGTCTTTAAAAGAGACGTGTGTTGCCAATGTTTACACATTATACAGGAAAAAAAATGAAAAAAGCTTGTAGAATGGGTGTAGTTTATTTAATAGTACACAATCATAATTGTTTTAACAACTACTAATAGATGCTAGATTGACTATGCGTCGTTCGATATTGTATAGGTAGTGTACGACAAAGCAACGCTCTATGAAGCCGAAATTACTCGATTGTCTCTTTCCAAGGATCGATATGCACTACTTATAGTCGAGTACTGTAATACTGCACAGATAACGTAGAAATCCAAGGATGGACTTTCCATGCAATTTTCCTGTTGAGTCAAGAAGTGAACACTAGTAAAGCGCCCATTAATCTTTGTCTCAGTTCATATACGTCTACAGCCTCCTCTACACGTACACAGATCCATCTGCAGATGTCATCGGCGGATGCGTCTGCCGACGTGTAGTAGAGGGGTTGATTTGCTCCTCTGTGGTAGGTATTTGACGTCGGCAGATGCATTCGGCAGAAATCCGTTAGTTGTCGGTTTTTGTAAAACGGATCAAAGGGTTTCAGCGCGAGCGCTTGGCGCGAGTGAGCGGTCTGTCCACACGTCTGGCGACGGATCAATGTTCATCGGGCAGCGAATTGGAGTGCATGCATGATTTTTGCAGTTTTTTTTTTCGGTCTTTCTTTTTTATTTGTTCCTCGTACATTTAGGACATAAATAGCTGCGGCAGCTACGGTTACAATATCCATTTTGCGTGCGCACGTATTGCGTCTGTCAAGAACCAACACAGACTGATCGATCTGCAGACGTGTGGACGGCTCGTGGAGATCCATCTGCAGATGCATCAGTCCACGTCTGCGGACGCATCTGCTGACGTGTAGAGGAGGCTTTACATAACCAGACGTCCCGAGTTTAACAAGACGGTCGCGTTTTCGAGCTGTTTGTTTCGTTGACCCCATCCAAAACAAAACGTTTCATTTTAATTATCAAGACTAATATCAACAAATCTGGTGATATTTCCTACTTTTATCTACTATCTTTCCCATTTTTAACCTAGATATGATATTTAAAAAAACTGATATGCACCGCCGATAAATAAAAAAACAATAACAAATGCGTTTGAGCTTGCAATCTAACGTTAATTCAAAATGGTACGTCTCCCTTAAAGACAAAATAATACGAGCCGCAAATTGATTGTCATATATGACAGTTCACACTTGTTTTTTTTTATTGCTTATGGTAGCAAACAAGCCGACAGCACACCTGATGGTAAGTGTTACTGCCGCCCATGGACCTTTGCAAGACCAAGGGTATGGCTAGGTCGCTACTTACCAATACAAATTCTAAACCCACTCAGTTGGGCTCCCGGCTCACCGAACAAAGTGTATATTTGCACATTGCCATTACTCAGACGTCGATCTTCTGCGAGAGTGTGGTACTACCCCGGACAGACCGGCCCGCGGCTGTACACAGAGAACTGTCCACAGCGTAGTCCTACCACTATTGAATATCATGATTTCTTAGATCTGAAACGGATAAGCATCTATGCAATCGCTATTGTGGTGGCTCCCATACCACAACAACACCAGCACAACGTGTCACTCGTCTTGGACATTTTATTAAACAATGGGGACCCGAGGTTCTGCCTCTATCTTCAGGATTTGCAACCGGTGACGACGGCAGAGTAAGTATTGACAATTAATTGATAATAAAATTTCATCTATGCAAGATTACTATCTATCATCGTTGTCTTTGTACATTATAGAAGCTGTGTGGCGCTACCACACTGCGAATACTACCAACCCTTACTTTGCTCTTGGATGTCGTAAAAGACGATTAAGAGCCTTATAACGACCTGGACTCCATCTGATTTGCCGTTTGGTCAACAATTACATTCCCAAGGAGGGTTGACGTATGGCAGGCGGCCGGTCATAAAACTATTGCCAATAACTTTTACAGTATGTATTATGAAAGAGGAATACATATTGTATCGACCCCAGTCCCCAAGTAATTGGGATAATAGTAGGAGAATGACGATATTGTCTTTGTACATTAGTTTATAATTTTTGTATGTACGAAGTAGGGTACTGCTAGCCGCCCGCGCTTCATTACGGTTTAGAAAAAAAATCAAATTGCTCAAATTAAAATATAGTTTACTAAATTATTACATTTGCCATGTGTTGGCTGAGTAATAATACAATACGCCATGCCCTTTCTTGCCTTTTTTTTTTTTTTTTTTTATTGGTGGGCTATGGGTGCGTCTCGCCCCGCTGAATCGGTCCGGGGTGACGGAAAGGCGGCGCGTGACCCCATAGACCCACCGTAAAACCTTCTCTCTTCGCCGTGCGAGCGGACCACCGGTACTCGATTTTAACTTCGGTGGCCCGCCCGGCGGTTTACCCTCGCGGGTTCCTCTCGTCGACGCCCCGACAGATTTCGCCGTCGGGGCGTCGCCCTCACGCGGTGGCCTCACGTCGGGTGACCGGACAATTCCCCGGTCCGATCACCCGAGGCCTCGGTTAGGGCGGCATCAGGCGCAGGTATTCGCGCCTGCGCCGCCCCGGCCGCTGACGGCGGCCCGGGGTGCGGGAATCCTCCCTTGCCCGTTCCGCCGCTTCCTTCTGCGAGATGACAGCCTCGCAGAAGGCAGCGACCGCGTCCCAGTTCCTGATGCTGTCGACCATCGCCCTCGCGACGGCCGGCAGCGTCAGGTCGGCACCGATAACAGCGACGAGGTCACGGCGATGCCGGTCAAAGCCCGGACACACCTCCAGCGTCTGTTGCGCCGTGTCCTCGTCACTGCTGCAATGGTGGCAGGCCGGAGTCCACTCCCTATACACGACCGTGTGCAGGTACAAGCCGAAGCATCCGTGCCCCGACAACACCTGCACCAGTCGAAAGGAGAGGACTCCGTGCCGCCGCTCCATCCACTCCATCAGTACGGGCCGGAGAGCCTCGACGGTGACGACACCGTGTCTAGGCCTCTCCAGCCGCGTAGCCCAACGGGCGATGACGTCTCGGCGGGCGTCCTCGCGCCAGGTGGCTATCTCGCTCAGCGATGGGGAGCCACCTTCGTCGCGCAGTGAGGTCACCCGCCGGTAGAGGTCGGAGAGCATCTCCGCCTCTAGGTCCCACGGGGGTGTCCCGGCCAGCAGGCATGCCGCCTCGGTCGATACCGTGCGGTACCCGCGAATGGCTCTGACCGCCATGACTCTCTGGGGTCTCCACAGAACAGCCCTGAGCTGGGCGTTCAGAGCCCTCGCCCACACGGGTGCGCCGTACATGGCCAATGCCCTTTCTTGCCTATGAATGTCGTAAAACACGACTAAGGCATATAATGTGCATATAACATACATGCAAGAGAAGGAAAACTCGAAATAAAACACTATTCCAACCCGTCTGATCAGTATAGGTGGTAAATTCGTTTCTCTTTACGGGGGAGGCTTGTGCCCAGCAGTGGGTGGTATAAGAGCTGAAATGAAGTCATCTGAATACCATGACTAAAATATAAAATCTAATATGATTGCCTGGGTAGATTACTTTAGATTTTTTTTCTATAAATGACCTGGCCGCGCCTCGTTTGGTGACTTCATTGATTTTTAAAACTGTTACAATCAAGTTTCAGTGTGCAAAGTGATGCACCGCTTCTGGAAAAAACTTAATATCCCAAAATACCACAGCCAATATGACTGCCAAGCATGGCATTATTCATTATGGTATTATTCATTGTGGAGGAAGATCTATGTCCAATAGTGGATGCAGATCATATAAGGGATGTTGATCTGTAAGATATAAACATTGTCATCGATCATATTTGGTAAATATTTATAATATAAGGTAGATAATTCTAATATATCCTTGTAAAATTTGGTCGGCGTTAGCATAGAAAGATTTTTTTCTATTTTCTTTAAATGTAATTTGTTGTGCCTATAAACCGTTCGGAAGAAAGTATCTAAACGGTAAAAAAAAAACGAAAATTCCTTGTATAACTAGAATGATTATGATTAACCATTAGTTACGATAGGAGGCGCGGTAATCCATTTCAAGGAATTGTATTTTCATATTTTTTTTATTAGATTTGTATAGAATTCTGTTAGATTAGCTAGAGCAAGATTTGGGCCCCAATTTTACTATTAAACCTCGTGAAATCATCGTGATAATATGCTGTACATTGCATGTTTATTTGAACAAAAGATATCGATATTGCATATCTATTTATAACTGCAATGGCCATCAATTGTTTAATTTATCAAAATACTGTATTATGTATAATACACGTTCTAATTACACTAAAATTGTACAGAAACTTTGTAAACTCTTACTTGGAATTTCTTAATACAAAATAAATTATCTTAAAATCACGTGCGTAAAGAGTACCTATTCGCAGACAGTTTAGAATATACCACCTACTTCTAAAAACTTAGTCGAACATTTTTCTCTCTGGGATCAAATAAACTTAACATGTTTTTTTGCCATTTCTAGTTATACAAAATATCTACAGTAGAAAATGCTAATGTGGGGCCAGGTGAGTTATTCCATATCTATAATAATTACTTAAAATTTTAACACACAACAGTTTTTATTAGGGCATGTTATAACCGAAATGATAAATATATCAGGATCCGAAATTCGAATAATTTCGAATAGGATCGGTGCCTGTATGACATATTACAACAGTTTTCTTTACATCAGCCGCACTGGCACTTACAACATAAGTCTCTCCAAAGAGTAAGTAAGTAATAATAAAGTAATCACCACACTTAGCTTTTCCCTTTTAAAACTCCCTAAAAATGCGAGATAAGTAACTGAAATTATTCAAAACTACGGACATTGCGAAAAAATTGCATATCCGTAGCCGTAGCCGTATCCGAAACCAGAATAATGTTATTCTAATATTCGTATCCACCTCATCCAAACACCAGAAGTCTTGCCTAATCTATATTTAAATTTATATATTTTAATTTTTTTTTTTTCAAGAGCGCCCTTCATTAAAATAATCCTTATATTGCTTGCTACTTTGTAAACATATAATTAACAGACAGAAATTACGCCTTGACTTCAAGGATACCAATTTGGAGATAGCACAAAATATTGTTACATGGAAATCGAACCCATGAAACTTGGTGTGGTAGGGCAATATCTTAACAACTACGCCATCTGTGCATCAGTCCATTCTACGTTCCGATCCAGTGGTAAATTATTGAATAATTTGAAACAAAATTAAATTAACAATATGTAAATGCCCTTATAGTTCTCATACACAATATATATTAGAAAATGGAGGAAAGGAAGGAAGACCCACCACTTTTCCAGGGTTAATCGATATACCGTACACCTCAAGGAACGGAAGGAATACAGGATGGGTTCAAGGTGGAATAGGATATAAGGAAATCTTACACTAAAGTAATTTTCGAACCATCCTGAAGATGCCTCGTTTAGAAACACGTCGAATCTTTATTCGAGGTTCTGCGAAAAATTACAAATTGCAGTTCTGGATGGTACTCATCATAAGTGTAAGATTTCCTTATATCCTATTCCACCTTCAACCCATCCTGTATTCCTTCTTTCTTTGAGGTGTACGGTATATCGATTAACCGTGGGAAAGTGGTGGGTCTTCCTTCCTTTCTTAAATTTTCTAATAATAATGGATTTTCGCCATGTATCGCCTAATTCAATCAATTACATAATATATAATTTGAGTTTAAATATAAAGCGTTCAGAATCATAAATACGATGTATTTTTTTTATTATAGGTGGTGCAGTGGATGGAGTTCCAGCCACACCTAAATCCGCCAAGACTGAACCAAAACCTCATAGGCCAATTATTGTAGTACCTGCAGTAAGTGTTAAACAAATTAAAATCATCATTATTCAACCTTTTACCATCCACTGCTCGACGTAGGCGTCCTTCACACTTCAACTTAAAGTGCGGTCCGCATCCAACAACTTCCAGCACCCCTCATCAAGTCGTCATGGTGTCGTGGAGGGGCGAGCAACACTGCTTTGCGATACGCGGTCGCCTTTCGAGAACCTTTCTTCGCCAACGAACGGACGAACGATTCGTCGACGTCATTGTCGCTTCAGCATGCTAATTCTTCATGCTATGTCGGTTACACCCGTTTTTCTGCGATTACCGTATTAGGGATTCTATCTCACAGAGCGAAGAAGAAACGAAGAAGAAAGAAATCTCGAGCATAGCCCACTGAGCTACTTTGAGCTTAGTCGTAAGGCCTACATTGAGGGACCACATTTCCGTGCCATAAGTCATCAATTGTAACACACACTGGTCATAGACCTAGACACCAAGTTAAATTGCATTCTCATCTCCTCGATTCTCGTGAGTTATCCGAACGATGCCCATCCAAACTGGATTCGTCGGCTGACCTCTTTCTCGAAATTGGGTCTACCTAAGTAGACTGTTTGTCCAAGGTAAACGTAATCGACAACATCGAGGATCGTATTGCCAACAAGGACTAGTATTGAAATGACATGGGTATTGGTCAGGAGTTTCGTCTTGTCCATGTAAATTAAACTGACGAGTTGGAATACCCTGCTGAGATCGTTGAGCATGCTGCCAAGGTCTGCCATGAATACAATTTAAAAACAAAATGCAAAATTACTCGGGGTATGAAAACCAAGTCAATCCCTCTCTATATAATAGAAATAACGCAATAATTTTTTTCAGGATTGCCCCTGCTTCGACGAATAATTTTATCGTGGCTGCAAGAGGAATTCAGTTTAAAATATGGCTATTATAAAATTGTTTAGACAATAGAAATACTTTCTGATATTTACGCAAGTATTTAGACATAAAATATATTTTTTACCATATTTTCATTTTATTTGGTTTTGCTCACATTCACCAAAATAATGGTCTTTGAAAGAGACGAAGCCAGAACAGATGTAAGAGTAACAATAGGTAATGATATACTAGAGCAAGTGGATGAATTTGTATATCTTGGATGTGGATTTAGTCGAGATGGAAGGTACACCACTGATATAGAGCGAAGAGTGAATGCGGGAAATAGAGTGAACAGAGCGTTGGAGCAACTTCTCGGTAGCCACCACCTCAGCCAGAAGGCACGTGTAGCAATACATAACGCAGTGCTTGTCCCAACATTACTGTATGGAAGCGAGAGTTGGGTATGCAGAAAAGAGTATGAAAGTAAAATTAATGCGGTCGAAATGCGATCTCTGCGGAAAATCTGTGGAGTTAGGCTGACCGACCGCATTCGTAACGACGACGTAAGAGAGCGAGTAGGTATGAAAGAGAGTATTGGTGTAAAGATGCGAAAGGGAATGCTCCGATGGTTCGGACATGTGGAAAGAATGCCGAAAGAACGTCTGGTTAAGAAGATATACAATGCGAAAGTGGAAGGATGTAGGTACCGAGGGAGACCGAGACTAACCTACCTAGACCAGATCGGTCATGTACTGAAGGAAGGTGGAGTCAAGAGTCTCCGAAACCGGCGAGCGTGTATGAAGAGAATTATGAATGTTGAGGAAGCGAGTGAAGTATGCAGAGATAGAGTTCTCTGGCACTCTGTTCTCTCTGCCTACCCTGCAAGGGATATGGCGTGATGATATGTATGTATGTATGTAATATCACTTATTTTTGCGTGGAAAACATAAAAATCGGATGATCTTTTAATCAGTCAGGAGATTGGCACCAAGCGCTACAAAATCATACCCAACGATAGTCTCGCCTTTCTTAATTGAATGAATTGGGACAAGAAATAGATGATCTAACAAGATCAGCAATTCAACAAAAACCAAACCGCATCCAAGAATGCGAAGGGCTTATATCACCAGCAGTTCTGGCAAGTGTTAAATGCAAGAAAACGGCTCAATTTGTCATCCATTCGGTCCGCGACCTTTTCTTTTTACAGGTCTCGTCCCACTACGCTCAAATCAACGAAGAGCAACTTACTTATTCCATATTACCCCTAACCATCAATTTACTTACCGCGTGATAGCCACGGCCCGACAGTTAGCTGGGGCGTCAATAGGGAATGGTACTCGAAAGAGTAACCCGCCGGGTTAGCCACGGATGGCAAGGAAGCGGTACCAGTGGCCGACCCAATGGCGATGGGGAGGGAATACGGTGGGTTATGGAGCCACGCGCTGCCCTTCTGTCGCCCCGGACGGAACGGGGGTGTGTGCGGACCATAACCTACCCAAAAAAACCATCAATTTACTTACCCGCTATAATTTGTACTGAATGGAAAGAATTATAAAAAAAAAATACTAAAAGCTGAACCAATCCATGACAAAAATTATATCTAAGTATTCCACGTGATAAGCTTTGTGTCAACTTCTTAAAAGCAACCCCAGCACAGCTATGTTAATATCACGCACGATTGTTTAGAAATATTCCTATCGCCATACTCCATACACCGCTTAAGGAGCCAGACCATAGAGATATAAAACGACTTTACATCTTGCGTTGCAACGCGCGACGCATTTTGCGAAGGTGAGCAATAAACTAGTTGAGTCGATGACGACAGCGTGTCATCTTTTGTATTTCAAATGGGACTATTGAAAATAGCAAGGTTACGTCGTGAAATAAACATGGAAAACATTCCAAACATTAATTATTAAGAAAACTTATTTTAAATTTCAACAAACGTGTATAAAAAGAACTGTGTGGTAGCGGCTACGAATACTACCAATCCTTACTTTGCTCGTGTCGTAAAAGACGACTAAGAACCTGGGCCAACTCCATCTGATGCCGTTTGGTCAACAGTTACATTCCCAAGGAGACTCGACGTCTGGCAGGCGGCCGGTTATAAAACTATTGCCAATAACTTTTACAATATGTACTATGAAAGAAGAGTACATATTGTATCGATCCCCAATTAATTGATATAAGAGTAGGAGAATGATGATGTGTATAAAAAGAACATTAATTATCTCCGCTCATATGTCACACTGTCGGGCTTGAGCCTCCTCCAAGGAAGGTAAATTGATCTACTATACCACGCCAGTCAAACGTGTTGGTATAGGGTTTTGTTTCAAGTTTTCTTTCTCTTGCATAGATGTTATAAACATTTAATATTTAGTCGTCTCGTACGATCACCCACGGGTAAGATAGGGGATGGTGAATGTATTCTTACTACGTCACCACACGGAAAGTTTGTATTATTAATGACAGTAATCTCTCACCGTCGCATTTATGGACAGCAACTCTCGCTTTATATGGTTACGAAGATATTTCATACTTTTGGGCTAAATTGTCAAATGTAAAATTATACATACATACATATCATCACGCCATATCCCTTGCAGGGTAGGCAGAGAGAACAGAGTGCCAGAGAACTCTATCTCTGCATACTTCACTCGCTTCCTCAACATTCATAATTCTCTTCATACACGCTCGCCGGTTTCGGAGACTCTTGACTCCACCTTCCTTCAGTACATGACCGATCTGGTCTAGGTAGGTTAGTCTCGGTCTCCCTCGGTACCTACATCCTTCCACTTTCGCATTGTATAGCTTCTTAACCAGACGTTCGTTCGGCATTCTTTCCACATGTCCGAACCATCGGAGCATTCCCTTTCGCATCTTTACACCAATACTCTCTTTCATACCTACTCGCTCTCTTACGTCGTCGTTACGAATGCGGTCGGTCAGCCTAACTCCACAGATTTTCCGCAGAGATCGCATTTCGACCGCATTAATTTTACTTTCATACTCTTTTCTGCATACCCAACTCTCGCTTCCATACAGTAATGTTGGGACAAGCACTGCGTTATGTATCGCTACACGTGCCTTCTGGCTGAGGTGGTGGCTGCCGAGAAGTTGCCCCAACGCTCCGTTCACTCTATTTCCCGCATTCACTCTTCGCTCTATATCAGTGGTGTACCTTCCGTCTCGGCTAAATCCACATCCAAGATATACAAATTCATCCACTTGCCCTAGTACATCATTACCTATTGTTACTCTTACATCTGTTCTGGCTTCATCTCTTTCAAAGACCATTATTTTGGTTTTGCTCACATCCACGCGTAGACCCCTTTTCTTACAATCTTCTGTCATTGTGTCGACTAGGGTCTGCAGGTCAGTCGCTGACTGTGCCAGCAGGACTGCATCATCTGCATAAAGCAGAGCAGTGACCACTGAGTCGCCCATCTGGACTCCCACATTCATATCGTTCAACCTTTGGAAACATTTATCCAGATATATGATAAACAGCCTGGCTGACAGAACGCACCCCTGCTTAACGCCGATATTGACGTCAAACCAAGGCGACATTCCATCATCCAGCCGGACACAGGCTCTACAGCCCATGTAACTGGACTGCACAACCTGTAGCAGTTTACCGTTAATACCATACTCCGGTAAAATGTCCCAAAGTTCCTTGCGTACAACTGTGTCAAATGCTCTCTCCAGATTCACAAAACTGCAGAAAACCCTCTGACCTAGAGCCAGATGCTTCTCCACAATGTTGCGCAGAGAGAACACTTGATCCATGCATCCCCTTCCACTCCTGAAACCTCCTTGTGTCTCACACATAAAACCATCGGACACCATCCTCATTCTCCTTTCAATAATTTTACCATACACTTTTGCTGCCAAACTGGTCAAGCTTATGGCTCTGTAATTTGTGCAGTCATAACGTGAACCCTTGTTTTTAAACAAAGGCACGGCAAGGCATTATGATCGTTAAAATCAAACAATTCGTCCTTATACTTACAATTTTAATGGTAAATCTATTTACCATACAATATTAGCTTACGTTTAATTAGTATCACTATTTTAAAAATAATAACAAAAATTGTCTTTTCACCCAACTTCATAAAACTTAAAATGTACAACCACACTATTTTCGTATAATGAAATAGCAACGAAGTATATAAACTGAAGCTTGTCACGGTCACCTTAAATAATATACGCTTACAATTAAATTTTGATGAGTTCAATTCACATTGTGTTAATTAACCATTTTATTTATATTTACAAGGTTACTTAGAATAGTCGAGAATAGACATGGTGCATGGTAATGTCCGTTGCATACATATCATTGTGTACTTTATGTCCTGAAATTTGAGACCTAGCCATCATAAAATAGCAAATGGATGTTGATCAGACTGAAATAAACGCGAGATATCTCGTTATGTACATTGTATAAAAGTAAATAGAGACAAGATGCACATATCACAGATAATTTATATTAGACTAGCAGAACCGGCAAACTTCGCTCCGCCTAAGTCAATATATGAAAAGTAAAAATCCTAGAATTCGATCGCAGCGCCACCTAACGGGTCCAATTGAAAATCTTAACCATTCTCGAATCCACTTGAACACGCACAATAAATTTCAACTAAATCCGTCCAGCCGTTTAGGAGGAGTTCAGTGACATACACACGTAATAAGAATTATATGTATAAAGATGTATAATAATGCATGCATATCACGGAGAATTTATATTAAAAGCATTTTGATGCTAGAAAAAACATGTAATAATGCAATCGTTTGAAGATTTGAACAGGTTTCTCAGTTGCATTTATTAGCTTTCATTTTCACAAAATCTTCAAAATCTGTCTCCAAAGGTTGAACGATATGAATGTGGGAGTCCAGATGGGCGACTCAGTGGTCACTGATCGGCTATATGCAGATGATGCAGTCCTGCTGGCACAGTCAACGACTGACCTGCAGACCCTAGTCGACACAATGACAGAAGATTGTAAGAAAAGGGGTCTACGCCTGAATGTAAACAAAACCAAAATAATGGTCTTTGAAAGAGACGAAGCCAGAACAGATGTAAAAGTAACAATAGGTAATGATATATTAGAGCAAGTGGATGAATTTGTATATCTTGGATGTGGATTTAGCCGAGATGGAAGGTACACCACTGATATAGAGCGAAGAGTGAATGCGGGAAATAGAGTGAACGGAGCGTTGGAGCAACCTCTCGGCAGCCACCACCTCAGCCAGAAGGCACGTATAGCAATACATAACGCAGTTCTTGTCCCAACATTACTGTATGGAAGCGAGAGTTGGGTATGCAGAAAAGAGTATGAAAGTAAAATTAATGCGGTCGAAATGCGATCTCTGCGGCAAATCTGTGGAGTTAGGCTGACCGACCGCATTCGTAACGACGACGTAAGAGAGCGAGTAGGTATGAAAGAGAGTATTGGTGTAAAGATGCGAAAGGGAATGCTCCGATGGTTCGGACATGTGGAAAGAATGCCGAACGAACGTCTGGTTAAGAAGCTATACAATGCGAAAGTGGAAGGATGTAGGTACCGAGGGAGACCGAGACCAACCTACCTAGACCAGATCGGTCATGTACTGAAGGAAGGTGGAGTCAAGAGTCTCCGAAACCGGCGAGCGTGTATGACGAGAATTATGAATGTTGAGGAAGCGAGTGAAGTATGCAGAGATAGAGTTCTCTGGCACTCTGTTCTCTCTGCCTACCCTGCAAGGGATATGGCGTGATGATATGTATGTATGTATGCATTTTCACAATTTTTAAGAAAATATGAGGTTTTTGTTTATTTTTATTTATTTAGACGAGCTTAATAAACATTTACAAAGCAAGATATTGATATTCGACAAAATAAACGCAAATATGGAAACTTTCATCAGATTTTTGTAACATACCTTAAAAACGAAGACTTTACAACAAAAAGTTTTTAACATTAATAATATATTAGCAACTATACGTACTCTTCCACTGTTTAGAAGTCATATTCAGTCCGATTAACATCGAATTACTTCTAACACTTTTATGAAGCAATGTACTTTGCAAATACAAATCAAAGAACACAAAGTACATCCAAATTTAGAACAATTATTTGTAGAATGCACATACGCTTATCCTATGTGGTAATATGATCTAAACTCGGCAATGATATGTATGCAATTAAAATCTTAAGAACGAGTGAAAATTGAAGCAATTTTAGTTAAAAAATAATTCCTGACAACACAATTTTAAATACAGTCATTATTCACTATAACATTTCAAGTAATGTACGATATCTTCCGCTTTTTTTTTAATTTAATTTCTTATAACGGCACGCGTTATTAATTATTAATGTGACATCTTGAGTTGTATAGTGAATAAAACTCTTTATTTACACAATAACAGTTTCATCCATCTATTTCCTCAATAAACTATACAGGGTGGATGTGGACCGCTCCCGAAAACAAAGACAGGTGACCCTACTAGTCCTACTTGTAATGATAGGCTAAAAAAACGATTCAGATGAAAAAAAATATTTTTTTTCATAACGAATTTTAAGTTTTTTTTTCACATTACATCGTATTAGGACAGTGCCATGTAACGATAATTCCATAAAAAATACGTACCTTTACTCAGATGAGAAAAGACGCAATCTATTCACGATCATATCTTCAAGAGTTCAACGACCTCGCGTGGTGAAAAAAAACTTTTTTTCATCCGAATCGATTTTTTTCTAGCCTATCATTACAAGTAGGACTAGTAGGGTTACCTGTCTTTGTTTTCGGGAGCGATCCCCTTCCACCCTGTATTCACTATATTTGAATATGGTGCGATATTTGTCCATACATATGTTTATAATAACACTTCCAGAATTGCACAAAAGAACGAACTCAACCATTTTCCATTAAAGCGCCTGCACTAACACCAATATCAAACAAGATGCAACTTTCAAATTGCCCTTAGCCTTCTACCAATCAGTCTTTCAATTTTTACACCGACAGAACTTTCTAGAATAAAATTGCCACATTCAATTACCAATATCAAATATGTGCGAGCATATAATTCCATTTTACAAACACTAAAAGTGTAATCATAGAATTGAACAAGCAGTTCAGATAAAGAAATTATAAATCGCAGTTCACAATTATTTGTTATATAATTACAAAATAATATTTGAAACTTTGAAATTTATCAATTCTGAGACAATGTATATACATGAAAATATTTTTTCGTATACTTAATGATGAAAGCAAAATCCACACTTTAATGAAATGTAAAATAAGATACATGAAATTAATATTCTATGACTTTTTACCTGAAAAATATCTTGTCTACATTTTAAACTTAATTTATCACACTTCACTGTTGAAGCCACAAATGGCAATAATAAATTCAAGAGCCAACCATTCAACTCTTACAATGCTGTAAATATTAAAATAAAGCCTATAATGTCGGCTATTGAGTAGTCGCGTACAGAATAAAAAAATAAACACTGATTATTACTATGTATGGAGGAACTAAATTAGCGTTTTTATTTTATTATTATTTTACCATTTTATCTTCAAAATTATTCATCACACTAAAGGCCTGCCATTAAAATAATAACCGATTAAATGGCCCTTAAAAAAGTTTTAGTATTGCTTAGAAATAAAACATTTAAATTTGAGATCGTTACTATTAAAAGCTCGAACTTGAATAGCACAATTTGTAAATTTGTTATTACATACAAAGCGCAAATTACGGAATATTTTTTTTTTATATAAAACACAAGATGCCTAAAAGAGATATCGTTTTAAAAGAAAACAATATTTTTTTTTGCTATAGAAACACTGAAAAATAATAATTTAAATTCGTGGATTACTAAAACTTACGGCTACAAGTCATAAAAATCTAACGTTGGGCGTGGTCCTATGCAAAGAATGAAATTGGTGTCGTTCCAAAATTACAATTCTTCTTAGACTTCCTTAGATGCCAGTACAATCCAAAGAAATCAAGTTACCGAGAAAGAGGAACTTGTTGCAACTGCTGTTCAACAACCAATTATGCCATGTCTAACCAATTTCTTGCTCACTTTTCACACTCGTATGAGACGTCGATTTAAAAAATAAAAACAATCCTAAGAATCATCCATTAGTTAAATGAGGCGATATTAAAACGATAAACTAACACGTTGGACTCGCCCATCGTTATAAAAATCAAATTCCAAGTACATCAAAATCTTTGAACATCAAAATACTTTTGATTTAAAACTTTTAGAATTAATCCTATCATGATATATGAATCTACTTTATTATCTGAACAACTATTCACGACACATTTGGGAACAGCTTTTATGTCAAAATTTATTCCAATACAAGTCTACAGTGTAAATTCTAGCTACAAACATACACTTAAATATACACAAATAGTTTTATATTGACATAGACACGGGACAAATATTTTCCTAAATAACTTATATTTAGAGAAATTCAAGATTCTACTCCATAACCGAGCAGTTTATAGAACATTTGAGGTTACAGAGCCATTTAAAAATACAAAATGAAATTGTTATATTTCCTTTTATTGTCTTTTGGTGACGGACGAAAAAGCAACCCACCTAATCCCATCCATCAGACCGTAGATGTCCACAATTGGAAATAAGCCTCCCCACGAGAATGTTACTCAGAATTATCTTATATCACTTACATCCAATGGGTTTCTTCAAATGTCCAACTAAGAGGCACCCCCCTCTTCGTCCTACCACATAATGATAATCTGTAATCGTCCCTCCTGTGAATATGTTATATCATAGATATAGCTAGCTTGCAGCAGTACTGTAAAGTAGTATTTGGGTCTTCGGCTCATAGAAAAGATACTGATACAGTGTAACCCATTTTATTACAAATTTTAATACTCTCCCACCTCGGTGTATTTGTATACAATCAAAAAGCCCAATGTTGACCAAGGTATTGAAGGTATCGTCCATTAATCACGTGAGGCTCAAAAGCAGGGTGATAGTGTTCAACAAAAGTCACGAAATATAACAAGGAGGGATGTAATGAGATAAAAAATGTATTATTATCATTCTCTTGCTCTCATCCCAACTACTCGGGGTCGACGTAATATGTCCTCCTTTTCCATAGATGCCCCCTATCAGACGTCATCTCTGTAGTCACTCCCTGTCTATCCATACATGCTTCACGCAGTCAAAAGTGTTATATTAGTCTTAAATCTCACCAGAGCTGAGTAGAGATGGTAGAAAAATGCTAAACATCAGGTGATTAATGAACGAGCCCAAGAGTAGTATTTTTAAAACCCTAGTGTTATGGGTACATTCCCATACATTTTATATGTATGTATAAGAAACTGACATCAAAATACGATTATATTATTGATATAATTGTATCATTTGTCTGTATATAAGGATTGGAAATTATATCAAATGACTGCTATACAGAATTATAAATACTCTTTGTATGACTATCCAAGCCATAAAAAACAAATTCAATAAATATTCATTTTGGAATATGTATTTAGTTGCTAAGAAAATCCATTACTTAGATATATTATCCAGATCTTTCCAAAAAAAATGCTTGTCAACATATAAAAGTTACAGTTTAGTGATATTGGGGCAGAGTCCTAGTAAAATTAGCCATTTGATTTTTCGTGACGACACAATAGCAAGATAGAATTCTCACCAATATATTTATAACTTTTATACAGTATACAACATGGTCACGAAATTTAATTCCACAATACTAGGCTATATAATACCAAAGGTATGGCTTGACTAAGATTGACAATCTCTCACGCTTTATATGCTACAGTAGCGCGACAAAGGGCGTGTAGTACTCGAGCCTGTCGTGAGTCATATTGCATAAGATGTGTTTTAACACTCAACACTTTAAATAAACACTGATAAACACTATAATGTTTTATAATACATATTCATAACATACACTCTAGCGGTGACGGCCCCGGGATGCGTAATGATTGCCACCGTCGCGGCTGTATCGACGTTCCTTCCGATCGTCACGGTTGCCACGAGACTTGTCGCGTCTATCACGGTCCCGGGACCATTCCTTATCTCGGGATGATTCATGACTCCTGAAAGTATAAGATTGTTTTTTATAAACTCGTATAATTGATTGTCATATCTATTGGATACAATGCCAGTTTTTTTCCAGAGATCACCCCACACTAAGGAAAAAAATAATACGTGTATTGATTTTAAAAATATAATACAAAAATGACTTACTACCCAACTCGGCAATACTATTTATGGTTCACACAAATAAAATACCTGTATGGGAATCGAATACATAACACTGGCACGTTAGATCGATCACTTATCAATTACGCCATCTATGCAGTCAATTTGCAACTGTACTGAACTATCTGGTATTAAAGTGCGCCCAATATTTGTACATATGTGGATAAAAAAGAAGATAAGAATTACCTAGATTCTCCCGCCGAACGGCTATCTCGGGACTTGCGTCGCCCAGCAGAGCGAGCACGCGGCGATCGTGACCGAGATCGAGATTTTCGAGCTTTAGGAGAGGTCTCCCGCTCGCTATTTAAATTAAAGTCATCAAACCTGAACAAAAAAAAATAACATTTAGTAAACTATATAAATTTCGTCATCATCATCATAACAACCTATAAAGGTCCCACTGTTGGGCTCGGGCCTCCTCCGTAATGGGAGGGAAATTAACGTACTACTGCGCTGGTTAGACATGTTGGTATAGGGTTTTGTTTCGAGTTTTCCTTTTCTCACATAGATGTTATATGCGTTTTTTTTGCTATTCTAATCGCGGAGATGAAATATATGTTTTTTTTTTTTAATTTTCCACGATAATTATAGCGAAAACTTATGTGCAGCAGTTAAGTCGACATAAAGTTTCTCAGGCACAACCAAACGCTGCAGCATCAAAGGTCGTTCTTCAAAATAATCTATCCATCAACGACATCCACTGGTGAAAATAAGCCTCCCTGAAGACGTGTTTTATTTTCTCAAATTACACCCAGATGCATAACAGCAATTTGTGGATCGCACAGTTTTGACTTGCGTGGGAATCGAGCACAGGGCACTGACTTGATAGGCCAGTCAAATGTTATAATCTCCACGCTTGGCAGGTCTATTGCCCATCGCCATTGATATTACAAATTTTCCAAGAAAATGCTAGCACCCATTCTCCTGATAAGGGGGCGTTCAAGTATTACGTAACGAAATTTTTGAAGATTTTTGATACAAGCATTCACTCGTAACTCCTCGGTCACTGGCGCATCTTCCAAACTCTCTAAACTCTAACTGCAGAAATACGTAAAAGCATTTGTCACAGCAGCAAAAAAATATAAAAATAGATGTAGTCATTATTTATGGTATCATTCGCGCCCTTAAATTTTATTTACACATTAAAACTAACCTATTCTTCGGTGCTTGTGAGGAACTGTGACTAGAACTGGAACTGGATGACGAACTTGAAGATGACGACGAACTTGTAGACCTGTACAACAAATAAAATTAAAAAAAAACAAATTAATCTCTTTCTTAATAACACTAGCAGACTTTTTTTCTTGGTTGGTACAAAAAGACAGTTTTCAAAAATATAGACTCAAATTATAAACAACGCAGTCAACCAATTTCAATAATAAATGTTCATAATTATCAGTATGTTTGTTTGTAGCTGTGTGAATGAATACTACCAACCCTTTCTTTGCTCATGGATGTCGTAAAAGACCACTAAGAGCCTTATAACGACGTGGGCCAACTTCATCTGATACCGTTTGGTCAACAATTACATGCCCAAGGAGGGTTGACATCTGGCAGGCGGCCGATTATAAAACTATTGGCAATAAATTTTACAATATGTACTATGAAAGAAGAGTATATATTGTATCGGCCCCAAGTAATTGGGATAAGAGTAGGAGAATGATGATGATAATGATGAATTATCAGTATGTTTCCTGTATGTAAATTACTAAAACTACCGTCCAATGCTTCATGACGTCACAATCCAATATTATATAATCCAATATTGGATTAGGATTTATTGAGAAATAAAAAAAAATGTTATAAATGTGTACATTTAATGAAAAACATATGTACCCACACATCAATTAAAAACTAAACAGGTCGTATTTAAATATTCAATTAACACTCGAAACATAATAATTCGTCACAACGACATTCGTCAACGCTTAGGATTACGTAACATGCTAATAGAAACTAGATTTTATTCAAGTTTAACTTGCTCTGTATTGATGGCTACAATTACTACTAACAATTAGATTGGTTGTGGGTGGCCTTAAAAATGGCTAAGATCTTTACATCTGATGCGGTCTTGTCGAAAATTACATTCCCAATGTCGGTTGAAGTCAGATAGGCTGTCATAAAACTATTGCCAAAACTGTTTTAATATGTATGATGTAAGCAGTAAATATTGCAAAGAAGAGTTTTGGATAGAGCTGGCACTCTTAATAGTCTTTCACTACATCCAGAAGTAATGTAAGGGTTGGTATCTGTAACCGCCAACACAAATAACACCTAGGCTTAATTAAGTCTTTAAAAAAAAAGCTAATAAGTTTAAAATTTTCTTATCATCTCACGCCTTTGTGCACAAAGGTATGCAAGACTGTAGAGAAAGATTTCATTTCATTCCAGGTAATATATTTCTAGGCTAACATCGTTAACCAGTACAATTCCAAACTTTGTTTAAGAGTATTTCATGTGAAAACCCTTAAAATTTAAAAAAAATCAAGCATTTTTATCCGACTGCGCAACGCAAAGGAGTGGTATTGTGTTTAACAGTCTATGTATGTGTTTGTATGTTCCTTTGAAGCACTATACAGACCAAACGCCTGGGCCGATTTTTATGATTCATACGTCAATCGATTGCTCTTAGTCTGGCGAGTGTCACTAAAAACATGACGTTAGCGAAAATATAATATGGCGACCACTGGACGCCATATTGAGAAAATGAAAAAAAAAATCAACCAGCTATATCAAGTGGGGTATCGTTGAATAGGTATATAAAAACATTATTAGATTTCCCTCAACATTTTTCGATTTGACTGACCGTTTACGATCTATATTGATTTAAAGTTTCGTAATAACCTTTCTCACATATAAGTTTTTAGATAGTAGAAATTTACGATGCAAAGACGAAAAATTCGTATGACGATCGTAAGTAGTAGTCGAAAGTATCTAGTAGATATATTGTCCAATATACCATAGATAGTCCTACCTAAAGTATCTAATCTCTGACGCGGTCGCCCGTCTCCAACTTCTAACGATTTAGTACTCAACTTCAGTCGAAAAACTATATATAGTTAGGTACCTTCTTATTAATACATAATATAACTATAGCCACCTAGGTATTCATATCTAAAAAATATAAAATAAAAAAAAAGATAATTAAAACAACAAAAAACCCGACTGCGTAAAAAGCGAACTAAACTACGTACATAATAAAAAACTGAAAAGAAAAAAACAAGCTCTTAGATGTCCGGTGGTCTAGAATTCTATATATTATTGAATGAATACTATTGCAGAAAATAAAATATATTTTAATCATGGAACATGACAACTGAACAATCGGAATCCATTAAAAAATTAGATTTTCGGTCGAATAATCATCCATTCCATTCCATTATTCCCTTTTTACGCAGTCGGGTTTTTTGTTTTTTTAATTATCTTTTTTTATTCATTTTCACCTTTTGTTCGCCTCGGATTTGCAACAGTAACATAATTATGCAACTTGACAAAAGGAAGCAACACAGTGCAAAACTCTATAAAAAAATAAATAAAAGAAAATAAAATGCAAGATAACATTTTTGGGTCACCTTCAAGCTATAAAATATCAGTTGCCTCCCTTTGGACATCTAAAATAAGGCTTAATACATTACGTACACCTAAAACCAACCTTCTCTTACTGCTCTTGGATACAGGAGATATACTTTTACTTTTATTGTTATGATCTTCATCGCCCACAGGACTTTTAGACCCACCCTCCTTTGAATTATCTCCATCTTTGGATTTTTCTTTTTCTGCAGAGTCTGAAAACAGAAGTTGAAACTTTTTGTCTTTTCTATACTACCATATTAGAACAAACATTGCCCTACAAATAATAATATCCCATAATCATCCCTAACAGAAGCCATGAAAATGGAAATGCCACATTATATTTTTAGTCCATCACTAACTGGATAGATAAAAATAAAATAAAAAATATTATTCTTTACATTGAGTTGATTAGACTAGATTATAAATAACAGTAAAATCAGTCAGTTTAACTGTATGGCTATAAATAATTTAGACCTATCTGTTGTTAACTAACCAGTTTTGGATGCATTGGCCTGCTCGGCATCACTGCTCCATAGATCATACTTAGATAAATCGGCCTCATCCCCCGATTCTTCATCCTCATCCTCTTCTTCTCCTTCGGCCGCCTCTTGGGAAGAGCCAGACTTGGTCTGCAACAATGTCACATTGATAGGAGATAATAACAACAATCTCGTATACCATATATTCACTATATTCTTCAGAGCCTGATGTTTCTACAACCTACACCACCCTAAGATAAAAAAAAATAAAATGGAATAGGAATTATGATAATTCCTTCTCGGTAAGTATTTCAGAAAAATAAGTAAACTTCTTAATGCCTTACTTATGGACTTTTTATACAAACCTTTTTCTTTTGCTTCACTTTTTTGCCATCTGTAGATTTTTTGGTACTTTTATCAGTGGTTTTGACAGTTACTTTTAGCCTATTTAACAATATTGGTTTTGGCAATGCAAAACTTTTAAAATTTCCTATAACAGGTGCATTTTCATTGATGTGTGGTTGAGTCTTTAATTGATCTTCAGGGTTATCAACTTCCAAATTTAACTTTCTAGCTAATTTTGGTGGTACAACTACAGGACCCGGATCAAAGATATCCCCTAAAAAAGAATTATCACCAGTGTTTCCATCCAACCTCTGTAATTGTCTCTCTATACTACCATCTCTAACAGTCTCTTTTTCCCATTCCTCATCATTAGTTAAATTAATAGTTTCCACTGTTTCAGCATTTTCATCATCGTCTTGTTGAGCATTACTAGTAGGCTCTGGTGAATTATTTTGTGTTGTCAACTGTTGAAGATTTTGCAAAGCTAGTAATAGAGTATTTGTATTTATACCAACTAACAAATTGGATAAATCTAATTGTGGACCTGTCTGAGGCAATGACTGAGTTAAGGGTTGAGCAATAGGAGGTTCAGTTTCTGAGAGTTGCTCCAGTGATCTATTGTTGTCAATGTTTTCTTCTACAGTATCATCATTATTAAGTATTGACTTATTTTGACTGGGCTTTTGTTGATCTACCATTACACTATTATAAGGAGAGACTGGTTCAGTATTAACTGATTCAACAATGTTGTTGGGTATACCTATTACATTGTGATTATTTTGCTGAACTTCAGCATCACTTTCTATTCCTGAATTAAATAATTCTTCATCTGATTGTTCTACTGGAAGAGGTTCATGATTATTATACAGATTTCCATTTTCCAGACTTTCATTATTTTGAGCTATCTGCTTCCTAGAATTTGCTTCCTCAACTGAATGTGGTATTATTTGTTTTATTGGTGATATGACTTCAGTAATCTCTTTGTTTTGAAATTCTTTTAATAAATCTAAAAGTATTTCCTGTTTGTCTTTAATAATGTCTATAGTAACATTAGGCGTACTTTGTTGTTCAAGGTGATTATCCGTTTTATACAGCATATTAGACATAGGACTCTCAGTTCTTATAGAACATACACTAATAGGTGATGCTATTATCTGAGGTGGTGGCTGTATGTCACAACTCTCTGAGTTTTTGTAAAGAGCATCATCATCTTCATTCCAACCACTTTCATACATTTTATGCATGTTATCATATTTTTCTAGTTCCTTATTTGTATCGGGACTTTTTTCTCCATTTCCACTGTTATCAAAAATATCCATAATACTTTTATTTTTCACAGCACTATCTGATTGTACCAGAGCAAAAATTCTTTCTGTATTTTCAGGCGATTTTGCAACATTTTCAGTTATTTGTCTGGATTTTGTATTAAATTGGTAAGGTTTAGGTGCAAAATTATTAAGGCCACCTGTACTGTATTTCTCTGCATGATTATGGGCAACTTTTGGTTGTATTACTTCATAGCTATGAACTTGAGTACAATAGTTTGAAGTAACTGTTTCTTTGGCTTTTGGAAGCATAACATCCATTGAGATACTGTGTCTATTTTTTGCCATGGCAGCCCCATTGCCTTTAGCCCAATATCCTTTCTTCCTAACATTATCTTTGAATTCTTGGTAGTTCTGCTTGGCTGTTGAACCTAGTCTTGTAGGAACATATTCACTTGAACAGTTATCAATATCAACAGAAACCTTTTCTCGAATTTTAACATTCATATTACGAAGATTGGATGTATAAATATTTCCAGTTACCAAAGGTGATTGTTCTGCTGCTTTAACAGTGCTGTAACCATGGAAAGGTTGACTGTTATTTGGAATGTAGTTGTTAACTTTAACAGAGGGTGTTGGGATAGAAGGTGCAGGAATATTACGCCTTTTCAACTTCCGCCTTTTTCTTACATCCTTATTTGGAAAAACTCGTGATAAGAAATTGTCTTCCTCACTATTGTAAGATACTGAATCGGAATCAGAATCATGAATAGATTGATGTGCAGAAAAATTTGCTGGCTTTAATCCAATAGCAGATCTGGAGTTAACAGATTTCTCACATGCTCTCTCTGGATCAGTGTCAGGATAGTTCGACACTTGACTATCACTTGAACTGGTACGGGTCCTTATATGAGTGGATTGAGAACGACTGCCTGCTTGAGATCTCCTATCCTCAGTTGTACTAGCTGAACTACCAGTTGCTTGATTATCTCTGTCCGGTACAATCAACAAAGTATCTACACTAACACTTCTTGCTAAAGGATTTTGTGAGCTCTTATTAATTCCTTCATCACTGTCTGAGCCAATTTCTATTTCATCTGGATTTGGCAATTTACAAACTTTTTTTTTATTACCCTCATCACTATTTGGAGCCACACTTGGAGGAGAAGGTTTTTCAAATGTATTTCTCTTGAGATCTACATGAGAATCCACTAAACAGCCTGTTGTCAAAAGTCTCTGTCTCCAGCAAAATATAGTTTTGAAATCTGGAGCGGGTTTGTCATGAACAGCTTCAAATTTCTCAGTGCTGATTTTGCAATTATTATAAACAATAGCAAATGCTGCTGCTCTCACCCTTTCTTCAACAGTGTATGTAACTTGAAAATCTTCAGATGGATTTTGGCCTGTGAACTTGTAAACCACATCATTGTTTGTTGATGAAACCATATTTTCCATGACTGGGTTGTATGTTTTGATTTTAGGAGATAATGTATCACCGCACCTACTCTTCTTAGAGCAAACCTCATAGCCTGGTGAGATATTCTGCTCTTGATCATTAGTACTATTGCTATGTCGTTTTCTCGATTGAAAACCATTTGATTCAAAGGATTTTGGGAGATGGTCTTGCATATGTTGGTTGATCTGTTTGTGTCTATTGACTGCTGCTTTTGTAAGAGGAATAAATTCACATACTGAACCATCACTTAGACTCCCTTTACTTTTTTCTTGTGTTTTATTATTAATCTTGGACAAATTATTTTCAACATCTGGCATATTAAGTTTCATATTTGATTCCCTCTGCTGCACAGTTGGTGGCAACTTTTTCATTACTGCTCCTTCAGTGATGCCAACCTGAAGGCAGGAAAAATAATCTCCACTTTAGTAATGATGTGCTTCAAAAATTTATTGCTTATAATACAACATCAAGTCTTCCGAGCTTCAAATTCCATTAACCCTGAATATTTGACAAAAAGTATTTTACACAAAAAGCTGTTAATGCAGAATGGAAGTGAATACAGCATTGTACCTGTACATATATGCATACCTACTGATGATAAGAAAATCCAGTTGGTGATACTTTTAATAATTTTAAAACCAATCTAAGTTATGTACTGTTATGCACATTTGATTATTATTATTACTATATTAATGATCAAAATAGATATTCTAAACTTTTGTAGTTACCTTCTCTTGAGACTCCTCTTTACGCTTGCGTTTCTTTCTTCCGAATTCATCATATTCATCGTCGGAAGAAGGCTCGCGCCTACGGTATTCCACTACACCGCGTTCATTGTAACCCCCGCCATAACCGGTACGAGCTTCAACCTATAAAATTTAATCACAAATAAACATCAATTCGATTTTTACAACATATTATAGATGTTAAATACTTACTTCACCATATTTTGGGGCGTTACAAACATTACAAGTTTGACGCCGGGCCCAATTAACATTGGCACATTTGTTACACTGCCAATCGTCTGCATTAAATAAACCGCGGGACTTCTCGGCTGCTGTTTTGCCAATTTCGGTTCCCAACTTCTTTTTGAAAGGTTTCCCTCCATCTGGTCTTTCTTTATTACACCGGTAACAAGAACTCCGTCGAGCAAAATTTATATTGCCGCAATTCGGATCACTGCATATCCAATCTCCGTCGTTCATTTTGATATGCATTAACACCTTTTTCTAGTGTGAAGTAGTAATATTCATTTTAATGATTAACAGTTCCACTTAAAGCAAATACCTAACCAAACATCTCAGATTTATGTCCCTACATGTAAATAAAAGTCAAAACATTATCTGAATCCACATTCAAAGTAAACCAAGCTCACTTTTGCAAGAAAAGTAATCAAGCTTCATGCCAGCCATGACGTGACGCAAGTAAAGAGAATTTCCTGCCAAAACCTTGCTACTTCCGTTTCTTGCATGGGACTATGGTTAGGGATGGAGAGTTGGATACGGTGCATAGATATTTTTCCTGTTTTTAGTAATATTATTTGCAAATTAAACCTTTTTTTAATTATGAGTTGTTTTATTGCGATTGTTTAAATTATTTTTTTAATTATTCTATTAGTTGTTAATATATGCAACTTGCAACAAATTATGTACTCAAAATCTGTAGAAATAATATTCTGATGAAACGGTTTCTTGATAAAATTACAAAAAAGACAGGAGTTTTGACTAATATGTAAGCCATGATTACTATGACGATTAAATAAAATGGATTTAAATTTGCGTTCTTTTATTTTTAAATAGTACATATTGTTATTATGTTTCAATCAATCATTTACATAAATGTAGTCTATGGTAATATTTGTTAGTGGTTTCTAAATATACTTTACTGACAACTTCTCCATCACGAGGTGGCGTGAAATATCGAACTAATCCATTATAATAAGTTCAAGAGATCTCTTATTAAAGTACTACATGAAGTCATTAAACTCTAATAAAGTGTAAGCATCCACAAAAGAGTGCTCATAATGACAAACTATGACCAGTAGTTCGTCAATGATCTTAGTTTTTTATGTATTTAACATGTTAATGTCTTTTATACCACAAGGCGGCAAATTAATTTGTGGCTTACATTATATTTTATTATTGAGTGTTTTTTGTGTGATATGTTTAATGTTTTATATAATATAGGAAGAACGTGAATAAGTGTTTTGGTGTATTATCACATTTTGCCAAAATTCCGAGGGACATTTTTTAATAAGGAATAACATATAGTCTTAAGTAACTGAACAAAACAACTCAACAAAACAACGAAATGATTTACTGACAAAGAACTAAATGTATAAAGGTACCAAAGAAATCATTGCGCTCGTATTGCTAGCAGATTTCCAAAATTAAAAAACAGAAGAATAATACCTACTCTGTGATTCGTGTGAAATTTTAGTTAATTTCAATGTCTATATAGTTTATTTTGCACTTATATCTATTTATATTGGTCGAATATGTAATGCGATGGCGTCTAACTAAGATTTCTGAGAGAATTTTAGCACAACATGAAAAAATAAGTAAAATCTCGTTATTTTACATTTACCATGCTAACACTCCGCCTGAATTATACTACAACATAAAATTCCATCAAAATTATATGATATTCATATTACTCTACACTGAAATGCTACAAGTCGAATATAATTTACAAGACCATCATCTCAGCTCAGCTCATATATGTCCCATGGCTGGGCTTGAGTTTCATCCATAGTGGGAGGGAAATACCCTAGACACCTACTATACCACGCTCGTCCGACGTGTTTGGATAGAGTTTTATTTCGAGTTTTTGTTCTCTCACTGTATTATATGCGTTTAATATACCTTGGTCGTTTCTTACGATCACCCAACGGTAAGATACTCTCTATCTTACCGTTATAAAGGTAGAGGTATCTCTAACTCTTCGACTAAATTGAAGAAAGTAAAAATGTGAAGAATCTCATTATTTGTGATGAAAATTGTAATTCGTCACTGGCAATAATGAGCTTATACTAGCAGCTGATTGCCAATACAAAAAAAGAACAACAAACAAATAAAAAAAGTACTTCATTTTCTAGTTGCGAAATAGAAAGTAACTCATTTTTATTTTGATAATGGATTACTTTTAACTTTTTTGATTACTTTTATCAATTTAAAAGCTTGTTTTTAATTTTTTTACATATATTTATTTTCTATAGGTTCCCCAATATTATTCTCCCGAATTCTCACTTTGACGTCAGATTCCTTATGTTCGAGCCTCGCGCGCAATTTATTGCTGTCAAAATTGTTTATAGTGAGGTTACATCGAATTTGCTAAATCAAAATTTACTATTAATATAACTTTAATACTAAAATAAGTTTTACTTTATGCACAATGCTTCAATTCTATTGATATTGGAAAACATAATCGGCCAACTAGATTTATGCGAGTCTGTCAAAAAGTACGCGAATATTTTGTGAAATTGATATTTTGCATAATGTTAACGCATGATGTATGAAGATGACAACATAACTTGCACTCCGAAGCGCTGTGTGCTTACTGAAGTCACAAATTCAACCAATTATGTGTCACCAAACGCTAACCTCAAGTTACTGACTAATGTCGCATTGCAATATCCTACTCCGCCACCGAGTGCTGTCCACCGAAAAGAAAAATCTCTACAAATATTATGCGATAGGTAACTATTATACGTTTACCTATTACTTGGAACTATTACAGACGTATTACCTGACTGGTAATTGTTATTCCAGATTCCTCAATTTGTACCCACTTCATAGGGATGGCCCAATGGAAATACAACTGGATAGCACTGCAGCCCGGTTAGGTGTAGAGAAACGTCGAATGTATGACATAATAAACATACTTGAAGCTATGCAATGTGCTGTTCATAAAAGGAAGAACACATATCTGTGGCATGGAGGCTCTCGACTGAATTCTTTCCTAAAAATGCTTAAGAAACAGGGTGAACACCTTAGACTTTCTGAAGCTTTGCGTGGAAAGGCACCAAAGCCTCCTACACCAAAACATAAAACTTTGGGCGTGTTAGCACAGAGATTTCTAATGCTATTTCTAGTGGAACCTCCAGTAAGTAATAATATCAGTACCAAAATTTTAAATATTTGTACTTTTATTTTAGTATTCCTTGTATTCTAGAATTAACTTAGTAAAACTATAACATTTCAATGGTTATAGTTTTGGCAATGCTTTATACATGACTGACTTAATGCTCAATAGGAAACTCCCGGGTTGACTTGTTCATTTGATTCCAAACAAATACAAAACTTTGTCTCTGAATGTACTTGTATTTGTTAATTGGACATTAGTTAAACCCCATTCGATATAAGAATTATTTCTTATGGTTTTTCTGTATACAATTTTTATCCCTCTATCGGGCATCATATCGAGCTTCCTGTTTAAATAAAATAAAATTGCCTTAGTATGTTAACCATTTTGGTAGGCATAAGGATTTCTTCTATTGCAGTGATGTTATTTGCTTAAATATATATGTTAATTGTCGCTTACAATATCCACAAGATAAGGTAGGATTTGTAATATAGTCTTATACAGATAGTGATATACAGACTGGTAAGAATATGCTATATAAGCACACTTATGAGCAGTAAAAATTTCAACTAAAACTGTTATGTACATGTGTTACTAGACTGTGTCAGGAAAAAGTTTGTTTGAGTAAATGTATCTAAAAACTGTTTAGATAGTCAAAAAAATCTCCTAAAATTTGATCTTATAAATTGAGCTGATGCATGGAGGGAGCCCCTTTAAAATACATTGAAAAAATACTTTTACATTTTCAGTATAAATACTATTCGAAAAAAAATATTTATAATATTCAAAAAAAAAACTTTATGAGTTTGAGCAAAATAATTATAGTAGTAGAGAATTTAATTTCCTACAAGATAATGTAAACGAAATAAAAAAAAAAGAACCCATCCAACCAGCTCAATTTTTAAGATATCAAGCTCAAATTTTAGGGGATTTTTTTTGTTACATTAATATAGGATAATAATTCTTACTTATTGTTATACAGAATACTCTAATAAATTTGGAAATGGCTGTGAGAGTGCTAATAGACACATCAATTAAGAATAAAACAGTGATCTCACCTGAGCAGCAAGATCGCCAGCACAAATCTAAAGTTAGGCGACTCTATGACATTGCCAATGTATTTATTTCTATTGGTCTCATTGAAAAAGTATCAGGTAATTTAATATTAAAGAAACCAGTTTTTAAATATGTGGGACCGCACAAGATGAAGAAGAGTGACAAGTTAGCAGTGACTACTCTATCACCTATAACTCCACTTTCAATACTTGACAGCCAGCTAAGGACTCCCACTTGTCATGTGTTTGCAGGAAAGTCTAAACGAAAACTAGAGTTCACAACTCCAACTACCACCAAAGAGTTGGAACTTGTCATCACAACCCCACCACACACACCGTCGCACAAGTGGGATGAAATCTTACATGTTGCCGACATGGAACTGACTAGAATTAACAATGGAGTACACTTGTGATTAATTTTAAATTCATTATTCAGATTTTATATGCTTCTTCTTTCTATTGTCTTCCAGGTTTATATTTTAGTATAGCTATTATAGACAAAATTTTGTTCCTATATTTAAATTTTTATTCAGTTATTGCTTAAAGCAAAATAATTTTGATGCAATAATTATATTTATATCATAGAGGTAGCGTTGTATTGGATACTGTAGACAGTTGCATACATGTGTGAGAGATTAGACTGCATTCTTCTTTATTTATATACTTTATCCATGGATATATTATTTATATTACCGACAAATTATGAAAGAAAATATGTTAAGCTAATGGAGAGCATGGAATTATACTAGAGTATGCTTTTATTTTGAACTTGTTTAATTTGTAATCATAATAAATGAAATTGCCTTTATTTGTGAACATATTATTTGTCTTTGCCATATAAGCTAAATATATAAAATTTGATTCTTTATCATCATCATACATCCCACGGCTTGGTTCGAGCCTCTTCCACAATAGGAGGTAAATTGGCATAATATACCACGCTGGTCAAATATATTGGTATAAAAAGGTTTCGAGTTTACCTGCTCTTGCCCATGCAAGAGTAGGTAAACTCGAAACCTTTTTATACACCCATATGTTATATGCTTGTTAAATCTCTTTTTCGTCTTTTACAACCATGGCCATAGGTGATGAATTATATTCTTACTCTGTCACCAAAAAAATTACATAACACATATAATAATATGATTAGAATGCATATGGGGCATTTCACGCCAAACGAGCAAGGAAAAAAATGAGGTCGTGAAATTCGTTTATATTCATGCATTTATTTTTTCCTGTTACATATTATTGGCTAGTTATATACAATTTTTGAGGCAAGTCATTTTTTAACGTAGTTGGAATAAGTGAACAGAGAATATAAATAGCATTGTTTGAAATAGTAATAAAAAGAATACACCTTTAAGTTTCGATGATCAAAACTTTATTTTTCTTTAATAGACAACCACAAATTTTAATTTGAGATTATGATACATTACGATGTATTTTTTTTTGAAGTGGAACTTCTTTAGAATCGTTGTGATTTCAAACTCGATGAAACGAAAAAATAAGTCCATGGAGCAGTGGCGTAACTATACTGTTCGAGGCCCATGGCAAATTCATCGCACAAAGACTAAATGTGTAATAATAAATATTGGGAGATAGCACAAAGACTAAATGTGTAATAATAAATATTGGAGATAGACTAAATGTGTAATAATAAATATTGGGATTCTCTTGTGATCGGGGGCCTGTGGCATTTTGCCGACTTGCCACCCTGTAGTTACGCCACTGCCATGGAGACGCATAATTTTTTTAAACTTTAAATTAAAGCGTAAATGTTTTAATAATGTACGAAAATAATAAAAACGTGGTCTCTAAGTTACATTAGAGCACCAAGTAATATAAATATAAGTAATAATCACTTATATACTTAAACGCTTTTGAGGTCGATTGGTTGCCACGAATCTTTGTTAATATAAAACGATATTTAGTGTTCAGTTATAGTATATTTACAATATACCTGTGTCGGTCGTGATTGAACGAATCAAAAAGATCGAATCACGCTCTCTGCGTGACCGATTCGGTCACCAATCGTTTGAGACCCGGATCTTTCGCGATCGATCGATCGCGAGCGACCGACACAACCCGCCTTTTTTTTTTTTTTTTTTATTGGTGGGCTATGGATGCGTCTCGCCCCGCCGAATCGGTCCGGGGTGACGGAAAAGGCGGCGCGTGACCCCATAGACCCACCGTAAAACCTTCTCTCTTCGCCGTGCGAGCGGACCACCGGTACTCGATTTTAACTTCGGTGGCTCGCCCGGCGGTTTACCCTCGCGGGTTCCTCTCGTCGACGCCCCGACAGATTTCGCCGTCGGGGCGTCGCCCTCACGCGGTGGCCTCACGTCGGGTGACCGGACAATTCCCCGGTCCGATCACCCGAGGCCTCGGTTAGGGCGGCATCAGGCGCAGGTATTCGCGCCTGCGCCGCCCCGGCCGCTGGCGGCGGCCCGGGTCGCGGGAATCCTCCCGGACTCGTTCCGCCGCCTCCTTCCGCGAGATGACAGCCTCGCAGAAGGCGGCGACCGCGTCCCAGTTCCTGACGCTGTCGACCATCGCCCTCGCGACAGCCGGCAGCGTCAGGTCGGCACCGATAACAGCGACGAGGTCACGGCGCTATCCTTGTGAACGGCGACCGACAGAGATCGACTACGATCAAATAACCGATGTGCACGACCGAGATCGAATACGATCAAATAACCGACGTGAACGACCGTGATCCAATACAATCAAATAACCGATTGACCGGCGCGTCATCAGTCGAATAATTAAAAGAAAAATTACTTTTTGTTTTTTTTTATTTAGTAGTTTTCTTATTTGTGCTTTTCGTGAATAAATAACTGTCAACATCATTGAAAAAAGTTATTTTCTTTACTTATATATTGCGCTTCGCTCGCCTTTATAATATTATCAGGGCGAGCGAAGAGTGATAAATTCTATCATGTTTGGATGCGTGAATCACGAACATAATATTTTATCCACATTTTTAGAAAATATATTTTTTTTTTATTAATTAGATTTCTTCTTGTGTTTTTAATAATTAACGCTGTCTGTCGAAATTTGTAAAAACAATTAAGGCATGTAGATTAACATCGGGTTTGTTACTGCCATCTGTTAGAAAACTAAAGAATTAATATATAATAATCAATTTATTTTACTAAATATAGATGGAGGGCATGTCTGGTTGTCGTGACCGATAACCGACGTTTTAATCGTTCACTTGCCGTGTCGGTCGCGAACGACCGAGGTCTCTGAAAATGACCGACCGACACAGGTATAATTTACAAATATAAACCAAATATGCTTTTTTAATCATCATCATTCTCCTGCTCTTATCCCAATTGATTGGGGTCGATGCAATATTTACTCCTCTTTCTACATATTGCAAAAGTTATTGGCAATAATTTTATGACCGGCCGCCTGCCTGACGTCAACCCTCCTTAGGAATGTAATTGTTCACCAATATAGTTTTTTTTAACAAAAAATATATGACTAATAAGAGATATACGTTTTTTACAACAATATTAAAATAACACAATTAGCAGCGCGAATGTCGTAGTTCTTTTTATTTTGATTAACAAAATTCACGATCTTATTTTTATTTCAGCGTATTGATTAAAATTTGTTTACAAGTTTGTGACGCCCTGTTTACACTTTTCTTACTTAGGGGGGTATTCTGGTCTAGAAGTCTAAATTTTAGGCAGTTTTCAAACTAGAATATAAAAATGAAAAACATTTTACCATCCATTTTTTATATGATTTATATTGATATTTGAAGAATAAAAACAGAAATTTAAAAAAGTAAATAATATATTTCGTATTACAGGCCGGTGAAGTGGGGGCTATAAAAAAATGGTGCTCCCTGGTTAACATGATTCCAACCTTTGTAGTGATCTAAAACAATCAAATTAAAAAAGAAATCTTCATTAGTAAAAATGTCGCTATCGTATTGACCTTAGCCAAAGAAAAAAATAAAAATTCACAAAATGGCATCGATATAAAAAAAGAAATTAGGTACCCCATTTTTAGACCTTTTCAATTTTTTTTAAAATACTCAATATTAAAATTTTCAGAAATCCAAGACAGGAGCGATAGAGAGAAGTTAGTAAGTAGAAAAAAGTTTTTCATATAATTTCAAAGGAATCGTTAAGATAGAACTTGAGATATCGTGTGGTCGACGACCTAAAAAAAAACTAGTTTTGAGTAAAATGCGTTTGAAATTTGAAACAATTCCAGTAGAATAACTCAGATAATAATATTTAATAGGTACTCCGCTTTGGATTAATTGGCGATCCGAGATCCATACATTACGCCTCCTTTTTCATACGCAATGTTTGGCGAAGTTCTTTCTCTAACCGAGCAGTTCTGCCTTCTTTTTGAAGCAGCAGAAGTTCGCAGTTGAGAGCGATCAATTCTAACATCGCTTAAATAGCGCGTCATAAAATCCACTATATTGCCGAATATAATTCGGATTTTGAAAAATACGTTTAAAGGGCATATTTTTAAGGCTTTAATTAAACATTGAAAATATAAAAAAAAAAATTAAATCGGTCTTTTCAAATTTCTAGACCTAAATAAATTAAAGCTATGATAATTTTCATAGTAAGTAAAGAATTGATGAAATTGCAAAGCTATATAAATTATTAATAAATAATTGGATATGTTTCTACTAAAACTTCAACTCAAATAACTATTTGTCTGTGGGAGTATAATGCTTGGTTCCACACTAATCTTGTAGATTAGTGTGGAACCAAGCATTATCCTCTTTTGTGAAGCGGTGTACATTCACAAAACATCGATAAGCGAAAGTATGAATGATTAAAAAGAAACTATATTCTGAAACTTACAATATATTTTAAATAAAAACACACAGAATAAATAGATTTAACAACTTATATTAATTCCAAAACATAAAGAATATGTACAAATTATTAACGTATACATTCCTAATAATATATTAAATACATTTTTAAATATCTAAATAATATGGTATTGCAATTGCTAATTTCAAATATTCTTAGAAATAATATTTTATATACAAATTAATGCAATTAATTCTACATAATAAACTTGTAGGTAATAGGACTCCAGAATTTAGTTTACCTACTATAATAAACGTAATATACATAAATAGCAGATTATTTTAATCATTTTTTACAATAACAAATGACTTTATTGTTTTCGTCATTATACATTAAACACATGTTTAATGTATAATGAATTTAGTAAACTACAATTAGTATTCAATTTAAGTACAAGTTGCATCAGAATTATGATTTTTTTGGAGTTTATGATACGAATATAATCTGTACCTACATAAGTACAGAGTAAGAGTATATATTAAAAAAAAACCTGCACCGAGGATTATCCTTGTATTGCAGGGGACTTCACAGAAATGAAATTAAAATATTCAGATTCAGAAAAACTAATTTTGGATTGCATAACTACGCACGACAGTGCGTGGAAATCAACCTCTAACCGTAGAACGTATCTTAACCATTACGGATGACGTAATGGTTAAGATGTGCAATCATATATTTGTGAAAATGATGTATTAAAATTATTGACATCAAAGCATCTGTTTAATTACGCAGAAATTATTAAATATTTAATCTAAATATTGGCGATAGCAATTTTAGCAAATTAACGAAAATTAGCCAAATATTTTTGATGGCTGATAATAGACAATTACTGGCACGTAAATATTCTTTTTTTTTAAATGTCGGCAATACTAAGCAGTTAAAATAATATGCCTCAATTGGGCTCGTCGATTTGTTGATACATCAAGCGACTGGCTGGTGGTAGAAATAACGGCAAGTGACTTTGTCAGACTTGCTCTATCATAGGAAACTGTTCCGGGTCTGTAGACGGAGGAAGTGCCTCTGCATCAAAGAAGCTGGCATGAAGAGCTACTACCGTCACTGTTGCACCTGTATTGGTATGATAACAGAAAGTTACTGGTTGTATTTACTACTTAAAAGAAACTAATGTTGCCACATTATTACAGTACATTTGGAAATATCTATCGCTCAATTTTCTTGTTCATGTATATTATTATAATAAAAGAGGATGTTTATATATATGACATCGCTAAACTCGGAAACTAACCGATCATTATGAAAATTAGTATATATACCTATGTATTTTTTCACGCAGAAGGCTGCATTGATGTACCTCGCCACTAAGCGGCGTTGCGATATATAGACTTCTACAAATTCAGTTTGCTTGTATATTATAACTACTGTATTGATATAAATGAAATACATATCAAGAGGGTGATTGGCAAAATCGTATAAAAACTGGTCCGTGAGAACAAATTCCCTATGTATGTCCATTATTCAAGATTAGACAACATGCACTTTCGTACAATACAAGAAAACACAAAAAAATAATTCCTATGTCACTAAAATCACTTTGCTAAAATTAACAAAATGAATGGTATTGCCATTAATTCTGTTAATTTTAGCAAAGTGATTTAAATTCGTTTCACGTCTAAAGAAATAATTTAATGGTCATTATTAAATATCTACCACAATTATCTGATTATGACGACATTAAAAATACATATTCCTCTTTTTTTCTAATAAGTAATGATATTTGTCAAGAATGTGTATCAAGCCATAAAAAGGAGCTACTGACGCATTTATGACGAATCTATATCAAGTCTACTAAAATTATTCTTACCTAACACCCAAAAAAGCACAGCTCCTGCTCCAGCTAGCCAACAAAGTGCCATAGATCCGGCCGCCGCTACAGCATATTGTTGACTTTTGCTTAGCTCCCAACTACCAATCTACAGAAATAATAGTGGGTATAAGTATGAATAGATAGCATAAGAAATGTTTTTGTAGACAGCGTCAGACTGGGCATATAGTCGAGATGGTGTGTAACAATCGGGCCCTTCACGGGCTTAGCTTGTAGGGTTTGCACTTATTGTAGGGGGAGGGGGCCCGTGCAAACTGTCTCCCAGCTCTTGGCTCCTAAACGTAAGCTAAGTCAGATATTTCGGTAATAATTAGAGAAAAATGAAATAGTAAATTTGACAATGTTATCGCTGATTAAATTATGAAAAAAAAAAATACATCATTAAAATGTAGCTTTCGATTTAAATGTAGCTTTCGATTCCTTTTACCTTCCATGTATTTGGCCCAGATGTCAATTTTCTATATCCAAAGAAACTTGCTGCCATTGCAATGAGTAGTAGTGGTGTTGTGATCCTGAAATTAAAATACTTTTTAAAACAAGCAATTTGAACCGCACATGTGTTCAATTAATGTCTTAAAGATCATACACGGCCTGCGAAGCCATAACACGTAAAAAGCCGAGCTTCCGCCCCCGCCGTCGGGAACAGAACTCGCGGCGCGTAATAGTCAATAATACAAACGTGAGCACGTCCCACAATTTGCCGATCGGGGACGCCCCAAGCCGAGGTCCGCCCTTGGGCGATGTTACTGAAAGCTTTTTCCGATTTGAAAGGCCGCAGCGCTCACCCATAGTCCGGACTAAACTATGAAAGACATTTGCGGCTAACGGCTAATAGACACAACACAAAAATACTTCATTGATAACACAGGTCCACAAAAAAAAGTGGTCTGTGCTGGGTGTCTGACAAAGATTTTTTGACGTATGTTTTACCGCTGAATACGAATCTGAAGTCAAAATTGGGTGTCAAACTGCAAAAAAACGGAGAAAAATAAAAAGAAACCGATGAATTTTGACGATCTAATCAGTTTTTCTGCATGATAACACAGGTCCACAAAAAAAGTTGTCTGTGCTGGGTGTTTGACAAAGATTTACCGACGGACCATTTTTTTGTGGACCTGTGTTATTTAAAACATATTAATTTTTTTAATAATTGTTATGACAATGAAATTTGTCTGTAACATGTAAAATGAATTTTTTTTTTGTTTTCATGCTAAAGTATGTCTTTATATTCTCTTTCCTTTATGTGGGTTCAATTCTTATGATAATAATTTCTTTGATTTTTTTATATAATTAACCTTTAATTTGTCAGTACAGGTGACATGCTCAACAGCAGAAAGAAGGCTAGATAATACAGATCTAATGAAATGAGCATACAAGTATAGAAGTTACTTAAAGTAACTTAATTGTTCCAGTATACAAATATACTAATACACTGGTAAATTTTTAATCAATAAATATTCATTCAGTACTTACAAACAGTAAGCAAATAATCCCAAAAATATCATCAGGTAATTGGCTTGAAAATGCTCAACATTTCGGTAGAAACGTCGTGATAGTCTTGGTATGGATGGAGGTGCCTGCAACATAGAACAATAACAAAAATAATATTTATAAAACCCGATTACGAAGCGAAAAATGATGTCACAAGCGGGATTCGAACCCGCGCCTATTGGGGTTCCGGCCCAATCGTGCTGCCACTACACCACCGTGACTTATTGTAGGACATGCAAATTTCGCTTCGTATCATATTTACGTCTTAAGGTGACGGTATGCCATCTACCCGACAATGTTTACACATTGTTATAGGCTAAATACTTCAAACTTTGCAGTTAGAATTGTATTAAACGATGACACAACCTTGTTATTTAAATTACTGAAATTTAGCATTTAATATGCTTAATTATTTATAAAACCCGATTACGAAGCGAAAAATGATGTCACAAGCGGGCTTCGAACCCGCGCCTATTGGGATTCCGGCCCAATCGCGCTGCCACTACACCACCGTGGCTTATTGTAGGACATACAAATTTCGCTTCGTATCATATTTAGGTCTTAAGGTGACAGTATGCCATCTACCCGACAATGTTTACACATTTTTATAGGCTTAATACTTCAAAGAGAATGAGAATGAGGATGGTGTCCGATGGTTTACTGTGTGAGACACAAGGAGGTTTCAGGAGTGGAAGGGGATGCATGGATCAAGTGTTCTCTCTGCGCAACATTGTGGAGAAGCATCTGGCCCTAAGTCAGAGGGTTTTCTGCAGTTTTGTGGATCTGGAGAGAGCATTTGACACGGTTGTACGAAAGGAACTTTGGGACATTTTACCGGAGTATGGTATTAACGGTAAACTGCTGCAGGCTGTGCAATCCAGTTACATGGGCTGTAGAGCCTGTGTGCGGCTGGATGATGGAATGTCGCCTTGGTTTGACGTCAATATCGGCGTTAAGCAGGGCTGCGTTCTATCAGCCAGGCTGTTTATCATATATCTGGTTAAATGTCTCCAAAGGTTGAACGATATGAATGTGGGAGTCCAGATGGGTGACTCAGTGGTCTCTGCTCTGCTTTATGCAGATGATGCAATCCTGCTGGCACAGTCAGCGACTGACCTGCAGACCCTAGTCTACACAATGACAGAAGATTGTAAGAAAAGGGGTCTACGCGTGAATGTGAGCAAAACCAAAATAATGGTCTTTGAAAGAGATGAAGCCAGAACAGATGTAAGAGTAACAATAGGTAATGATGTACTAGAGCAAGTGGATGAATTTGTATATCTTGGATGTGGATTTAGCCGAGATGGACGGTACACCACTGATATAGAGCGAAGAGTGAATGCGGGAAATAGAGTGAACGGAGCGTTGTGGCAACTTCTCGGCAACCACCACCTCAGCCAGAAGGCACGTGTAGCAATACATAACGCAGTGCTCGTCCCAACATTACTATATGGAAGCGAGAGTTGGGTATGCAGAAAAGAGTATGAAAGTAAAATTAATGCGGTCGAAATGCGATCTCTTCGGAAAATCTGTGGAGTTAGGCTGACCGACCGCATTCGCAACGACGACGTAAGAGAGCGAGTAGGTATGAAAGAGAGTATTGGTGTAAAGATGCGAAAGGGAATGCTCCGATGGTTCGGACATGTGGAAAGAATGCCGAACGAACGTCTGGTTAAGAAGATATGCAATGCGAAAGTGGAAGGATGTAGGTACCGAGGGAGACCGAGACTAACCTACCTAGACCAGATCGGTCATGTACTGAAGGAAGGTGGAGTCAAGAGTCTCCGAAACCGGCGAGCGTGTATGAAGAGAATTATGAATGTTGAGGAAGCGAGTGAAGTATGCAGAGATAGAGTTCTCTGGCACTCTGTTCTCTCTGCCTACCCTGCAAGGGATATGGCGTGATGATATGTATGTATGTAATACTTCAAACTTTGCAGTTAGAATTGTATTAAACGATGACACAACCTTGTTATTTAAATAATAGCAATAGGCGCGGGTTCGAATCCCGCTTGTGACATCATTTTTCGCTTCGTAATCGGGTTTTATAAATAATTAAGCATATTAAATGCTAAATTTCAGTAATTTAAATAACAAGCTTGTGTCATCCTTTAATACAATTCTAACTGCAAAGTTTGAAGTATTAAACCAATAACAATAGCCTATAATAGGCGCGGATTCGAATCCCGCTTGTGACCTCATTTTTCGCTTCGTAATTGGGTTTTATAAAATAATTAAGCATATTAAATGCTAAATTTCAGTAATTTAAACAAAAATAATATTTAACTAGTATGCTTTACTAAACCTGTAAAAAGATGTAAATTAATATACATGCTGTTTTATGAAACTGCCAAAACCTACTGATGTGATGGTGATCAGCTTGACACATCTTTAGCAGATTTGTTATAAGAATTTATTGAGAAGAGAGCTACTGCTGCACTGAGAAAGCCGTCTCTTATTAAATATAACTTAAGTTAATATTTGTTAGTAAACAAAGTCTCTTATGCGTCTTTTTTGAGCCTACTATCATTCAGCTAGCATATAAGTGTGACTAGTTCTAGGAGTGCTATTATTATCTATGTATAATTTTGAGTGCTTTATTCTGGATAATAGAAAACAAATTTATATGTTGTACACATATTTTTCCTGTGGTAACAGAGTAAGAATACAATTCTTCATCACCTAAGGACTAAGGAAGAAAATGACTAAGGGATATAATAGCTATTCAAGATATGGCAAACTCAAAACACCCCATAACCACCCATCTGGCTAGCGAAGTATAGGTGAATTTATCTTCTATTGCGGAGGAGGCTCAAGTCTGACATTAGGACATATGTGAGCTGAGATTATGTAAACATATTTCTTTTTTATTCCATACTATCACTTAGAAGTGTTTGAGTCCTGTGTTACATGATTCTTATAAAATAAAATTTAGACCATTTTTTTATAAATCTTCATTATACCTTAAAGTTGTCAGTAGCAACAAACTGGGTCCATGGTCTACGAGATGCAAGGACTCCCATAACAAGGGCTGGTGCAGCACCACTGCGGACATGCTGAAGCAACCTTAAAGAATACAAAGCAAATTAAAGAAACTGAATAACAAAATCTTTTCGTAATTTATCAAAGTTAAAAACTCATTACAGTTCTATAAAAGATACATTGCATGCATTCATTTGATAGCTAAATAGTGTGTGTGGTGTGTGTAATAACTCTTATTTATAAGAAATAATATAATTAGTGTATAGAATATATTGTATATTCTTTATTTACTCATCAGATAGCATGTTTTTTCTAGTATAATTGAAAAAGCAAAACATGTTGGATAAAATTTTAGCTTAGTTTTACAACCAGCTGCCACCCTGATGTGAACCCTCAATGGAAATATCATTTATTTAATAAAATTAAGCATACAGCCACAAGGTGAACTGACATCTTGAATATAGCAGGGAGCTGTTGGATGCATGTCTTGTTCTGAGTGTCATTCTCATAATTCAAATTCAAATTAATTTATTATGCATAAACCCTGCGAGGGCATTTACATATTGTCATTTTTTTACATTTATAGTTAATCTAATAAACTACCACCAGATCGGAATGAGACCGCTACTGAGAAGATCCGGCAAGAAACTCAGTGGGTTTGTCTATTTATATTTTATCTATGTTATTATAATTTTTTTTATTTTTTTATATAAAAAAAAAATAGTACATGTTTATTATTTAATTAGCTTCAGTGCAATGCCCTTCAAACGCAATAGTTAAAATACAATAAAGAAAGACCATGGCTGGACCGGATCCCACAAGCGGCACCCGATCACGAGTTAACTACTAGAGCAGCCATCACTCCCCTCAACCACCTTGGAGGGAAGGGAGAGACCCGCTCCACGCAGCTACCGCAAGCGGACCTTTCAGTGAGCATGACCAAATCATAGGGGTGGCCTATGTGCAACAGTACACATCCACAAGCTGATAGATGAATGTACCATACTGCCTAAAAATCCAACTACTAGTTAGATTTAGGCAGGAATAATTGAAGCTCTTAAAAGGTTTTTATAACACTCAAAAGACATTTTTAGGATTGGTAGGTTTTAGTATGTATGTTTTAACTGCTACTTTAGAAAATAATTCTATTCAGGACAATTTTAAAACATCAAATTCAGTTAGGAATCTAAAAGCACAAAATATTTAAGCGAGGAAGTTGTAGTTAGTAATAGTTTTTTTTAATAAGGGCTATTAGATATGATTCATATTTTTTATGAACGGAATTGACCGCCAATTCCGTTCATAAAAAAACGGAACGGAATTGACGGTAACTATCCAGATTAGGGAAACGTAAATTAGTATCACAGTAATTAGTATGTAAGTACCTAACAATGATTTAGGTATGATAATAATCAGGAACCTACAAAAGCACCACGTATCGTTATTATGTTAGTCGAAGACTTACGATTCCATATCAGTGACATACTTTTGAAAACCTCTTTTCTCCACTGTGGCGTTTATTTCGCCAGATAAATCAATATTAACATTTTCAGACATCGTTGGTAATTAAGTTAAAACAGTTACTAAAAATATTTGATAAATAATGCCAGATAATAAAAACGACAAATTTTTTTTTTTTTTTTTTTGGTTCTGTTCGTCCATTCGGACAGGCAAAGGGTTCAAAGCCCATACAGCCAAGTCTTATTTAATTATTTTTTATATATTGTTCATCATTTCTTCATATTATGTAGCCTTAATAGTCATTGTCTGTCAGTAAGTCAAGTCGTTACCATTAATCGGGCGCTGATAACCTAATCAATGATTTTCTTTGGGAATTTTGGGCAAATATGAAAATACACGTAAACCACTATTATACCATATTCACTACACTTCAGCACTTTAACTGTACCATATTGCATAAAATACCAGCAAAATTATTCAATATAACACCACAAAACACTAAAGAAATGAATATAATACAAGAGCGTGACATGACATTTCCACATTCGCGCCAAAACTCCTAAAAACGACAAAACATATCAAAACAAAATGCTCATAACCACAGACATCATGAAATAATCATCGACATTGATATTTAACGATAAAATATCGATAGAGGCTTCTAAAATGTGGTCAAATATATGAACACAGCATCCTTGTTCCTTATTTAATTAGTTGATTTAAAGTATTTTTCGTTTCGTATCGGGTATTTATAAATAATTAAGCATATTAAATGCTAAAAATTTCAGTAATTTGAATAACAAGGTTGTGTCATCGTTTAATACAATTCTAACTGTAAAGTTTGAAGTATTAAGTCTATACAATGTGTAAACATTGTCCGATAGATGGCATACGTCACCTTGAAGACGTAAGATATAATATGAATCGAAATTTGTATGTCCTAAAATAGTTCACGATGGTGTAAGTGGCAGCACGGTTGGGCCGGATTCCCAATAGGTGCGGGTTCGAACCCCGCTTGTGACATCATTTTTCGTTTCGTATCGGGTATTTATAAATAATTAAGCATATTAAATGCTAAAAATTTCAGTAATTTGAATAACAAGGTTGTGTCATCGTTTAATACAATTCTAACTGTAAAGTTTGAAGTATTAAGTCTATACAATGTGTAAACATTGTCCGATAGATGGCATACGTCACCTTGAAGACGTAAGATATAATATGAATCGAAATTTGTATGTCCTAAAATAGTTCACGATGGTGTAAGTGGCAGCACGGTTGGGCCGGATTCCCAATAGGTGCGGGTTCGAACCCCGCTTGTGACATCATTTTTCGTTTCGTATCGGGTATTTATAAATAATTAAGCATATTAAATGCTAAAAAATTCAGTAATTTGAATATTGTAAAGTTTATTTATTATTTAAAGATATCAATCAATATTATTTTGGGGATCTAAATTATAAAGTAAGAGGCCACTATTAATGGCACTTTGTACTTTATAAACAATTTATTATTGAAATAAAATATTAATTTTCAAAAGTTAGGCTTTTGAATTAACTAGAATTTATTAAATTATTTTTTTTTTTTTTAATTACGTATGTTAGCTTGATTAAATTAATAATTTGAATTTATAATATATATTCCACATTTACTAAATATTGATCAGATTGTAATAAGAATAATCACGCATAGCGGAAGTCTATTTTAATCGAAATATTATTTGTGTTTAATCTGTAATTAATATGATTAATTTAGGCTCATAATTTTAGAATACGAGTTTATGTTTTTAATATAATTATTTAATCACTATAAATGCAAGTGGCTCAATCTTGACTACCGGTAATATTTTAGTAAAAGATGTCGCTAGTTATTTCCGATTTCCGGCAAATATATTTTACGTTGTGGGGTAAGAGACGTCGACCGGCATTCAACATTGAGCTTCAAGGCGGATTGGTGATCACCATTACGAGTATTGTGTACCCAAGCGAAATAAAGGAGTTGCAACCTAAACTGTGTATACATTTATATTGGAAAATCTAGCAATTCCGAAGCTGGGATAGCATCAAAGAATTCTGGTGTATACCACTTTGGTGTGAACGTATGCCCACAATAAGGTATGTAACAGTTTAATAACCAGATTTATATATGGTACGGTATACGATAACGTACCAGTTGTAATTACATCTCAAATAACTGGTCGTATTTATATCGTTTTCGTTAACGTAATTGTATGTCACTATGAATAATATGAAAAATATTCACGGCTAGTTCACTGATTATCGCAACAGAATAAAATTTTTTAGCTTTTGCCCACTTGTTTGGACTGATTTGCAAATAATTTTGCCTCGTGTAGGTATCAAAAAAAAAGGAAAGTTGTAATTGAATAAATATATTAGCTTGTATACTTTTATTCAAAATATTACTAGTATTTGAAACACAAAAAAAAAAACGATTGTTTATTTGCATAACTACAGTTGTCCAGTTCGTAGAATACTTTTTATTAGTATTGTTAAAAACGTGTGGGTACACATTAGCGGAAAGAGATATTCGTCGTTTCAATTTCAAATTCCAGGTCGTTGGCCGTTATATTAATAGTAAAATATATCGAGTGAGGATGCCTGATGATCGGTCCACAAGTAGACGGAGGTCCAGTGGAAGATATTCGAGCCCCGTTTTGAGAGAAACCTCGAGACGCAGTCGATCCCGGATACGAAACAAAGACTCTAGGCGCATTGCTCACTCGCCAGCAGTATATCGCGGCGAAGATCGTGATGCTGAACGACAAGTGTCAGGAAGATCACCCGCACGGATGGAGTCTCGTTCAAGGAGTATAAATAGGTTGGTCGTTACACCACCCCTACATGGTCTGGTGTCGCATACATTGTTAAAGGATAGAAGAGATAATAGCCGCAGAGATTGTAGAGGTACTAGGCGGAGGCGTAATAGAGATGGGACTGACCGTGATGAAAGTGTTGTAAGGTCGCGTAGCCCAGTTCAATCATATGTCACTGAAGAGTCTACCTCTATTACGCCGCAGCCTCCGCCTATTGATACTGTTAATACTGAATTACTGAAATGTCTTAAGGAGTCCTTACAATTAATCTCGGCTGTAAACCCACAGAGTAAAGAAAGATTTACTAATAGCAACGTAGTACCAGAATTTGATCCTAAATCAAAAAATCAAACTATCGTTTCATGGTTAAATAAAGTTAAAGAATGCTCTGAGATTTACGGTTGGGATAGTAAGCAAACTGCTCACTATGCCCTTCCCAAGCTAGTAGGCACTGCAAAAAGGTGGTACGAAGGACAACCATCTGTATTGCTGACTTGGGAAGAATGGGCTGAGAAACTTAAATCTGCTTTTCCAACATACGAAAATTATGGTCACTTGCTTACAGAAATGTTATCAAAAAAAGCAAGATTTGGGGATGATTTGGAAGAATATTATTATGATAAATTAATAGCCTTAAATAGATGTGGTATAGTGGGGAGAAACGCTATTGATTGCATTGTGTATGGGATAGAGGATAGGTCGGTTCGATACGGAGCGGAAGCAGTAGGTTTCGAAAATGTCGATAAACTATTAGGTTACTTAAGGGGTGTGAAACACGAGCGGTTTGATAAATTAAATAGGAGGGCAATGCGTCCTATAACAGAAGGTTCCCGTAAGACTGTAAAAAATGATTTTAGTAGAATTTTGAAATGCTTTAACTGTCACGAAATTGGTCATGTAGTATCGAGTTGTAAAAAGCCTATTATTAAGTGTCAAAAGTGTAAACGTATTGGTCATGACGATCCTGAATGCAATAGAACCGTATGGGGAGATAAAGCCGAAGTTAAAACATTATGACTGGATGAAAGTAATTTAGAGGTAGACGACAAATTCATCAAGAGCGTGTTCGTTAATAATGTCCAACTGATAGGATACGTAGATTTCGGTAGTCATTGTACCTTAATAAAAGAATCTGTTATAAAAGGAATCGTGTCTCAAGAAAAGTGGCACATAAACGATTTGCCGTCTTTAAGAGGTTTTGGTAATACGTATGTAAACGCATTAGGTAAAACTGAAGTATTATTAGTAATTGACAATGTTAGAATTGTCGTTGAAATCATCATCGTTCCTGATAGTTATTTAAGTCATGATCTACTCGTTGGGCAAAGCGCGACAGAACAATCGCATATATGGGTGTTTAAATCTGACAAAGATTTGATGATAACTGATAAGCAATTAATAGACAATACGCGACTGGTCTTAAGGTCTTTTAAAACTATCACGACTGAAGGTTGTATAACTTTGAAGGTATTTACCGATACAAATTTTAGCGGTTTAGTTTTTGTCGAAAACGGTTATCGTTTAAACTACAATCTAGAAATTGGCATTTATCACATCAAGAATGGTAAAAGTTATTTGACTATTCTAAATTATGATAATAAATCTGTTAGGTTTAAGGAAGGCCAAATAGTAGCCCGTGCTTGTCCGATTAGAATTAATAATAGTGTGAAAGAGATTAATAGGATACAACAGGCTCTAAATCAGAACAGTAAATCTCCACTTACATTGAATGACCTAAACATTAATGATAATTTATGCAATAGCCAGAAATTAGAATTATTGAATATTTTAAATCATTATCGTGATTGCTTTGCCAAAGATTTGTCAGAACTAGGCCAAACAACGATGTCGGAAATGAGTATTGCGTTAAGTGACACTGAACCGGTCGTCTACCGGCCATATAAGCTAAGTCATGCTGAGCGAGACGAAGTTAGGAATATGGTGGAAGAACTTTTAGAATATAACATCATAAGGGAGTCTCAATCCCCGTATGCAAGTCCTATTCTATTAGTGAGAAAGAAAAACGGAGAAAAACGTCTTTGTATAGACTATCGCGCTCTCAATAAAAAAACAATTAAACAACATTACCCTTTACCTCGGATTGAGGATCAGATTGATCGTTTAGCGGGACATAAATATTTTTGTGTTCTAGATTTAGCATCTGGTTATTACCAGATCCCACTGAATGAAGAGAGTAAAAGTAAAACTTCATTCGTTACTCCAGACGGGCAGTTTGAGTTTAATAGAATGCCCTTTGGGCTAGCAAACGCGCCTGCCGTTTTCCAACGAACTATCAATTTAGTTCTAGGTAATCTGCGTTATAATATCGCGCTGGCCTATATGGATGATATTTTGTTACCAAGTAGTTCGTTTGAGGAAGGCATTAAAAGATTAGAAATCGTACTTCAAAAGTTTAGAGAGGCTGGGCTCACACTGAAACCGCAAAAATGTTTCTTTTCAAAAATCGTGTTGATTACCTAGGGTTCGAAGTGTCTAGTGAAGGTGTAAGACCAGGTAGTAATAAGATCGCATCTGTCAAGAATTTCCCTGAACCCAAGGACGTTCATAATGTTCGACAGTTTATCGGTTTAGCTAGTTTCTTCAGGCGCTTTATTAGAGGTTTTAGTGAAATGGCCCGCCCACTTACGAAGTTACTGAAGAAAAATTCTGTCTGGGTTTGGTCACAAGCTCAAAAGGAAGCGTTTCATAAATTGAAATCAGCGCTTATTTCGAGGCCTGTATTAGCTTTGTACAATCCTAAACTCGATACACAACTACATACAGATGCTAGCAAACACGGCATAGGTAGTGTTTTGTTACAGAAACAAACTGATGGAGTATTTAAGCCTGTAGCATATTATAGTAGGCAGACTTCACCGGAAGAGTCGCATTTTTCGTCATATGAGTTAGAGACTCTTGCGGTTATTGCAGCTTTAGTAAAATTCAGAACCTATGTCCTTGGATTAAATTTCACCATTGTAACAGACTGCAATTCACTTAGGTCAACGTTTTTAAAACGCGACATGATACCAAGAGTTGCAAGATGGTGGACTTTAATCCAGGAATATGACTGTAACGTAATATATAAATCGGGGAAAGGCATGGCACACGTTGATGCTCTTAGTAGAAATCCAATAAAAGATGGTACTGGCGTAATTCAGGCTATTGATACTCGCGATATTATGACTATAAGTGATGATTGGTTAACGACTGTACAGTTAGGTGATTCTGAAATACAACGCATTAAGAAAATTCTTTCAGATAAAGAATTTGACGATGTGGTAGAGATACGTAAGAATTTCGTACTTAAGCGTGACAGGGTGTATAAAATAACTGAGCAGGGGTTAAAATGGGTAGTACCAAAGGGCTGTAGATGGCAGATACTTCAGAAAAACCACGACGAAATAGGTCATTTTTCGTTTGATAAGACGCTAGATAAAATAAAACAACATTTTTGGTTTCCTCGTATGCGAAAATTTGTAAAGAAATATGTGGGTGCCTGTCTAGAATGCGCGCTTAATAAATTACCGGCAGGAAAGAAGCAGGGTTTTTTACACCCTATACCAAAAGAAACTACGCCTTTCCATACCATTCACATCGATCATGTTGGCCCGTTTGTAAAATCAAAAAGGAAGAATTGTTATATTCTTGTGATTATAGAAGCATTCACAAAATTTATTGTTTTGAAGGCAGTTAAGAACACCAAGTCAATTTCTACCATCACAGTACTTAGGGACTATTTTGGAACGTTTGGCTTGCCTAAACGACTAATTAGCGATCGAGGAACGTCGTTTACGAGCTCAAAATTTAGAAGTTTTCTTGCTGAGGTAGGAGTGCATCATATAAAGAATGCGATTGCTTCACCAAGAGCTAATGGCCAGGTGGAGCGTTATAACCGAACGATTTTAGATTCTCTAGCTTCGCAAAATCATGGTAATGATGAAAGGTTATGGGATGATAGGCTGTTACAGGTTCAATGGGGACTAAATAATACTGTCAACAAAGGCACAGGTAAAACCCCGTCCGAGATTTTGTTCGGTATAAGACTCACTGGAACTAACGAAGGGAACTTAGTTTCGGCAATAGATAGTGATAGAATAGGAAGTATCCAAGATGAGAATGAAGAGTGTAGTAGTTATGATAGGTTAAATACAATTAGAGATGAGGTTGATGAGCATATAAAAAAGGCACAAGAAAAACTAAAGACTAGATATGATACAAAAAGGAAAAGAGCGTTAGACTTTAAGGTTGGAGATTTGGTTAGAGTTGAAAGAGTAGCACATACTGTAGGTAAGAGTAAAAAGTTATTACCGAAGTGTTCAGGACCATACAGGGTCACGAAAATTTTGGATCACGATAGGTATGAGGTAGAAGATACTCCTATTACTAGGAAAGGGACTTCAAAGTATAAGGGTGTATTTTCTATTGACAAAATACATCCTTGGCTTTGTTTTAACAGTAAGAGTGACGATTCATCTAGCGAGAGTGTTGATGAGTGCGAAGCTGTTTAAAAAAAGATGATTGTGAATTAATGTTGGAGGGGCAAGAAGAGTTTCTAAAGAGAACTATGATTTGTATTTTTCACCTAAGTTAAACTTGTGTCGCACTGCTATGAGCGAGGGTGTGATACTTTCAGGTGCAATGTGCACAACATAAGGGCGCTATGAGCGACCATTACTTTGAAGTGCAATGTGCACGATATGTCGCTATGAGCGACCACTACTTTAGAGTGCAATGTGCACTATATGTCGCTATGAGCGACCATTACTTTTGAGTGCAATGTGCACGATACGTCGCTATGAGCGACCATTACTTTGGAGTGCAATGTGCACGATATGTCGCTATGAGCGACCATTACGTTAAAGTGCAATGTGCACAAGTTTTCGAACATTACTTCATAGTGTCAATGTGCACGATATCTCGCTGTGAGTGCAGAATACATTTGGAAGAGCAGTGCATACAATATGATATATATGTATGTTTAAGTAGCTTTGTGCGTTATATTAAAGGTTAATTCAGACATTTAACTGCTGTGAGTTGTTCTTAAGAAATGTAATGTGTACACTTTTAAAGTAACAATGTATAAATTATGTATCTCTTCTAATATGACATTTGTTTGTACGATTTTAATCTGAAATTTAGCAATTATTTATAATTTTTAGTTGGTTAATAGTTCAGTGATTGAAATAGTTCTGAGGATTTGTTTTATTTTTAATTATTAAATGCATTCGCGGGGACGCGATGATTGTCAGGATGGACGAATTGTTAGCTTGATTAAATTAATAATTTGAATTTATAATATATATTCCACATTTACTAAATATTGATCAGATTGTAATAAGAATAATCACGCATAGCGGAAGTCTATTTTAATCGAAATATTATTTGTGTTTAATCTGTAATTAATATGATTAATTTAGGCTCATAATTTTAGAATACGAGTTTATGTTTTTAATATAATTATTTAATCACTATAAATGCAAGTGGCTCAATCTTGACTACCGGTAATATTTTAGTAAAAGATGTCGCTAGTTATTTCCGATTTCCGGCAAATATATTTTACGTTGTGGGGTAAGAGACGTCGACCGGCATTCAACATTGAGCTTCAAGGCGGATTGGTGATCACCATTACGAGTATTGTGTACCCAAGCGAAATAAAGGAGTTGCAACCTAAACTGTGTATACATTTATATTGGAAAATCTAGCACGTAGAAGATATATCAAGTTTATTCTTCAGTCGATTAAATTATATATTAAAACTGAAGTAGAATATCAATTAAATAAAAGCCCTAATACCAATTAAATATACCGGTGGCTTATACCCAAATGGTGGGGGATACCAATTAAATATATATGGAGGCCGCTCCTCGCACTTGAAGCCGTTAAGTTTAGACTTAGGTTAGAATTCTAACTATCGCGGCCTAGTGGGCGCTAGAGCTTTTTATGTAAATGCTATAATTTTGTTACGTAGTCAAGTAAAATTCATTCATCATTAACCTTGATTCATACAACGTTAGCGATCTTTTACTTCATAGTTGGTCGCACTTGATGCACACAGAGTCATAAATTGATTTAAAACTAATATAACTGTAGTTGTTGGTATATATATATATATATATATATACATATATATATATACACGGTATCATGCGGTAAATACTATATTAATAAAAAGGCGTGCGTACAGTCAATCGGAGCGCATTTGAAGCCGAACCGTCCTGAGAATGCCTCGTTTAGAGGCGAAACACGTGTCGAATCATTATTCGAAGTTCTGCGGAAAATTGCAAGTAGAAGTTCTGAAGGCGGTGATCATCACAGGAGTAAGATTTCCTTATATCCTATTCCACCTTGATCCCATCCCGTATTCCTTCCTTTTTTGAGGTGTACGGTATATTGATTAACCGTGGGAAAGTGGTGGGTTTTCCTTCCTCTCCTCCATTTTATAATAATAATGGATTTCCGCCATGTATCGCCTAATTCAATCAATTATAATAAAGAACAGTTTCAGTCTAGTTATTTTTTTATTATCCGTGTGGTGACGGAGTAAGAATACAAATCACCACCCCTATCTTACCCGTGGGTGATCATAAGAGACGACTAAGGGATATAAAACGCATATAATATCTATGCAAGAGAAGGAAATCTCGAAACAAAACCCTATACCAACACGACTGATCAGCGCAGTATACTAGATTATTTTCCCTCTCATTACGGAGGAGACCCGAGCCCAACAGTGGGACATATATGGCCTGTCATAGCTGGGCATCGTTAATCAAATAGTTAACATCGTTAATCGTTAATCCGCTACAAAAAAAGTTAGCTTCGTTAAACGTTAAAGCGTTACATTTCGAAAGAATTAACGCAAGTTAACGTTAATAGTTAATCCGTTAATATGTATGTGTAAAATTGCATCTTTATATCGTTGCGTTAGTGAACTTATAAAACTTGTTGGTTTAGGTTCTGGAAGTTAACAGGTTAGGAACAAAATACTTGTATAATTCAAATGTGTAATTTAATCGTCGGGCATTAGGTGCATATTCCCCTTCATGGACATTAACATTAAATTTTTGAAGTAAAGATATGATCAAACGAAACAAATCTTTTCGCAGTTTTCTTTCTCACTCGCACGCGCCGGCAAAATATATCTAGTTTTGTTTTTGTTTCACCCGCTGCCACGCGCTACCCGGCACTTGTCAGTGCCGTACGGTAACTATTAGGCATTGGATTAACGATTAACGGACTTCTGCATATTAACGGAAGTTAACGTGTCCGTTAACATTTTGAAGAGTTAACTTAAAAGTTAATCCTGCCTCTCTCTCGTCTCTGCTCTGCTTTATGCAGATGATGCAGTCCTGCTGGCACAGTCAGCGACTGACCTGCAGACCCTAGTCGACACAATGACAAATGATTGTAAGAAAAGGGTTCTACGCGTGAATGTGAGCAAAACCAAAATAATGGTCTTTGAAAGAGATAAAGCCAGAACAGATGTAAGAGTAACAATAGGTAACGATGTACTAGAGCAAGTGGATGAATTTGTATATCTTGGATGTGGATTTAGCCGAGATGGAAGGTACACCACTGATATAGAGCGAAGAGTGAATGCGGGAAATAGAGTGAACGGAGCGTTGGGGCAACTTCTCGGCAGCCACCACCTCAGCCAGAAGGCACGTGTAGCAATACATAACGCAGTGCTTGTCCCAACATTACTGTATGGAAGCGAGAGTTGGGTATGCAGAAAAGAGTATGAAAGTAAAATTAATGCGGTCGAAATGCGATCTCTTCGGAAAATCTGTGGAGTTAGGCTGACCGACCGCATTCGTAACGACGACGTAAGAGACCAGATCGGTCAGGTACTGAAGGAAGGTGGAGTCAAGAGTCTCCGAAACCGGCGAGCGTGTATGAAGAGAATTATGAATGTTGAGGAAGCGAGTGAAGTATGCAGAGATAGAGTTCTCTGGCACTCTATTCTCTGCCTACCCTGCAAGGGATATGGCGTGATGATATGTATGTATGCGTGTGTAAAATACAAGGCACTCTTCTAACATCTTTTGGTTTTTGTGTAGGTAGTTCGCCAGTGATCTATATTTGTATACAACTGCTACTCTGCAAGTGAACATGGACAAGACAAAATTCATGTGTAAAGTATAGTAGTTAGGTATATATCACTTCTTTACAGCATTAAACGTGGTTTATGAGGCCGACATATATAATGTCGGTCTCATAAAAATGTTCAAAGTCGCTCAACATACTAGAGGGAGCGCTATGTTTGGTATTTTCTACGTGATATACCTAATCCGGAATACGGCAATCGGTATAATCGACATAGCCCGAAGAATTAGCACATTGATCCCGGCAGGGCCGGACTGTGAGTTTAGGTGGCCCCAGGCTAGTGCTACTTAGGAGCCCGCGTAATTACTCAAAGTGTAGGAAAAAAAAAGACAATAAAATATTTGATTTATATTATAGTATAGTATATTGTGTTTGTTAAATACAGCCGTAATAAATTGAACAAAAACCGGAGGTGTCAAGGGACACCCGGATGGAACGAAGTTCTATTTTAATTATATAATTTTTTTCTGCCTTAGGCGATTTTTATCGTTATATTTTAGCCAATTTGCAAAATATCTTTATAAATTATAGCCTATGTGTTATTCTGATGTGCAAGCTATATTACTATAAATTTCATCAAAATCCATTCAGTAGTTTTTACGTGAAAGAGCAACAAACATGTTCACATCCATACATTATTACAAACTTTCACGTTTATAATATTAATAATAGGATATACAATTCCACTAGACTACCAAAACTTTTCGGCCCCGAGCTCGAACGCGAGCCGGCCACGCGGCCCGGTCACGGGCGAAAATAATTTCGTTGCGCATTATTTTGATTTTGCTATATCTCTTAAGGTATTGATTTAATTTGCATGGTCTGAAGGAAAAAAAATATCTTCATGAAATGCTCAAGCCAACTAATGTATTTAAAATGATAAGGATTAATACAGTATTTGTGTAAATAGCTTTTCAATTACCGTTTTATAATAGAACATTTTTTAAAGTATTAAAATGGATATAGTATGTTATCCTTAAGAGATAGATATATACCATCGCGGACTTTTTTGTAGGCCTTTTTAAGCTGTATAATACTGTAGTACTTTATTTTGATCTATTTCGTAGGGTTCAGCCAGCGTTTGCAATGTAAGCGCAAAATAATGTGTTTATTTACGACATCACATTAGAAACCTCTAAAATTATCAGTGTTTCTCTAGTACATTATGCATATATTATACATATAAACCTTCCTCTTGAATCACTATCACTATCTATAAAAAAAATCGTCGCGACACCACACTGTTCAATGCGAAATAGAAATGAAAATATCTGGCTTGCTTTCTATAAGAGAACCGACGAGCGACGCCGCACAGCTTACAATAGCTTACTATAGCAAAAAGTGTCGTGACAACTTTTCGTAAGAATTTTTTCCGTCTAGCCCCCTTTTACAACGCGCGATAAGGAACTTCGTTCCAATAATGAAACAATATTTCTACAGTTTGTTTTGGCAAATTCTTTAAATTATTATCGTTTATTTTTGACTTGACTTAGATAGTGGCCCCTTGAATCCACGGAGCCCTAGGCTGAAGCCTTAAAAGCCATATGGTAGATACGGCCCTGTTGATACGGCAATGGGCAGGCTCCATCATACGTTGATATAACAACCGTTGGGGAATAAAGGTTCTCGAGGGGCGACCACGAAACAGACGACGCAGTACTAGTTATGCGTCCGCTATATCAAAACGAATCTGAAATCGATTTTCAGTCAGAAATCGTATCTTATCGATATTCAACACTTTACAAACTGATTTCAGAAAACGTATCTCCACAGAAACTAAATCAACACGACACATCAAAACAAAACGACGAGAATACAAACAAATATAAATCTAATCATCGCGCAATCGTTTTCTATTGCTAGTTTTGCAAACCAAACCAGTATTTAAAAACTTAGTAACTCTTTCACTCCGACAATCGATCGCCTAGTTAGAATGAGAGAAAGCGAATCTCATTAAAATTCGCCTCCTTTCATTCTAACTAAGCGATCGTTTAGTGCAGTGAAAGAGATGAAGTGAATTGTCAACAGTTTTGGATTTTGGCGGTTTCTAAGAAACTAAGAATGGCAGATTGAAACGAAACAGAATTACAAGGGGAATAAGATCTATATCAGAATGTAACTACTTCCATGATAGTTTAAGTTTTGTGTTTGTTAAATAGATTTTTTGAATTATTGGAGAGTTTTGATGTACACTTGACCTTGGTGATACGTGCGGTGTGCGCGTAATGTTATTTTTGTGTTCTCGTGAACTATATAATTAGATGTTAGTATCATACATATGATTTGATGATAAATAAGAAATAACTATTAAATGTAAAATGGTGAGAAAAAAACCATACAAAAAAGTGTACATTATATAATATAATCATGAAATTATTGTAAATATGACGATTTTTAAATACGCCAGAAAGTTTTATATCATATCCAAAACAAAACATTTTTGCTAGTCTAGTACTCTAGTTAAGCCTAGATAAAGCATGAAGGAAAATCGTACACCTAAATCCAATCAACAAAGAAATTAAAGAAAAATATTTTGAATGCGTTCGTTCGTTTGCGTTTTTCGTTTGCTACGCTAAAATAACTAAAACCATCGAATATCGATCGAAACCAAGGTAAATCCGCTCCACCAACAGCTCTGGAAATCGATTTCTGAAATCGGTTTTTGAAATCGATTTCAATATCAGAAATCGAATTTGTATCGGTTTGCGTAAAAATCTGAAAACGCCCATCTCTACGCAGTACGACACTCACTAAATGGACTGAAAGCATGGAAGTAATAAGTACTCTGTACAACAGGAATGAGCTGTTGTCGCAAAATTGAAGCCGAGCGAAAGCTAAGAACTGTACCTTTTATACCTCTCTGGCGATGGTGACCATATTGAAATATGATTTAAGGACAATAATTATAAAAAATATTTGTGATCTGACGTCAACAGATCATTGCTTCAGATGGATTTTAATCGAAGATATTAATTATAAACTTGCCCTTTGTGGCACTATACATTTCCTGTTTTTGCTTGCTTTTCACACTCGCGTCATATAGGTAGGTACATATCTACTGGTCCCTGCGGGACACGACATGCAGCTGGACTGAGATAAAATTACGATAAGGTGGTGTGTGGTATATTGAATTAAGAAAAAACAGTTAAGTTTAAATTTAAGTTTAATTCTAAATCAGACATTGCTAAATAAGACAGTCTTGTGAAGTTTCTTCCGCAAACCCAGCTTATTCCTTATATGTTTCATTGATTCTAATTTTGCATTGAGTTAAACGTAGATTAAGATATGAATTCGCTAACGCCTTCATCAATAGAATATCATGTGGATCTTCAAATATAGATTGAGGAGGATGTGCTGATTCTAACGATGTATGTAGTTTGCTATAAAATTCTCGGACGACATACCTACATGATAATTTTATTATTGTTTACGTTTTTAACGATTGATTTAATAATGTAATAAACAGTGTTCTATGGTGTTGTGATCCAATAACACCACACAATTTGAACAAGAAATTTTGTGAATCATCCCATTCACGATATATCCAGCAATATAAAAAATAATGTTCAGTTTAAAATCTGAAACACAAGCGTATCTACGAGATCTAACAAATCATCTATTGATGTCGATCATGTCGACTGATCTTTATTACATTCTTCCACAATAGCTTTCTTTTTGTTCCTAAATTTTCTAAAGAACTTAATGTTAGGGACATTAAGATCTTTAGGAAATTTGAAATATTATTATTATTTACGATTTCATGTGGGGTTGTCAGGTCAGGTGTCCGTATTTCATACATATAAAAGAAAACCTATACCCCAATCGCAAAATGTTTGCGTTAATAAGGTTTTACACTTAGCAACAAATAATATTGCTTTAATATGTCGGTAATAAATTATTATTTATATTTAAAAACATTTTAGAAGTAAATGTTTTTACTTCATTATATTACATCAATCGCATATTTTTCTACCAACAAGGAAAGGATTGAAATCAACTTAACTCTGGCAATTCTAAGTCCACTTAGAACGGGACACAGGGTACACTGATTGCCCTCTCACTCGGCTTCATTTTTATCTTGCGCGCAACAAGACTCTTACTACCTTAGCATAAGATTTTATTTTCTTTATTTTTGCTGCAAGATGCACAGATAGAGCTCATTCCTGTTGTACAGAGTACTTATTACTTCCATGATTTTTTTTTTTAGTTCTTTTCGTCCATTCGGACAGGCAAAGGGATCAAAGCCCATACAGCCAAGTCTTATTTAATTATTTTTCATATATGTATTGTTCATCATTTCTTCACATTATGTAGCCTTAATAGTCATTGTCTGTCAGTAAGTCGAGTCGATACCATTAATCGGGCGCTGATAACCTAATCAATGATTTTCTTTGGGAATTTTGGGCAAATATGAAAATACACGTAAACCACTATTATACTATATTCACTACACTTCAGCACTTTAACTGTACCATATTGCATAAAATACCAGCAAAATTATTCAATATAACACCACAAAACCCTAAAGAAATGAATATAATACAAGAACGTGACGTGATATTTCCACATTCGCGCCAAAACTCTTACTTCCATGATTGAAAGATGTTGTTAGTTCATTTAGTGAGAGAGTGAGTCCATTATTAGTGAGTGATAAAGGAAATCATTCAGTCAATTCGGCTAGTTGATAGAAAATCTATCATTACGTGTCTCATACAGACACATACTCCATATATCCGAAATTTGATACAGGTTTCGGACACACTTTTAATTCAGGTATCCGGAAATTTCAGTTGTGAGAACGGTTATCCCTAAAATCCGTAGTTCTTAGTAATAATTGTTTAACTTAAATGAGACTTTCTGCAGAACTTTGAATATTATATTTCGACTTAATATGGTTCGGAATGAAGTGCGCAGTTAATGTTCTGAAGATTATTCATCACATAGTAGTACAAAGATTTTCCTACATCCTTTTCCATCTTGATCCTATCCCGTATTTCTTAATTTCAATTTCAAATATTTGCCTATCAATATCTACTTTCCAATATCAAACTATCGATATATCGTTCAAAAATTTTTAGTTTGAAACATCGATATATCGATATTTTATAAAAATCCTATTCGAAATTCGTTATCCAAATTTTACTCTATGATCGTTATCAATCAGCCATATCAGCAGATTTATATTATTATCGGATATGTATTAAATTATATGAATGGTATTACTTAGAAGAGGCATACAACTTATTCAACTTGTGCAATATAAGTATATGTGTACGTAATACATTAAAAAAAGTTAAATACCTGCCTATCATATAAACTGCAATACAGGTATTTTGAAAATGAATGTTGATAATTTATATTTATTTATTGTTATTTATTTTCTAATTATGTTCGAGAACGTCCAGACAAGTCTTCAAAGCACGGGTGAATAAATTACAAAACAATTTTTAAATTTAATTTATGATAAATAATTGTGAAATTATTATTTCACTTTGTGTTGATTGATTTTGTTGCATATTTGATTGGTATTTCAGATGTAATTCTGTGCCGCAGTTGTGGTCATCATATCTCATCCAATCGCCATATATTTTCAAAGTTAAGCCCAAATGCTTATTATAATTTTAATGACACTTTGTTTGGTAAAGATGAAGTTTTAGTTGAGGTATTTTTAACAAATGTTTTCTTCCATTATCCTGTATTAACATTTCGTCATGCTACATGCTCAGAAGTTGGAGAGGTAATGTTAATGATTATTTTTTATATCAACTATCAGCATTTGATATTTATGGATAGTGATATATTGCAGTGGGAAGAAGAGACATCTTGGTATCCTGGTTATCGTTGGAAGCCTTGTGTTTGTCCAGAATGTGGAGATTATTTAGGATGGGTGTTTGAACCTATCCCATCGGCATCAGTACAACCTTCTGAGACTTTTTATGGTTACATTTTGAACTCTCTTATCAGCGAGACTTGTAAATATTTTTTTTACCTTTTATTGGTGATTGGTGTATGTATCTGGGTTTTGTTTGTTTTTGTCATCATCTTACTGTCGTAAATCAGTTGTGTTGTGTATTTGGTTGGTATAAATTTGGACTAGAAAATTTAAGGTTGGTTTGTTATGTATTAGATGTAGTTTTTTAATTTGTTATTACAGAATATTTCATCATTAAAATATGAAAATTTTGTGGTGATTAATTGGAATATAATATTGTCTCCATTCATACATCCCAGATATAATCAGTCTTAATTCCAGTTTATATCATCAATGCACAGTGGTAGTCTTATTTTTTTATAACATTCATTTATCAATACTATGCTGGAAGTAAATTCTTGCCTTGCGGAGGACTTTACATATCCATATATGATTACAGACACATACAGCCTGACTATTTATGGTTATAGGGTAACTACCACCTACTATAGTACTATCAAATTCCCGAATTGTATTCTGGCATGATTAAACTAATGTATTTATGAAACTGGAAGTCTTAAATGTCAGTTTGTATGAGATCAGAATGGCTCTAAAACAATTAAAGAACAGAGAAACATTGAGAGATGACACAATTACGGCAAACCTTCTGAGGACAGGCAGTAAGCCGGTTTTAAAAACCCTACAGAAGCTGTTTGTTGAATTATAGACTAATTTCCCTCATGAGCCATGTTTATAAATTGTTTTCAAGAGTCAATATGATCCAGTTCAGGAAGCTGGGCGAGCATGCATGTTTGACGACTTTCAACTTCCTGAACAAGCAGGATTTCGATAATTTTATAGTAATATAGACCACATCTACACGCCATATTGTACAGAATCTTGAGGAGCATAATTGGTCTCTGTGTCTAGCATTTGTGTACTATGAGAAAGCCTTTCTATTGAAACTTTGGCAGTACTGGAGTCCCTTTAGTGGTGTCAATTTGATTATTGATACAGTGCGGAAGTGGTTGTATAGAAACTACGCTACTCTGTCAGTCCGCATCTAGGCTAAGAGTACGAAACCCATCCAGTTACAGGTTGTGAGACAGGGAGATGTCATCTCTCCGAAACTGTTAACCCCTGTGCTGGAATATATCCTCAGCTAGACTAGGCTCGGCATCAACATCAATGGTGTTTGCATATATACACTCATTTGCAAAAAAAAACGGGCACCTAAGCAATGAACCATTTCAAATGTTAATATTTCTTTGTTTGATAATTATAGGTAGTTTTATCCACACAATTTGGTAAATTAATAAGAAAATAATCGTTTTCATCAGTATTTCATAAAATTTAGATACAATTTATGGGAAATAATGCTAAACCTCGCTAGTAGTGTATATTCGCTAGTAGTGCATATGCTCATGAAGTAAAAATAAAAAAGTTTTTTTGTTTGTTTTTCTTTAATAAAGTAAAAGCAGATAAATGTTTAGTATCGAGTGTGACCCCCTCTAGCTAAAATCACAGCTTGAATTTGTCTGGGCATGCTAGCGAGTATATCCCGGATACTTGCTTGCGGAATACGTTTCCACTCCGCAGTAATCACATTCTTCAGCTCTCTGATGGTCTGCGGAGCCGGGTGTACTGATCTCACACGCCGTTTCAGAACGTCCCAGACATGCTCTATGGGATTGAGGTCGGGACTTCGAGCTGGCCAATCCAAACGACGAATGCCGACCTCTTGCACATACGCATTAACATCGCGGGATCGGTGGGCGCGAGCATTGTCGTCCATAAAAATCGAGTCTTCACCTAGAGCGGCCAATGCGGGTTGTGCATGAGAAATTAGAACTTCCGTTATGTATCGATGCCCAGTCAGTGAGCCGTTTTCAATGAAGACTAACTCTGTACGATCCATTGAATTTATTCCTGCCCAAAACATAACAGAGCCCCCACCATAAGGTGTGATTTCTTCGAAACATGCCTCTGCAAAGCGTTCTCCTTGTCTTCTTAGCACTCGCCGACGTCGATCTTCACCGAACAGAGATATCCTGGCTTCATCAGAGAACAAAACCCTATTCCAATCGTCTTGAGTCCATGATTCACAATTTCTAGCGAACCTAAGCCTGTGAACTCTGTGCTCACGGAGTAATTTGGGGCCGCGGGCCGGGCGGTGACTGCGTATATTGGCAGCGAGAAGCCTCCTCCTGACCGTCCATAGACTAATATGCACATTTCTTACTTCTTGGAGGTTGTTCTTAAGATCCACATACGAAGATTTGCGATTTCTCAATGCGCGACTCACAAGAAAACGATCATCCCGTGGTTGGGTACATGGTTTTCTTCCAGAACCAGGCCTTCTCTCGACGGAACCAGTCTCCTGATATCGCTGCCAGGTCCTTTGGACTGTCGAGCGACTAACATTTAGCCTCCTAGCCACGAAACATTGGCTGCAACCCTCTTCAAGCAGCGCGATAATTTTGGTAGCTTTTACCACTTTATCTACCATTTTTGATACAGCCAAACAGCATTAAATAAAGCTTTGACAGTCAAGGATATGAAATTAATCGATAAAAATTGAATAAAAGTTATGAAAGTCGATGTTAACTTCTGGAACTTCGCGCCAAAAATGTAGGATAAAAAGGGGTTTTCTGTAAAAATGAACATCAAATGAAAAATTGAATTTAGAACGTACTTTTTTAAATACCACAGCATTTTTAAAACCGGCCAGTAACGTGTACAAACGATTGAAACCTTTTTGGTATTGTATCTTTTTAAATATGAATGAAAATCAAAACCGCCCGTTTTTTTTGCAAATGAGTTTATTTACATTACTCACCTTGAAGAATGAAGATTGAAGATGATTTTGTACTTATGATAAAATCCCTGGACAATCTTGGCACTATGCTCCATCATCCCATGAGCCCTTAGATCTCCAGTAGTGGACGTCTCTGATCTGATGGATGGTTGTCCAGTAGAAATTCTCAACCATAAGTCCATCCATCTATCAACTTATCGACACCCATTGTTGGAAGTATGTGTTCTCGAAAGGGAAAATAATACCGCCATGCTTTTACTTTCCTAAGAGGCTCTGGTGCTACTCATTCTACTGGTAACCTCTCAGTAGGTTTTTAAGCCTCCCAAGTAAGGAGTGGTGATACATTGTATTCTTAACTTGTCACCACATAGGCTCACACAGTGGTGACGGATTAAGAATGCAATTTAGAGAGAAATCTTATTTTACTCAAAGTTTATCAAAGTGCGTGTCTTGCGTCGTTCGACATATCGCTTGTCCGGAAAAATAGTGACACAATTCCAAAAAGCAAAATTTTTCAGGAGGGTCAGAATAAGTATTTCCTTTTTTTTCAGCTCGGTTCAGCAGTGATTCCAAATGCATGAGCGTCAGCATAATATCCTTAAGAATGACGACTAATAGTTGATAGGTAGAACTTTCAATATTGACACCCTTCAACCACCAAAAATTTAAATATAATGAAAATTGTAATTTTTAGAGTTGTGTCACTATTATTACGGACAAGCGATATATATTGTTAACCATATACCACATAGGGAGGGTATAACGTACCGTAACACAAAGCCAAAAAATAAAAAAATTACACAGGGAAGCTTTGATTTATACTGAAGGGTTTTTATATTTCGGGAATTGTTTATATTATAAAATTTACATATAAAATCTTGTTCTTGATGGCATTCCATCTGGTGGTAACTGGCAATGTAGAGACTTGACGTAACCATGGATTACCTTTTAAAAGTTGCTTATGTGATATGTCTTTCAGTTTTGATTTTCACTAAATGGCAATATGCTGCATATGTATTTAGTCGTATAGCTAATTTGCGACTGAAGATTGGCTCTTTTCTTGAAAGGCTTTATATATTTTACACAACAATCATATGTACAGCTTGTGCTATGGCAATATTGTTGCCTATGGCAATATGGAAAATAGGATTTCCCCATTTTAGACGGTAACTCGTGTTCACAGCGAACTCGCGGAATGAACTGTATAGCAGGGTCAGAGCTCTGCCCTAAGAATTTATTTACAACTTATTTATTTAAATATATCCTCTATATATACCACGTACTAATTAATGTTTTAATTTAGTTACCTGTAATATTTTTATCTTTCGTGATATAACAAAACTTGTTTATGTTGCAGTGGTCGAATCCCTGGTCAAGTATCCTAATTTATCAAACTAACAATGTCTGCTGATACACTATCAACAGAAGACCAGGCGTTTTTATCTAGATGTGAAGAGGAATTAAAACATAGATACACTGAGAAAGATGATGATTTCATGAGCGTGTTTAATGCAGAGCCTTCAAAACCACCAGTAATAGATTCTTGGTGGGTTTCAAATAATTTTGGTCCTCGCAATGATCGTCGTAACAACAGAAGATATAACCCTTACGATAAACACGGCCGTCGCAACAGGGATAGAGGCAATCATGAGAAACGTGATCGTGGATATAACGATTATGGAAGCAGTTACGACGACAGAAACCATAGACACAGATATTAATGTACTTTAAGTTTTCTTACAATTTGTTAAATTGTATTTTTATATTAAAATAAAACAAATTCTTTCTCAAAATAATATATTCTCAATTATTATGGCTTGATTTACATTTTTAACAACTTATAATTACATAATAAATCATCACCGTTAAAGTAAATATAGCTACAGCAACCGTAATGTGGAAACCATAACTGAATAAATAAATATATTAATCCTCACTGCTACTCAACAAGTCTAATGATTATAAATTTATAACAATAATTATGCCGACATAATTTTAAAAACTAAGATCATCTATTATATTCTTGATGTACATAAACTATAACAATTTGTCAATATTGAGGCGCGTAGAAGCGCGAATTCCATATTAACAGCTGGGTCAAGATTTATACTTGTATATTCTACCATCGATATACACATTTAATTCATTTCGCGTTAGCATCTCGCAAAATATATTTCTCTAATCTCATAAGAGTATATACAGAATACTAAAATCAAAAATGGTTGCCAGTGTACTGGCCATAGACAATGTCGATAAGCGCGGGTGCTTACATAATGACAAAAATAAATAATGTTAAAACAAACGAGATAAATTTGAGTAACATCATGCTAACGATTACTAAGCACAATGACGATTACATTCATCAAGCATTCTAATTAACTATTTAAGATTTTTTTTTTACTATTATAATTCATTATATTCATATATTGGCTACTCAACTGTACTGAAGCGTCTCATTACAAAATTAAACCTACAGTATTTTGAATTGATGTTTTAAAAATTCAAATTTATTGAACGATGGCATGTTTTAATATGGTATATTTTTAAATGGTATAAATATATAACAGAAATGAAGCGCTCCAATATGTGAAAATGCAACCATTAAATATAATTAATCGAATCACAGTACAACGTGTTATATAATTATGCTCAATAACTTAAATATTATGACTTAATACAATCAGACGAGACAACATAACATATAGAATCTACTAAACGACATTTAAATAAGGTAATATAGTTTTATAATGTTATTTTAAAGCCATTGAATGTTCAGGCTACGGTAATAAACTCTGCAACTTCAACATATAGCTCTATAACTGTAGAGAGAGTCATTGAGGCAACTCTATGATAGTTTGAATAAACATCAGCTTCATTAAATTATTTCTACGCTTTGCTTCAAATGGTGCAATCCAACAAACGGCACCTAAACACATAATTAATGATTGATTTATTTAATTATATAAAGTTCTACATAACATACAGATTTTTATAGTTACAAATATTTTTCTTTTTATTAATTTTCTTAACAACAATGCACAATATTAATTGTATGAATTGACACATAATTAGCGGAGAGTGCGGATGGGCCCGCATTAAATTCAGCGCGTCGCTTCGTCGTATGATAAGAGCTCGCTGATATTCCAGCGGTGAGCTCTCGCTATCTCCGTAAATTTCAACTTACACACAAATGACAATTGACTAGGATTAATGCACTTTGCTCGGTTATAGGCCGGGGTTTAGTTCGCCCGCGGCCGAGCGGCGGCACTCGTATCCGAACACGCCTATAAATTGAAGATGAAAACATTGGTCAGGGTTTCAGTACATGACTAGAAATGCGTAGACGTAATATTGTCTTGATCGGCCGATCGGGGTTGATCCGCGCCGCTACTTCCGAGTCACAATGTGAGTACAAAATCGTTTTCAGACTCATCGGTACTAAAAGTCGTCAATACTGACTTGTAAAAGTGTCAAAGTTCGTAGCAAATTTCATAAGATAATCTAAAGCTTATATTTTTGTTTGAGAGTTAAGAGTATTGGCCGGCGAGGGCGCGCGTGTGTGCGGGCACGAGGCGAGGTGCGTAGGTTAGTGGGGACGGTTGGCGGTCAGCGCCGCTCAGATGAACGTCCAGCACTCCATGATCTTGACGATAAAGTCCTCGCGCGTCGTTAGCGGCTCGTTGCCGTATGTCTTGCAGCGTTGCGTGCGCCCCAGGTACAGGTCGCCGTCCAGCCACAAACCGAATTTGCCACTGAAATATTTATTGATTAATCACAAACTAGTTCCTCTGATAACTAAAATGACTTATTACTTCTCAATAAAGTGTTATAGGTAGGTAGGTACTCTTATATGCTTTGGAGGCATTTTTTTTACGGAAAGTTTACTATGTAGGTTTAATAAGTGAAAATGATTATTTGAGTAGTGAAAATGATTATTTGAGTAGTTAAAATGTGAAAGTATATCACCATAGCACAGATACGTCCTACTGTTGTCCTAGAGTCTCCCCATTATTATTATACTATTGTAGGGAAATTGACTTACTATACAACGCTTCAGAATGCTGTGTACTAGCAGCCACGATTATTGCTAACCCTTATTTTGCTCGTCTGATAAAAAATTACATTCCCAAGGAGGGTTGACGTTAGGCAGGCGGCCGGTCATACTACAACTATTGCCAATAAGTTTTGTATATATATACGATGTAAAAGGAGTACATATTGCATCAACCCCAAGTAATTGGGATAAAACCAGGGTGTCATCATCATCATCATCAGATGATGATGACAACGCTGGTCTGAGGTTTATTATATACTATAATCCCTTAGTGGTATTGTACAGGTAAGAAATGGGGTGGTGAATTGTATCCTTATTCCGTCACCATAGGGATAAGGTTTGTTTTCAATGTACAATATTAAATGGACACTTACTCGCCGGCTCCGATGGATATATTATCGTTACTGCCGCGAATGAAATACATATTATCGCCGGTCCATCCCCAATACCTGAATTTAGTTTTTAATGGAACTGCTTGATCTGCAATTAAATTAGAAATTCGTTACAAAAATGCAATGTTATGAGTCATCGAGAAATGTTAATGCCGAAATCGATTGTGCACCTTAATTTCTTTTTCATTAACGAGTATAATATCTATAAAACTTATAATATTTTAACAAATATTCCTTAACTTAAGATCAATATCAGTTCTAAAAACCGACAATGAATTTTAAAGTTTTGTTTTATATAATATATTTTATTATACCAACGACACCTATTTTAATCAATGTTCTCACGGTAGAATGAAATGTGTGTGAGATTTCATCGATATATTACGAGCAATTTATACCATACAAAAAAAAATGTGACAAACTATTCTAGTATTATAATAGCATTTAAGTCCCTAGAGAGATTCACGTCACTTAATGTGAAGTTCAATTGATCCTTTAAGAAGGATAAAGTTAAAAGAAATATAACTACTCACCATCTTTTTCTTCTTTCTTGGTTTCATCTTTCAATTCTTTGTCTTTGACATTGTCAATAGCTGACTGCGAGGGCCGTCGGAGCTCCTCCACGCGTTGGAACGAGAACAAAAGCGATTCCCCGGTGCCGTAGAAGTGTTCCGATGGGTGGTAGGCGCAAGACGTCAGAGCACCGAAAACCTGAAAGTAGATAATATTTAATGCACCGCTCTGCAGACAGAACAAAACTATTATAATTCTAAACATTATAAACAAACATAATAAAAAGCATGTAAAAATCAATTTGTGTAACATACATTTTATGTACTCCAAAACGACTGGACCAATTTTAATAAGGGTAGCAATTTTAATGAATTTGGTAGCGATGGGATGAATAGATTTTTTCTTTTTTCAGACGTTACTAAATTCAATTAGTTTATTTAATAATGAATATGGTTAAAATACTTTCATCTTTCTACATACCAACAACATAATAAATACTATACAAATATAGTAGCTATCTTTCTGTGTGGTGACGGAGTAAGAATACAATTCACCACCCCCTATCTTACCCGTGGGTGATCGTACGAGGTGACTAAGGGATATAAAACGCATATAACATCTAAGTAAGAGAAGGAAAATGTGCTTACTATATCTAAGTCATATTGACTTACCATGCCGGTTCGACGAGTTGGTATGCGATTTAGGTTTTAATTTCGAACTTTCCTTAGCCTGCAGTATCTGTTTGCATTCCTTAGTCGTATTTTATGATCATCCACAGTTCAGAAAGGAGTTCGTAAAATGTATTCTTAACCAGTTACCCTACATAAGCAATAGTTATTGTAAGATAATTTATTTTTCGCATAAGAAATGGTCGACTTTTAAAACTAATTGACAATAGGTAGACTCTTGGGTGGTATCGAACGAGGACGGAATCTGGTGCCATTGATCTACCCACATGGCGATAGATGGCATGTAAGGCAGGTTATTGAGTAGCACGCCATCCCTTCAGGACGGGCAGCAAGCGACTTACCGTAGCCTGTCCCAAAAAAAAACCGGCATCAGGCGCACGTATTCGCGCCTGTGTCGCCCGATAAACATCCGACACTAAGGAATAAATGCTTCTGTCATAACGTGAAGCTTACAAACATACTATTAAAAACATAAATGACACACAGACTCAGAAGAATCATTTGTTGATCGCGTAAAATACGGCGATGGGGGCCGCCACCCATCACGCCTTGACCAGCCAGGCGAGTCGAGGAGAGCAGAGTGCCGGGTGGGCACGTGGATTGTAAGAGGATGTGTGGAAGGTAAGTTTCACGAGCTGATAACCGTCATGGCAGACAAACAGCTAGACGTGCTCTGTGTAACAGAGACCAAGCGAAGGGGCAGCGACGTCTGCGATCTTCCTGGAGTTCCTGGTGGCGGGATGGCTCTGTGGTCTGGTGTACCACAGAGCGATCGAGCCAGCATGGGGGTAGGAGTGCTGTTGTCCTCTCGCTTGGCCTCAGTGTGAAGGATTACGGAATGTATGATCCCAGACTTCTTTGGGTCCGTATAAAACTAGGTGTCACCAAGGTATTCATGGTTGTAGCATATGCTCCCGTAGGATCCTCGGTGGCATCAGAACTAGAGAAGTTTTGGGATAATGTTAGGGAAGTTCTGGATATGGCAGAAACCAGTGAACGCATGATTGTATGCGGAGATTTGAACTGATGGGTGGGGACCAAGCGTCCGGACTATGAGGACGTACTTGGTCCATTTGGTGATAAGAGAGTGAACGACGCAGGTAGGCTCATAGCGGATGTATGCATGGAGAGAAACCTTATTGTGTCAAACACATTTTTCCAGCATAAGGACATCCATATGTATACATGGAGAAGGAATGAACAGAAAAGTTTAATAGATTTAATTTTGGTAGACAGTCGCCTCCGAAGCAAAATATTGGACGTAAGAGCCCACAGGGGCCCCACAGTCGATACGGATCACTATCTCGTTATCGCGAGATTTAGTGGTCTGTTTAGAAAGTGGAGGCACTTCGGAGGGCTTGAAAGAATAAAGGTTGAAAGGTTGCAAGAAGAGTGTGTAAGAGAAAAGTATGAAGAGGGTGTCCGAGAACGGCTGACGATGGCAAGCCAGCCGCAATCGGACATTGAAAAATGCTGGAGAATATTGAAAGAAAGTATGGTAGATACAGCGAAAGAAGTATGTGGAAGTTCAAAGAAGCATAGAAATACAAATGGTGATGCATGGTGGGATGCGGAAGTGGCAGCTTCCGTAGAGCAAAAGAAGAACTATGTCTCTTCTTGGAATCTGAATGACAGTATGACTGAACAGAAGAAAGAAATATATCGGCAATGTAAGAATGACACCAAGGCCTTAGTGAAAGAGAAACGTGATAGAGCAAATATGAGTGCAGAAGATAGGCTGACTAAAAACTTCGAGTGTAACACCAAACTCTTTTGGAGGGAGGTGAAGAAGTCTCGGGGTGGTTGGTCAGCCTTCAGAATGAATAAAATAAGGTCTAAAGGTGGAGCCATTCTTACACAAACACAAGACGTGTTAAGCCGATGGAGTGAATATTTTGGCGATATGTATGCGGTTACTACGTTTGGCGCCGTTGTCGCGTGTGGTTTAGTAGATCAACATTCAGCACCGGCGTCCTCCGATGGCATCAGTATGGATGAAGTTGAATGGGTGATAAGAAGTTTGAAAAATGGTAAGGCAGCGGGTATTGATATGGTGTCTGCCGAGATGATCAAGCTTTTGGTGGCTCCTGTGTCTGGGAAGCGTTCCTGTTTCCTCAATTTATGTTGGAGCTCGGGAATGGTTCCCAGGAACTGGAATAGCGCAGTCATCGTGCCTTTGTTTAAAAACAAGGGTTCACGTTATGACTGCGCAAATTACAGAGCCATAAGCTTGACCAGTTTGGCAGCAAAAGTGTATGGTAAAATTATTGAAAGGAGAATGAGGATGGTGTCCGATGGTTTACTGTGTGAGACACAAGGAGGTTTCAGGAGTGGAAGGGGATGCATGGATCAAGTGTTATCTCTGCGCTACATTGTGGAGAAGCATCTGGCTCTAGGTCAGAGGGTTTTCTGCAGTTTTGTGGATCTGGAGAGAACATTTGACACGGTTGTACGAAAAGAACTTTGGGACGTCTTACCGGAGTATGGTATTAACGGTAAACTGCTACAGGCTGTGCAGTCCAGTTACATGAGCTGTAGAGCCTGTGTGCGGCTGGATGATGAAATGTCGCCTTGGTTTGACGTCAATATCGGCGTTAAGCAGGGGTGCGTTCTGTCAGCCAGACTGTTTATCATATATCTGGATAAATGTCTCCAAAGGTTGAACGATATGAATGTGGGAGTCCAGATGGGCGACTCAGTGGTCACTGCTCTGCTATATGCAGACGATGCAGTCCTGCTGGCACAGTCAGCGACTGACCTGCAGACCCTAGTCGACACAATAACAGAAGATTGTAAAAAAAGGGGTCTACGCGTGAATGTGAGCAAAACCAAAATAAAGGTCTTTGAAAGAGATGAAGCCAGAACAGATGTAAGAGTAACAATAGGTAATGATGTATTGGAGCAAGTGGATGAATTTGTATATCTTGGATGTGGATTTAGCCGAGATGGAAGGTACACCACTGATATAGAGCAAAGAGTGAATGCGGGAAATAGAGTGAACGGAGCGTTGAGGCAACTTTTCGGTAGCCACCACCTCAGCCAGAAGGCACGTGTAGCAATACATAATGCAGTGCTTGTCTCAACATTAATGTATGGAAGCGAGAGTTGGGTATGCAGAAAAGAGTATGAAAGTAAAATTAATGCAGTCGAAATGCGATCACTACGGAAAATCTGTGGAGTTAGGCTAATCGATCGCATTCGTAACGACGACGTAAGAGAGCGAGTAGGTATGAAAGAGAGTATTGGTGTAAAGATCGAAGAAAGGGAATGCTCCGATGGTTCGGACATGTGGAAAGAATGCCGAACGAACGTCTGGTTAAGAAGATATACAATGCGAAAGTGGAGACTAACCTACCTAGACCAGATCGGTCATGTACTGAAGGAAAATGTAGTCAAGAGTCTCCGAAACCGGCGAGCGTGTATGAAGAGAATTATGAATGTTGAGGAAGCGAGTGAAGTATGCAAGGATAGAGTTCTCTGGCACTCTGTTCTCTCTGCCTACCCTGCAAGGGACATGGCATGATGGTATGTATGTATGTAAAATACTCAACACTCGCGAGGTAGCACTTTCAACCTCTACGTAGGCTGCGCAGCTGTGCACTTATGCACAATAACATGGTGTGGTACTCACGTTGTTATCAGTATCCTGTATGACGAGGAGTACGGGGCTTTCGACGCGCTGCATCTTACGGTACATGGAGGCAAGGGAGAAGCCGTGCTGGCTCGTGCTAAATGCCAGTGACCACATGTAGCCCTGTGCACGCGCCGGCAACACGGTGCATAGCTTCTCTCTGTAAAGAACAGTAATATAGTGGCATAATTGTGAATGTTCACGATACTGCGTCTTAGTTATGTTTTTAGATTAACATAAGGATTACTAATGTTTATACGATTATTATACATTTGATTTTTTTCTTATCTAATAAATAATACAGTTGTTCATTACGGGGCGATCCTTCCGTGACTAAGAGCGCTGAAAAGAGTACGATGACCTGTCAGGCGAAAGAAACGACAACGAATATAATGGGTAAGCGAATTAAAGCTCTTTAAATAATTTTTGGATTACCTATTTTCAATAGGAGTTACAACAATAGAGGATACAACTGTAATTGTTTAAACATCACTAACTGAACATGATGTCAAAGATACTGTACATAACTTGAATTCTATTACAGAAATTAAAATATTACCTGTGTTCCATCGTGAGTATCTCCGAGGTACCGATGAGGTCGGGCGGCGAGAACTCCATGTCGATGGAGGCGCCCGACGAGTATAGCGCGCGTCGCAACTCATCGCTCATCGACAACACCTATAAAATAATACCGTACAATGATTATTTTTTAATTAGAAACTGAATATGGTGATCTAGAGCGTATTGCGGCAATAGTAAATGGTAAATTGTATGGCTACTATAAAATTTTTACAAAATGTGCACGTGCGAGGGTAAGACGTAAATACTTGCGTGAACTAAGGACATATGCCTGAGAACAAGATGCGTTTTACTATACTACACGTGCCGCCTATGAATTTGATAAATGCAAAGAAATCATATAATAATTTGGATATCTATATCATATTAGTGAAATTTGTAACGCAAACCATCGCAATACGCTCTAGATTTTAACCAATTTAAAAAGTAACCGAGTTCCTGCAGATTAATAAATATTATTATTATATTAATTAAGATTTTTTATATAATAAAGTATTTATCGTTCATCATAATTTAGTATATAATGTTGTTATATATTATTGAGATTAAGTGGTGATATAATCTGCAGGAATACAAGCAATTACGAACCATCATAAATTCATTTAATTAAATTTCGTATTTTTTTTTATAAACATGCTTAATATGAATGCAGACAATGTGCAATCTCCTATATCTATACATTTCATTCAAAGTGATTCAAAAATCGAAATTATATTTTTACTATGGAGAATGAAGTGAATGATGGTACAGTGTTGCCGTCTATAATAATATGTTTTTCATGTAATACGACTTCAAATACTGTTATAAAATTCTATTATATTTAAGTATAGTCACACAGAACAATGAGATAAAAAAAAGAAAAAGCTATGATACAAATCAAGTTGTTCGTAACATGGAAATAAAAAAAAAATAATTATCTCTTTTAAAACGGCAACACTGGATGTTTTCATTGTTGATAGTAGATGCATTGAATTATGAATGCATTAGCGGTGAGACATTCCCGAGCAACAGTTCACATTCAACATTCTCAGTGAACAGAGCGTGCAGTATGCACTACACTTCAGCTACATTACAATAATGTCCACTACGGTACATTTTCTCCTAAACAAAAAAAAAACAATCACCTTTTTCAAAAGTTCATAGCGTTATAACTAAATATTCTATAATGAAATTTCCAAAAAGAATACCCATTGAAAATATAAGTTATATGTGTTATTTTTTTATTTCATTATTAAAAATAATACAGGTTATGTTAAATTCTAAACATGTGGATCTACGGAGACTGCTAAAAAACGTCAGTATACACAAGGAATGCGCATCCTTTAAATCACAGTGGGCGCAATAGGTTCGCTTTGCCAGAATTTTCTATCGGAGCGTAATTCTAAACTAGGAATTTCGCTATGTCTACCATTATCATCTTTTGACTACTATACTAATGGTATAGCCTAAATTGCGACTTCTCTTGCTGAGCGTTACGTCTATTCCCATACAGGCAAATTATTTATTTATGAGCTATATAAATAATAGTTCCGAGTATGGGTGTTACTTGTGGCTATTAATTGTATGGTGGTTAAGTTTCTCGCGAAACAAGGATTTATTCAAAGATGTGGTGTTACACTTTAAAACAATCACATTTCTTCGATTTTCCTCTGTCCAATTACGATTAATAACTAAACAATATCGCACAAATATTTTCCATATGTATTTTCTCTGTTTTCAACTATTTTAAACGGTAAGTACGTAAAAGAAATGGTTTAATTCCTAATTTCGAAATACGTTAAAGATATGAAATGTTATAGAGGTTAAAGATGTATCACTTTATTATGTGGTCTATATATAAAATATGCTGTAAAATAATAAAAAAAAAACGACTAGATGTACTTTCATAAAAATCTAATTAGCAAACCTGTACGAATAAAGATTCCAAAAAAATATATTATATTTACACAATTTCATCATTCAAATTATCGCATTTTTACATAAAGTGCTGTCCTAAGATTCACTAGTATAGAACTAGTATATATGTACAGGTAAGTTTGTAACTAAGAAAATTAGCATGCTAAGATATATTCAAATGTCTTCAAAGCAACCCCTTAAGGGTTTTATTAAAAAAAGTATTTATACGATGCGTTTAATAAATCACCGCACACATATACGTGTAAATTCATTATAAAAAACATACCCGCCGCTTTCGGAACATTTTTCCTTTTATGTCTGTTATAACACCATTCATAAAGTACACACACTATACAAGCATTTATATTACTACCACCAGCAGTTATACGACATATTCTAATAGTTTCTTATAATAAAACTGAGAGAACTTCTGTGGCAGATGACAGACATAAAAAAAAAAATAGGCGTTCTCCTTTATTAGACATGTTACTTGCATCATAAAACCAATTTAAATGTTGCTAATACATAACTCAAACAAATTTGAACACTGTTAATTAAATTTACAGTAAAATGAAGACCAATTCTTGAGGCTTTTTTAGCGGCTCCCATACACTAGTTACTTTAATTACTGACTATTTACAAAATAAATTATAATAGGACAATTATTTTGAAGCAATCATATTTAGGGAACAGTGGTAAAATGTGTATAGACTTTACAATCGGTGGTAACAATGAAAACGTAGATTAAATAAATGTACATAATATTGTTCTTTTATTGTGACGCTCGTAGTTAAGGAACGTCCTATTCGCTTCGTATTATGGCTGCTTCAAATAAAATGAAACATTAATGTACATAATAATTCACAATTTACATATTTTGCTCATAGACAATATAATTTAGTAATTTTAATATTTTTCAATTAAATATTTCTTGATATTTGTCTGACAACGAATTGGGATTATCGGCTCGCATTATATTTTCGTCTTTAAAGGAGATGTATGCGATCTACCCGACAATGTTTACACATTATACAGATTTGATACTCTAACTTTGCAGTTGGAATTATATTAAACGATGACACGACCCTGTTATTCAAATTACTGAAATTTAGCATTGAACATGCTTAATTATTTATAAAAACTTGATTACGAGCGAAAAATGATTCTCACACATGGGATTTTTCGCTCGTAATCAAGATTTGATTATTTAGGCCTTGCATAGGGCCTTGCAGGGCGTAAAATGTCCGATATTCCAGTATCGTAATAAAGGAGTTGAATAACAAACTCGCATTAATCTCTAAAATGTAAGAATGATTGTGGGAATTAAAAAAGTGACCTATATGAACGATTAATATTGGTAGGTCAAGTTTAATGACAATACTTCGATGCGGAGATGCAATTCTAGAACAACTTCATAGTGATCTGTACACGCTGCCAACGATAGAAATATAGTTGTACCGCAGTACACAACTATAAGAGAAAATAATGAGAATTGATTTTTAGAAAAAACAGTCAATAATTCTAAAAATTTCCTTGTGGTGACGGAGTAAGAATACTATTCACCACCCCATATCTTACCCGTGGGTGATCATACGAAACGACTAAGGGATATAAAACGCATATAACATCAATGCGAGAGAAGGAAAACTCGAAACAAAACCCTATACCAACACGTCTAACCAGCGCGGTATAGTAGGTTAATTTCCCTCCCATTATGGAGGAGGCCCGAGCTCAACAGTGGGACATTTATTCTCTGTGATGATGGTGATGAATTCTAAAAATAAATTCTTATTATTTTCGCGAAACTTCAAAAATACCCCGACCGAGTTAAATAAGTTATTTTTTTGTTTTGTTGTTTATCTTGACACTGGGGTAGTTTAGGAAAAAAAATAGCAGAACCAGGAACAGTTGAAAGATCGAAAATGATAATTTATCGCCGTTGTAATCTGAAGTGGATTACCAATTGCTACGAGGTAGCGTAAGGTAATTCAAGTTGCGCTCGATTAGCGTTTTATTGCTGATTTTTTTTTTGTCATTTTCGTATGATGTTTAACGTTCTCTTACCTCTCGTATAGATTGTATAGTAGCTCTTCTTCGAGTACGAGCCGCGTAACCTAATGAACCTTTATCACACACCGAATGAATAGTGCCTCTTCTTTGTACAGCAACGTTAAACAGTATCATTTCTATCCGCCGCAGTTTTGTGGCGATACCACGAGCCAATCTACGTATAAAACGAAACATTGTAATTGCATAAATTATTTATTTATCAATAGAAATATTAGGTGGATTTAGAAGGCACTTGTAATATACGAAATTATTTTAATCTACCGAATATTCACTATGGTTGTATGCCGACCGGAGACATGTCGCCGATTTATTTATGCACTGATATTAAATATTAATAAATGTGGTGTCCACGCGACTAAGCACAGTCACGACCAAATATTAACTGCCTCTAAGCACGTTTAACTAAAAAGAAACTTCGTAATATATCAGTTTATCATCTTTGTCTCAATATATTTGCTTTGTATAACAATTTATGGATTACGCCCTGGGATTAAGGATTATTGACTGTGTCAGTTCAGTAATAAATATTTTCGGATAATATTTCTAGATTGCTGCAATCGTTGATATTAATTTCTATCGTCACATCGTATTTTATCAACATACAATATTGAAAATATAGAATTGACTATAAATTTAAACTTGAGGTTTGTATTTTCCTTCTATGATTTAATACTTCGTTATAATTATAACAGAAAATATTTGGATCCCAAAAATCATATGGATTAATATAAATTAGTTTAGATATCTGCCTTTCTTTAAGCTCTAAATTCGTATGGCAGTACGGGATATATTCTTTCTTTTATATACCTTTTTTTTTCTTTTTTCTTTTTTTTTATTGGTGGGCTATGGGTGCGTCTCGCCCCGCCAAATCGGTCCGGTGTGACAGAGAAGGCGGCGCGTGACCCCATAGACCCACCGTAAAATCCTCTCTCTTCGCTGTGCGAGCGGACCACCGTTCTTTTATATACCTTGTTTTAAAGAGTAGAACATGCTGTTTAGTATTCTTGCATATGTCTTATGACCGGAAGCCTGTCAGATGTAAACCATCCTTGTAAATACAATCGTAGACCACACGCCATGAAATAGTATTAAACCAAGTTGATATTATAAGCTTTTACGACGCCCAAGAGTGATGTCAGCTTTGATAATATTTATTTAAATTGTAAAATAATGAAAATAAAATAGTTTACTAAGCTGCTGCTTTTGATTTTCGGATCTATTTACAATAAAACAGAATTTAATTAATATGCTTGTGTATATTTTATTAAGACGTATAAAAATTTACTAATAAGTAAATTTTAAAAGCAATATTATTTCCGTCAAGATCATTGCAAACCACTTCATATTTACGAATCCAACATTATAGCTAATAGTTAATGTAATTATAATAAAATATCGTCAATATCAAATATAATTTGGGAAATGTACGTGGGAAATTTCCGAGACATTGAAGTCAAACAAGTTTTTGTTTATATTAATTATAAACAAATACTTGTTAAAATAATGAATATATTAATAATAGGTACCTACAATGAGTACTGCCCTTGGTATTTTTATTATAAAGAAATGAATGCATTTTTTACATCGTATGGTAATCGGTTAGATATTTCCATCTATCAGTCTGTAGAATGCCCATAGTGCCACATCGCCCTTTTTGTGTTTTTTTTTGGTGACAAGCTATGGTTAAGTCACAGCCTACCCGATCCGTTTCAAGTGAGAGAAAAAGACGACGTGCAACCCCATAACGTTTGTATATACATTCTTCTCTATCGCTATGTAGGAGGGCCGCCGGTACTAGGTCTTAGTCTTCGGTAGCCCGTGCGAAGAGTTACCTTTATGGGCACCATCTGCCATAATGCCTTAGAGCGGGATAATGCCGCTTGAATCTTCTCTTTATTCATCATAGTTTCAATGAAAAAAATATAATAAGACTCGTGAGGAATGGGAACAATTCAGCCACATCTCACAGAGTAATTAACATCATGACATTTAGAACCACTGTAGTATTCATCATTTTATCCAATATCAGTACATATTTCCATTTTTCGTGTCAGCCAATATCAAATATTCTCTATGTGGTTATCTACTAGATACCACGTGCAAAGTGGTAATAAATAACATAATCTTTATATTATCCGCGTATAATAATAAGATAGCATAAGTACCCCATAATTGTAAAATTTAGACGATTTTTTTTTAATTTATAAACTAAGGCTCTGTGTGGCGGCGGCTATGAATACTACCAACCTTTAAATTGCTTGCGGATGTCGTAAAAGATGACTACGAGCTTAACATAAACCGATGCCGTTTGGTCAACAATTATTTTGACAAGGAGAGCTGACGTCAGTCAGGTGGTCGGTCATAAAACTATTGCTGTAACTTTTTCAATATGTACGATGGAAAAATACTATATACCTAGATACTCTGTCGACCTAAAATAATTGGAATAAGAGCAGGATGATGCTGCTGATTATCCGTGTGGACTTATTCGTGTGATGACGGAGTAAGAATACAAATCTCCACCCCTTATCTTACCAGTGGGTGATCGTAAGAGACGACTAAGGGATACAATGATACAAAACGCATATAACACCTATGCAAGAGAAGGAAAACTCGAAACAAAACCCTATACCAACACGTCTGACCAGCGTGGTATAGTAGGTTAATATGCCTCCCATTACGGAGGAGGCCCGAGCTCAACAGTGGGACATATATGGGCTGCGATGATGAGGCAAACCGAGGCACAAAATTGATATAGGTAAAAAATAACAGTACATCACGGATACATTAGAGCCGCTTAATTTATTAAACTTAAGGATAAAATATATAACCTTTTAAGATTAGTTGTCTTGTATACTCATTGATCGACATAAAATAATGGTAGGTAATTGATGGTAAGTAAGGTAATTTAATAGATAGTGGTAAGCATATACTGTATTGAAATAAAACCACTTTTACGGATTCTATCGCGTTTGTATTTGTTTTTAAATTTCCCGACGTTTCGAACACTTTGCAGTGATCATGGTGTTCACGCAAAGTGTTCGAAACGTCGGGAAATTAAAAATCAAATACAAACGCGGTAGTGTCCGTAAAAGTGGTTATATTTCAAATGTGTAGCACTCGCGTAAACATCAGAAACTATACTGTATTGTCTACAACCGCGGATCGATCTGGCCGGAGTAGTACCACACTCTCGCAGAAAATCAAAGTCTGGGCAGTGGCAAAATGCTGTTGCACATCATTCGGTGAGCTAGAGAGCCGGAAGCCCAACTTTGTGGGTGGATTTGGGTTGGTAGGCAGTAGCCTAGCTGTAGCGTTGTGTGTGCAAAGGTCCTTGAGCGGCAGTAACACTTACATACATATCATCACGCCATATCCCTTGCAGGGTAGGCAGAGAGAACAGAGTGCCAGAGAACTCTATCCTTGCATACTGCACTCGCTTTCTCAACATTCATAATTCTCTTCATACACGCAGTAACACTTACTATCAGATATGCTGCTTACGCGTTTGTCACCACAAGCAATAAAGAAAAAAGTAAGTCATTATGACAGCAAAGGATTCTATTATCGGATTAAACATAGCCGAGATGCGAATAATGAAGAATGTATGGGTGACAAACATGTTTCAATGTGCATGAACTTTATAATTATTATGATTTTTGTCCAGTTTTTTCTTATATAACACGTATAAAAAGATAAATCTGTTTGTTAGTCGGTTTGTGTAGATCTTTAAAAGACTGGTGATAAAAAAATACAAATGGAATTTCAGCTTTGTAATGCGTCATCATATAATTACCCATTTTTTAACAAAACAAGGTTATATTTTTCAATTAATTTCTGTGCATATTTATCAAGCAATATCAGTAAGTTAAAAGACTGCCGAAAGCGGCTTGATGCGAAGCAATTGCTTAGGGTAAAAGATACTTATATTGTATTGTGGTCATCCATCCGCGCATGTAGATGGAAGATATAGTAACTTCGCATATATCAGGATAGGAACAATGTCATATTTTGCTTTAAAGCTATTAAAATACGGCTTAACGTGAAAATAAAATCCTAAATACAGCTAAAATGTCAAACAAAGCTCATGACGTCACGACTTGCAATATATTAGATTTATATTCAAGATCTGATAGAGTATTTGGATTTCTCCTTGTAATTCAAAGCTGTGTCGTCATACAGAGAGGTCGTACGACTTCTCAGCATTTTGGTGTATTTAAATAGGTTCTTATAAATGTAAATAACTTGAAAAAAAAAATAATCGTTTCTATATTCAAATGAATATGTATATTAATATACTAAAATTTTCCTTTGGAAATAATTTAAACAAGTTTTTAGAAACATGCAAATAACCTATATACTGGCGTTTATATTTTGCTTCACGTAATATGCGAATATATTGTGATATGAATAACTTGTTATCTGATAAGCAAAGTTCGACAATGTGATAGTGAAAGTTGTTGCCTATATCGTATAATGTACAAATATATTGAATATTTTATTACATTCAACATAATAATTAATATATAACACGACATTTAAAATTCATACTTGTTCATTACATTTATTAAATTGAATATTTTTATGCTTTCAAGCATAGTATTCGGGTGAAGGATCGTATAAATACTAATTACTACGGATAGAGTAAAGAATGCAAATAACGTGAACACTCGCCCTAGATAATAATAGAAAGAACATCAGATACTTTTAAACACCTGAATATAAGAGTGCTTTTCATCGGGTCTCTAGCATATCTTAATCATTTTTGCTCAGAGGTTTCTTCACATGAAAAATAAAAATAAAAGCTCTACTACTATTATTATGGATTTCATGCGAAAACTAAATATGTTACAGGACGAACAAGTGACAGAGCCTTGGATATTTATTCTGCAGAGATTTAATATATTTATTTATCAATAGAAATATTAGGTGGATTTAGAAGGCACTTGTAATATACGAAATTATTTTAATCTACCGAATATTCACTATGGTTGTATGCCGACCGGAGACATGTCGCCGATTTATTTATGCACTGATATTAAATATTAATAAATGTGGTGTCCACGCGACTAAGCACAGTCACGACCAAATATTAACTGCCTCTAAGCACGTTTAACTAAAAAGAAACTTCGTAATATATCAGTTTATCATCTTTGTCTCAATATATTTGCTTTGTATAACAATTTATGGATTACGCCCTGGGATTAAGGATTATTGACTGTGTCAGTTCAGTAATAAATATTTTCGGATAATATTTCTAGATTGCTGCAATCGTTGATATTAATTTCTATCGTCACATCGTATTTTATCAACATACAATATTGAAAATATAGAATTGACTATAAATTTAAACTTGAGGTTTGTATTTTCCTTCTATGATTTAATACTTCGTTATAATTATAACAGAAAATATTTGGATCCCAAAAATCATATGGATTAATATAAATTAGTTTAGATATCTGCCTTTCTTTAAGCTCTAAATTCGTATGGCAGTACGGGATATATTCTTTCTTTTATATACCTTTTTTTTTCTTTTTTCTTTTTTTTTATTGGTGGGCTATGGGTGCGTCTCGCCCCGCCAAATCGGTCCGGTGTGACAGAGAAGGCGGCGCGTGACCCCATAGACCCACCGTAAAATCCTCTCTCTTCGCTGTGCGAGCGGACCACCGTTCTTTTATATACCTTGTTTTAAAGAGTAGAACATGCTGTTTAGTATTCTTGCATATGTCTTATGACCGGAAGCCTGTCAGATGTAAACCATCCTTGTAAATACAATCGTAGACCACACGCCATGAAATAGTATTAAACCAAGTTGATATTATAAGCTTTTACGACGCCCAAGAGTGATGTCAGCTTTGATAATATTTATTTAAATTGTAAAATAATGAAAATAAAATAGTTTACTAAGCTGCTGCTTTTGATTTTCGGATCTATTTACAATAAAACAGAATTTAATTAATATGCTTGTGTATATTTTATTAAGACGTATAAAAATTTACTAATAAGTAAATTTTAAAAGCAATATTATTTCCGTCAAGATCATTGCAAACCACTTCATATTTACGAATCCAACATTATAGCTAATAGTTAATGTAATTATAATAAAATATCGTCAATATCAAATATAATTTGGGAAATGTACGTGGGAAATTTCCGAGACATTGAAGTCAAACAAGTTTTTGTTTATATTAATTATAAACAAATACTTGTTAAAATAATGAATATATTAATAATAGGTACCTACAATGAGTACTGCCCTTGGTATTTTTATTATAAAGAAATGAATGCATTTTTTACATCGTATGGTAATCGGTTAGATATTTCCATCTATCAGTCTGTAGAATGCCCATAGTGCCACATCGCCCTTTTTGTGTTTTTTTTTGGTGACAAGCTATGGTTAAGTCACAGCCTACCCGATCCGTTTCAAGTGAGAGAAAAAGACGACGTGCAACCCCATAACGTTTGTATATACATTCTTCTCTATCGCTATGTAGGAGGGCCGCCGGTACTAGGTCTTAGTCTTCGGTAGCCCGTGCGAAGAGTTACCTTTATGGGCACCATCTGCCATAATGCCTTAGAGCGGGATAATGCCGCTTGAATCTTCTCTTTATTCATCATAGTTTCAATGAAAAAAATATAATAAGACTCGTGAGGAATGGGAACAATTCAGCCACATCTCACAGAGTAATTAACATCATGACATTTAGAACCACTGTAGTATTCATCATTTTATCCAATATCAGTACATATTTCCATTTTTCGTGTCAGCCAATATCAAATATTCTCTATGTGGTTATCTACTAGATACCACGTGCAAAGTGGTAATAAATAACATAATCTTTATATTATCCGCGTATAATAATAAGATAGCATAAGTACCCCATAATTGTAAAATTTAGACGATTTTTTTTTAATTTATAAACTAAGGCTCTGTGTGGCGGCGGCTATGAATACTACCAACCTTTAAATTGCTTGCGGATGTCGTAAAAGATGACTACGAGCTTAACATAAACCGATGCCGTTTGGTCAACAATTATTTTGACAAGGAGAGCTGACGTCAGTCAGGTGGTCGGTCATAAAACTATTGCTGTAACTTTTTCAATATGTACGATGGAAAAATACTATATACCTAGATACTCTGTCGACCTAAAATAATTGGAATAAGAGCAGGATGATGCTGCTGATTATCCGTGTGGACTTATTCGTGTGATGACGGAGTAAGAATACAAATCTCCACCCCTTATCTTACCAGTGGGTGATCGTAAGAGACGACTAAGGGATACAATGATACAAAACGCATATAACACCTATGCAAGAGAAGGAAAACTCGAAACAAAACCCTATACCAACACGTCTGACCAGCGTGGTATAGTAGGTTAATATGCCTCCCATTACGGAGGAGGCCCGAGCTCAACAGTGGGACATATATGGGCTGCGATGATGAGGCAAACCGAGGCACAAAATTGATATAGGTAAAAAATAACAGTACATCACGGATACATTAGAGCCGCTTAATTTATTAAACTTAAGGATAAAATATATAACCTTTTAAGATTAGTTGTCTTGTATACTCATTGATCGACATAAAATAATGGTAGGTAATTGATGGTAAGTAAGGTAATTTAATAGATAGTGGTAAGCATATACTGTATTGAAATAAAACCACTTTTACGGATTCTATCGCGTTTGTATTTGTTTTTAAATTTCCCGACGTTTCGAACACTTTGCAGTGATCATGGTGTTCACGCAAAGTGTTCGAAACGTCGGGAAATTAAAAATCAAATACAAACGCGGTAGTGTCCGTAAAAGTGGTTATATTTCAAATGTGTAGCACTCGCGTAAACATCAGAAACTATACTGTATTGTCTACAACCGCGGATCGATCTGGCCGGAGTAGTACCACACTCTCGCAGAAAATCAAAGTCTGGGCAGTGGCAAAATGCTGTTGCACATCATTCGGTGAGCTAGAGAGCCGGAAGCCCAACTTTGTGGGTGGATTTGGGTTGGTAGGCAGTAGCCTAGCTGTAGCGTTGTGTGTGCAAAGGTCCTTGAGCGGCAGTAACACTTACATACATATCATCACGCCATATCCCTTGCAGGGTAGGCAGAGAGAACAGAGTGCCAGAGAACTCTATCCTTGCATACTGCACTCGCTTTCTCAACATTCATAATTCTCTTCATACACGCAGTAACACTTACTATCAGATATGCTGCTTACGCGTTTGTCACCACAAGCAATAAAGAAAAAAGTAAGTCATTATGACAGCAAAGGATTCTATTATCGGATTAAACATAGCCGAGATGCGAATAATGAAGAATGTATGGGTGACAAACATGTTTCAATGTGCATGAACTTTATAATTATTATGATTTTTGTCCAGTTTTTTCTTATATAACACGTATAAAAAGATAAATCTGTTTGTTAGTCGGTTTGTGTAGATCTTTAAAAGACTGGTGATAAAAAAATACAAATGGAATTTCAGCTTTGTAATGCGTCATCATATAATTACCCATTTTTTAACAAAACAAGGTTATATTTTTCAATTAATTTCTGTGCATATTTATCAAGCAATATCAGTAAGTTAAAAGACTGCCGAAAGCGGCTTGATGCGAAGCAATTGCTTAGGGTAAAAGATACTTATATTGTATTGTGGTCATCCATCCGCGCATGTAGATGGAAGATATAGTAACTTCGCATATATCAGGATAGGAACAATGTCATATTTTGCTTTAAAGCTATTAAAATACGGCTTAACGTGAAAATAAAATCCTAAATACAGCTAAAATGTCAAACAAAGCTCATGACGTCACGACTTGCAATATATTAGATTTATATTCAAGATCTGATAGAGTATTTGGATTTCTCCTTGTAATTCAAAGCTGTGTCGTCATACAGAGAGGTCGTAAGACTTCTCAGCATTTTGGTGTATTTAAATAGGTTCTTATAAATGTAAATAACTTGAAAAAAAAAATAATCGTTTCTATATTCAAATGAATATGTATATTAATATACTAAAATTTTCCTTTGGAAATAATTTAAACAAGTTTTTAGAAACATGCAAATAACCTATATACTGGCGTTTATATTTTGCTTCACGTAATATGCGAATATATTGTGATATGAATAACTTGTTATCTGATAAGCAAAGTTCGACAATGTGATAGTGAAAGTTGTTGCCTATATCGTATAATGTACAAATATATTGAATATTTTATTACATTCAACATAATAATTAATATATAACACGACATTTAAAATTCATACTTGTTCATTACATTTATTAAATTGAATATTTTTATGCTTTCAAGCATAGTATTCGGGTGAAGGATCGTATAAATACTAATTACTACGGATAGAGTAAAGAATGCAAATAACGTGAACACTCGCCCTAGATAATAATAGAAAGAACATCAGATACTTTTAAACACCTGAATATAAGAGTGCTTTTCATCGGGTCTCTAGCATATCTTAATCATTTTTGCTCAGAGGTTTCTTCACATGAAAAATAAAAATAAAAGCTCTACTACTATTATTATGGATTTCATGCGAAAACTAAATATGTTACAGGACGAACAAGTGACAGAGCCTTGGATATTTATTCTGCAGAGATTTAATATATTGTGAGCATTTATATATTACTAAAATCCCTATATTTGATAATTCGAGGGCGAGACTGAAGATATTAAGTAAATAAATAAGTATATAAATAAATATATAAGTAAGTAATATTAAGTATAAAAAATTTAATCAAATATAAGTTGTAATATCCAAATGCCCGCAAATGCAATGATACTAGACATCCGAAACAAGTAGACATTGCTTAATTAATTACTTCTTTTACTGGCAACAACTTGCACAAAAAAAAAATAACTGCTTAGGGACACTTTACAAATATATAATTAACGGGCAACATTTATAAATAGACAAAAAAATCTATTTGTGTATGGTGAACATAGAGATTATCACGAAGAGAAGGGAACGAATGTCACGAAATTAAAAACCATGAGCGTAATTTAAACATTATAAAGTCGAATATGTCGATTAATTTAAAAACTATATCAATTAATTTAAAAAAATATACAATTTGGTTTTCGGAGACACCCTTTTTTGCTCGTCTATGGGGCGACGACAAGACGGCTTCAAACACAATAACTTGCGGCGTGCATTCCTTTACTATAGCCGAATTTACATTACGAAATTAGTGGCATAAAATTAGTTTCAGGATACTAGTTTCATAAATAATTTCACGTGTAAACATCAAGTTTCACAGTGCATGCATTAATTTCATAACACTAATTAGTTTCGCGTCCCGCGCGATTTTTTGGTAAAACTAATGTCATGCAACAAATTTCACCGTGTAAACTTGACGTGAAATTAGTGTCTGACTGGGACTGCGTGGACGTATGTTTTTTTAGGTTATAAGCGTCAAAAATGGCGCACCAACGTTGGCCGGCCGATAAGAACATACAATTCATAAATGAATATCAATATAGCCAATCTTTTTTTAATTTTATATATTATCATCTGTACGACAACGCTTTGCACTGCTAAACAAAGCTTCAATGGCGACGGAGTCATGATAACAGCAATACTGTTCATTTCACGACATTAATACTTTAACGAAACAAGTTTCACGAGTACTGCAACCAGTTTCATGAAAGTAATTTTATCATGCATGCCACTAATTTCGTAATGTAAATTCGGCTATAATACATCAAAACTTACTTTAGAAACCATGCTTTTCTATTTTGTTTCTATGCTTTTGATACATTTCATTTATATTGGAGATGAAATACACTAAAATCCTATTTAAAAGACAATTTATTTGCAACAATTACGAAGTCAATTTCTTTATATGGTATTCGATTTACCCTTTGGTCTGTCCAGTGTAAGTGATTACATTGAATAATTGAGCAGTTGCCTAGACCTTGTGATTAGATACACAGTAGTGGTTCGCCTCTCTCTCTCTCTCCCTATTATTAAATAAACGATACTGGCTATCGTTTATTTAAAGTTTAAAGTGTAAGAAGCTATAAGCTATAAATACGTCTTCATAACGGAAGGAAAAATAATGTATGTCAAGAATCTAATAAGTAACTTTATTTATAGTATTAAACAATAATTAATAACACATGCGAATAACTTTATGGGCACATGAGCAGCAGGTCGTGAATAACACATATTTGCTTAGTGTACTCTTAAGATTGGTGTTTGAACATGGCTACGAATTGCATTTAGAATTGAACTACCATTTTTTTTATATTTTTTTTATTTGGCGGCGGGCTACGGTATGTCAAACCCCGCTAATCCATCCGGGGCGACAGGAAAAACGGCGCAAGAACCCGTAGACCCGCCCTACAATATACCTCTCGACGCCGTGCGGGTGGGTCACTGGTACGCGGTCTTTTTCTTCAGTGGCCCACCCGGCAGAATTGAAATACCATAACGTTATTTTGCTTAACTAAAATAGCATACACCTTTACATTAGTTGTTTAAAGAACATTGACCTGTTTGTAGCTGTTATATACAGTTTCTTTCAAGTATATTTATAAATTCATATGTTATTGAAGCGCGAAAATAACAAACAGAGTTTATACACCATACGAGTCTTCGACCGATATACATTAGACAGTTATCATTATGTATCATTTAAGAAGTTAATTACATTATCCATTTGTAGAAACAAAATATCTTTTACAAATATAACAATAAAAATAAAAACATGTGTACGCTTTCTTTTTGTACAGAGCGTGTCAACAGATCGCTTTCCTAAGTTCGTTAGTTATTTAATAGTTATATTTATAACTATAAATCTGTTATCTTTATGTAATAATTCTACAAGGTGAATTCTTCATCGATAAATAAAACATTGTGTATGTGATGCCTATATTTTTTATAATAGGAGCTGATAACACAAGAACAATATCGTCTTGTACTTAAATATGAACAAAATCAAAGAGCCAATATTTAACTTAATATGTACTGTGCTGTGTAAATAATTTGCTGATATAATCCAAGAGTTCATAATATGACATTGATTCGTCATTTTAATGTACACATTTAAATGACGTCTAGCTAATATTATAGAGGTAAATCTTGTAAAGGTAGATGCATTAACGGTAAACTTATAGTGACCAATACAAACTCACCTCGTCGTTAACATCGAAAGTGGAAGACCTTTCGGTCGTTGTGGGCCCGAGGCGCACCATCTCTATCCATTTAACAGTCTGCATTGATGTATTATTCACGTATTTTTCAAACGTTTGAGCACTATAACGCACGTTTAGCGATGCACCACAAAAAACTTCGTCGTCCGTGTCCACATCACAAATTGCCAGCGCTTAATTTAGAAATCACCCACGCGATTACAAGGTTTCGTAACAAAACAGTGAACGCGAACGTTTTGAACGTCTGCTTATAAACAAAAGTTGTTTATTGTATACGTTGCTACGTTTTGGGTTACAATGTGCGTGTATTCATCGCGACACGATCGGTGTATATGATGTCGACAGCCGACCAATACGCTACTTGTAATATTGCGGTCAAATGTTTGAGACACTGTGCGGTAAGCAAGAAGCGAGCATGAGCTAGCACCGTCGCTCTGTAACTAGACTCCATAAGAAAGGAACGCAACACGCGGCCAACGGCTACCTCACGGCACTGACAGACACTGCAAAAAATGCACATACTCTGTATGTATCCGGAAATGCTTATTTTTAAGTTATAATGACTATGACGATACCGATACTTGTTTATGAAGGGTTCCTTGATAACACAAATTCAAGGTTAGCCTATATGCCTACAATCGAATCATTAATTCGAGGGGAAAAAGAAGTAATCGGTGAAACGGTTATTCGTTATTGCAATATTGAATTGGATAGAAAAGCAAGTCTGATGACCTTCCAAGTGTTAATGCTAGAAGGTGTTTGAACCCCGTTCCCAGGTAAATCTGTCGTGACCGTTCGAGGTTTTCAAATATAATGTTTTTTATATTTATTACAATTCTCTTATATATCATCAAAATCTTACCTATATAATATTATCCGAGCAATAATATATTCAACAAATTCATAATTTAAACTCTGTATTAATTTTACAAAAGCAAATCCAACCATCCGCTTATTTTTGCTCAATCTAAACTGGTTTTTTAAATTATTCTTATAAACTTTTTGTTATAAATTCTGCATGACAGTCATGCCAAACTTGATCATAATTAATACAAATAATATTAATAGATATTATATTTCGTAATATCGTTTATATTTATAACTTTAGTATCGCACATCAGTATTTCTATGCAATTTCGCTGACATTACGGTTTGATTTAAAAACAAGTTTCATATTACTTAACATAATTATTAATATTTGTAAATGTATATTAGTTTGTTTATCGTAATATATCCGTTACCTTTTTCTTTAGAAGGTCTTGCGCTTATAAGGCAACAGAAGTTTGGCCGTACTACATAAATGGTAACTAAAATTTATTAGCAGTTCTGAAAACTTTATATATTAAACAAAACAAACTATTTAGTAAGTCTATAATTGGTATGCAAAGAATTATTATTACGACGCTTAAACATATTAAGTAGGTATATAATATCTAGTGACCTTGCTTACGTGTGTTGTTCAATTCGTGAGAAGTTGAATTGTCCCCTACAATTGCACTCCACGTCGCAAAATATCTTCTGATACAAGCTCTGGACGAATAAATATAAGGATATTTATCAAGTTGAACAGAAGTGTTGTACAATTAATGACGATTAGCAACCGGCGGCTAAACACGGCGATTACGACTTTGTTTTAATTGATACGTCTCCAAAGCACATGAGAATACATGCAAATTAATTGTCGCGTCGTAAACAATATAGTATAATAAAGCTAAAGGCGACATTCGTATTAATTTTATGACTTGTTTGTCTAGCTCAAATTCTTATTCCAGTAAATTTCATTATCATTCGCCTGCTTTTATCCCAATTACTTGGGGTCGATACAATATGTACTCTTCTTTCACAGTTCCTACATATTGTAAAAGTTATTGGCAATAGTTTTATGACCGGCCGCCTGCCAGACGTCAACGTTCCTTGGGAATGTAATTACTGACCAAACAACATCAGATGGAGTTGGCCCAGATCATTATAAGGCTCTTGTCGTCATTTACGACATCCATGAGCAAAGTAAGGGTTGGTAGTGTTCGTAGCCGCTACCACACAGCAATTATCTTATTCCAGTAAAAAAATACAAAAATTGACTTTTACATGTATTTAGCTGCGTTAGCGACAATAATATATGAAATCTGTATACATGAAGAAACGCGTGAGCATAACGATATATATTCTTACATGTTTGGTATTTTATAACATTAATTAGAAATTATATTATTCTGGAGTAAAATTTAAATATGGCAATTTGAAAGAGATAGGTACACATGCGAGTAATAAACGAGCTGAAGAATATTTAGTACTCATCATCATCATCATCATTACAGCCCATATAAGCCCCACTGCTGGGCTCGGGCCTCCTCCGCAATGGGAGGGAAATTAACCTACTATACCGCGCTGGTCAGACGTGTTGGTATAGGGTTTTCTTTCGAGTTGTCCTTCTGTTGTATAGATGTTATATGCGTTTTATATCCCTTAGTCGTTTCCTACGATCACCCACGAGTAACCCCACATATTGTCAGTGGATGTCCTCAATTTTATATTTGTTATTAAGTATTCAAGTTAGTTAAATTACATCTTTGAGTGTTTGATTACGACGGGGTAAGAATACAGTTCACCACCTCCTATATTGCCTGTGCTGTTCGTAAAAGACGACTAAGAGATACAACACGCATATAACATCTATACAAGATAATAAAAACTCAAAATACAAGATTATACCAATTCGTCTGATCAACTTGTTATGGCGGGTCAATTTCCCTGCTCTACAATAGGAGGCTCTAGCCCAGCAGTGGGACGTATATGAGCTGAGATTGAAGAGTTTTAAGTCGAATTTTCCTTCTCTTGCATTGATGTTATTTATGCAACATATCTGTTAATTATCTTTTATGATACGCGTAATACAATTCGCAACCCACTCTCTTGCCTGTGGTTGTCGAAAAGACGACTAAGGAATATAAAACGCAGGTAGTATCGACCCAAAAGAAGGTAAACTTGAAATAAAATCCTATCCCTTTACATCTGACATATGTAGTATAGTAGGTTGTTTCTCTTCCACAGAGTTGTGGGCTGTGATGATGATCATACAATAAGGCACCATTTACTTGAATGCCATCACTTAAGAAGTTGATGTAAACGTCTGAATATGGGTATATGGTAAATAATTGCAGATGAAACAGAATAGAAATAGACAGTGTGTTAGCGAATGCAAAAGTTGTCTACGAAATTTCTTTCTATTACATAAAAATACTACAGCGAAATATCTTTTAGGTACCATTAGAACAGCGAAAATGTCCGGATGTAGGTAACATTTGATGCGGTCCAATTAAGACAAATCAAGTTGTCTGTTTATTAAAATTACACATGCAATTGTATTCATCAATGTCTATAATAGTCTAAATTAGCGTATATTTTTTTTACAAAAGCAGCATAAGTTCTATTAATCCGATTTTCGTTTTTTTTTTAAATATCTTTAATGAAACCCACAAATTATGATAGAGTGGAATCTCTATAATTCGAATCTCGTTAAGTCGTAGTTCTTAGTAAGTCGAAAAAAACATACGTGTCTCGAAACCCAAACTAAATAATTCTAATTATTGACTTAAAACCATTTAACTCGAAGGAAATGTTACTTTGTAGCGTAAAATGCGAGCTTTAGAAAAGTGTAGATATGTAATATCAGTACCTCGGTACTGATATTACATATCTACACTCTCTAGTTCGTATTTTATTAAGGATACTCTTGAGTCGTAGTTTGTTTAATATACTAATCAATATAATCTTGTCTTGTCTATATCGTAAGTCTATATCGTTGTCTTGTCTATATCGTAAGTCGAAAAAAAATGCCTTCACTTACCACTGAACCAATAAAAGTGATCTTAAAGTCTTTGTAACTCCTAACAATATAGTCAATTAACAATGGCGTTTTATTTAGAATTCCCGGCATTAAAAACTAAAAGGAAAGTTCGGTCCTTCTAATGAATCGTTTGTGCTGGTACACAAGCAATGAATGAATGCATTCAATAATCTTTCTAAGTAACTTCAACACTTGCACCTCTAAGTCGATATCGTATGATTTTCAGTAATTAAATCCTCTGTATCTCGAAATACTTGTTGACTCATTAAATTGATGTTTTCTTGCATTTCCCATGACATTCGAATTTTGATCGCACAGAACTGTGAATCTCTCTCCAAATGCCATAATTTAAATTATCACATCATTCTTTATGGGCATTCTGAGTTCTTATCATATCTTTCAAATTAGATCAAAAAAAAAACTTAACGAAATTTCATTGAAATCGATTGGACAATTTGAGATGGCATGGTTAGACATTATAAAATTAATCTTTATATATGAACATAGTTTAAAAGTCGTAATGTATGAAATCAGAATAGGTCAATATCGTTACGGTGTGTAACGTTTTAAACAATTTGACTTTAATTGAGAGTTTTATTATTACTGAATATTATTATGTTATTATGGAATACATTTATCCTGTCACCGGTTGACAGGTATATTTCAAAGTTCGTATATTACATAGAACATCATACCATAACGCATTGAGGACATTAACTAAATTATTTAATAATAGTCTATAATAAAAACATAGGGATATCTTTTTTTTTATTGCTTATAGTGGCAAACGAGCAGACAGCACACCTGATGGTAAGTGTCACTCACGCCCATAAACCTTTGCAATACCAAGGGTATAGCTAGGCTGCTGCCTACCAATACAAACCCCAAACCCACCTCAGTTGGGCTGCTGGCTCTCTCGATCACCGAACGAAGCGCAATAGCACGTTGCCACTACTCAGACGTCGATCTTCTGCGAGAGTGTGGTACTACCCCGGACGGACCGGCCCACGGCTGTAGACAGAGAACTGTCCAGAGCGTAGTCCTACCACCATTATTGCTATGATTCGACTTTCGTAACCACTTATTCCTATTTTGCCGGAGTAGTAGTGGATTAAAAACACAATATTCCCTAAATTTCATACTTGAGTTCAATAATTCGGTTGAGAAATCGCCAGAAAATTATAACACTATCCACGTTAGCCAACCCACCTACAAAGCGTGACGATTATATGGCATTATCCCTTGTTCAAGAGGTCTATAGGTATTCAACTGTCGATATCAATAGCCTGGTGGATAGCTGGACATCTTAATATTAAGGTACATTCAGTTATTGATGAAAGAGCTATTACAAGCTTTGAAACTGCTGACGTAATTCGTTTAATACTAAGTCATATTATCCTTGAGTGCTATAGACTAAAAAGAGCGTTTAATAAGGTAAAGTATATTATTCCCAAGAGAGGGGAAACAACGCATGCAAAGCCACAGTTATAATCTAGTACTTAAATAAACAAGTTACATTATATTAGCTCCTTTTACTACTCATTTACTCGGTATCTACTTACGCCGCGCTGACAATCCAATTAACAAAGACCTCTACATACAATGAAAAGGTCAAGTATACTAGAATTATATGACCAATTCTGTTAAGAAATAAACAACTTTTTTTTAAATTATGTCCTTGATTATATAATTTCGTTAAAATATGATGAGCTGTTTGCTTCTTATCAAGTATGTATTAGCTTACCGACTTCTATTCCAAAAAAATACTGATTTTCACGACACCGCTTATTATAACTGATTTTTTTTTTCAAAAATATAATACGACTTATCTTTTTAATGTATTAATAGTTTATTGAATTTTACATAATGGTAGTGATCATGAAAACACACTGTTCGAAGGTGACGTAACAGCGAGCTAATAGCTCTACATAGAGCTAGGTTAGTTTTGAGTAAATTCGCAAAATATAAACACATTATATTCACATAGAATACAAAATCATGTACTTCGTAGAATTAATCTACTCTTCTTCTAAATAACAATAAATAACCCATGGACTATAATAAGTGATATGTGTATAAAATCTATGCAAGAGAAGGAAAACTCGAAATAAAACTATATACCAATTTGTCTGATCAGCATAGTATAGAAAGTACAATTCCCCTTTAATTGCGAAAGAGACTCGAGCCACGCCATATGACATATCATCATTCTCCTACTCTTTTCCCAATTACTTGGGGTCGATACAATACGTACTCTTCTTTCAGTGTACATATTGTAGAAGTTATTGGCAATAGTTTTATTATCGGCCGCCTGCCAGACGTCAACCCTCCTTGGGAATGTAATTGTTGACCAAACGGCATCAGAAGGAGTTGGCCCAGGTCGTTATAAGGCTCTTAGTCGTCTATTACGACATCCACGAACAAAGTAAGGGTTGGTAGTATTCGAAGCCGCTACCACACAGCTTGCCATATGACATATAAGAGCTGAGATGATGATATTTTATTTAAAGTTCATCATGAACAAAATATATCAACTGTTTTTGTGCTTTTTTTTTTAATATTTCAACTGATTTTTTTTTAAATATAAGTTATAAGCGGTTGCTGATGGTCGTTAGTTAAATAGTACCCATCATCATTACAAAATGCCTTAGTTAATTAATTTACGAGCAACACTTAAAATTGTTTTGACTTGTTTAAATAGTGCTCACAGAAATAGCACGTATCTTAGTACACAATCTATACATATATCTATACAAATAAATAAAGTTAATATGTCTGTTTGTAACGTCAAAATAAAACGTTCTATTTCTAATTAGACATCTATGTCAATATATGGCTGATTCTCAAAAAAAGTCGAAAATGGCTTTATCGAGTTGATCAGTTTTTTTTTAACTTGTGATCGAATTTTTTTTGCTCAAGTTGTAGTATATGTCTTGTTTGAGGAAAATATTATAGTGGTCCCCAACTGTTTTGAGTTTGAATTGAATATAAAAATATGCTATGATTATTAAATAAAAAAATGCTTACCTTTTAATAACATTACATGAGATAATGACATTAAAAATGTAATATTCAACAAACTTTTTGACAAAGTATTCTATATTTATTAGAAAATAATTCATTCACTCATTAAAATTTTTTATGAGGGAATAACGATGAGGGAATGACAAAACGAAACAAAATTGATACAAACTTAGGAACATAAACTTACTTTCTTACGAATTGTAAACATTACTTTATTACTACCGAAAACATATAAAAATATGTTATGATTATTAAAAAAAAATGCTTATCTTTTGATAACATTACATGAGGAAATGACATTAAAAATGTAATAATCAAAAAACTTTTTGTCAAATTGATTTTAAGAAAACATCCTTTCTTCAATTGTCCACTCTAGTGTATGTTCTCAAGGGCAGTGTTGCCAACTACAAAAAAAAATAAGGTGGGACTTGGTAGGCTTTGGAGTATTGCTCCAATCACACTGTTACAAAACGGTGAGGGAATGATACTTTTTTTATGGACAAATTTTGAATCATATTTAAAAATATTTCCATTCGCATTTATGAAACTATGAACTCATATAGGTATAGTCAATACTATCCTATATAAATAAAAAATATGATAATAAACAATTTATTAAGAATTTTATGTTTTAAGTTAATGATTATCTTCAAATTTAGCGCTTGGGACATAGTGAGGGAATGATTTTCAGGGTACTTTCTTGGACATGTCTTTGTTGTTTATCATATAAAAAATAAATTTGTTTCATACATTCGTAGATATAGTACGTCGTTTTATTAAAAAAAACAACTTTTCATAATTTACGATTCTGGTTTATAAAAATGATCAAGGACATCAATTTCGATTTTTTTTGAGAATCAGCCATATATGGCACTGATAATAAATTTAAAAATATATTTTTAATTTTTTTAGTTGTCTGGTTGTGCCGAGTAATATCAGAGACTATTGGAGTGATTCTGAAGGGTTTTTCATTGGTGGATAGCTTATGTTACAAGCTGCAACTTTGAAAAGGTTCCCCGCAAAGATATAAGAGCTCGTACAATCCTGAACAATGCCTATTCAAATAGGGAAACATATACTATTCAAATTACATTTTTGACGAAAACTCAACAAAAACAAATAATCTTTGGTAAGCTGGCATTCTCAAAAAAAAAAGAGAAATACTATATGACTGCACAGATGGTGTAGTGGTTATGTGTGATACCGTATTACCGTGGGTTCGATTCCCACGCAGAACAAGACTTTGTGCGATCCACAAATTGTCGTTGTAAGTTGTTCTAGGTATAATTTATGTCTGTTAAATTCATGTTTGTAAAGTGCAAGATTACAAAAAAAATGACGCGACATAACTATGTCGCGGACGAGGCCACGAGCAAAGCGTTAGTTTTTATAGAAGCTTATATTTATATTTAGTAGAGTTTGAAGAAAGTATATGTTTATTTCTTATGCTGTTCTATGATCTACTATAGTGGTAGAATGTTTTATTTTTTGTACATTGGATTTGGTTAGCCTCAGATGTCTATTAATTATTATGCAAATAAGTAGTGAGCAGAGGGTTCTCAAGCCGTGTCATGTATGTTTGTATTGTATATTTATATATATACAAGTCCATGAAAGTGCCGTCTGAATTGCAAACTATCTCCTACCGTTCATAGAGTGAAATCTCTGCTCCTTTCGAGTTATGAAATTAAAAAAAAAATATGTCATCCAAACTCAGTGCAAATGTAAGAAGCACATGATTTAGTTGTTTATTTTTCATTACATAACTCCAATTGTAATCCAGTTGTAATTGAGTCCGATTAAAAACACCATTGTCAGTTGCGACACAATAATTATGTTGCGGCAATTGAGTTAATGTTCTACATACATACATACATATCATCACGCCATATCCCTTACAGGGTAGGCAAAGAGAACAGAGTGCCAGAGAACTCTATCCTTGCATACTTCACTCGCTTCCTCAACATTCATAATTCTCTTCATACACGCTCGCCGGTTTCGGAGCTCTTGACTCCACCTTCCTTCAGTAAGTTAATGTTCTAGAATCCATAATACTATGGTTACCTTAATTATAAAAAAAAAGCTTCACTCTCGCTGACATAGGCCTAATGTGTAGAGATGAAGACGTCCCCGTAATTATCAGATACGTCAATCAAGGAATACCGAAAGGATAAGACACCGGGCGGGCGATTCGATTCGAAATTAAATACCCACTGCACTATTGTTCCCTAACATTGTGGTGAAGGATAGCTGGGAGAGCCGTAGTATTAAACAATGATTCATCTCTATGTCAATCGCTTTTAATAATTGTATCTGAGAACGTGTAGTAAATAACTTTGGTTTATCTACATAATAATATAAACTTGAATGAACATCTTCTCGTTTAGTCATTTAAAATTGTTTGAGCATAGCTATGTTGTATGTTGTTTTAGAGAGTAATATAGTATGTACCTTTCTACCTTTATTTTACTACTATGTACGACAATCGGCACAATAATATTTGTTGTATTTTATTTTCATCTTCATTAGAATGTGAACGCAAACACAGGTTCCTCCACTAAAATAATATTTTAATATTCTGGGTAGTTTATTAGAATATGTGTGCTAAGAAAGATATTTACCTATATATCAGAAACAGCAAAATAGTTTTTGCCATTTTCGTCGGCAAACGGATTTTGATGAAAATTTACAGTACCTAATAATATATAGGTCATATTTTGTTAAAAGATTGTCTAATTTGATTAAAATTTAGATTTGTATGTCAAACTAGACGCAAAATTTCTTAGCGTCTGAGAACTATATTGTCATATGAGGCATGAATTACACAAGTACCTATAAGTAAAATGGGACTATTTAGCTTTAAAAAAGTGTATGTTATAATTTGATGTTGTATTTCTTTGATGTGTAAGTTATAGTAATGATGAATTATAATTTACGTAGTCAACACTACAGTTCTTTCAATTTTTTTTAACTTTAGTGACTACAAGGTACTTATTTTTGACAATAATTGCTAACAATATGTAGTAAGGTATCAAAAAAACTTACCATAATTTCATTTTTTGATGCATTTGCATACTTTTGCATTTTAAACGGAAAATTTTATAACCAAAGATAAGAAATTACTATGTTAATGACATTACCGAAATGACGTAGCGTAGCTATTATTGTTTGCAATAAGTGCTATCAGTAATGAGTCTTTATGACCATATTAAGGGAAGATCAATAATTAATTATATTATCACAAAATTTATCATCATTTCACCTCATAACAACACGACAGGGAAATTAACCAACTATCAGGCTGATCAGACGGGTTGGTATAGGATTTTATTTCAATTACCATACCCACCTACAAGAAAAAGGAGAAAAGGAGCAAATTGTATTCTTACTCCGTCACCACACGGAAAATATTTTATTTAAATATAATACTTTCAAAAATGATAAAGTATTTTTTATCGCATCAATACAGGTACATATATTGTTTAGTCAAAAACGAATACTTTATAAGCAAAATAAGAATTTAGGTAACGGCTTCAACTTCCCCCGCTATGGAGGAAATAACTATTTGAAATGCTATGTGCGAAACGCACTATAGTGGTGCCGTTTTAGGGAACATTTTGACGCACGCAATACGCAAATAAAATTTACTAGCGAATATTTTTGTATAATGTTATTATTCAGGCAATGTGAGAACAAAGGAACAAAAATAAATATGAGGTCAACAATACGTATACATATTTATTAGTTATTAAATATATAGTATATCGAATGTTGTACAGGATACAAAAACATATTGACGCAGATGTTTAGGACATGTGAAAATTAGATATACAAAATAAGTTATTATGACGGTTTATTAAGACTCTACCTTTCTTAAAACCTTCTCTTATATACCCAAATCAAATTACCTTGGGCACTTATATATTGTCAATTATTTTTTTAATTAAATTTCAATTAATCTACGACCGGATCGTTTTTTTTTTAATTCAATTTAAATTAATCTACCACCGGATCGGCAAATCCACAATCTGAGAAGATCCAGCAAGAAACGCTGAGGGCATTTTTATTAAATTAGATATTTTAATACATGTTTAGTAAGTTTCAGCTACTGCGAGATGCCCTTCCTATAACCTTTTATATAACCTAAGTAATGAACTATAATTAATCAAATCATGTGAATATCAAGCAAGGGTTGATTATACGGCTGTAGTAGTCTTATTGTTCGGCTACCATTGTAATGTAAATTGCCATTGTAATGTAAGTATATAGGTGTTATAACCATTCATAATTGTATTACGTTGTATAATATTTGGTTCGTAAAGAATCTTCTCTTTTTTTCCATTTTATTTTTTCTGTGTGGTGACGTAGGAAGCATACAGTTTACAATTACGTTTCTTGTCCGTAAGTGTCGTTAAAGACGACTAAGGGATATAATATGTAGACAACACCTATATAAGAGAAGGAAAACTCGAAATAAGACTATATTAACCCGTTTGATCGGCGTGGTATAGGAGTATAGTAGGTCAATACAACCAATGCAGGAGTAGAAGAGGCTTGAGCCCTGTAGTGGGACATATATGAGCTGAGATGATGATACATTCCTTTCGCCATTAAGGCTTACCGCCGGTACCAATGCAGCTGTTTACCCTACTACAATATCAATCGTCAAATAATTATATTTTCACAGAAATCTTCACCCAAATTAATATATGACTCGCAAATAATGCCAGTGGGTTACCCATGCGAATCTGGTGATAAAATATAGCCCATGTTACTCCCTGATAATGTAGCTTTCCATTGGTGAGAGAATTTTCAAAATCGATTTAGTGGTTTAGATGTGAAAGCGTAACAAACACTCCCACATACGTATTTATAATGTCAGTTAGAATGGGTTTAACGCCATTTTAAAGTAGCAACTACGTGCAATCTTTTGTTTTACGCATTTGACCGTAATATAATTAATATTTTATATAAGCTGAAATTAGGTTACTATTCAACATTGACATACTCAGTAGATAATTTACCCATTAATACCTACGTTATGTCTACTAATACGTAGACACTACGTATTTTTTTTAATACAATAGATACATACGGTAATGGATTGGATATGTCATCAGCCTCGGTATTCCCATTCGGTTAAATTGTGTTGGCGGAAAATTACTGAATAGGTTTTTACTAAGACAGTTCGATTCATCACTTAAAATCGTGTGGCCCACATGTCAAGACATATTAAAAAAAACCTTTTTTTTTATTGACGTCGATATAGAATCAAACGAGAGGCATCAAACATTTAAAAGATGCTTTAAAATAATGATCGCCTCAGTAAAATTAATTAGAAAAAAACTGGCAATAGTTTTATGACCATCTGTCTGCCTAACATCAAATCTTGTTGGGAATGTAATGGTAATAGATAGAGTTGACTCAGAGGTAGAGTTCTTAGTCGTCTTATACAATAATCCCGAGCAATGTAAGGGTTGGTAGTATTCGTAGCTGCCACCACACAGCAAATAATGATCTAATTTACCGCCAAAATCAATATTGCCATGTTAATACCAAAATTGTACCTAAATTATGGGAAAATACTTATCTTTTATAATTATACATAACAACGTAACTTAAATAACGTCCCACACATTAGTCAAATAACATTGTAAATTGATATAGGTTATCAACATATAGTGCAATTTTTGATACATACCATGGACTATTAGTCTTTTTAGCCAACGACTCCTAAAGTTTAAAGACAATATAAATAAGATATAACATTGAGATTATGCGCCGTTTATATCGCCTCTTCCATAAATTTATAATATTATTTAAAAAAAAAACAAAAATTAACCTCAATGTTATTTGTCATGTAGATTGGCTTAAGTGTTACCTAAAATTTTTGGAGTTTGGTGTAAATGGATATAAGACATACAGATAATGTGCATCTAACAATTAGCGTATTATAAATTTCCTATTTTTAATATATTGAATTTTACGCAAAATCACTACACAAATCTCGGATGCAAATCTAAGTTGAGTGCGATTAACATTTCACTAATAAATATGTGCTTCACAGTCGCACTACGAGGTATGTACATAGGCTGAATATGTCATTACAAATTAACTCATCATTTTAAGTGTAAGAAAACTGATACTTCACAGAACGAAGGTTTATCAAGGTTAGGATTTTTTTTAATTATTTTAAAATACTTCATTTTAGAGCAATAAAAAGCTTATAATATATATATATATATATATATATATATATATATATATATATATATATATATATATATATATGTATAATATAGTGGTAGAAACTGCGCCTCTAGATATTTAATGAATTTATTAAAAAATGAGGAGTATAATATAAAAGTAAGAGACCACAATTTTTTTTTTGAAATATGTGAAGTGAAAAAAATTTCGTTATTTATTTTATAATTGTCAAAAATGGTTTCATGATAAAATTTAAAATATAAATCGTAAATAAACACGTGTTTAATAATATTTTTTTTTTTATCTTTGATGGAGATATTCACAATGGAAAGTTAATAGATGCTGTTCATTCATGAAAATGTTGGAAGATTTTAATAGAGCATTTCGTAGCATTTTATTTTTATTTAAAACAACTATAATGAGTTACTGAATGAACTAAAATCAGATCATCATTCATAATAATGAATAACATAATGAATAAAATAAAATAAATTATAATAAGCTACGCTTAATAAGTAATAAGAGCTAAGCTTCCTGATCAAAATTACAGTAATATATCCGTCATCAATAAATATTAAAAAAATCTGAAATTATAAAGATCTGCCAGAAATTCTGTACAAATAACTTTTACAAACAGAACTTTAATTTAAAAATAAAGGTGGTATTATATTTGGCGATAGATCTCCTTAAAGCGTCAACTCAATTTAAAAATTCGTAGAGAACTTGTTGAAGTTAATTAATGAAATAAAGGAACAACAGCTCACTGCAGTGGAACTTCATTATATATGAACTAAATTTTTATATATTTTTTTTAAATATTATGAGTAATAATGTAATGTCATATTCAGCCTGTTTCGACGTAGTGTCGTACCTCCTGGCGCGGCTCTTCGCCGAGCGAATCACCCAACGCCTCGGCTTGGCTCTTCATTATAGAGTATATTTTCACATACGGCGCCTTCAGGAGCTATCGCAATATATTTATTTTTACATTATGTTTTAAGTGATCATAGTGTTTTTGCTGTCGTGTCCTTCTGTCTAGTGTTTCATATAAAACTTTGATACTATTATTTGCATATGAACTATATAATAAAAATATGTTTTAAAAGAATATTCAAAAGTTGTGGCGATTAATAACCATAATATATTTAAATTACTTTTATTAATAAGCTTATCGATATAAAGAGAACAAAACAAAAAAACATATCGGCGAACAAATCATGTAATAAAACGTTTAAACAATTTGGTTCACCTTATCTAATATATTGTTTACAATGACATTAAGTATAGGAGCGGCACTTAACAATTAGTCGTTATCAATGATATGTAAATACGCCGCTTTACTATTTTGTTCTCCTGGTCTGTTTTGTTTGATAATGTAGAAATGTACAATCGATTTCGTAAAAAATATTAAGCAAAATACTATTTTTATTTATTTTATATCCGAATAATAAAAATAACAGCGGTTTTTCGCGTTTATTAAAATCCAAATCGATTTTTCTTTAAGATATATTTGATTTTATTTCAATATATGCCCGATACAGCCTAATATCGTTATGTTGTAAAATGGAAATCATAAATATGTATGCCGTCAACGTCGCCGGATAATACAGTTCATTCGTATGCCAACACCATCAAACATAATATTCAAAGTGCTAAAAACGGTAAAAATACAATTTGTAGAAAAAAAAAATCAAATGTTCAATGTGTACTGTATGTGGGAGTGAGATGCATGGTTTTCCAAAAGTGTATTAAAAGCGTTTGTTAAAACGGTGTTTATAGAAAAATATATGTTATAATTATGTAAAAATATGTAAGGTTAAAAAAATAAAGGTTAGTAATGACTTACCTCCCAGGATTCACGTGTGAGATCGGATACATCACCGGTACTACCAGTCCTCTCGTCCTACAACGAATGAATAATTAGTAAAGCGATGATAAAACACTACCTAGTCAAATTATTAATTCGAGTAATTTTTAACGCGAATCTTTCAATAAAAATTAAGCGGTTAGTAAATTAATTTTAGTAGCTAATTAGTACAGACTATAATTATTACTAGTTAGTTTAACGTAACTCTTATCTAATGGAGTGATGACAGTGTCAAGATAAATCTGTTTAAAAATGACATATATGTCTCCAAAAATGAGAAGCATGCTATGAACAAGTACATGTATTCGTGACGAAAATATAAAACAGAAAATCTAATGGTATGTGTTTTAGTTCCTCGTCTATTAATGCTTATGAAGCGAATCTTGTAAATTGGATTAAATTACTAGCCCTATCATGGTTCAAATACATATGTCAATATATTAAAAGTTCACCTCATCTCAGACTATATACGTCCCACTATTGAGCCCAGATCTCCTTTACTAAAGGAGGGTAACTGACCGTCTATTACTGTTGCCCAAAGCCCCAAATACAAGACCAAGACTCGCTGCAAGAGTCTCGCAATGATCCCTTAGACACATTCCACGATACCTTAGGCAAAGAAAAGATTGTCAACATTTTGTATTCTTAATACCAGTACACGGGGAAATAATTTGATGTTATTTTAAACAGTCTTGTGATAGATAGGTGTGATTATAGCCCCACTCTCGTTAAGTGGTATGTACATAATTATTGATAGTTGTACAGTTAACCATTACATGAATGGAGTTTCTTTGATTTAGTTAGATTTTTCATTTCTATCAAAGCAAGTGACTCTGTGTTATTCTAACAGCGAGAGTTGCAAGACTTGCGAGAATCGCAAGTCTTGCAACTTGGTTTGGTAAAGGGTTTTACTCTTTCTGTAGCATAAATTTTATCTACATATCAAGCAAAAGAAGATGGTGAATTGAATTCTAACTCCATTACCACATGAAATAATATAATAATACCCCGGCGTATATTCCCTAATTTTCTATATAATACAAAGAAAGTCAAATTGGTAAGTTTAGCCGAGACATTACCACGCCATTTTTCATTATTTAGCCATACTGCTTATCGTTATCGAATTTATACGATGGCTATTATTTAGGTTATAATTAATGGCAAGTTTATGAATGAGATGTCAGAAAGTCAAATTGGTAAGTTTAGCCGAGACATTACCACGCCATTTTTCATTATTTAGCCATACTGCTTATCGTTATCGAATTTATACGATGGCTATTAGTTAGGTTATAATTAATGGCAAGTTTATGAATGAGATGTCATGTTTTAGTTTGACGATACTCTGTCATAAGAATAGACTAAAATTATTAATAAAATCGACTCTATCAAGTAGTTTTCTCGTGTTGTTTAAGGTCAACGAAGACTATCCTATGACACACTATGATATCATAACAGCTAATATTACGTAAGATGGACAGGCTGATAATAGTATAATATTTATTATACTTTAATTATATGTTTAATTTAGCTTAATAACTAAGTCGCAAATAACGTGGTAACAGCGATGTTCAGGCACAGATCACAGATCCGTAATAGACACAAAAATTAACAAACTATGGTGAAATCATAACCAGGCCGAAAAAAAGAAAAGCAGCAATAGTAATATTCACCGGACGCTTGAAAGTTTACAAACAAACGTCCGGTGAATATTACTATTGCTGCTCTTCTTTTTTTTTTGCGAAAGTGGAAGGATGTAGGTACCGAGGGAGACCGAGACTAACCTACCTAGACCAGATCGGTCATGTACTGAAGGAAGGTGGAGTCAAGAGTCTCCAAAACCGGCGAGCGTGTATGAAGAGAATTATGAATGTTGAGGAAGTGAGTGAAGTATGCAGAGATAGAGTTCTCTGGCACTCTGTTCTCTCTGCCTACCCTGCAAGGGATATGGCGTGATGATATGTATGTATGTACGCTTGAAAGTTTAGTTACATTTTGATTGTGGTTTCCTAATTGAAACTATTACGACATCATAATGACGGATGGATTGGTTGGTGATATAAATTTTCCAGAAGAATACTGATGTCACTTTCTATAAATCCCTCAGTCGGTGTTTATGACTCCTAAGGGAAAGTAAAAATTGTATTCCTAAGCCGTCACGATGCACGATAACGACCCTACAGTTAGTTTGAATAATCTGAATAAAATTTCAAGGCGTAACTGCTAGATTTTATTTACAAGGGATTTAAAAATATTATTAGCGGATGTAAACGTATAGCATAACTGCAAAACAAGGCAAACTCGGAAGAAAAATCCATCTCGCAAGCTTTGAATTTTATATGGACCAAATTCTATCTTTCCATTACCCGATTTCACGTCAAGATGACCAACTAGCGAAAATGTATTCATCCTAATCTTAATCTTAATAAAATTTACGTAGATAGGCGCATCAGAATCTAAGACAATATTACTAATCAGCCAAGCAATGACTTACAAAAAATAATAATTAAAATATTTTGTATGATAATTGGCAAATAATTATTAGTTTTCATAATTCGTGATTTTTGTGACATTTTACTAGGCGCGTTCAATAAAATTCGATAAAAAATCTCGCCTAGAAAACTAGTGAGACGCGAGAAAAAACTCATACCTTCGGCACGTTCTAACGGTAGGTTTCAAACTGTCAGACATGAGCGCCTAAGTACTGAATCCTCTATGATTAGAATTTGATATGTCAGCTAAAAGGATCTTTAATTTATTATAATTTCAGCAATTTTAAATCAGTATGAATAGTAATGAGAATAGTATATAATATATAATGATGTATGTAATGAGAATAGAGTCTTGCTTTATATTATTAGTACATAATAAAGTTGAAGAAATGAAAATTTGTCGGTTCGAATAAAAGAATCGTCAATAAAGAAATAATGAAATAACGGTACCTTTTGCCCCGGCTTGCCTTCATCGTCATCCCACTCGGTATCACTGTCAATGAGCTCGTAGCCCTGAGCGCTGACGTCACCGAGAGGTCCATACCGATCTGGCACCCAATGCGTTATGAACTTGAATAAGTCATCGACCCTATAAATAACAAAGCATATCAAAACTGTGAAAATAATTATTATTAGAGAATAAATATCCATTATAAAAAAATCTGTTAGCGTTTCTATCATGATGCAAATATGTCTCGTTTAGCTCTAACAGTGAGTTCTTATCATACTTTTATCGATAACACTCATTTCTTTGTACAGAAGTTGTCTGTGAGTCGACGTGACGTCATTATTGAAGGGTATTGACCTATAAAAGTTAAAGTAACATACACAATCAGAGTGGTGTAAATATCTAATCGTAGATCTTATCTTGAATAGTTCAAGATCACAGATCACATTCACATAATGTTAACGAGACATTTTACTAATCAACACCAGACAGCCAACAATGCCCAGTGAATAGTTATGGTAATTAACAACCTAGATAGAGTCTATAAAATTTGCTGATAAATGTATTTGTTTTTAAGAAACACTGCACCAAAGAAGCAATTCTTATATTGCGGGCGACTACAAATATACACGCATGGAAATCTAGAAGTCAATATAAAACTATAAGAATACCCATTGTGTAAAGAAAATGTTCTTGATATTCTCTTAACCCATTTCTCAACTCCCACCAGCAACTAAAAGCCTAACTCATCTCCACTTTGGACGAATATGTAAAAAATTAAAACTGAGAATACTGACCGGTTCCTGGGTACACCGAACCAATATTCGGGCTTCATGCGTTTGTGACCATAACTCATGAGGGGTGTGGTGCGTGGCAGAGGGCGTCCGATTGGCTTGCCCATGCGAAGCCGTAGGTAAAGCGGTGGATCATCACTGGGTCGTGCAGGTCGCGGTATTAACTCTGTTAGAAAAATGTATGTAGGTAAAAATCTAGCACGTTATGAGTGAATTTTTTTTTATATATGGACTAAGTTTTAGATGATTTTATTAATTGTATCCATCCGATTCCTCAGGAGAGATAGCTCCAGAATCGCCATGATTGCAGGATGAATGGTGGGTTGGCGTTCGAACTTGATGTTATAAGAGTCTATAATAGCATTTACCTATGTTAACTACATGTTTTACTGCGAATTACTTCTGTGAAATTAAGATACTTGTAACATAAAATGTACGTCAAAAATATTTAAGTTTTATTTTAAAAGATAACAATTTGCGCTAACGATATAATGCTTCTAAAGCGGGGGACTTTACAACTTTTGCATACAATTACACGGACACGAATTACACTCGGAATAACAGGTTTTCGATTGCATACAGAATTGTCGTACGTAGGAATCGAACCCACGACACATGGGATGGTAAGTCAGTATTTTAACCATTACGCCAGCTGTGTAGTAGAAATCGGGTAAGCGAGATTAATTTCAACAAAGTGTAAGTTTATTAAAAATACGAAATGACTCACTATCAAACGATGCGAAGAGATCAGGCATGTCGTCGACAGAGACCATGCTTCGGTAGTCTAGACGTGGCTGTTGCGACGAAGATCCTGAACTTGAGGTGGACTTGGTGTGAGAGCGACCGAAACCACCCAACGAGCTTCGCCTATATATACACAACACTTGTTTATATATCAAAGAAACGTCACAAATAGAAACTTTTACATAATGATAAAATTTTTGCAATTTCAATAATACAGTGGAATCTCGATAACTCGAATGTTGTAGGGAAATACAAAAAATGTAACTAATGAGTTATGGACTTGACAAGTAATTCAAGAAACCTAGGATTTTATTTCTTAAATTTCGACTTAGAAAGGCGTGACCTTTAAGTTGCTTAAAGGTCACGCCTTTCTAAGAAAGATTAATGCATGTATTCACCGATAGCACGTGTCTCAAGCATATACAATAGATTAGAAGCACCAAACATTCCCTTTTAGATTTTATTGCAATGTTCAGAGAATTCCTATTAAGGCGCCATTATATTTTACCAATGAGGACATACGGAGTTTTGAAATTCGTGTTGTAAAGTATATGTACTATCAATACCTCGCAGAGAAATATACTATTCGAGTTACAAAGATTTTAATTTAACATTACCGCATCCAATAGTTCAGCGGTAAGGGATGGCATGGCATGTTTTCCGACTAACTGTAGACTGCAAATTAACGACGTTCGAGTTATAGAGATAACACTGTAAAATTCTTACTATACGATCTTTCAACAGTGTATATTAATAAATAATTCAATAATCGCGTGCTTATAACCAATTAGCTATTTAAAAGTATTGTTTTTTTGATCTCTCATTTAAATGCGATTTTAATTCAATTTAAACGTGGCGTTTATATCCACGGTGCAAAATTGATATAATAGCGTGAAGTGCCTATTTCAGTTCATTAAGCATTATAAGCAGGTAATAGTTTTCAAATGTGTATTTAACTCAAGCACTCACGTTTTGTTTAAAATAATTATTTTAAGAAATTTAATTACAAATGACTATTTGTTTTTATTTGATGAGAAAGTATTAACAACAATATCGTTAATTATGATAACTTGTTGACATTTTTTGATCTTTTTGAATAATCTTATGACCATTATGATGTTAGAAATAAAGGATTCAGTAGCAACACAAACAGAAAATACAATCCAACGTGATATTGTCCAACATTGGAGGTCATTAGCCTGATGGATGCAAAGATAGACACGACACAAACAGATCACAATTATGGATATACAGAATTTATACCTCGTTGAAGTATCAGACCTGTTAAACCTAATTTTATCTTATCACAAAATTGATGCCATATACAAAGACATATTAATATCTTAACAGACAATAAAATATAAATAAAAAATGCCATAAAAATTTAATAAATAGTTAGCCAGCACCTGTAAAAATGAGAAGTACAAGGTGAAAAATGTCAAACAATTATTTTAAAATTTATCTCGCAGCAATTTATTTATAACAAGGCACGTCAAAGACGTCTCAAAGCTAATCATGCGAAAACAGTACATATCAAAGGTGCCTTATTTAGAAGATAATGAAAGTGTCGATGAACCTAAAACACATTTCCTATTGCGATGATTGATGATAATATAACGATTCAGAATATAGTTCTAAAGGATCACTATCACGAAGATGATGACTAAATTATCCTAACACATATACATCATGCTTTTTAATTCTTAAAATATATAGTAATTGTGCATTTTGAAATAGAGTAAAGCAGCCAATTCGATTTACTTTCTTTTTTAAAATATACCACAGTGAGAAATAAATCTGTCACCGTCTTTTACAATTAACGGACACTACACGTAGAGCGCAAACAATTCGACCTAAGCGAAGAACAAAGTTGCATCTGATTACGATAACAGATCGTTTTTATTGTAGTTATAAAGCTAAACTGATCTATATATAAGGGGAACTAATATTAGGAAATAAATAAATCCTATACAAAACAATTAAGTAAAATGATACTGCTGATTTTGTGTTTGACAAATTTTGAATAGTCTCTTCTATAGAGAAATGATTATGCAGATGTAACTTTATTCTACGGATAAGTGGAATTAGTTGAGGATGATACAAATATTTGTCTTGACTGTAATTTTTATTTATTTTCAATTTTTTTATTTTCTGTCGGGGCAATTCAACCTACGGTCGGTATTCAATTCAAATCCCAACTACGCGTCATTAATGCAGTTCCTTTACTTATCACATTAATAGAAATAATATAGCATAGAGAATAATTTTATTGGCTGTTTTATTCTATATAAAATTTCAAACACCGCGTTATATATAAAAAAAAAACAAATATTATGCCGGTGGCAATGCCTAGAAGAGTGATAAGGAACAAGAGGCCAGACAGTGCGACCACGGCGTCATAACGAAATACCTTAATACTTTCACACGAAAATTTTGTCAGTACAAACATGCATTATGGCGGTAAATAGATTTATAGTCATTTAATACTTATATCAGCAAACGGAAATTATCGCATATAAGGTGTTAAGATTTTTTTATTAATAATAGATACCTTGAATTTTTTTTTTCAGTAATTGGATAGAGCATATTGTTGAGTATCATTATCATGCACTTTGACATTACAGACGTCTGATTTTCACATTATAATTAGTCTACAGAAAAACTAAAGCTTTCAGACGATATATGTCTCGCTATTAAATATGAGACTACTTCGAAATAGAAGGGGCAATTGATCTTCTATATCACGCTGATCAAACAAGTTGATTAGAAACCCGATTACGAGTGAAAAATGATTGTCACAAGTGGGATTCGAGCCCACACCTATTGGAAATCTAATCGTGCTGCCACTTACATCACCGTGAACTATTGTAGGGCATTCCATTCTCGCATCGTAATATATTATTGTCTTTTAAGGAGACGTGTGCCATCTACCCGACATTGTTTACACATTGTACAGGGTTAATACTCAAACAATGTGTATGTGCATATACACATTAGTGTATAAATAATCAAGCATATTAAATGCTAATTTCAGTAATTTGAAGTTGATTAGAGTTACAAAGGCAATGTTATTGTGAGTTTTACAATACTCGCAGCTTAAAAAATAGAGTATATGTCATCTGTCATCACACAGAAAATACGATAGCCCATTTATTTAAATTAAAAACTTCAGAGTCATCTTTAATAATAACAGCAGCTAATGAATGGAATATGCCAACGTCGTTTGTATTCGTCTAATTATATTATTTTAATACCTAACGTGGTGGGGCTTTAAGAGTACAATGTGTCATCACTGTTTACTTCCTCGTAGAAATCGAAAAAAACAGCCTAAGAAAGGCAAGAGAATGTATAGCTGAAATCTTTTGGGACATTTATACACAATAACTGTGATCGCTGCATTATGCCTTAATTTCCTTTTGGATACCTTTGGGAAGGCGTACCATCAGGAGACCTCAACAGGCTGATAGATAGATAATTTAATACAAGAGACAATATAGCTACTAACTTATGATTCTTCATTATAATAGAATATGGATGGATTCCATAACCTTGTGTAAACTACCTAGTTTAGTTGTCAAAAACTAAGTTATTGTTAAAAATAAACCTGTAAATTTTTATGTAATCTTTTAACACCTTATATAAACACTTAAATTTTATGTAGTAAAAGTATTAAAGACGATATATAATGATTTAATTGCTATGACACTGTGGTTGATATTAGCCCTCAAGGGCAACACATTACAATATTCGGCACATCGACACTGCAACGAACGTTGACGTACCCCGATGACGAGAACACGTCGAGTGGCGCCTCTTCCGAAGGGGTTTTACTCAGGAACAAACCAGTACCGAACTCCACTAAGTTCATTGGTGAGCTAACCGTCCCAATAATATAGCGGAGTTTCGTAATTCCCAGTTAGCATCCACGGTAGCAAGGACAAAATTTACTATAGCTATATTAATTGTATTTGTAGAAGCATGTGTATATGTGTGTCATGTTATTATTGCGTTTTCTTGTTATTCTTTGTTTTTAGTTTTAATAAAGTGAATAATCCTTGTATTGCGGAGAAATTTAGAAACGTACTATTTTTTTGTTTTAAAGACACCACCCATTTTTTTTTTTTTGCGGTGGGCTATGGACGTCGCTCCCCGCCAAATCGGTCCGGGGTGACGGAAGAGCGCGCAACCCCATTAACCCACCCTGCAAGCACCTCTTCTCCGCCGTGCGAGCGGACCACCGGTACCCGATCTTTGTCTTCGGTGGCCCGCCCGGTTAAAGACTCCACCCTGGTCTTAAGAAAGAATCTTTGTATTGCGGGGGACTTTACAAACATATAATTAACGCAGACAAATTATACCCAAACACAGACCAACTCTTAGTGGATCGCACAAAGTATTGTCCTGCGTAGGAATCGAACCCTCAGAACTGGCATGGAAGGTCGGTATCTTAACCACTACGCCATCTGTGCAGTCGAATTAACAGATATAAAATAGAAAAATAATTTGTAGATCGCACAAAGTATTATCTTGCGTGGAATTCGAACCCGCGACACATGGTATGGTTGGTCATTGTCATAATCATATCATCACACATCACACGCTGTAACTAATGCTACCAATAGGAATGCGAATAGATGTACCTATCTCTGTTTTCTGCATCGTACTTTTTAGCTCGATTATATTTTGATTTGGGGAGTCCGTAGCTACTACGTGAGCCGGTCCTGACAGGGAGCCGGTCTAATTCCTTGTCATCTGATATGTTGAAGCGTAAGCAATCATATACAAAAGTTTGTTTTCGATTTTCTTCGTCGTCATCGTCACAGCTCATATACGTCCCACTTTTGGGCTCGAGCCTTCTCCATAATGGGAGGGAAATTGACCTACTATACCACGCTGGTCAGACGTGTTGGTATAGGGTTTTGTTTCGAGTTTTCCTTCTCTCGCATCAATGTTATATGCGTTTTATATCCCTTAGTCGTCTCGTACGATCACCCACGGGTAAGATAAGGGGTGGTGAATTGTATTTTTACTCCGTCACCACACGGATGTGTGATTCTTAAATTGCCTCTATTATTATAAATTGAAAAAGTTGTTTTAGAAATATTATCTTATATTAATAACGTTACTTCGCTTTTACGTTGCGGTTATCGCTACTAAATTTGATTTTTTTTAAAAAAGTTCACAAGTAGTTTGGAATGACAGTAAAATATTAAAAAAAAAACAGTCTCTTTAATATACTAATACAGTAATGTCGATAGTTATTCTTATACGCAGCAGACAAGTGAATAATAATCGATTATTTAAATAATTTAGTTCCGATTGTAATATAAAATTTTAAATTAAGCTAATATCGGAATTGTTATACTAGTAAATTAGAAGCCCTTAGTAGTAGAGATATTTGGATATTTCTGACCCAGTAAGCGATTTAGGAGGATAATAGAGTCATTATAATATACTATAATGATATTTATAGTCATTTATAATCACACCATTGATATTTTTTGTGATATATTAATATGAAAAGGTATGTCCATTATGCCACCGAACAAGAATACGGTATCTTTGGCCTGCCCAAATAGCGTTTAGGAGGGCAGGTTATGAGGTTGCGCGTCGTCCCGTATGCCGCAAACAAATCTATAATATATAAGGTAAGGTTCTAGTTATAAGATGACATTCTGTTATTCTGATTATAGTCTGTCTAATCTAAGAAGTGCATTTTGACAGCTGTCTGAGTAAGTTGTCTAGGTATGTGAACCAAATAATCGCTATTGAAAATATCCGATTTTACTGAGAAATCGATATTGATTCTTTATAATTAATAATCGGTTTATTTTTTATTTTTCAAAAAGGTGATGAATAAATTAAGTGCTAAATTAGTACTAAACAAATTTAATTATTTCAGCATAGAATCTATTCATCATATTTAGTAGGATTAGGTTAATTAAAAACAAAAACTGGATTTGATTATGGTTATTTATTAAGAATTACTACTATTACTTGAATTATCAGCGTCGCGAACATTAATAATTATTTTCTCATCAATCAAAGGGTCGAAATGTACATCTCTGTCAAAATCTCTATTCGATTAATTGTATTATTCTAATATTTTTACCGATTATTTGGATAATCGTGAATTGGAAGTTGTCAAGCACTACTGTATAGAACGTGATGACGTGACATTGTTAGTTCGTTACTAACAATTACTATTTACCATGTTATTTCTATTTTAAATTAGTTTTACGAGTTTCAACATTAGATTATTGTACAAGAAAGTTAATTATGTAAATAACTTAATAGTTGTTTAAAATTTCAGATTTAGTGTTTACAATCATGTGTATACGTTTGACCGAGGTTATTGTGTATTAAAAAATGCAAAACGTCAAAATGCACTTCTTAGATTAGATGAACTATAATTATTATATATTTATTTAAATTATTCTGTAAAATAATAGATTTTTGAAGCAAAAGATAATATTAAATATGATAGATGTCTAAGTAATTTAAGTACCGAGTTCTTATGTCGAGTGTCATAGGTTCGTTTCTCATGTAGAACAATTCTTTGTGCGATTCACAAAAGATTGAGGTTTGGTGTAATTTGTATTCGTTAATTATATATTGGCAAAGTAACTCGCGATACAAGGATTTATTCATTAATGCAAAATTTTGTCTTTAAAAAAAAACAAACAATATGAATCTATATAACATCCTATATTGAATGAGAATTAAGTTCTTTTACAAAGGTACTATAAACAGACACACTGAAGTAGATATTATTATGTAATCGTGACAATTGACACTAATAAAATAACTCTATCTACTGAATTAGCACTTAAAACTGAGAAATGGCTCACGTAATTTTTGGAAAAAGAAATATTTGACAAACTACCCACATGTAAATATGCTCTTATCTTATTTTTTATTTTATTTTAGAGAAAACACGCTGCGCTGTAGAAAAAATCCTTATGTCACTGGGGAATATACAAATATATAATTTACAGATGCAAATTGTATCCCGATTCAAAACAACCATTAGTTATATCGAACCCATAGACCGCCCATTTATTCCTGAAGGTAATTGATAACCTTTTGACGTATTTTAAGCGCGTCAAAGACGAGTTATAATGTCAACTCGAATCTGACGCGTTTCATTTTGACTTATATGCCTACCAACATTGCTGACGGCAATAGTTAAGTGTGACATGTACTTAGGGTCCTTAAAAACAACGTGTAAAATACGATATGTAATGAATGCATGGTAATACAAAGAAAGCAAAGTGTAGAGGGTAACAAGACAATATAATGCGCTGACCCCAAATGATGGAGGCTGGAGAATAATGATGATGATTATTGTAAATAATTACTTCTTATATACAGATCACCAATAAGTTTTCGCTTTGTACATTTGCTTCTGTGTATGTAAGGTAATTTTCTATATATTAATGTAAAAAAATATATTTATGTATTAATAGAAATAGTTAATTAATTAATTAATTAGGTAGTTTTAACGGCCATTTCCAATGATCTACATATCTGTGTGACATTTCATATACAAAAATATAATAGCTTTTTCGTCTCTTTGATATAAAAAAAAACTTCATTTCAGTTCAAAAAGACGAAAGCTTTGACGTTTATTTAGTGAGTTTTGAATGAGACTGAGCCGTCACGCTTGGCTTATATGGCCGTTCGTGTAAAGTCGGCTCGCGTCGACTAAGGGAGTGAGAGGGTTTAGTAACGAATACTATTTCCTTTTCTAATCCATTTTTACATTGAACAATCAGGATCAATAGCAGTTTATCGGTGATATTTCATCGCAAATGATAATAAATTCCTACATCTTTGTATAAACTATCTGTAGTGCCAAATAGATTGTCGAAAACAGCCATTAAATAATACTTGTATTTTATAGGTAAATATCAAAATATTATGTAATTTCATATTGATATTTATGTTAGTTACCTGTTGAATACTTTAGAGAACATGCTTGTAGAGTTGTGGCTGTCAGCGGAGGTTGGCAGCGAATCGCTCTGAGACCCCTGGGCGGCAGCGGCAGCCTCGCCTGTTAAACCTTCTACCCACGATAAGGGATAGGATAGACGTTTCAGCATCTGGTGGGTAAAAGTGCAATTTTAATAAATAATACTTTAAAAAACTAAAGCACACGCTTTAATAAAATACCCAAGTAAATTTAAAACATAATTTACAATTAGTTTAAGATTAGAAACCAGAATGGAAAAATATTCATTATATTATTAATAGCGTGGGGTGCTTAGAATATTTTTTTTTTTGTATTAAAGAAGACAACTGCCTCCAATAAGGAAATAATCTTTGTATTAGACTCCGCTTAATAATTTGTGGATCACCCAAGTATTATTCGGCATGGGAACTCACACTGTCACATTAGGTCAGTATTTTAGCCACTACGCCAATCTATGACGTCACTTAACATCGAGTCACCTTGTTTTCGCCATAAGAATGAACAGCATGAGAAATTTGGCTATAACTTCTTTATCCGGAGTAGTGTGTAATTAAATTGAATTGAAAGTCATATACCTTATTTTTCTTATCAGGTTTTGTGTCATCCTTGTTCGCGTGATGGTCGAGCGAGAAGGAAACAGCGGGTGACTTGCGCGGGCCTCTTTCTGCTTCACCCAGGGGCGGTGCGGATAGTGGTGCCTCGCTGCGGGACACGCAAACGGGCGGCACCCATTCGCCTGACAGCACAATATCCGCGTCGCTGTACACCTGCACCCATAATCACCAAGCATCGATTAATTTATGTATATTGATAATTCTTCTATATTTATAACAGTGTTTCTTCTAAACGGCTGGACCGATTTTGATAAATAAATGGGTATCTTCAGGTGAATTTAAGGATGGTTTTTGGTTAACAATTAAACCCTATAGGTCTAGGTAGTACTGCGATGTGAAGGCTTTCTATTTTTTATTTTTTTATTTTTATAGAACTACGTCTATTTGGTCGACTAATCATAGTATAAGATGAATATACATATTATGCTCTCTATATATTATAAATAAACAATTAAAAAAAAAAACAAATCAAATAAAGGTCTTAAGTTGATACATTTATAAATAAAATGTCCAACATTGTCTCATTACACATAGATAGTGCATGAGGAATTGAAAAGTGTAAGGGAGAAGGACATTTCGGACAATGATCAATTGTTCGATAAGTGTATGCCGCAGTAATCCGTAAGCTGCATTAAGCATAAGCAACTTTAGCACAGTCAATATAAAACGTGTTTTTAACTAGCACGATGTATTTGATTTCTCTCTGGTTATTTTAGATTTTTTTTTCCTATAGTTGTAGAAGAAGGAGTTCATCTGTTGACAAATGGTTTCGCTCATAAATTATAGTAACAACAGGGGCACAGCCATTCGGCTGCCTACAGTGAGTTGCTTAACATCTGAATAAACATTATTCATGGTGCATACTTGTCTCAACTGAAATTAGTTGCAAAAAAAATAAACTAGACATAGACAAGAGTATCGTAAAGACACAGGATGGAAGTGTAACTCTTAATATTACCGGGAAGCATTTTAATTATACATCAATCACTTTTGAATAGCATAGAGTCTCCATCACTTTTCATAACACTAAAATTTTACATAAAGAATAAATTATAGCTAACATATATAAAATAAAGCTTATAAAAAAGTTTAAATTAAAAAAATAAGATTCCTTTTTTAAAGCAGAAAGGAATAATAGCCTTATACGAAGCGTGTAAGCGTCATTTAGTGTTCCATTATTTAAAAAAAATGGAACAATCAAAGCGTTGTGTAGACAGAAATATTAAAATCCCCTTTGCAATAAAATAATGTCATGTTATTATTTGCGTTTAGCTTTGTGATTTTACGTGGATAAGCAAGTGATATTTGTGTTCGTTTATTTTTTTTTAAAGTATATCATTATAGATAAATCTATTCATTTATTTAGATGTGTTGTCTTCATGTATTTAAAAAAAAACAAATTTTATTACTAAATGTCAGTATTAATAGCAGCTAGAGTTGTACACTTCGTGTTGATTTCGGCATTTACTAACGACTAAATCTAATGACAATTAGATAGATCAGTTAAATAAAAAGAGAACTCTTTGTCAGTTACAGCATATACAAACTACTAGACATTAAAGTTACCCGAGTTCGGTAGGTAGTAGGTAGTAGGTAACGTTTACGAGGAATACACGTACCTACAAAAATAACACCACAGTAAAAAAAAAACGTATACCATAGACAAAAAAGAAGACAAGTACCCTGTGTTTGTGAAAAATTAAGGAAGAATTTATTTCTTTAATTTAGAAGAATGAGCTATAGTCACCGTTAAGAAGGTTAAATAGTACGAATTTCGAATAAAAATGTCTTTAAAAAAATTACAGAATATATAACGGATTTGACATAATATTAAAAAGTATATAGAAAAAGAATTAGAAGTGTGTATCTTTTATATAGCATAGCATAGCTAATTGAAAATAGAGAAATCGAAGATTCCGAAGCACCATTGCAGCTACAGCTGTTCATAGATAAAAAGTCTCCCAAATTAGTTAGCCCTGCTTCTCTGACATCATGAGCTAACAGGCTGCAAGATTCCACCACCGTTCCTCACCTCTTCATGTGAGGAGGTAGACATGGTGTCCAAATTGCGATGCAGCACTATGAAACATTGTAGTTGATGGGCCGCCTCCCGGTACTTATCATGTCTAGGTATCTCCAACTCCGTAGACTCATATATAGTATCTATCTCATGATAATACTCATCAATCGACCCCTAGAAGTTCATGCGGGTTAGTACATACATCATCTACAAGTGTTATTAACAAAACAGAGCCCTGGTTCGCTATGCCATCAGAAATAATACAACTAATAACTTGTGACGTCATTACATGTTCAGTAAAACTCAAATGCCACAATTTAATTAATGCTACAATGATTCCACGCTGGTATTGTAATATGACCGCGTTAAATGTTTGGTCATAGCGAATACGGGCCTTATACAGTACAAATATTAAAATATTGAAGCTTGATATTTACAGCAAATTACATTTAGCATCTTATATATTAATTTGTTATTACTTTCAAATCCAATTTTTATATTGATTTGAAATTGGGTCACTGGTTTCACTATTCCTGATCACATACCCTAAATTTTGTATTATAGCTTGTTTTTATGAAGATCATTAAAAAATGTCGATATATTTAATACAAATATTATCAGACTGACTCCAAACTGTGTAAGGTAATATAATTCTAATTATGAAAAAATATCATGAATAAAAATAATATTTCAAATTATTATTTTTAATTGTATTACATATGTAATGTATTTTATTTTGTAATTTAATATTAAGTTTTTTGTATTTGCGATTTACTTTTTGAAATTTTAATTGCTTTTATTATTTATTGTTATTTTATTTTTATTTACTAACGCATAATGAATTACATTCGTTCTGATTAGAAAAATAATATTTTAGTAATTGTACTGTAATTTTTATATAAATATTTAGTACAATTACAACACTCACTTTCTTGGAGTTAGCTGGTGTGACATGCAGCAGTGGGTCACGAATGTCTATGCCAGAGTCGTGGTAGGACAACTTGACCAGGTGTTGGGCATCGTCCTCTGGCACGTCGCCACCTTCGGACCCGTCAGCGGCAGCGCCTATATCTAGATCAGCACCAACGCTCTCGTCCTTGCACGGATCCGCACTAGAAGATACCTGCAGAATAAAGTGTTATGGGAATAAACAAACAACAAATTACAGTGATAGAGTCACGCAGCTGACAGTTTTCTGTCTACAGCTATAAATAAATAATCAACTAGTCGAACATTAAAATATATGGGAGATAAATAGGAAAAAATAGCCAATTCTATCGCGCATTTTCGGATTATAATATTGAATCTGCTACTGCATAGATACTGATTAAGATACCGACCTTCCGTGCCAGTGCCATGGGTTCGATTCCTACGCAGGACAATAATTTGTGCGAGCCACAAAATGTTATTCTGAGCCTGTGTGTAATTTGTCTGCGTTAATTATATGTTTGTAAAGTCCACCGCAATACAAGGATTATTTTCTAAGTGCAGGGAGGTGTTTAAAAAAAAACAAACAAACTCATCAGAATAAGCAGAGAATTGGTTAAGGTCACGGCGGTAGTTGCTGCCATTTTAGCTTAGTAATCTTCTGAGCTCTAGTTGAATTGTTAGCAATAAAAAAAAATAATGAGGCCGGTATGATGTACTCTGACCTTATACGTTCATATATAAGTTTTGTACACAATTATTCTGTTTTTAATAAATATTCTTTAATGAAGATTTAAATTTACCTCGCTTCCTTGATCAATGGACATTCTATCCTTGCTCGGAATGGCCCAGTGTTGATCGAGCAGGGATTTTCGCCTGTCTTCAGTAGTTTGTTGCTGTTAAACAAATTAAAAAGAGGCGTAAAATACCGATGGATTACAAAATGGCTATGGCAGGAAGGTCAATAGGAAATTTAAGAGGTGTGGAAAAATGGGCCATAGATAGATTACCTGTAGAGCAGTAGGAGTGACAAGTTCTCTATCAAACGCTTTTGGGAAGGCAGCACCGCCGCGATCATCGGCGTCCGAGCCTGGCCTTTCGGTGCTCTCTCCGACTTCAACACTCTCACCCGTCGCCGCCTGCAGCTCCGGAAATGTTTCATCCTATAAAAATACAATGTTACATTCAATTCAATAATTTATTAAAAAAAAAACAACATTAATATTCTTAAAATTTCATTTCATTATGCAAAACAAATATATTTGTATTACTTATATTTAATTCATTTTGTACATTAATCTAATTTTCCTGTGGTGAGGGATTAACCATACAAATATCACCAGCCTTTACTTTGACGTGTACGTCATAATCGGCTGAAAGATCATCAAGAAACTAGGCAGCAAGGGCTCTCCTGGGAAACGATAAAAATAGTGACCAAATCTTACTTTGACTAGAAGAGAATCCTTGCCAGGCGAATGTTCTGATTTATTCATGTAATAGATCTCTGCTTGCTCGGTTCTGAAACACAAACAGATAAATTTTAAATTATATTAATATTTTAGCTGTACTGATAAACTATAATTTTCTATTCTTTTATAAATACACAAACTTAATACTCGTTAATGTTAAGAGCGAAAGAGAAAAATCCCCGAACCAAGACCATATACCAAATTATCATGCGAATATGGTACCAATTATCGCCATATGAAGTTAGATCTTGGATGCGGTTTTAGCCGAGATGGAAGGTACACCACTAATATAGAGCGAAGAGTGAATGCGGGAAATAGAGTGAACGGAGCGTTGAGACAACTTCTCGGTAGCCACCACCTCAGCCAGAAGGCACGTGTAGCAATAAATAACGCAGTGCTTGTCCCAACATTACTTATATGGAAGCGAGAGTTGGGTATGCAGAAAAGAGCATGAAAGTAAAATTAATACTACTACGGAAAATCTGTGCAGTTAGGCTGACCGACCGCATTCGCAACGACGATGTAAGAGAGCGAGTAGGTATAAAAGAGAGTATTGGTGTAAAGATGGAAAAAGGAATGCTCCGATGGTTCGGACATGTGGAAAGAATGCCGAACGAACGTCTGGTTAAGAAGATATACAATGCGAAAGTGGAAGGATGTAGGTACCGGGGGAGACCGAGACTAACCTACCTAGACCAGATTAGTCACGTACTGAAAGAAGGTGGAGTCAAGAGTCTCCGAAACCGTTGAGCGTGTATGAAGAGAATTATGAAGAGAATGTTGAAGAAGCGAGTGAAGTATGCAAGGATAGAGTTCTCTGGCACTCTGTTCTGCAAAGGATATGGCGTGATGATATGTATGTATGTATGTATGTATGAAGTTAGAGCTTAACTACCAATATTTGGCACATGTAGAGTAAAAAAGAATATGCCATCACATTTTATCCTTGTATGACATTAGCACATTACGCGCTCAATTTTCTATTTTTATATATTAGATACAACAGTTTTTGGTTAGATAGATACAGAGAACTCATAACAGGTGATGAAGAAAAGTCTACGAGCGGTGACTACAGATCGAATGACATAAAACCTTCACGGGATAAAACGCCGACATGACCAAAGTCGCAATTATCTAAATTCTCTTGTGCATGTCAAGTGTTAAGAAATGATCGAAAAAGGTAGACAGATAGTTGGTTTGGGCAGTATTATTATTGTTAATTTGTGTGATTGATCATCATTTGAAGCTTGCACTTCACAAATGGCCTATAGGTAATATAACTACTGTACAGACTGTAAAAATAAATGAAAAAAGTCTAAAAACAGCGAATTTATTAGAAATTAGTTACAATGAGTGCAAATGGCTGGCATATTTTATTGCAATTGAATATTTTCATGGTTTATGCATGCTAAACATTTCAGTGACCAACTTTATAAAGAGTACTAAAGTATTTTAGTTCAGTAAACTTTAATGCGGGTGTTATCATTCGTACATTCTGTTTTATATAGAACTAACCGTAAATGTCGTAAAAAAACTATTATCGACAACATTTATTGCTACGATCGCATGTATTTACAATATATAATTGTACAACAATTTTTATTATATATTAGATAGTACACTGAAAATTACAAGGAACAAATATAATTGGAATAAAATAAACATATTAATTAAAAATACAGGTAGTCCCTACTTTATTACGAAGTTAGATTAGTCACAAAATTTTATGTTTTCTATACAAAAAGAATTCGAAGATATTTCTTTCTTATTTTGGAAATTTCATGAAATAATACCTTCTGAAGTTTATAAATGTATTTAATTAAAATATTATATCTACTTAAATTAATTAACGAAAATTTTGTTACAAGCCAATCACAATATTGGATCCGCATATAAGACGAAATGATAGCGTATATAAGAACGAAAGTTAATAAAAAAAAGTGATAATAGAAACCAGACACGAACCATATCTTTCATTTAATGAAAATATTGATCTTCAGCCACAAACAAGAACATCTGTTTCTTGAATAAATAATACTGAATATATACAAATAATTTGATTTATATTTAATAATATTGTATAATTATTTATATTTGATAATAATTTGATTTGATATGACTGCACAGATGGCGTAGTGGCTAAGATAACCGACCTTCCGTGCCAGTGTCGTGGGTTCGATTCCCACGCAGGACAATACTTTGTGAGATCCACAAAGTGTTGTTCTGAATCTGGGTGTAATTTGTCTGCGTTAATTGCATGTTTGTAAAGTCCCCAGCAATACAAGGATTATTTTCTTTAGTGCAGGGAGGTGTCTTTAAAAAAAAACAAAAAAAAAAATTCTTTGCCAAATGCGCAAAATGTAAATAGAAAAAAAAGAACACATGACTCACAAATGAGATAAAATATTTACTACATAGTCTATCACTATAACTAAAAACATACGTTTTTATTTAGCAGCATTTTATTCTGTATTATTTTTTATATTTTCGCTGTTGTATAGATGTTAGTAGCTGGAGATAAGACGAGGGATTTATTATAAGTATAATTTCCTAACTCTTCGCTTTACAATAGGTTCTCTAATGTTTAGAGTGTGATCTTATGTGTGTGTATGAAAGATAGACAAAATTAAAAACATTTATTTTGTAAACATTTATCATCATCATTCATCATCACAGTCCATATATGTCCCACTGTTGGGCTTGGGCCTCCTCCGTAATGGGAGGGAAATTAACCTACTATATCGCGATGGTCAGACCTGTATACCAACAGGTCTTTGTTTCGAATTTTCCTTCGCTCGCATAGATGTTATGTGCATTATATATCCTTTAGTCGTCTCGTACAATCACCCGCGGGTAAGATAGGGGGTGGTGTTTTGTATTCTTACTCCGTCACCACACGGATAATCACCTATTAATATTACAAATGATGTGTGAATTAAACTAGAGCACGAATAATTATCATTAATTAACTTGACTTAATGACACTGTGAATAATTACCATTCTAAATGGAACCATTATAAACGGGTAGACAAAGGTATGACACACCCACATTTTGCCATGATATTTAGTTCCATACAATAAGGGGCAACCTATTGTTAGCACGTATCTACTTATTAAAACACCCGTTATTATATATTTATAACTTGAAAACAGAAATGATAAATAGGAATTAATTCTCTCTGTATTATAACTAGCAAACCCAGCTAGTTGGTTTGTTTGTAGAAGTCGATATATCGCAACGCCGCCTGGTGGCGTGTTACGTTAATCGGGATAGCATATAAACCTTCTCCGTGAAAAAATACATATAAATACCAATTTTCATAATGATCGGTCAAATAGTTTCTGAGTTTAGCGATGTCATATATACAAACATCCTTTTTTATAAATATTGATTTGATGAGGTATTATAACGATCTTCCTGGTATTATGCAAATTAATTTGGGTAGACGCTATATAAAAGTTGTGGGTTCGATTAAAATTTATTATTTTACGTATATTTTAAATGCTATTATGACGCAAGGGTTTATTCTATACAACGGGTATTGCTTTAAAAAAATATAGTTTGACTATTTTTTTAAAAGCAATACCCATTGTAGAGAATAGTTGTGTGGTAGCGGCTTCGAATACTACCAACCCTTACTTTGCTCGTAGATGTCGTAAAAGACGGCTAAAGGCCTTATAACGACCTAGGCCAACTCCGTCTGATGCCATTTGGTCAACAATTACATTCCCAAGGACGGTTGGACGTCTGGCAAGCGGCCGGTCATGAAACTATTGCCAATAACTTTTACAATATGTACTAGAAAGAAGAGTATATATTGTATCGACCCTAAGTAATTGGGATAAGAGTAGGAGAATGATGATGGCCCATTGTAGAGAATAAACAGTTAGACGATTAAAATACATACTTGTTGTGCGTATTGTTGTCGGGTCCGTGTGTCCGCATATGGGCGATGTCATAAAAGATGGCGGTGTTGACCACGTACTCCATGGGTGCGATGACGCCGTACGACTCGGGCCCGTGCTCCATCACTAGAGTGTCAGACACATTGGGGTCGAACATCACCGCGTTCGGTGTCACCAGCAATACTCCCGAAACAACACCCTGGGGAAAAAACATTCAGTTTAACAATCTCCTGAACACGTTATTCCAATATAGAATTTTTAGTGAAATCAATAGCTAAATTTCCCGTGAGACTCATATTCATACGACAAAGTGAAAGACAAAGACGGTAACTTCCAGTATTATTAATTTATTTTTTAATATAATTCCATCAATATACAGTACAGTTAAAACTTATCTACATTGAATGTGTTAAGAATCATCTGATTTAACGCACAGATTACTTCTCTAGGCCTTAACGACTACAATATTTTGCAAGGATAGAATAAAAGTCGTATGTATTCGTGGCACCTGTCAGCTGTGTGGTAGCGGCTACGAATACTACCAACTCTTACTTTGCTCGTGGATGTCGTAAAAGACGACTAAGAGTCTTACAACAACCTGGGCCAACTCCATCTGATGCCATTTGATCAACAATTCCATTCCCAAGGAGGGTTGACGTCTGGCAGGCGGCCGGTCATGAAACTATTGCCAATACCTTTTACAATATGTACAATGAAAGAAGAGTACATATTGTATCGACCCCAAGTAATTGGGATAAGAGTAGGAGAATTATGATTCGTGGTACCTGTCCATCAGTGATATGTCGAACATTGATCTTGAGGAAACGCTGTGGACCGGCGCTGCTGGTAGGAGCTTCTGGTGAGACTGGCCGCAAGCTGTCCAGGATCTCTGCAATGCAAACAAATTTTTATTAATTTTCTCGCCTATACTTAAGTGATAAATAGATATTCAACATATCTGAGTTTACTCTTTTCAAGTTCTACGTAATATGGAGTGATATTACAGTCACCTTTCAGATATAGAAGCTTATTTAGTGCTGCATCAATGATTTTTTGAAAATTGTTTAACATTTTTCCAAAAATTCGAAGACGAGACTACAGACGACCAAGATGACAGTTTTATTAAATAATCTCATATTTATAATTAAGTGGGGCCAAACCAGCACAGCAATTGTCTGTAGCCTCCAGTTATTGTATTTCTCGCCCGTCGTCACTTAAGAGGAAAATCGCGTAAAAAATACAACACAATTACACAGAGTGATATGTTTGGCTAATAAAAGATAAAGCAATTTGTCTATACTTTTTTTTTAATACTTCTCTTTTTAAATAACATGTTTATGTTTTCATTCATTTGTTATCATTCATTCATTCATTATCAATTTCATAAATTAAAAACTCTACAATAATAATACTTCTTCGTTCATAGTTAATTTTCGTTTTATAGATCATCTATCATCTATATGTATAATAGAATAGAAATATAGTTTAAAGAAGGAAAACTTCAAGCGAAATCTACCTGCCTGACTATTAAGGCAGTCAATTTTTTTTTCAGTCAAGAATGTGCTAGAAGCTCAACAGTGGTATTAAAATTATTTGAAGTGAATATTACTAATATTAAGTAAACAATTTGCTTGTTTGTTTAAAAAAATAATTTGTATATATTAAATAGATTATTTATCAATATAAATATGAGATTTAACTTGGCTACATGCTAAAATAAATCTTTGTTAAACAACCTTCGCTATTACAACAACTGTTGGAATAATAAATTTATTTTAACACGTTTCATATACATATACATCAATTGCTCCTCAACATATTGCTGTGTAGTAGCGGTTACGAATACTACCAACCTTTACTTTGCTCGTGGATGTCGTAAAAGGCGACTAAGAGCCTTATAACGACCTGGGCCAACTCCATCTGATGCCGTTTGGTCAACAATTACATTCCCAAGGAGGATTGACGTCTGGCAGGCGGCCGGTTATAAAACTATTGCCAACTTTTACAATATGTACTATCAAAGCAGGGTGCATATTGTATCGACCCCAAGTGTTTGGGATAAGAATAAGAGGATGATGAATAATGATATACATATACATCAACGTCCAATACTAGAAATAAAGCTCCCCACGAAGGTAATGCTTTATCGCCACGGCTAGTACTCGTAGGTGGCTTGACGATTACTTTTGAGGATTACGAGTTTTCCAGGCGAACACTGCACACTCCCTTGTTATTAAAATATTATTTGCAAACGGATACTATATTAATGATTTGTACTAATGTTTTTTTACCATTTCTATCGCGCATTTGATTTTTTGGTTTGTATCGCGTAGTTGTATTAGACATTTAAAAGAAAACTATTTTTACAGATTTTATCTAACCTTGCGAAAGTGGAAGGATGTAGGTACCGGGGGAGACCGAGACTAACCTACTTAGACCAGATTGGTCACGTACTGAAGGAAGGTGGAGCAAGAGTTTCTGAAACCGGCGGACGTGTATGAAGAGAATTATGAATCTTGAGGAAGCGAGTGAAGTATGCAAGGATAGAGTTCTCTGGCACGCTGTTCTCTCTGCCTACCCTGCAAGGGATATGGCGTGATGATATGTATGTATGTTATCTAACCTTAATCCTCCCGTGAATATGAATGTTGCAAAGTGTTCGAAACGTTGGGCAATTTAAAATCAAATACGGGCACTATATTGCTGAACAACATATGGTACTATTCTATGTTGACCAACTCAACTGGAACTGCATAACTATAGATGTATGACTACACATAATTCCTTTATTGCACGTAACCATAATTTGTGACAGCATTTAATGGCATGACTAAGATTAAATAACTGTCGTCATGACAGCGCTTTTGCCCCAATGAACTAAAGTGGTACAATCATGTAGAGCAAATTGTTAGATGTGTTCTCATTGTAATTATGCTTTTAACATCACTCATAGACTTAGGACTATAGTTTAACTAAATATTATAGTATCGTATATAAAAAAAAAAACGATTTTTAAAACAAAAATTTTGCGAACGAAAAATGAGGTGTGGGGAATATCTCCCGTAAAGACGACAATGTCAGCGAAAATTTGGTTGTCACATCTAAGGCCTACGGTCGTCTAATTGGTAAAACGATTGAAACAGATTTCCAGTTCAAATCTCAGGTGTGACTATCATTTTTCGCTCGCAAAACAAACTTATAAAAATAATCTAGCATGCATGCATTAAATGCTAAATAACAGTAATTTATCCCTTATAAAGGAATTAAATTTGTTTTAAATATATATTTTTCTAATACGTGCGATTGTAGCACTAACAATACAATTTGATAAAATTCCAAGAGAGTATTGGTGTAAAGATGCGAAAGGGAATGCTCCGATGGTTCGGACATGTGGAAAGAATGCTGAACGAACGTCTGGTTAAGAAGATATACAATGCGAAAGTGGAAGGATGTAGGTACCGAGGGAGACCGAGACTAACCTACCTAGACCAGATCGGTCATGTACTGAAGGAAGGTGGAGTCAAGAGTCTCCGAAACCGGCGAGCGTGTATGAAGAGAATTATGAATGTTGAGGAAGTGAGTGAAGTATGCAGAGATAGAGTTCTCTGGCACTCTGTTCTCTCTGCCTACCCTGCAAGGGATATGGCGTGATGATATGTATGTATGTAAAATCCCTTACTTTGCCCTGAGCATCTTCTAGGAAACAACTCAAAATGCTATTTTTTGCCTACTTGACGAGTAGTATTAAGCGTAACTTTTTTTTATAAAGACGTCACCCTGCACTGAAGAAGCAAATTCTTGTATTGCGGCAGACTTTACACATAATAACACAAATTACTTCCAGACACAAAATAATAGTTCGTGGATCATACAAAGTATTATTCTGTGTGGGTATTGTACCCGTAACATTTAACACTTAAGAGAGGTATCTTAACAACTAAACCATCTGTGCAAGCAGGCTTATGAGATTATTGCGCGCCTTTTTTATTTGGTAGATAGTCAATAATAGTCCAGTTACACATAAAACAACCTGTTCGCCGAAAGGGACGGCGTGCAACCCAATAATTTGCCGTGAACTTCTCTAGCTATATTCGAGTTGGCCATTGGTACAGAGTCCTTATCACCGGTGTAATATTAATATCTAAAAAGGACTGTTTCTAACATACATATTTTCCTAGATGACGTATCATACTGATCATACACGTAATTGAACAATATAAATTATCGTACTAGAAAATATAACGAGACCTTGGCCGCTGTTATAGCAATAGATTCTATGTATCTCAATAATTGTTATCATACACCTGTTTGTATATAGAACATGCAATGTAGTCACACGTACATGGTGAAATTATCAGCGCATATGCTACGTAATACGACGTTAAAAATATTGCAAACACTCGTTCAGTGAGCGATAACGAGGTGAGTTTAACACAATCTGATAAAAGATCTACCAATGCGTCAATAGTGCAACGTTTCAGCTATTGAATACTTTCTTTAAACTGTTATCTGTTATCATCATCATCACAGCTCATATATGTCCCACTGTTGGGCTCGAGCCTCCTCCATATTGGGACAGAAATTGACGTACTATACCATGCTGGTCAGACATGTTGGTATAGGGTTTTGTTTCGAGTTTTCTTTTTTTACATATACGAGTATGTTGCGTTTTATATCTTTTAGTAATTTCTAACGATTATCCACGAGTAAGATAGGGGGTGTTGAATTGTATTCTTACTCCTTCACCACACAGAGAAAACTGTTTATGTATGTTTAAATCATCTTGCACTCATGCTAATTACTTGGGGTTGACAAATGTACTCGTCTGCTATCGTACATATTTCAAAAGTTTTGGTAATAATTTTATGACCGGACTCTGATATCAATCTCCTTATGAATAAAATCATCATATGGATAAATAATATCATATGGAATTGGTTCGGATCGATATTAATTTCTTAATCGTCTTTTAGGACATCCACGAGCAATGTAGGTGTCTGTACCATTCGTAAGCGCCACAGCAATTATATACGTTTAAAATGCCAGCCCATAAAAAAAATAACTTTATAGAGTATTTTAGGCATTATATTAATGATTAACAGCTGAATATGCACAAACTATCCCGTATGCCTATTTTCCTGTATCATATAAATATGATAATAATTCTGTAGAATATTGAAATATGAGAAATGCTTGATTATGCAATGAAATAATATGATTCATATTTTGTCATAATATAATTTTTATAAACCATAAAGGTAGGGCCTATTTATATGACCAGTAACTTAGTGGGTTTGTTTCAGGCAGTAAGGCTTGCATCAAGTCCTTTACCTCAACGAGCATTCAAATGCCATAGAAAAACCTAGAGATTATTTTTTATTGTTTTTTAATTTCATTGCGGAGGCACTCTCTACAATCATTTAAATATAATAATACATTTTGTAATTGCCTTCTTTAACTGGAGTAATAGTAGTTTTCATTATATAAAAGGCACAATTGTAACACATTATGTTCATATTTCTAGTACCTATGCCTAATTATTGTTTTACCTTTTTCCTGTGCGGGCTCGCTCGGTGCTCCCTGTGTGGACTCAGATGTATTATCACCGCTCTCGGATGGGCCATCAGAGTCTTTGTCACCATCTGAAACCGACAGGTGCACATGTTATTTACACTTATTAATGTTTGTTTACGGCACGTCACGCCACCGCGATCACTTTACAGAAGGCCACGATGTTAAATACTGTCAATAAAACAGTGAAATAACACGAAACACACCTTGATACCAACGCTTCAGGAATTCAAAACTGAACATTTTCGTTGCAAAACAATGTTGGGTCCATTATAAAAATATTAAAGCACTTTAATATACGCACGTATTCATATCTAATTTGATGTCACAGAATTGATATTAAAAGTGGGGTAATAACAGATGTGGGACGGAACGTAATTTTAGAGTTAAAATAGTTTTGAATATATGCGATGCGTTTACACGGCGGCGTGGCCGCGTCTGTACTCCCGAGACTGTTGTAACTTTTGTTTGGCGTGCAAATAGAAGAAAATTTGTTCCATGTCTACGTCATGCATGAATGAATAATACCAAGGTTGTATGTTATTGTTTTGATCTGTGCGCGGACAATACAAAATTATCTACACCGTAAGTATTAATTTGTACTTAGTGTTTACAAATTGTACGTAGATATTAATATATTAATACCGACTTAATGTTGTCACAGTTAAAAATAACAAACATTTAATATTACCAGTGGAAATAAATCGGAAATTCAAGTGACGTCAGTGGGCAGTAATAAAAAAATAAATTATAATATTTAAATCTTAGTGTGAATTAAAAGTTTAAATTCGCACGAAATTATAACTTCCCGAGCGCGTTATAAGAATATTAATATTAGGTGTTTATTACCTAAACATATAAACCTCATTTGCAAAATATATTAGCACTTATAAATTTTAAGTAAATCGCGTTATTAAAATTCGCCTTCAGTGGCATCAATCATTATCACAGTTTTATAACACATAAATTTAGTTAACATACTGAACTAAATGTCTTTCTGGATTAATAACTATTTTAAAAAGTTCTTTTATAAAACTGTAAAGATAAAAAAAAAATACATCACTGCGTACTAATTAATTTGTACACTATAATAAGAGACTGTATATTTACACTGTAAGATCAAACTAACTCTTTCATTGAACAAGATGGATACTTTCAATTACAATTGCTAAATTATTGTACAATATCGAAGGTCGCGATTTCGTAAATTGTATATTTTTCAATTAAACGATCCGTTACGAGTTAAGTAGACAATAAAATGTGTTAATAAAATAATAGTTATATTTTTTATAAACTGTATATATCGCGGGCTATTATCACAAGCACTGGCGTGTATTAAAAGAAAATTGTATATTAAAAAATCTATCGATTTTTTTAGCGCTTACATTTAGATAACGATAAAGTTAAAGATATGAAATAATAAGGATAGGATATAATATACGACTATCTCTATTTATATGTTTTCTATTGCCCTTTTTCAATTACATAAATTCAAATTTGTTTGTATTTATTATATTTACATATAGTTAATTCAAAACTTAAAGATAATCACGAGAATATTTGTAATTTCATTTTAATATGACCGGCAATTCACTGCGATATCTAGTGGTATAGCCACGCTTTTGTCAAGTTTTCTGCCTGCTGCTATAAATAGGTTAGCAAGTCTAAGACAGTAACCACACCGTGTTTGATTACTGCAATATGCTGTTGCGATTCGTTTAGTGAAGGAGAGAGCCGCAGGCAAAAGACCCTGGTATTATAGAGGTCTACGAGCGGCAGTTATCACTTACCATCAGATGGTTTGCGTGCTAATCTACCATCAAAAGCAATAAAAAAGTCTCGAATTATATATGTAGAATTTTTAGGTCTTACTGACCCCACTAAAATTTTCAACGAACGAGTACCTACAAAATGAAGAAAAAAGTTAACGCTTATGAAACTATATATTCATTTAGTCAACAGATAAATCTGTAATTAGTAGGACATATCAAATACCATAAGAAATTATTATCCCTATAATTATAATGGTTATCACAGCTTATGGCTGATAGCCGATGTGAAGTGAACAGTTGATAGATTGAACACAATTAATATAAGGAAAAAGGAATTTCTTTCTCGGGGCAAAAGTCCACAGAGGCGCCGATTTCAACGATTAGATAACGGGTACCTGAGGGAATAAACATTTTTCAACCTAATTTTACCGGGTTTCATTTTACATTTATACTAATTGATGACCTAAATCGAAGGCATTTGAAATTCTCAATGTGATCTCTTTTATTGCAAAAACGTGATCCACACAAAAATATTATAATTATCCCGCTCTTATCCTAATTACTCGGGGTCGACGCAATATCCATCCATCGTATATATAGCAAAAGTTTTGGCAATAGTTTTGTGACCGTCCGCCTGCCTGATATCAATTCTCCTTGAGGCCACCGAAGACAAAGATCGGGTACCGGTGGCCAGCTCACACGGCGAAGAGAGCAGTTGCACGGTGGGACTATGGGATCACGCGCCGCCTCTTCCGTCACCCCAGACCGATTTGGCGGGGCGAGACGCATCCATAGTACACCGTAAAAAAAAAGAATGTAACTGTTGACTAGACGGCATCAGATAAGATTGGGTCTATAAATGCTCTTAGTCGTCTTTTACGATACTTACAATCAATTTAAAGTAGTAGTATTAGCTATAGCAGTAGCAGTAGCTGCTAGTTGCTATACCCGACTAGAAAACAAGTATGGTTCAACCAGATCATGTATCTGGACCCGATCAGGATAGAATGAGGCATGCCGGATCCGGCAAACCCGATCAGGACCAGGTCTGGTCCTGATCAGGATAGCCTGATGTGAAATAACATCAAGTATGGTAAGGCATACCGGATCAGGACCAGATCAGGACCAAATAAGGATAGCCTGATGTGAAATATCATTAAGTATGGTAAGGCATACCGGATCAGGACCAGATCAGGACCAAATAAGGATAGCCTGATGTGAAATATCATTAAGTATGGTAAGGCATACCGGATCAGGACCAGATCAGGACCAAATAAGGATAGCCTGATGTGAAATATCATTAAGTATGGTAAGGCATACTGGATCAGGACCAGGTCAGGACCAAATAAGGATAGCCTGATGTGTAATATCATCAAGTATGGTAAGGCATACCGGATCAGGACCTGATCAGGACAGAATGAGGCATGCCGGATCCGGCAAACCCTATCAGGACCAGGTCTGGTCCTGATCAGGATAGCCTGATGTGAAATAACATCAAGTATGGTAAGGCATACCGGATCAGGACCAGATCAGGACCAAATAAGGATAGCCTGATGTGAAATATTATCAAGTATATAGTAAGGCTTGTAGTATATCAGAACCAGAAACAGTTTTCGTAACACAAAAAAATATCAATCAAAATTCCAAAAAGTGACATGATTGTCATATTTATGCATTATGCCACGGCGAAATTGTATTTGCATCATAGGAGATTAATATGAAATCTTTAATTAATCAAATGTATTTAATAATAATAATAATGTTTAATTAATAATATAAAAATAATTTATATTTGAAGTAAAAAACAAAAATAAATAATATATATATAAAAATGTACCTAACATTTGAAAACATAGATAGAAATATTATATTGTAACAGCCATTCTAACATTTAATGTTTTGGGTCATAATAAATAGATGGCGTTAGTAAAATGACGTCATTATTTGAATCGCGATGTTAAGATTCTCCGAAGCGTAATGACATGGCCTAATATTAAATTAGTTGTTATCGGATCAGATTAAAACAGATCGATCAAGTCATGAATGAGAAATTCAGGCGACAGTTGCAGTCGTTAGCATCTGGTGGTTGCTCCATAATTGGAACGGCTCACTGGGACTCTCTATGATAAGAATATAGCACTGCATTCGGTGCCTATGTCATATATTAATTTATATTTTTACCTATTAAACATGTTCTTTAAGATGCTCATGTTTTTTAAAAGGACCGGACTGGGCATACTCGTTTTGGATCAGGCAAGATATAAAACGCAGATGATTGATTTGGTTCCGATCAGTAAAATTTCATCCGGACCCGATCAGGAATGCCTGATCTGGACCCGATAAGGTTTTCCTGATCGGGTCCAGATATATCTTCTGCGTTACATGCCTTATCTGGTCCAGATCGGGCATGCCCGGTCCGGTCCAGCTAAGGAAGACGAAAAAATTTCTAGTCGGGTAGCAGTAGCTGCTAGTTGCTACCATACATTAGCATTGATAGATATGTAATGATATATTTATTACATATGTACTAATGATGAATAAATGTCAAAGTAAAATTGAAGTTAAAAACAAAATGTATTTCAACTACGTATTTTAAGTAGATACATACGTAGTTGAAATTCATTTTTTTTTTATATTTTTTATGAAACATATCAAATTATTATAATATATGATAACATCGTGACTAATATTTTTGGTATATTTTTTTATGAAACATATCAAATTATTATAATTTGCGATAACATCATGACTAATATGATAAATAGGAATAAGAGCTTTGTTTTTAAGTTTTCACACTTCAACTATGGATTATGATAATAATTTTGCGTACACTTTGTGAAGGTTAAAAAAAGCGATATAGATTATCTTTCATGCAAAAAGAACACTTAACGTGAAAAAGAAAAAAATGCCGTGTGGTAGCGGCTATGAATACTACCAACGCTTACTTTGATCGTAAAAGATGACTAAGAGCTTTATATCGACCTGGCTCAACTCCACCTGATGCCGTTTGGTCAATAATTACATTCCCAAGGAAGGTTGACGTGAGACAGGTGGCCGGTCATAAAACTATTGCCAATAACTTTTACAATACGTACATATACATATTGCGTCGACTCTAAGTAATTGGGATAAGAGCAGGAGAATGATGATGATGACCGAGAAAAGAAAATAAAAATTTTGACGGTCGTCCGGCACAACACGTGAACAAAGCCGAGAGCATAGCAAAGTAGGTTATATTTTGAAACTAATACGTTTCATTATAGTTACGTCGTAGTTTCAGCTAAAGTTGTAACAAATAGAGTATTCATCCTATAAGATAATTTAGTTTTGACATTTATCTGTAGTTAAGATGTCATTAAATGTCTCTGTGATGCAGTGACTATAAGCACTTACTAGCGCACTCATCTACACCACTCTGGTTCTTCAGAAGAGTCTAGTACCTATATATAGTTTTCACGGCCCATTTTAACTTTTTATTTTTACAAGTTCGATAACATATTTCATTAGACCTATATTCGGAAAACATTTATGTGGTTATTATGTGAAACAAAGACAGATACACCCACTATTATTACGTACGTATAGGCACTGCTAAATGTGAGTATGTTTATACTTACTTACACACCTAGTTAGCTAGTTACCCCTTTGGGGAAGAGGAAAGGCGATTATAAAAAACTAAAATATAATTTGACATATCAATAGAAAATCCTTACCCTTTCTTTTATCGGGTACAAGAAGCGATTGGCCCGAGAAGATGAACTGGGTGGCTAGCCTGTTCAACTTGGTGAGTTCTGAAGGTGTGGTGTCGAATCTCGCCGCTAGCGATGTCAGGGTGTCACGGTCACGTACCTGCACGACAGACACATATATTATGAAAATTAAATAAATAAGAAAATAGTACAGCGCAATTTCTTTAAACATTACTCAAATGAGATATATAAAAATTCAAAGAGCGCCAAATATTGTTAGAATTTAATTAATATATCTACAGAATACGTATGTAAATAGATATATTGTGACAAGTGTTCAAGTATTCTAAATATGTAAACATTACGATGCCAATATTTGTTGTAGTTGTGACATAAAATGTCTGAGTGCGCACAATACAGAACAAATAAAAATAAACTTTTTGCTTGTTCTGTATTTATTTAATATGCAATAACTGCATGAATATAATCGCTCATATTTTCTATTTTTCTGGCTATTGAATAGTTATTAGCTAACATAGATGTTATTGAATCAGCATGTTAAAGATGCTAAAACACTATCTCATTTATAAATACCCGATACGAAACGAAAAATGATGTCACAAGCGGGGTTCGAACCCGCACCTATTGGGAATCCGGCCCAACCGTGCTGCCACTTACATCATCGTGAACTATTTTAGGACATGCAAATTTCGAATCATATTATATCTTACGTCTTCAAGGTGACGTATGCCATCTATCGGACAATGTTTACACATTGTATAGACTTAATACTTCAAACTTTACAGTTAGAATTGTATTAAACGATGACACAACCTTGTTATTCAAATTACTGAAATTTTTAGCATTTAATATGCTTAATTATTTATAAATACCCGATACGAAACGAAAAATGATGTCACAAGCGGGGTTCGAACCCGCACCTATTGGGGATCCGGCCCAACCGTGCTTGTGTCATCGTTTAATACAATTCTAACTGTAAAGTTTGAAGTATTAAGTCTATACAATGTGTAAACATTGTCCGATAGATGGCATACGTCACCTTGAAGACGTAAGATATAATATGATTCGAAATTTGCATGTCCTAAAATAGTTCACGATGGTGTAAGTGGCAGCACGGTTGGGCCGGATTCCCAATAGGTGCGGGTTCGAACCCCGCTTGTGACATCATTTTTCGTTTCGTATCGGGTATTTATAAATAATTAAGCATATTAAATGCTAAAAATTTCAGTAATTTGACTATCTCATTTGCTCGGCCCCAAACAAATAAGTATCTTATTATTCATATACACTACTCTACAAAAATATGTTGAAATTAATGTTTTCAGCTGCTTTATGAAGCTCGAGATATAATCATCATCATCATCACAGCCCATAAATGTCCCACTGTTGGGCTCGGGCCTCCTCCGTAATGGGAGGGAAATTAAACTAGTATACCGCGCTGGCCAGACGTGTTGGTATAGGGTTTTGTTTCGAGTTTTCCTTCTCTCGCATAGATGTTATATGCGTTTTATATCCCTTAGTCGTCTCGTACGATCACCCACGAGTAAGATATGGGGTGGTGAATAGTATTCTTACTCCGTCACCACACGGAAAAGATATAATAGTAAGATTTACTTTATTTTCTGATGAAACTATATTTCTCACATTTATATTTATAAAAGATGATGTTTGTATATATGACATAGCTGTGTGGTAGCGGCTACGAATACTACCAACCCTGACTTTGCTCGTGGATGTCGTAAAAGACGACTAAGAGCCTTATAACGACCTGGGCCAACTCCATTTGATGCCGTTTGGTCAACAATTACATCCCAAGGAGGGTTGACGTCTGTCGGCCGGTCATAAAACTATTGCCAATAACTTTTACAATATGTACTATGAAAGAAGATACATATTGTATCGACCCCGAGTAATTGGGATAAGAGTAAGAGAATGATGTATATATGACATCGCTAAATTCAGAAATTATTTGACCGTTCATTATGAAAATTGGTATGTATGTATATGTATTTTTTCAAGGAGAACGTTTTTATCCTCATTGATTTAACTCGCCAACAGGCGATGCTGTGGTATAATGACATCTACAAACAAATCAACAGGCTTTGCTAGTATTATACAAAATAAACTAATTATTATTATTTGTCCATGTTTTGGTTATTTATATTGGGTAATTTTTATACACCTTGAAATAATATTAACATCACTATTGCACTTACAATTTCTTGCCCTTTATTGCAGCTAAATAAATTATAATTTATAATCCTTACTAATATTATAAATGCGAAAGTAACTGTCTGTCTGTCTGTCGCTCTTTCACGCCATAACTACTGAACCGATCTAAATGAAATTTGGTACACGGATATTCTAGAACCTGACAAAGGACAGAGGTTACTGTTTAATTAAAAAAAAAGGGTTGTAAAGAGGGATGAAAAGTTGTAAGGAAGTATCGTCATTTTATAACCAGAAGCTTGAAACTCATTTTTAGGCTGTTGATTGGATATAAATAAATGTGACATTAAAATTTTGTAAAGAATTACCCTTAAAGTAGTAAAATAAAAATAGGGGATGATGATGTTTATGTTTCCTTTGCAAGCATTTCCTAGATTAACATATAGGATACTTTTATCCCGGTAAATGTGTTCCATTGCGACAATAGTTCAACTTTAGGAAAGTAATCTTTTACGCGGGCGAAGCCGCGGGCAGATGCTAGTTACTATATACATTATGTATTATAAACTTTAATTTGACACAGAAGACGCACTCGTAGACCAGTGCGTCTTATTTAGAAATAATGATCTTTCATGCTGCATGTAATGAGTTCGAGTGCTAGTGCTTTAGTTGTATTAGAAATAATGCTTTTTTTCAAACAAAAATAATTACCGTATAAGTCATTGTTTTAATTGGTGGTGCAGGCGGTAGCCTCTTGGCATGCTCGTCTTCATCTGCAACAAAAAGAATAATGTATTAATAATACATCAATAATATCGAACTATCATTAAACATGAAGCAACTGTTAAACGCCTAACAAAATATTCAACGAGACTGCAAAGTAAATTGCATAACGCGAAATTATTGGCGTTATTATTACATACATACCTACTATGAATGTCGGCGACCGATTTACATTTAAATGAATTGTGTATACGCTTTTGGTGGGAAGTATTCAAATTATCTTACGATTTTATTGTTCATAGTTTAACAACAATAATATTTTTTGCTGAAAACCATATATATGAAGGATATGATATTCTATTTATGATATGATATTCTATATATTAGATTTCAGTGTAATAACGGAGTAAGAATACAATTCACCACCCCATATCTTACCCGTGGGTGATCGTAAGAGACGACTAAGAGATACAAAACGCATATAACATCTATGCAAGAGAAGGAAAACTTGAAACAAAACCCTATCTATTGCTATATGTTCCCTACCAGGACAACTCCTCACACGCTATGCATAGCGTCAATCCTATTGTTATCGTACCTTCAGATAATTGAAATCAGATAATTTGCGATTTGTGGAAAAATTATATTCCGCAAAACTAATTAAACTAGAAAGCTGACACAATTCGATTGAGAATAATAAACGCTCAAAGGATAAATTTTTTATTCAATTAATAAAAATTACTATGACATGCCTAATTATAAAAAGAAGTTTCTCAAATATTTGCAATACATATAAACCCACTAAACTTAAATTGTCTTGTATCTACACCCGTTAATTCAGTGTGATTTTCAACGATGACAAAAACTTGTATTTATTCTTGGGATCATTTTATTTTCCAAGCACTTGGCATGCATTAGCTATTTAACAATTTTTAGTAACATTTTGTCTTGTATAATTTTTATTCCACAGTAAAGATGTTATTTGCTAAATCTAGAAAAGATTTATCTATACACCAGTTTTTTTTAACATTTTCAAGTAATGTTTAATTATATTGGTATATTAATTATCACTATTTTTTTTAACTTGTATGTGACTTAGTCCTAGCTGCAGATGACTATGACAACTTTACCCGGACTGTGAGTGAGCGCTAAGGAGTCCCCGACGCTAACCCGATTTATCACTAATTAACTGGATTCAAATTATCTAAATTCTTGCGAAAGGAAATATATTTACCGTACCTACCGTCCTCCTTATTGACCTGATGACACCATCAGTTCAATAAGTAGGAACAGACTATCGAATCACATAATTTTTATAAACCTGAGGACGGACCTTGAGAAGCATTCAGGTTTTAATTTTTATAATATCCAAAAAGTTTTAATTTAATACCAGCTGCTAGAATAGGTATTCAGTCAAAACTCTATGCATAAATACAAAACATATCCAATTGATTGTATAGATCGACCTACATGAATCGACGGAGTGAGGTTGCAAACAAAATCGATTACAGCGCCGTCTAACTGTCTGCCATTAGCAGCTTCCATCGTTAATCATTTAAACGTTTGTTTATGAACTAATCGTTAATTATTATAACAAACTGGCGAGAATCTACTCACAGAGCTTCCTAATCCAACACAATATATACGTTTAATTGTTATAAAGCCACGGATGTATGACAAATTATCATTTAAAACATTTACTTAAGAATTATAACCATATACTCATGAAGATTTCCGTGTGGTGACAGAGTAAGAATACAATTCACCACCTCCTATCTTACCCGTGAGTGATCGTAAGAGACGACTAAGGGATATAAAATGCATACAACATCTATGCAAGAGAAGGGAAACTCGAAACAAAATTCTATACTAACACATCTGACCAACGTGGTATAGTAGGTTAATTTCCCTCCCATTATGGCAGAGGCTCGAGCCTAACAGTGAGACGTATATGAGCTGTGATGATGATGACTCGTGAAGATATAGATGTAGATTAGTACTTGATAAAAATAAAAAACCTAAGGGGCCATTCATAAATTATGTAAGACGTTGATTGGTTGACTGAATTAATAACTTCTTACTATAGGCAGGGGGGTAGTGGACCTGACATTACGTAAGATATTAAATTGAAAATTACTAATTTTAGTCAAAATTGCAGTGCGATAATGATACCTACTTGTAGTAAGAAGATTGTAATAAAAGATATTTTCAGAATAAACGGCTATATTTGATCAATAGGGCCTTTTCTTACAAAAAATCTTATTAAGGGACAGGGGGGAGTAGTTGCAATCCTATGTCTTACGGTAGGGAGGGGGCGAAATCATTCTTCAAAATCCCTTGCGTAATTTATGAACGGCCTCTAAACATATAAAATATTTTTCTTTTCTTTTTGGCAGGCTTTATAGTCCGGGGCAACAAAAGGACGGCGCGTGGCCCCATAACCCCCTGTATTCTCTCCCCATGACCATTGGGCCGGCTACTGGTATCCTTGATGTCTGCGTATATCTATTTCTAAAGGTTGTAAGTATTTTTGAGGTTTGTATCACAATTCGTCTATTATTTTGGTCACATTATTATATTCTTTTCATCATTATTAGCCTGCCCTTATCCCACACTAGGTGGGGTTCTCACATGTTCTTCTTACGGTACGTAGACTTGGCAGCCGTCATATCCGCATTCACACAATCCATCCATCTCTTTATGACTCTCCCACGATTCTTACGTCCATCCACAATCATATCGATAACCCTCCTTGTATAGACATGTGGTCTATCATCCCTATCATTAGTGCCACTTTCAGGCTTCCCCTAATATACTTATCTGTATTATATGGCATTCTTATGACCTTGTACTTTACACACATATAATGAACGTTATGAAATTACACCCAGACTCAGAACTACACTTTGTGGTTCGCACAAAGTATTGTCCTTGCGTAGGAATCGAACCTACGGCACTGACACGGTAGATCGGTATCTTAACCACTACTTAATTAAAATATAAAGCAGTATTAATAGTTCCTGATATTAAAACTTACAAATAAACTCGTATAACTTTATGATGATGATATGAAATCGTAAATCAATTTGATGTTTAATAAAATTAAATCAGTAAAGAATATAAACAAACAGTGTTACCGATTCAGAAATTTACTAGATTAAATGTATGTACCTATTACAGCCGGATGTATAGCATCGGTGTGTTTATTTTGAAAATATATAGCGATGCCAAGGAATAGCGCGACAAAGTCAGCGACGTCATACCGCCCAGAAAATCTTTGTTGTCAAGAACTACGTGTAAAACTGTAAATATTCAAAAACTTAGATAATATTTAAATAATGACAAAATGCATTTGTTTTTATTTTAAAGTTACCATTATTATTTCAAAGAATATATTGCAATATTTCTTTACCAACGCTGCCAGACAAAACTAATTAGTGAAGGTTGAAGATTTAAATTCTGCGAGAAAGTGTTTTTATCTTTTATTTGAAATGTAAATCTTGGCTCGCTATATGACTAGTCAAATGTAAAGGGGTCAAAAGTATCGTTAAATATTTGTATTGTTATACCTAAAATCAGAGAACGTATATTTATTGAACATATTAAAAGTAATGCGAAAGTGAAAGGATGTAGGTACCGAGGGAGACCGAGACTCACCTACCTAGACCAGATTGGTCACGTACTGAAGAAAGGTGGAGTCAAGTCTCCGAAACCGGCGAGCGTGTATGAAGAGAATTATGAATGTTGAGGAAGCGAGTGAAGTATGCAAGGATAGAGTTCTCTGGCACTCTGTTCTCTCTGCCTATCCTGCAAAGGATATGGCGTGATGATATGTATGTGTATGTATATTACAAGTTAACAAAAATAAAAGTACTATAGATACTACAGTACTGCCTAATACTATAAAGAGTACTCAATAGATTATGCAATCATTATAAATTGGCTCAGTAAAGCTGTGGATTTAATACAAATCGATTTTCGTTGCACGACTAAGCCGCACTATGAAAATTGACCGTATAAAGAGCGAATCGATTAGGCTGCAGGTGACTAAAAGCGCATAACGCCATATTATAATTTCAATTCTGCTCTACAGAACCCGGATGCAGCCGGTGGTTAAATTGACCATGTTAATATATTCGAGTTTAGCTTCATCCCTTTTAGCCTTGTGGTGATGGATTAAGAATATATTGTATCACCCCTTGCTCTTTTCATAGCGTCTAGTCATTATCTCACGCCATATACGTCCCACTGTTTGGCTCAGGTCTCCTTCACAATGCGTGACAATTTGACACCGTTGGTTTTATTACAGTTTTCCTTCTCTTGTTATATGCACATCCTTCAATCGTCTTTTACGACACCCACGTGGAAGATATAGGGTAGAGAATTGTATTCTCGAAGAATGAAGAAATAAGTGAAAGAAACTTGAGAATGGATAAGATTATGAAATCAGTAGCTGGCAAATTTAGATATACAGGGTGTCCCAAAATTCAACGATAAGCTGGCACCAGCAGGTGGACCTACATATGACTACTCGAGAACAGAAAAGAAAAAAATTCTACCTTGATTTTTCTTTTCATTACGACAAAAAAACCAAAATCCTTAAAAATGGACATCCTTTATTATATCATTAAGTGCTATTGCTACAGTTTTACAAGTAATTCTGTGATTTTTTTTGTATTGGCAAGGTAAGTAGCACTACTATCGATCACAACCATTAAAAATTCCAGAATATCTATAGTTTTTACACAAAAATCAATCAAAACTATGTTTTTTTCATAAATTATGTAAGATTTTGACTTTCAGCTCACTTTCACTCATCATAGTGAAAAAAAAAAGTATGGACACTACTGTGGCAAATAGTATTAAAAATTGGCGCATCTAACTACAATTCTAAAATGGTATAACATTCTAGACAAACTAGCCACAAAAATATACTTAGGTGTACTATTTCAAAATAACAACCATATTTCGAAAATTGTTAGTGTTGATAGTAATCACTTTTACTATGTAGCCAAAATGTTTTTGTAGCAAGTTCTCAGAATTTTAATGAGACATGTGCGTAGTCCATAAGATAAAATAAGTTAGACAGAGATAGAGAGATTATACGTTAGAGGGAGATAGATAGATGCTAATTGTTTAGTAACATTAATGCAGGTGGAGAAGTAATTAATGTCCTCAGCAGCACAGCAAGTCAGTATGCTCTACTTCTTTGTTTACTGCACACCGTTCTGTTTTAATTAAAGTGGCTCTGGTACTGACGACTTTTGGATTGAATTAAGTGACCTGGAAATTGACCTGACTTGGCATTATTTTAGACTGTGATTTTGTGTTTTTTTTTAAAGAAGTTTTGCCTTATTTTCAAGTGTTTAGCATTCATCATGCCGCTACCATACACAGCGTTAGAATACGCTAATATGCACCTAATTTAAGGAGAATGCCGATGCAATGCCAACGCTGCTAGCAGATTATATCGAGCAAGGTACCCTAATCTTCAAAGGTATCCGGATTATCGCGTATTTATTAACGTGTATCAAGCTTTTTCGGAGGATCGTATACCATCTGACAGGCGAAACGCTGGAAAACCTAGATCGGAACACGATGAAGAAGTTCTCACTGAAATAGAAAACGATTCAACTACCTCTGTACGTGCTGTACAAGCAGCAACGGGAATCCCAAAAAGTACTGCACATAGAATTTTAAAACGTCACGTCGTCGTGATGAAACAACCTGCAAGAAAGATGGATATTTAAATCTTCACAATCTTCATAGCTGGAACAATGAAAATCTGCACCTGGTGAGAGAAGACAATCCCAATACCAATTTAAGGTTAACCTATGGACTGGCATAATAAATGGCAAAGTGATAGGGCCCTTTGAGTTACAAGGAAACATAGATGGCAATAGTTATTTAAACTTCTTACAAAATGAGTTGCCAGGATTATTAGAAGATGTGCCCTTAAGTGATTTGCAAACCATGTGGTTTCAAAACGATGGTTGCCCAGCTCACTATGCCCGTCCTGTGCGAGAGTACTTAGACCAAGAGTACCCAGGGCGTTGGATCGGTCGACTTGGTCCTATCTTGTGGCCACCCCGTTCACCCGATCTAAATCCCCTGGACTTTTTCTATTGGGGTTGTCTAAAGGACAGAGTCTACACAAAACCGATTGCAAACTTGGACGAGCTTCGCCATAAAATAATTCAGACTGTGGATCTACGGACTACGCACATGTCTCATTCAAATTCTGGGAACTTGCTACAAAAACATTTTGGCTACTTACTAAAAGTGATTACTATCAACACTAACAATTTTCGAAATATGGTTGTTATTTTGAAATAGTACACCTAAGTATATTTTTGTAGCTAGTTTGCCTTGAATGTTATACCATTTTAGAATTGTAGTTAGTTGCGCCAATTTTTAATACTATTTGCCACAGTAGTGTCCATACTTTTTTTTTTCACTATGATGAGTGAAAGTGAGCTGAAAGTCAAAATCTTACATAATTTATGAAAAAAACATAGTTTTGATTGATTTTTGTGTAAAAACTATAGATATTCTGGAATTTTTAATGGCTGTGATCGATAGTAGTGCTACTTACCTTGCCAATACAAAAAAAATCACAGAATTACTTGTAAAACTGTAGCAATAGCACTTAATAATATAATAAAAGATGTCCATTTTTAAAGATTTTGGTTTTTTTGTCGTAATGAAAAAAAAAATCAAGGTAGAATTTTTTTCTTTTCTGTTCTGGAGTAGTCATATGTAGGTCCACCTGCTGGTGCCAGCTTATCGTTGAATTTTGGGACACCCTGTATAGCTCATTTTGCCAAACCTACTTACAGTGTAGGAGGCTTATGCGTAATAGTGAGGACATCACCCTTTAAAGAACAAAGAAAACTGAAATGCTTCCTCTATCATAGCTACACAATTGGCTTGTTTTACGAAAGTTAGTTATAAGACTTAAAAGCTATGTTTATTGCACATAAAACATAAGCTTTGACAAATATTAATGAAGAAAATCACTTGCTAGTTCGTGAATGAATTTGGCAAACTGCATTAATAAAATCACTGACTGAGAAAAAAAAACTGCCAAGTTACAGCTAAAATCTACCTGAACCAGCTCTATTTGATGCTGTCTGATCAACAGTTACGTTTCCAAACAGAGTTGACATCAGGCAGACGTCAGTCGCGTAATATTATTGCCAAAACTATTTGCAATTTGTGTGAACACATTGCGTCGACCCCAAGTGATTGAGATAAGAGCAGGATGTTGACGACGATGTTATAACTAAAATCGAGACACCTAAATCCCTCTTTTATAATTAATGATAAACGGAGAATGTTCAATTTAAAATAAGCATCCGGAATATGTGTAATCAGAAATAGGAATAAATTATCAAAATCTTGTTCAATAAAACTTCATCGATTAAGACATTACATCCGTTTATTTACTAATAAAATAATATTTATACAACCATCACTATTATTACATTTCATCATCATCATCTTGCTCTTATCCCAATTATTTTTGAAGATTTTACTCCTTGTATTGCGGAGGACTCTACAAGAATATACAGAAAATTTACACTCAGACTTAGAACAACACCGTGGATCGCACAAAGTATTGTCCTGCGTGGGAATCGAACCTAAGGCACGGCAAATCGGTATCTTAACCACTAGGCCATCTGTGCAGTCTAATTACTTGGGATCGATGCTATATGTCCTCTTCATCCGTCATACATATTGCGAAAGTTATTGGCAATAGTTTTAGACCGGCCGCCTGCCTGACGTCAATCCTCCTTGGGAATGTAATTGTTGACCAGACGGCATCAGATACAGTTGGCTTCGGTTGATATAAAGCTCGTCTTTTACGATACCCACGAGTATTTATGATATTATTCTTAACCGCTACCACACAGCATTATTTCTATACTTATAGGTTAGTTACCTAATATAATGATAATTAGTTTAATGAATTTATTTTAAGCGACAGTAATAAATAAATTTAGTCGATATTATAAATTAAATAAGAAAAGAAACATGTTTAAATATCGTACCAATACTATAATATATAATAGTTGTAAGTACAGGCCGAGGATTTGTCACAATTAGCAGATGTTCGATGGAATGAAAAAAAGGAGCATGATAAATTATTATCACTATAACATACAAAACTTGCAAAGTATATCTATAGTATCCTATTATAATTAGGTAAAATTTATTATTGCTTGTATTTGTCTCATTGTTGAGTTCGAGCCTCCTTCATAATGGGAGGGAAATTTACCTACTATACACGGCAGTCAGCCTTCTTTTCGCATAAATGTTATATGCGTTTTATATCCCTTAGACTTACCCAGGGGTAAGATAGAGGGAGTACAGCAATGTATCTTACTCCGTCACCACACGGGTAAGATAGCAATGTATTCTTACACCGTTACCACACGGAAAACGTTTGATCTATTAATTTGATTTCGATAGTCTGTTATTTTACAAATAGAAAGCTTGGCTACACGTTAACTTGCTTTGCGACTTCTAAGCGCAAGTAAGAACTGAAAATTGTATGCTAAAGCCACGTTAACACAAGCTGAGGTGCATAAATTGTATTTGTAACGTAATATATCTACGAAATATGTATATATCAGCCATATTATAGCCTAAGTAAAATCTTTTACGATCGCGCTGTGAAATATACATTGAGATATAGAAATTATATAATAACAAGATATCGTAAGATTAAAATCTATATAAATGTTTTGTAGAAAGAGAGAGAACGTGTTCGTATCAATGGAGGTCATAGCTTAATACAATTTCATTCGAAACTCGATTGTCCAACGTAATACGGCAAGCAGGTTGCTTATTGCACAAATGCTTTGAATTCCAATCCTCGTCGTAGTGATCTATACCTCATAATACATGTATACAATTGAATACTAAAGCTAGGTTCGTAATACTATATGCAGTATTATTTGAAGTATACCTGTTTCTACAATATCGCCTACCAACCAAAACCCACCCAAAAATGTGTGCACCTGGCTCTCTCGTTTACCAAACAAAGCCGATCAGCACATTGCTATTGCTAAGACATTGATCTTCTCCGAGAGTGTGGTACTACCCTGGACGAATCGACCCGTGGCTATAGGCAGAAAACTGTCAACAGCGTGGCCTTACTACTGCAAGATTATACATATTCTATATATTAATACGTGTAGTAAAACCTTTATAAACCTTTTTATGAAAAAGGAGAGGATCTATGTGTAAAAGTGAACATAAATCAGACTATAACACAAATAATAGAATAAAAATAACTAATAACAAAATATAATACAATCAAAATAGTCTTAATTTTAATTGTTTTAAAGCAAAAATAAATTTACCTCTGTGTACAGCGTCAAATCTGCCCTCAACTTTGGATCGCAGCGCGTCCAAGTCGAAGGGTGGTGAGAAGCCATGGTCGACGGAACGACTTTTCGACCTGCAACATAATAAAAAATATTAATTGTAAATCATCATTCTCCAACTCTTATCCCATTTAATTGGGGTCGGTACAATATGTAGGTACTCTTCTTTCGTAGTACATATTGTAAAAGTTATTGGCAACAGTTTTATGACCGGCCGCCTGCCAGAAGTCAACTCTACTTGGGAATGTAATTGTTGATCAAACGGCATCAGATGGAGTTGGCCCAGGTCGTTATAAAGCTCTTAGTCGTCTTTTACGACACCCACGAGCAAAGTAAGGGTTGGTAGTATTTGTAGCCGCTACCAGACAGCTTTAATTTAAATATATATTAATATTATATATAAAAGATGTCTATTTACTTTTATTACTAACAAAATTCTTATAGATTTTGTTGGAGATAGATAGATAGATAGTTTGTCAACCGTTGTATTGTTATCAGTTTTTAACACAATTCTCATGCTTGGTTCTCTTAGGATTAAAAGGAAAATCTTGGGTTCGAGATCGGTTTGCGATGGTTCATACGCTTGCATTAATTGTCTAAGCTGTTACATTACTACCATACCTTATTATAACTCAAAATATGACTCAACAAAATAGCCCACGTCTAGAACAAAATGACCCACTTAGTTAAATTTAACGAGAATGAACAACCGCCAAATATATTTTGTTATATTTATAAGGAGACATTTTGCACCAAATGGTATGTGTAAAATATGTACTTCTAAGGTATTGTATCGATATTTCATCCATTTCGGCATGATCCATCGAAATCGACAGTAACTAACATAGCTAAGAACCCAATTCAAGACACATGAATAATTTATCACTCCAGATAGGTTAAGTCATTCGGTCACAATAAGTGGACAAAGAAACGTGTCCACACGAACATAACATAGGTATCTAAAGAATACATACATATCATCACGCCATATCCCTTGCAGGGTAGGCAGAGAGAACAGAATGCCAGAGAACTCTACCCTTGCATACTTCACTCGCTTCATCAACATGCATAATTGTCTTCATACATGCTCGCCACTTTCGGAGACTCTTGACTAATTCTTCCTTCAGTACGTGACCAATCTGGTTTAGTACCTACATCCTTTCACATTCGCATTGTATATCTTAAATTAAATAATACCTATTTAAAATAATACAAAAACAGTAAATATACATATTGCAAAGATACTTAACTGTGCCAAATAACTCAAAATATTAAAGCAATTTTCACATGTTTGAAATACATACATACATATCATCACGCCATATCCCTTGCAGGGTAGGCAGAGAGAACAGAGTGCCAGAGATGTTTGAAATATATTTCTATAATATGTTTTTATTGAAAATATTAAAATATCTCATCATCATCTCCGTTCGTTTACGTCACACTACTGGGCTCGAACTTCCTGCACAATAGGAGGGAAACTGTCACGTTGATCGGACGCGTTGGTGTAGGGTTTTACTTCGAGTTTTTTCCCTCTTGCATAGATGTTATATGCGTATTATATATCAGTCGTATTTTACGACATCCATGGACGAGAAAAACTTTCCGTGTGGTGACGGACTAAGAATACAAATCACCACCCCTTATCTTACGCGTGGGTGATCGTAAGAGACGACTATGGGATATAAAACGCATACAATATCTATGCAAGAGAAGGAAAAGTCGAAACAATATACCAACATGTTTGACCAGCGTGGTGCAGTAGGTCAGTTCCTTCTCATTATGGAGGAGGCTCGAGCCCAACAGTGGGACATATATTATACGCTGAGATGATGATGATGGACGAGAAAGGTGGTGGTGAATTATGTTCCTACTCCGTCACCATCATCATCATCATCATTTTGCTCTTATCCCAATTACTAGGGGGTCGACGCAATATGTCATCTTCCTCCATACAGTCCTATCAGACGTCATTTCTGCAGTAACTCCCTGTCTATCCATGTCATGCCTCACGCAGTCCATCCATCTTTTCTTTGGTCTTCCTTTACCCCTAAAGCCTTCAACATTCATATTTAAAACTTTCCTCACAACATTACTTTCATCCCGTCTCATCACATGTCCATACCATGTTAACCTTTCACTCCTTAACTTTTCCGTCACTGACGCTACTTTCAAACTTCCTCTTATATGCTCATTTCTTATTTTATCCAATCTCGTCACACCACACATCCATTTCAACATTCGCATCTCCGCTACATGCAGTCGTCTCGCATCTACTCCGTCACCACGCGTATAAAATTAAATGTACATCTAATAATTAAACGAATATTTTAGGAGTAATATATCATTCTAAGCGCCATTAGCACTGTATATAATATTAATTAAATAGATCTATTTATTATACATATTTAATTTCAATCATTAATTTTAGCTTTAATTATAAGCACGGTTAATTTTCTTGTTTATTTTCCTAGACTATAAATACACATACATAACATATCTCGGCTGCGGCCACGTGAGTGACTATTTAACTGGTAATCGACTTCGTATGTAAACACTAGAGTTCAATGCACTAATAATTGTCCACAATGTTAAAGCTATCATCTTAAATATTTCTCGCATGCGTGACAAATATAGAATGGGACCGAGAACTGGCCCACTCACCCACATCATTCAAAATATTTACACATTTGTATGTAGTTGACCTATACTTATACTCCAATAGGCTATTGAAATTTTCCTAATAAAAATAATGTCACTAATACAGTAATAATTTAAAAAAAAACTGGATCATGCACCTTTAAAAAATATACTATCTTTCAAATTTTTTTTTCAAGTCTTCGGCAGATCTTAAGCATTAAAAATACATTAATATATTTATTACGTGTATATTTGTAAGGCCTTTTTTAGTGGTCTATATTAGCTCCTAAACAGGTTTTAACAGGGATTCTATAATTAACAATTATTTCAATTGGAATAGCATACAGCTGTCAATAAAATCCTGATTAGTAATCTATGTAATTTAGTGTATTTAGTCAACTTAATACTTTTAAGTTGACTAAATATAATCCGTGTGGTGACGGAGTTAGAATACAAATCACCACCATCTTACCCGCGGGTGATCGTAACAGACGACTAAGGGATACAAAAGACATATAACATCTATGCAAGAGAAGGAAAACTGAAAACAAAACTCTATACCAACACGTTTGACCAGCGTGGTATATAAATAGGTCAATCTCTCCCATTACGGAGGAGGCTCGAGCTCGAGGAAATATGAGCTGAGACGACGAATACTTTAAATGGCTCTGTTTTTTTGGAAGATATGAAGATGTTGCCTTAAGTTACATGAATGATAGATGTGAACGCCCCTTCGAAATCTAATTGTTAATAGCAGAAAATAATAATTGGCCTAAGTCGATAGAAAGCTCTTAATCAAGAAACTGGTGTTCGGTTTGGTTTATACCTTACCTTCAGCTGTATGAAATAATAAAATTTTACCATTCCCTTACCATGTGATAAAAAGAGCACATTCAATATTTTTAACACATAATTAGATTTGCATTTGTAATGTCTGCGACGTTATGGAAAATCGATAGCTTTGTTATTCCTGTAGTGACGAGTAGAAAAATGTTACTATCTTTTCTTTTCCTATTGGTATGACTGGAAAGAACTTTGAGACAACGACGTAGGGAGGGTAAACAGAACATCATTGCAGGAGAAGGAAATCTAGATATAAAATGCGAGCGTGATATAGTATATAAAATATGAAGAAATCACAGTCAATATGGAGGAGGTTCATGTTCTTAAATGAGTTGTATATGGCTTGCAAACTTTATTACAATGTCGTATATTTACATTTCATTCAAGATAAAATAAATATTAATTGACGCTGAAAGAGTCTCAGATCTAAAAAAATCATTCACCTAGATAGGGTTAAAAATATTTTAAATAGCTACCAGGTTAATTATTCTTGGCACAATATTGAAAACAAAGTGACATCACAAGTATAATTTCCATTCCCTTCGCATCGTACCCAACTTAGAAACGTTTAATTCAGATAGAAATAGTAGGAAACATATAAATATTGATATTCAAACAAAACAATTAAACATGTAGCAATTATTTATTGGAATTTCTTCATCTATTAATTTCCAATATTTCAGTATTGTAGCATTCAATAAATGCTTATCCATACTCGTATATCCTCCATCGATTAATGAAATGTAACGAATCGCGTTATTACATTTTGAATAAATGGACCTGTCGGATTGACATGGCGTTTTATTTGGATTGTTGTAATAAAATTATCCACTTACGTCCCTCCATCTTTTTAGCGTGCAGGCTCTTGAGTGCGTTAGGAAGAGTAATTATTTATTTTTTCATATTCTATAACGGTTTATATTGACCAGTGCAATTACGGAAAAAAATGGAAATAAAAAACATAAAATTATGTAGTTTGGGGATTATGAAGGATCGATAGGGGGGTGTATTCTGAGCATATATTCCAATTTGAGGGATTCTGGCGAGGTCAGCTCAAGGTCATTTCGATGAAAACGCGTTTAATTCGATATCTCGAGAACGGCTAGTGTTAGGCAAAAAATTATAGAGACCTTTTCTCTTCTAAATTAAATTTACTAACTTCTTTATCTAAAACTTTTTTTTTTCATCAATATTTTTCAATTTATTGCTTCCGAAAGGCAAAAATTTTACTTTTTTCCCTCCCTTTTTTTTATTTTTCGCCATTTTCTCCCCAACCGTTCAATTTTATTGAACTTTACTGATTATCTAAAGTGTAGATCTTTTATTTATAAACAACTTTTTTCTTAAACTTTTTTCTGTAATGCCAATACCTTCAGAGTCATATGTTATTTTACCGAGCGAAATCCGCGCCACTGTCGCAATATTAGCGACATCAGTGGGTATTTAGTACTTGAAAGAAATATTAATGTATTCCATGATCATTTATTAGCCAACTTACCTGTATCAAAAGGTGAATCGATTAAACTATTTAAAAATTGTACTTTATGTAAATATTAAATATTGTAATCATTCAAATATCATTTAAATATTGTACTTCTTCAATTTGGGTATTTTTTATTCCATTCGATGTGATAATAATGTGAATAAGGATTAGAAAAAGAAGTAAATGAATAATTAAAACTGTTTCACACATTTATTGATAAAAAAAATAGGTCATAAAATTCGCAAAATTAAGCACGCGAGGTCGATGGAAGTGATTCCACTTTTTGGAACCTTTCCGTTTAAGCCCATTGAAAACGGCATAAAGTGGGGGTAAGAATGTCGCACGATCTGGCCAGAATGCACTGAATGACTGAAGAACGCTTATGCTCACTTTCACTTCCCTTCAGCCCGACCCTTCTTAGGCTAAAAATATATTTTATAGGACAACGGTTACCCCAGGTATACGAGAGTCGAGGAACAAATGTCCCTTACCCGCACTAATGCACGCACAGTGTGTCCGTGAATACACGTTGCGACAGTGGCGCGGATTTCGCTCGGTAAAGTAACATATAACTCTGAAGGTATTGGATTTACAGAAAAAAGTTTAAGAAAAAAGTTGTTTATAAATAAAAGATCTACACTTTAGATAATCGGTAAAGTTCAATAAAATTGAACGGTTGGGGAGAAAATGGTGAAAAATAAAAAAAAAAGTAAATTTTTTGCCTTTCGGAAGCAATAAATTAAAAAATATTGGTGAAAAAAAAAGTTTTAGATAAAAAAGTTAGTAAATTTAATTTAGAAGAGAAAAGGTCTCTACAATTTTTTGCCTAACACTAGCCGTTCTCGAGATATCGAATTAAACGCGTTTTCATCGAAATGACCTTGAGCTGACCTCTCCAGAATCCCTCAAATTGGAATATATGCTCAGAATACACCCCCCTATCGATCCTTCATAATCCCCAAACTACATAATTTTATGTTTATTTATTTCCGTAATTGCACAGGACTAATATTGAACTAAAAGATATAAAACAATTTCTATCTAGTACAAGATGATGAGAATCACCTGAAACCTATGGATAGCTATAAACTGAGAAAGAGACGACACGAAAAAGAAATGTATGAATGAAAAGAATGAACTGCAGTTCATATTTTTGTTTATTAGGTGTGCCCAATAAACCACAAATGACAAGTAAGATAATGGGTATACTACAAAGTATTTTATTTATTTCGATCAATAACTCAACGGTGAATATAGAAGCTGCCCATAAAACTATTGAACTACAAAAAATAAAATTATTATTCTCCTACTCTTATCTCAATTACTTGAGGTCGATACAATATATACTCTTCTTTCATAGTACATATTGTAAAAGTTATTGGCAATAGTTTTATGACCGGGCCGCCTGCCAGACGTCAACCCGCCTTGGAAATGTAATTGTTGACCAAACGGAATCAGATGGAGTCGGCCCAGCTCGTTATAAGGCTTTTAGTCGTCTTTTACGAGCAAAGCAAGGGTTGGTGGTATTCGTAGCCGCTACCACACAGCTTAACTACAAACTATAAAAAATAAACATGAATGTAAAATAATATTTTTTTTTATAAAACTCATAATATTTAACGTCATATTCCAAAATATGCACAGCAAAACCAAATGGCATAAATTACCTGTGTCTAACTTCCCGTTCGATTATAATGTGGGTGTCTTCAAGGTGAGAATAAACAGGATTTAAAAAGATACTGCGCTATATACCAACTTAATATTGTGATGCCATTTAGCCACAGGCGGTATAGGCCAAGCGCCGGGTCTTTTTTTTTTGCAACGTACGGGACCTGGTATTTTTTTTTGGGAATATGTTCAAGGTCGTCCCCTGAATGTAAATCCAAGTTGGCGCGGCGGGGAGGGTTCACTTCAGACGCCATCTTGGAAAACACGTTTTATTGAATATCTCGCGAACTGCGCATCGTACGACAAAAATTGCAGAGACCATTATTGTAGATAATAATATTTGCCATCTTTTTTATTTGAAACTTTTTTTGTATAACGCATAGGTTTTTAATTATAGAGAATCAAACTTTTTACAATATGGTTTTTACTAAATATTTATTTAATGGTCAATGATAAATTAAAAATAATGGTAACTGAATTGTAGAGCATGAAATTACCTATAAACTTTATAAAAACTTTTTCTCGTAGCATTTATAGTCTAAGAGCTGCAGCTTAGTAAAACTTGCACCTCGTACATTATCAGTGGCAATATTGCTCGCTGTATACGAAAACCATTTCATAACGCATAAAATGGCATAAAGTGTTCAAAAAAATGTCAATACAGCTGTGCAGGAAATCAATTAAAATTATAAATAATGTGGAGAACAACTAATAATTTGTCGATCTTTATTGTTACTTAAAACGCTATCATCATAAAAGATTGTCTATGTAGCAAAAAACAATAGTACATCCCGCTACATCGTAAGAATTGTAATAGTTATTATTTTTATTATTATGTATCTCCAATTGTTATCGAAATCACAAAAATGAAAAGAATTTTACGAATGTTACTTCAAAAAAACGGAAAAAACATTTGTTTACACAAACAAAAAGTGGCGCATTATTTTACGGTGCGAGTCTTATTTTTTTCGATGTCGAGGGAAGACACTCATCGTCTTGTGGATCTATCTCTTCTGCCTCCGCCATATCCGAAGGAGACGAATCAAAGGTTGGGTCTTCGGTTGGGATGGCATCTAATATGTCTGGCACGTTGTCGCATGTTTGGCCGCTGCAATTGGAGCAAATAATCGAACATTTGAGAACAGCTTTTCGGCATTCGCAGGCAGCTCCGCAATTTTTGGTGCATTTGCACGATATTATTTGCAACAAACTCGACGGTGCAGGAGCCATAGCAGTTCGAATTGGTTCAAGCCCTTGTGCAGTTCGCTTCTAACCCCATTTTTCAGCGTCGTGATAAAATCCAAGCCAAGTTTGAACCTGGTGGTACACTCTGAAAGAATGGTAGCGTGCCGTATCTTGTGTTGGAGATAGAAGTGATAAATTCAACCTTGTCTTACTCGACAATTTCCCGAAGCATTTGTAGCGAAGCGAGTTAATAGAGACTTCCGATTTTGTAAAACGGTTGGGATTTATACCTGAATACTGTTGGAATGTTAAGAGGGAGAAATTCCGAACGACCCGAAATATATACTACAACTTATAGGGACATAATTGAATATACAGCATTATAATCTCATTTACAGCGTTATAGCTCTTAAACTATAAATGCTACGAGAAAAAGTTTCTTATAAAATTTATAGGTAATTTCATGCTCTACAATTCAGTTACCATTATTTTTAATTTATCATTGACCATCAAATAAATATTTAGTAAAAACCATATTGTAAAAAGTTTGATTCCCTATAATTAAAAACCTATGTGTTATATAAAAAAAAAGTTACAAATAAAAAAGATGGCAAATATTATTATCTACAATAATAATCTCTACAATTTTTGTCGTACGATGCGCGGTTCGCGAGATATTCAATAAAACGTGTTTTCCAAGATGGCGGCTGAAGTGAACCACCCCCCGCCGCGCCCACTTGGATTTACAATCAGGGGACAACCTTGAACATATTCCAAAAAAAAAAATACCAGGTCCCGTACGTTGCATTACAAACCTACTTTTTTTGCTACGGCGCTTGGAGTAGTATGCTAGTATTATTTGAGAAAAACAAACGAGTTGAACAAAATTTTATATTAAGCATATCGATTTCGTTTAAAAAAAAAAAGCACCACGAAAAGGTAACGATATCAGAAAAACTACAGAATTGGTTAAAGAATTATGAAAGGTGATTGTGAGTTGGGATTGTCTTTCTGAAAGTATCTTCAATCACAGAATCAGGAAGGGAGGAATTGTGTTCTATCACGCAGTAGACCGCCCGATGACCAATAAATACGGCAGGGTAAGAGCCACATGCTGCCGTTTTATCACCCCGGACGTTTGGATGGAGTGTGACTAAGGTTAATCACCATAGTTAGTAGTCAAAAAAGAGTAAAATTTACACACTTGTGTAGACTTCTAACTCAGTTTTCATAACATAAGTAATATTGTAATAGTTTGGTTGTATTCGTGGCAGATATTATGTCTAAAGTTTTTATGAATGTAATTTATTAAAACGCAATGCTTTCGCAATAGTGACATTAAGGAATGCACTGCATAGAACAGGAAGTAAATGACTTATTTATAACATGTGTAGCGTATGATTAATGAATTTTCTGTCACTTACTAATGTTCGTTGGCATTTCTGCATTAATTAGATTGAGATAAGGTCAATATTATATAGATATAATTATAAACACTAAATACAAAAAAAAAATCAAGGTCAAACATTATTAACTTTTTATAAAGAGTCAATATAAAGTTTGACCAATTTTAATATTTCTGCAATATAATTAAGCTTTCCGTGTGATGAAGGAGTAAGAATACAATTCACCACTCCCTCTTTATCGTGGATGACTAAGGGATAATATGCGTATTGCATCTGTGCAAGAGAAGGTAAACTCGAAATAAAACCTTATACAAACACGTTTGACGTGAGTATAGTAGGTCAATTTCCCTTCTATTCTGGAGGAGGGTCGAGCCCAGCAATGAAATGTAAGTGAGCTGCGTGTATAGTAAGTACGTCAATTTCCCTCTCATTCTGGACAAGGCTCGAGCCCAGCAGTGAGACGTAGATGAGCTAAGATGATGATAATGATGTATTCTCAAATTGCATATGAGCGTATGGCTACTTTAAATGATTCGAAATGTAGAACCAGTGATGCTGCAGATATGAAGTATCAAATCTAGATACGGATATTAGAATATTATGATACCAGTTGCGAATAGGGTTATAGATATGAAATTATATCAGATTATGGGACAGTTTGGCTTGCAAACATTAGATTTTTAAGGAATAGTAAAAGCAAAATCCTAAGTGTGGTGCCTATCGTATTATTCCCCTTAGGAGTTTACGTTTAGGATATCACTTCGGCCTGGTTGAAAAAAAACTTGTAGTAATGTGTCGCATACAGACACCGATCCTGACCGAAATTATTTTAACCTTTTATATCGTTTCGGTTACGGTTTCGAATATATTTTTATTATATCGGATGATAGTTTCGGTTATGGTTTCGAAGCACCATAACATCTCTAATTATAATAACAACAAAAAAAATCATAAAGTCAACTTCTCTACGCTAATCTTATTATCGAATGAGGTAGCTTCGTACATCTATATGATCTATAGATGCATAAGGAATGTAATAATTTGCAAGCTTCGGAGACTTGTTTTGGCGTCCGAACTTGCTTGCACTAGATTAAAAAAAAACAACTTACAAATTATGCAACGAAAACTATAAATTATTAAAAATGAAACGTCGGCTTTGTGACGTACCTATATAATAATAATGATAGTAGATAAAGTATGCATATTTTAAAATTCAATCCTACAATCCATTGATAGAGAAAATCCTTTTTTGTATATGAATGCTTATAGGGGATTAATATCTGCAAATACTTATTGGATTTCAAAATTCTTTCGCAAATATAGCTTCTATATTCATCATCTCAGCTTATATATGTCCCACAGTTGAGCTGGAGCCTCCTCCACAACGGGAGGGAAACTGACCTACTATACCACGCTGGTCAGACGTGTTGGTAAAGGGTTTTGTTTCGAGTTTTCCTTCTCTTACATAGATGTTCTATGCGTATTATATCTCTTAGTCGTCTCGTACCATCACCCACGGGTAAGATAGCGGGTGGTGAACTATATTCTTATTCCGTCACCGCACGGAATTCTTCTATATTATCCTGGATTAACGTATACACTTACGAGGTGAAAACGACGCATTTTGAACTATAGGCGAAATCAAGTACTAATAACATAGCAACAAGCCTCTGTTATTGTGGAGGATTTTACATAATTTCAATAAATGTGTGAATTGTACTAAAATATTTGTTATCTATACAAATAATTGTCTTATACAAGAATCAAACCTCTACACGTAACATGGGGGACGCTAGTAAAAAATAATATCAATGCAATCAGTTATGCAGCTACTCTTATTAAATAGCCGAATCGTTACTATCTACTAGAGTGCTCTGCCCGCTAGCAAGACCTTGATTTATTTATTTTCGTTGACATGCAGCTATGTTTAAATTAAAAAAAAAAACGTTATTATTATACGACATTTAGTGAAGCATATAAAATAAAGAAATACTAAATCCGTTGGCATGTCTATAAAGGAAAAGTATTTTGATTTTATTCGGTCTTGTAACATTAATTAATATACAAAGCACGTGGCAATAGATTTAGTAACACAAAAAGAAAAAAACACAACAAAATAATATGTTAAATAATGTACCTTTTGTAAGACTGATCGATGCTCTCGGCGCTCCTCGACAGCTGTTGCGAAGCGCGCCTAGACCTGCATGCAACAAAAACCACGAACTACAAAACCATACGCATGCAATATAATAATATTCAGACAAGTCCAATTTTATTAAATGAACGATCAAGGAAGTTATCTTCATCTGAGGATATTAAGAGGAGCCAATACTCTCTATTTTTCGTTAGACTTATCTGAATATTAATCTGTAAATTTCCATTCATTAGCGAATATTTATAATAATAAACACGATCAAATTAAATATATTTTACTAATTTGACTCGGAATGGAAACTTACATAAAATTTAATAGTGCAATAAAATGAAAAACAATCATCATATAAAAATAATATCAGCATAAAAAATAAAAAAAAATGCCACATCGATTCATGCGATGGGTCCTTTTGGCGAATCATGCAATGTGTAAATAATGACACGTAGTGAATAATGCATGTGACATTATAAATATTTGTGCGGACATCTTTTTGGTATAATTGTGACTTTAATTGCGAGTTGTAAATTACTTGACCCCATAACTTTGACAATTTATCGACGGTGGATATCTTTTAACATTCAGCAATAAACACACATGAAAGAGAAATAATATAAAGTGTTTCTAGTAAAAGATTCAGACGACAAACTAAAAAATACCGGCGGGTAAGATTTTTATATTTAATTAAATTGTTATTTTGTTAGCAGTGTTTAATAGTATATAAAATTTTAGCCGGTGCCTATGATAATTCGTTCACGTCAGCCAATGTAACACGCTGACTGCGCAATTTCTATTAAATTAATGTTAGTAGCAACACGCTTTGTATTAACGTTAACCCGGCGTCTATTGTTCATAGATTAGATTCATCCTAGTAATTCCCTAGCGTGTTGAGTCGGCTTTCACCTAACATTGAGATGTTTTAATATTCATACTAGAGCAATTTACTTTAGACGAGATCTAATACTGTTAATTCTTCTACCCATATCCCAATCTATACACGAGCCATCTAGCATGTGATTTTCTTCGTTTGTCAGGTGAATGAAGAGTAGAATATACAGCAATTTGGATTGACCAATGCGCCCGTATGTCATTACAAAATCAAACAGGTGAGACGCGGTCTGGCTTATAACCCGTCAGAAACACAAAATGTTTTGAGGTAAATTTTAATATAACCTTCAACATTCTTTAACTGTCTTCAGGAATATAATATTAAATTACGTTATCACCAGTTTACCTGGTAAGTGACGCTCTTAAACTGGGTCATCCGATTCGTAGTCACCTCTGTGAAACCTCTCTTTTCTAGGTGTGTTGGTTATACCCTTTCTCCTAAGAATTTCTGTGTTTCGGCTTTTACCTAACAATGAAATCCTAACCCGTAAACGATAAGCTGTTCCGAGTTTCCTAATAACTATAATAAGGGAGGTATTTTGTATTGTAAAGCAGCACTGGTAACTGATCATAGACTTGCTTTCAGATATTGCGGCATATGTGATGAAAAGAACCTCTTATATTTCCAAAATAATATATGCTTAATTTTTAATTACTCTTGGTGATTGCTACAGTGGAAAAGGAAGAATTTTTTAAAATGAGATTTTAAAAATAAGGATATAGTTAAGGAGACTTATAAATAACAAATCTAAGTACAGAAAAATAGCAATTAATTGTACGGATGCCTGCAATACTTTCAGTCGCAACCAATGCTAATGTTTATATTAATCGTTAAAGGAACTTGTTACCATGTAGGTACAAAAATCATTGATTTTTATTACGTTTTTCTTTAACCAGTAATCCTAACCTTCACTAAAAATACACGTAGGCGTTATTTGTATTAACTTCTTCATCATTTTCCTACTGTTATCCCAATTACTTAGGGTCGATACAATATGTACTCTTCTTTCATAGTACATATTGAGAAAGTTATTGGCAATAGTTTTATGACCGGCCGCCTGCCAGACGTCAACCCTCCTTAATTCGTAGCCGCTACCACACAGCAAACTTTGTATTAATTTCTTATAGGATAAAACCATTGTTTACCATAAAAATTAATGAATTTCTTTGAAGAAATATCATTTAAATTAGTAGGTATCTACTTTCTATAAATAGTAGGATCTACTTTCTATAAATGTGCATAATGCAATGCAAGCCAAGCACTGCCCCCACCCCAAGATTTTCCGAGGTGTCTTCTTCAAGCAGCGAAAAATGAATTATAGGTTTGCCTTTTATAATGAGGATTTCATAAGTGTTAGAGAATAGGCAAGATTATTCTAAATTGGAATGTTGTCGTTATGGTAAATTGAATGGAGGAGTGGGTGCCGACCTTGACAATGGGTGGGTGCGCCAAGTCTCTCACATATTTATAAACGTATGCATTCACTTACTGTTATGTTTTGTACTAAGTATATTTATATTAAAAATGAGTAATGGTTATGAGCGAATAGATATTTTGATTGGCTGCATACAAAAAAGCTTTTAGGAGCCTAGTTAAAAGCAACTCGTGAAGGTCATGTCCCGGCACACTGATACCGAAACGTTGATGAGAGGAGGTGCCTAAAAGGCAAAGAATCAGTTGCAGTGACCCGCTTAATAGGAATAGAACGGGTAAATGGCAGGGTAGGGTATCCTCAGTCCTTAATTATTTGGGGCGAACTATTTAAAAATAAAGATAATCCATATTATATTTTGTTCAATGGTTTATTTATAGGTTGGTTCAAATATGGTAATTTAAAAACTACCAGTGCTCAAATCAAACCGGGTTAATGAGAAAGATTATGATTTTTAACAACACAAAGCATGATAAACATAGGAACAGAGCAATTAACACAATTTATGTTAACTATGTAAGATACTTATAGAGTAACGATAGTCGCCATGTCTATGAAACTAGTATGAATAATTCATATGTCATCGCAGTATAGCTATTTATGTCTACTATCAAAGTGATTCCTTCAATCACTGATTAGATCATCATGAGGAAAACAAAGATTATATCTCAAAATCAAGTAATAAGGGGAAGGTCAAAGTGAAACTCTCAATAAACTTGTGTAAGAAAGAAAATTAATTCAATACTATAAGCTATAGTATAAAATTATTCTATAATTATTGAAAATGTCGAGAATAATTCAGGGTACCTAATTTAGTTCTCATATCTATTTATTAGACATTTGTTGATGACAGCCAGCAGCGATGATTTAACATGCTCCCCGACAAGCAAATTTCCTCGATATGTTTTCCTTCACTGTCGAAACAAGTGATAACAAACAAATTTACGATTTATACGTAAATAGCTTTGACAGTTTAGGAATGCTCACTGGTGATTCGAACCAGACTTTCACGTGGTAATCCATTAAAATTCCCACAAAACTAACGCGGTTTTATATTATTAAAAACATGATAGGTATATATATATTATATCACTCCAGTTAATTCTAGTAATGAGATCCGCATCCTCGGATAATATGACAACCTTTAAGTACAGACCTTCAATGAGCAACTTTACGTAGAAGTACACCTTCGTACATATTGATTACATCCGATACATAACTGTTCATTCATCCTAAACTGATGACGTTGAGCGAAAATTATATAATGTAACAAAAAAGTTATCCACGTTCATATTAATTTTGTCAGCCTCCATCCATCTACTAAACTATTGTATTGACATACACTGTTGAACAAAGACAGGGAGAAGCAATGGCATAATCATTACGCTGTTTAATCTCCGCAGCAGCATTTATTATTCCCATGGATAAGTAAGTACTTTTAAATCATAATCATCCACTTTTATTATTTGACTGTCGACTATGTCTTTAGATGAGATGTAATTTCCTTTCAGTGGTGAAGTTTTACCAAACCAAACAAAATATCAAAGCGTAATGCACTCAAATGATAACTAATTTATTCATAAGCAAAGTTAAATAAAACATTTTTGAATTTTAATATAAATAATTACACAAACCAACCTTCGTATAAATTAATTAAAAGTAAAACGCATGGAAGCGCGCTAAAGTGCGTTGCTCCGAGATTATATTGCGTGTACTAATTGTTCTTATTGCATAGTCAATAACCAAAAAAAAAATTAACTGCAATTAATCCTAATAATAAACATAAACAAGTTAAGTTAATCCTAATAACTAACAAGAGTACCTACATGTTGTTTACTTTTCATGCATCTTTTGAAACTTTATATACATATTGTATCTGTTGAAACGTTATTACGGAGAGACAGTGGACGAAATATATTGCAAGGTGTTTGTTTGTATTGCACGATTATAAACCTATGGCCGCCAAATAGCAATCATATTTTAATATTCTTTTGACATAACTGTGATCAATTTACAGCTGCTTTTAAACATTTAATTCTTCTACAAATCAAAAGTTGTTTTAGTTACGAAACAAAAGTTTTTATGTACATATATATTAGAGGTAATCCATTAATCACGTGAGGCTTGAAAGGGGGAAGGGGGGAGGTGTTTGACAAAAACCACGAAATATCACATTGGTGTAGTAAGATATCACGTATATTTATTTTTTATAATGTTCTTAAACCTCACCACGTATCACCAAGGGGGAGGGGATTAAAAAATTCTAAAAAAAAAGATCACGTGATTAATGGACGGGGTAAGAATACAATTCGCTACGCTTATATTACCCGTGGGTGTCATAAAAGACGACTAAGGTATACAATATGCATATAAAAAAATAAAACTCTATCTCATCTGATCTGTCGGGACCGATATAGTACAATAGATCAATGTCCCTCCTATTGTAGAGGAGGTCCGATGATAATTATCATAAAGATTCTTAATTACGCGATTGTTATGAAATAAAACTACTTTTACGGATTTTATCGCGTTTATATTATGATTTATACTTCCACGGCGTTTCGAATACTTTTCTACTTGAGTCGTGAATGCTCCTCAAAAATAGTTGAATATAACACATATTATGTATTACATATAGACACGCAAGTGAACGTTGATAGCGTACTATCGTATCCTTTAATACTTTCGGCAAATACATAAGGTACCTAATAATTATATTTTTATGTAAATTATAATAATAATGTAGATTCGTTGTTAGTTAACCTCGACCAAACTAACTAATATGCAAGGTGATATGGCGTACCTGGTTTAGTTATTTGTGCGAAAGACAATTCCAACCCATAGGCACAATTACGATTGAAGATCAAGATTGTAAATCAGATTTACAACAGCCATTTTTGAATCACATAAAGAGCTGTCCATTTCGTAATCGAACCTAGAACACTCGGCATAGCCGATTACTAGTTAGACCAACAGACTATCTATGCAGTAAATTTTTGATCTTGGATGCATTCTACCCTTCATTATACACAGTAACATCCCAGATTCTCAGATCTATACAAGCTGTACTAAATAAATAATCCATGTATTGCGAAGAGTTTTACAGACATGCAATAAACGGACACAAATTCCATCCAGACTCAGAACAATAAATTCTGGATAACCTAAAGTATTGTCTACCGTTGGCATCAGATCCGCAACAAATGGCACGTGAGGTCGGTATCTTAAGCACTACGCTATCTGTGCGGTCGATAAAGACAAATTTGCGATCTTAAAAAACTGTGTCGGTCGAATAAAACCAGTATGTAACAGATTTCCTGTTAAGGATAAGATGAATTATTTAAGTAATAAAGAATAATTTATGTAATATATTTTGACGTGATAACGTCTCGCGTGAAAAAGTGTCACGTTCCGCTTGAGCCGAGCGTGCAAGTGAGAGCGCGCATCAGCGATAGAGAGGCACCATCGTCGGCCCAAGGGTTCTTGCATTATGATATTACGAATTTCACGTGAACTGTTTTGTACACAATATGTAAAGTGAAGTGAAAAGTTAATAGGTATGGTTTCCATTGCTTGTTTGTTCAATTCATAAAAGTATTCAATTTTTCATCAATGTTTATGATGATAGCATCTATCACGTAAAATTATCGTTCGTAATCTGACTTTATAGACAACCATCTGTTTTTTTGCCTGCCTGTCCCTGCTCTGAGGAATATTATATTAATTAGTTGCAAAAGCTAAGTAGATTAAATTAATCTGAACGAAACTAGCTGTCATTATCAGCTTTATTTATCTTATAAAAACTAGATATTCTTTTATTTTGTACTAGCGGACCCGGCACACTTCGTTCCGCCTAACAGTTAATGAATGAGATAAGCAGATTTTGATTAATTTAAAACTATTAAGTTATTTTTAGCTGTGTGGTAGCGGCTACAAACACTACCAACCCTTACTTTGGTCGTGGATGTCGTATAAGAAGAGAGAGGGGGGAGAGAAACAGAGGGGAGAGAGAGAGAGGGAGAGGGAGAGTAGTTAGCCAAAGTGTTAGGGGTGTCCACTTTGAAAAAACATCGATGTTTTTTTCGATTCGATAAATCGAAACTGTACATCGATGTCTTTCGATGTATCGGATGAAAACATCGATGTTTTTAAACATCGAGTACTTTTTCTAAAGTCATATTAAAAGTGTTACTTCTAAAAAAAAAAAAAAAGGTCATTTTTGTGGCATTTATACCTATTCCATACCTTATAAAACTGACTTCTAAAAAAAAAGGTCCTTTTTGTGGTATTTATACCTATTCCACAGTCCCTTATCAGATTTCTAAAAAAAAGGTCTTTTTTTTGGTATCTACTGGTTATCATCGTTTCGATGTTTTATGAAAAAACATCGATACATCGAGTATTTCGATAGCTCTTCAAAACATCGGATCGGATCGATGTATCGCATTGTAAACATCGATGTTTGATCGATGACAAAGTGTCACTTCTGATATGTGTACGTACTTTATACGCACGCATATTTTTTTTTTAAGTGCAATTTTATTTAATATTAATACCAGATCTTGCCCATTGAAATAATTAAGGCGCTTTATTTATCGTGCATATTATAGCATTGACTAATAGTAAAAGATAAATAATATAAAAATTATGAGGCGTGCACTTTTGGATTTTCGAAATTATAATTTAAAAAAAAAAAAATTTGCGGTATTTTCCAAACAAACCATTAGACCACGTAATGACGTGAGCTGTCAGTTACCATTGGTTACATCAACAAATGTACGTTTAGAATTGATGTTATTTTTTTTTTGTAATTAATATCATATTTTAATATCCTATTCCTGACGACAACAAACTCAAAAACATAAAAATCATAAAAATTGGTGCAGCCGTTCTCGAATTATAAGTGTTGTAACTAACACAACTTTCTTTTTTATATATATATATATATATATATATACACATATATATTTAAATCGCACCGCCATGACTCTCTGCGGTCTTCGCAAAAGGGGTCTGTTGCGGGTGGTGAGGGAATCCGCCCAAATAGGGGCTCCGTACAGCGCCATGGAGCGCACGACTCCGGGGTATAAACGCCGGCAGGACGACCCGGGACCGCCAGTGTTTGGCAGAAGCCTACCCAACAGCGCGGCCGTCTTATATATATATATATATATATATATATACGTATATACCTATAGATTATATTTTTGTCTTTAAAGTAGACATGTGCCATCTACCCGACATTGTTTGCACATTGTACAGATAAATGTAAACAAGTTTTTATAAATAACCACAAAAATATTTTTATTCAATTTTTTTACCCTCGGGAGTTGTAAAAACAGCTGATGGTTGAAACCATCAGCTGATTTTCCAGGGGAATAGACCGCAGTCTTCGCCGGGAAAACGTGTAATATCTCACTGCGATTGCCAACCCACTTGCTAAGCAGAGTGATTACGGCACTAGTGAAGTGAGAAATAAGTTAAGCAGTGAACAGCGAAAGGCCGATGATAAAAATCTTTTATAAAGAACGAATACGTCATGATAAGATATTTAAAGCATGTAAATAGGCAACTAGCTAAAGATTACAAGTTCAATGCGCACGACTTTTACATTTATAATCGCAAGTATGTAAATAATTTAATTATAATTATAATGCAAAGCGGAATTAAACATTTGCCGGAAATAATTTCCTTACAAATAGACGTGCAATTATAGTGAACGAAATAACTTTGTACTGGGTTAATCTTGTTGCCTTCAAATAGCTTTTTGAATAACACACAAGATTGCATAATTATTATTAATTATAAAACATGTTTGTTTTTGATAATATGACCAATGCTATTTCCGTTCGTATACAATAAATAAGATCTAACGGCTCGGGAACATTCGATCGTGACGGTCTCATTTGGAGGCCTACATTTAGAAGTGGATGTTGTTACGCTTATTGATATAGGAACAAGGTTAAGTTTTCAATCTCTTTGTACCTGCAGTAATAAACACCTCGAATTGCTAATTGATCATCACAAGCACTCCCGTCACGTTACATGTGTTCCCATTACAATATTTTGATCTTTCTGGTTAATGCTCGGCCCCTAAGTCCTAGCCTAAAACATTTATCCCTAAAAGTACTAAAACAAAAATAATTTTCAAAGTATCGAAACAAATAACTCTTTATTTTTTAGATATAATTACTGGTTTCATATATACTTCAAAGTAAAGTAACTTGTTGAGTGTGTCTGTTCACTAGATTTTGAGAAAGTTTTCATATAATTAACCCAAAAGGAAGTGTAATGATGATGAATAATGAAAATGTTTGGCTACGTGCCATAAAATTGGAGCAGTAACCATAAATACTAATAAATCTATCAATGATCAATGTTCAGTTGAATATTCAAAGCGTCCTCAGGCATAACAATAAAACTCATATTCGCATGCATAATATTAGTTAGAACTAAAAAAAATACATCATATTTTTGAAAAAAAAAATAACGAAAAGTAGTGTACTGAAGCGTAGCGTGAATGTATTTATCCCAGTTGATATCCGGGAAAAATAAATATACTAAATAAAAGGAAACCACAGACAGTTATATTACTCATACGGAAAAAAATACATGAGTAATCAAAAGAGTTTCTGTTGAGACGGGGTTTTTTAAAGACGATTCGGCGATTAAATAGCCTAAAAGAATGTTATTGCCGAACTAACCACAACATAGTGTGGGCCTGTGGCGCCAACATCCAACGATTCGCTAAGGTTTTAACCTTGTCACCAATCCTATCGATTTATAGAGTAATTTTCATATCATCAGCGAGTAAGAAGCGCTACGTCATCTATTTCAAATGTTGCCTGGCGCTGTTACAGTTATGACGTTCTGATGTATATAATAAAAGTACCATATTTTTTCCTCATTTAGTACTCGTTCTTCTTTTTCACATCTACATTTATCATCATCATCATTCTTCTGCTCTTATCCCAATTACTTGGGGTTCGATGCAGTATGTTCTCGTACACATTGCTTAAGTTATTGGCAATAGCTCTATGACCGGTCGTCTTTCTGACGTCAATCCTCCTTGGGAATGCAATTTTTGATCAAATCGCATAAGGTGGAGTGGACCTAGGTCGATATGAAGCAGTTCGTCGTCTTTTACGACATTCACGAGCAATGTAAGGGTTGGTGGTATTCGTAGCCGCTACCACACAGCACATAAAGACACATTAATAAATACACATACCAATATTCAAGAATAATAACTGTAAAACAACAGATTAGGTATAAAAATCGCTGTCATACGATGATTCAATATTTAGAATAAATCATAAATGTATTCTAGGTTTAGCAGTAGGTACCTATACAGACTGCCTAGTTCAAATCATTTCTTGATAGCTATAGATAATAATTTTGTAAATAGCACCACTATATACTAATATCAAGATATAAGTTATAATTACGTCTTTACAAGGTCATATCAGTAGTTTATAATTTGAGTTCGCCGTATCTATATATCTGTATAGTCACCCCACATAAAGATTTATTTAATAGAAGTGGAAATAAAAGCTATCTAATGTTATAAAAACATGTAAAGATGTTGGTATAAAATAGTTAAATTGTTCTGTGACGAGGTCATTGTACTGTTTGCTGCGGTTTTGAAATATTAACAATAATATACGAGCACTCGTGCACGTATTACAACCAATAAATCTACAAACATCACATCTAAATGATAATTGCACCGTTAAACAATACACAGTAGAGCTCCAATCTTCTTCTTCAACCCATTATACTTGGGGTAAAGTAGGGGCTGCTCAACAATGGAAGAGAAATAGACGTAGCACTCGAGGTTGTCCAGACTAGTTAGTTGTTTATTACAAATTTTCCTTTTTACTGCTGTTATTTAATTTCCGTGTGGTGACGGAGTAAGAATATAATTCACCACCCACTATCTTACCCGTGGGTGATCGTAAGAGACGACTAAGGGATTTTATATCCCGTATAGATGTTCTATGCGAGAGAAGGAAAACTCGAAACAAAACCATATACCAACACGCCTGACCAGCGTGGTATAGTAGATCAATTTCCCTTCCATTATGGAGGAGGCTCGAGCCCAACAGTGGGTCACGTGGTGATGATGATTTAATGCCTCCTTAGGCATCATCTTTAAAATATGCGCAAAAAAGTAATGTTTAGACAATTGAAATTTTTTTTCTATACTTCTGGTCTTAAGAAACTAAACCTACAAGGATTGCGGGCGAGTTTACAAACACAAATTATATTTTGATTCAGAAGAACATATTGTGGATCGAACAAAGTATTCTGTGTGGGTATCGAACACACAACTCTTGGCATTGCAGCTCGGTGCGATAAAAATAATTGTAAAACTTGACTGTTACAATGATGATACAGTACAATCAAATTTTACAATTACTTTTTAGACTATCGCGACCCATTTAGTTATGAATTTTTAACAGGAAAAACACTAATCAAAATAATTGTAATTTCATGCAATAAATTACAACCACACCTACGCATGAATAGTTTTGTTCTTAAAGAGTTCACAAACACACAATGCACAGTACAGTTTGATTGAAAGCCAAATCGTCCGTCTAAAAGCAACTCAGACTTATTTCATAGCAATCGGATCTCCCACATCGTATAACTAAAAATTATATTTTCACGTGAACAAAGTTTAGATTTATTAGATTTTTTTTTTACATAATATTTCTTTAAAACATTTTTAAAGAATGAGCCGAATATTTATCATGTAGATTTATTGATTGTATAAAATAAATAACCATTTATACATTACTTGAAACATCTATAAATACTTGTTGGTATCAAGCAGATGCACGTTCTCGGATAAGAGATCCATTTAGATATATTTGTGTTCATAAACACTTATTTTTCCATTGATTTGATGTTTCAAGAGAAGCCTGTTCGAGTTCTATGAAACGATTTCAATAAAATACTGTCAGTATATTTTTGGTTGTTTTGCTTATAAATATAAATGTATTGGTTTTTACACAAGAAAATACATACATACATGCATACATATCATCACGCCAAATCCCTTGCAGGGTAGGCAGAGAGAACAGAGTGCCAGAGAACTCTATTTTTGCATACTTCACTCGCTTCCTCAACATTCATAATTCTCTTCATACACGCTCGCCGGTTTCGGAGACTCTTGACTCCACCTTCCTTCAGTACATGACCGATCTGGTCTAGGTAGGTTAGTCTAGGTCTCCCTCGGTACCTACATCCTTCCACTTCCGCATTGTATATCTTCTTAACCAGACGTTCGTTCGGCATTCTTTCCACATGTCCGAACCATCGGAGCATTCCCTTTTGCATCTTTACACCAATACTCTCTTTCATACCTACTCGCTCTCTTACGTCGTCGTTACGAAAATATAAAATTAAAAAAGTTATGCTTAAATATCGTGTAATGTAGCGACGTTTAAAATAATACAAGATTTAAAATCTGATTTAATTAATGGCTGTGCATTCACGAGTACGTTGATGTACATATTTTTTATAAAACTGTATATAAAATACATAAGAACAAACTCTTCAGTTTTACTACAGTTTTTTTTTTGCATTTACATTTAATAGACACTGCCTATAACGCACTAATTTATACCTATAAAAGAGGATGTTTGTATATATGGCATTGCTAAACTCAGAAACTATTTGACTGATCATTATGAAAATTGATATGTATACGTACTGTGTGGTAGCGGCTACGAATACTACCAACCCTTACTTTACTACTCGTGGATGTCGTAAAAGACGACTAGGAACCTTGTAACGACCTAAACCAACTCCATTTGATGCCGTTTGGTCAACAATTAGATTCCTATGGAGCGTTGACATCAGACAGGCGGCCGGTCATAAACCTATTGCCAATAACTTTCACAATATGTACTATGAAAGAAGAGTACACAATGTATCAACCCCCAAGTAATTAGGATAAGAATAGGAAAAAAATTATGATCTATAAAAGAGAATGGCTGTATATATGACATCGCTAAACTCAGAAACTATTTGACAGAACATTATGAAAATTAATATGAATATATTCACGAAGAAGCTTTATATGCTATCCCCATTGATGTAACTCGCCACCAGGTGGCACTGCGATATATCGACTTCTACAGACAAACCAACGGGCTAGTTTTTTATAAATTGTTATATAAAATGCAGACGAACGAACTCTTCAGTTTTGCTATAGTTATTTTTGCATTTACATCTTGTTAGATGTACGTATGACACTGCCGACAACGCACTAATCTTTTATAGAAAAGCGTAAGTGCTTTTTGTTCTGCCCCGAATAAATTCAATTAAAATGTCTAATATGCAAACTATCTCATTAAATATTATTATTACTATTACATAATTATTGATTACTAATCGCATAATAATTTGAACTGATGATATTTTAACATGACTTCACATACGACCATTCGATAATTTATCTGGAGATGTATAAACACATATGAGTCAATCGTTCTAAAATCAACGAAGCGCGATACGGCCCGCCGTACGTGCATTAACCATCAGAGTATAACGAATTATACGAACGCAATTATAAAACACTCAAAGTGTTTTGTAAAGTCATATTAATTCAGTTACGTACATTACGAAATATGTATATAAACCGCAGGACGTCCTTGTAAGGCCGAGATACATATCAACAAATTTATGTAAATTAACAACGATTTGATTGATGCTTTGCGACATAGATTCTTTTTCGTCACCTTGTCCTTCGCTTTTTAGGTAGCAAAGAGCACAACCGCAAATAATTCTGCGTAGGTTATCTGATAACAGAAAGTTTTGATGCTAAGATTATCCGTCACTCATCATCATTCTTCTACTCTTATCCCAATTTCTTGGGGTCGATACAATATGTACTCTTCTTTCACAGTGCATATTGTAAAAGTTATTAGCAATAGTTTTATAACTGGCCGCCTGCCAGACGTCAACCTTCCTTGGGAATGTAATTGTTGACCAAATGGCATCAGATGGAGTTGACGCAGGTCGTTATAAGGCTCTTAATCGTCTTTTACGACATGCACGAGCAAAGTAAAGGTTGGTAGTATTCGTAGCCGCTACCACACAGCTAAGACTATTCGTCACTCATTATTTACTAATTACTCTGCTTGATAAATAAGCGTCATTTTAATTCTTGCCGTGTTAATTTACATAAGGTGATAGCTCTGCATATATACTCGTATATATCTATTGTTTATTTTGATTTCAGTGGCACTTTAAAAAAAATTTGACTCGGGATTCCAGTGATTTAAAACCAATCCTCAGAACATAGAAGATACTGCTCAAACGTATTTCGACTATTTTGCTGGTCTCCTAAAGCTACAGTTGTACGTAAAATAACAAGTCATATGTTCTCAAATGAATCGCTAGCGTCGTTATTTCTCTAGCAATGAAGCAATTACTTCTTAAAAGGAATGTTTACCAATACTAATTGTATCATGTCAAACTTTGGTTTTACCATTCCTCTTCATTATATAGCGTTAACTTATCATAATGTGGGCTGTTAGTTTACTTACTAGGAAGGATTAACTTAATTCATTAATAACAACAGGACAGTCATCATGAGGATGGTTAATATAAAGTTCATATGGCTTTACTGAACGTAAACGATGTAAATTTCAAATTAAAATGTAAGTAAAAAGCTCTGTCTTAATCAATATTAATACTATGAAGTTTTTTTTTTTATTTTTTATACACGTTAATTTCTGGAACAATCCAATTAATTCAAAGAACTCTTATTGTATCAGGTAGCCTGTTAATCAAGAACGATTACACATAACGCTGTGACAAATAAAACCTAACGTCTACAAATTTAAAAAATAGTAACATTGAATGTCGGGTGTTCCACGCAGTAGCCGTTGTCATGACAACTGCTGGCATATCAAAAATTGTTATTGATGTTTTGTCGATATTATGGATGTTATAGGTAATTCCCTAAACCTATATGGTTTAGCAAACAAAATATAATAAATAGCAATAAATGTGTAAGTATTGGAATACCTACTTACTTGCTTTAACGGATTAAGCAAAGCTACTGGGACTGTTTGTATTATATGAATATATACCACAGTTTCAATATTTATATTAATGGTACATAAGTACATACATATTCATTACTAAAAAAATATTTAGTAAATTCGTTTAAAACAAACATTTGATATTGATAGCAACTTAGCATTCAAGAGCATCTACGCTCAAAACTGTAACCTTTCCTTGGCACCATTTCCGGAGAAAACCAAATAATAATCACAAACTTCTATTTTGATACAATACGGAACCGGAATGGAATAAATAACCTATCAAATTTTAATATAACTTTAAACTTGATTATATAGACTATCATCTTATATAATCAGATAAGTTTTAACTGCATAAATGGCGTAGTGATTAAGATAACCTACAACGCCAGTGCCGTAGATTCGATTCCCGTACAGGACAATAATTTGTGTGGTGCATAAATCTTTTTTTTGAGTCTGGACGTAATTTGTGCTCGTTAGTTGCATGTTTGTAAAGTCCCCCGCAATAAAAGTATTATTTCCTCAGTGCAAAGTGTTGTATAATTAAAGAAAAAAAACTTTTAGTTGGTGACAAATGTTTTATACTGACGATGACACTTCTATTTTCCTCGTTTGAATAAGAATTACCAAAAACTGTACATCTAGAGTCTAGATGTACAGGTCTAGATTCTAGACCAATAAAATTAACGTTTAATTTTCAAGCCTCTAGATTAATATATCTATGCAATGAATCATCGATAAGGAATTACTCATTTTTGTATGTAAATAGATAATAACATTTTTATGTTATTTAATAAATAAGTTTTCCGTGTGGTGACGAAGTAAGAATACAACTCACCACCCCCTGTCTTACCCGTGGGTAGGAGACGACTAAGGGATATTAAACGCATGTAATTTCTATACAAGAGAAGAAAAACTAACGAAACAAAATCCTATACCACGCTGGTCAGGCAACTAGCGTGGTAGGGTAAGGGGTATAGGTCAATTACCCTTTTTTTTTTCTTCGCAAGGTGGGACCATGGATGTGGTCGCGCTCCGGCAAATCGGTTCGGAGCGACGGAAGAGGCGGCGCGCCACCCCATGGACCTACCCTGCAAACACCTCTCTTCGCCGTGCGAGCGGGCCACCGGTACCCGATTTTTAACTTCGGTGGCAAGGTCAATTACCCTGCCCTGTATGGAGGAGGCTCGAGCCCAACAGTGGGACATATATGAGCTAAAATGATGATGATGAATAAAATGAATAGGTATTGTGACGCTTATATGAATCACACAACGGTGTCCATACATAAAAGTTATTTTCATAATTATTAAGTCATCAAAACACTCCATTAAAAAAAGTGTGATACATTAAAATTAAATTTTAACGAGAGCACTGTCAGTTTCAACTAATAGAATAGCACGAATTACCTCAGAGTAACCATAAATAAATGTTTTTTTTTTTTTTTAAATTATGATGTTATTATGTTTCATAAGATGTGTACAAAGATACGGTGTACGGCAATTAACTAATACACTTACTGTGATTAATTAGTTTGTACAAGCAGATATCGATCGATCAACAACGGTTGACAACTTTAAAAATTTTACACCATAAACTTGATAACGTTGGTTAACAAAAAAAAAACACGAGGAAAAATATACTTAGCGAGAGCAATGACCGAAAGATATCTAAGACGAAGTTGTTTTGACAAAAACCTATGATATTATAGGTGTTAAATCTTATTGAACTCAACCATTCAGATATTCAAAGCTGCTCGTATAAGAACATATTTAACAAAAAATACCTCGTATATGTATGTATCCAGTACCTATGTATCCACGTGCTCTAAGTTCAATATTAACTAAATTATATTTAAAAAATAAGCAATAAATATGGCTACGAATACTACCAACACTTACTTTGCTCGTGGATGTCGTAAAAGACGACTAAGAGCCTTATAACGACCCTAGGTCGTCCAACTCCATCTGATGCCGTTTGGTCAACAATTACATTCCCAAGGAGGGTTGACGTCTGGCAGGTGGCCGGTCATAAAACTATTGTAAATAACTTTTAAAATATGTACCATGAAAGAATAGTACATATTGTATCGACCCCAAGCAATTGGGATAAGAGTAGGAGAATGGTGATGATTTAAAAAATATATAATTGTACAATCTTTAATAATATACGACCCACTGCTAAAATCGAGTTTCCTCCACATTAGCAAATAGACCAGCGTTATACAGCAGTCTAACTAGCGTGGTATAACGCTGGTCAGACGGATTGGTATAGGTTTCGGTGTGATAGCGGCTGCTACTCGTAATACTACCACGACATGGCTCGTGAGTGTCATAAAAGACGGCTAAGAGCTTTATATCGATCTGGATAGACTCCATTTGATGGCGTTTACTCAACAATTACATTCCCAAGGAAGGTCAACATCAGGTCGGTCATGAAACTAAAACTAATTACTTTTCAATATGCACAATTGAAGTCAGTAAATATTGCGTCGACCCCGAGTAACTGGGATATGAGGAGGATGATGATAATGATAAGACGGATTGGTATAGTTTGTCCTCTTATTTCTAGTTAGTCCTTTTCCTCCTCCTCGTTCCTTCTTCCTTGTTTGTTTCGTGTTTTAATATATTACGAATGGGACCATTATATTATACACTCCGATAGCACACAGATATTTCACACCACAAGGAACCTTCTAATAATAAAATATAATAAGTACTAGTTAAAATAATATATGTTCTATACAAATTTAAAGAAAAAGAAAATAAAGAATAAAAATAATATTTTTTGAAACCGATCTCAGCGCTAAATGTTAATTAAAACAGTTATAAAACACAAAAAGATATCAAAATCGGCCCAGCTGTTTAGGAGGAGTTCAGTCAGTACACAAGTATAGAAGTATTATACATATTAACAGATGCTGTTCTGTACAAATCTAAACAAAAAAAATAAAAATAAAATAGTATATAATAAAATAGTATAGTATTAATAAAATAATATGCCTTGAAATCGATCTCAGCATCAAATGTTAATTTAAACCGTTCTAAACCACAAAAAGGACATCAAAATCGGCCCAGCAGTTTAGGAGTTCAGTCACATAAACACGTATAGAAGTATTATACATATCAAGATAATACAAAATGTTATATTGCAGTGTTAAATGAATGAATAATGCAATGAGTAAATGTCTAAATTTAGCCGCACACAATAAACTTGTAGAAGGTAACGCCATACTGGGTCGGCTATTCGTACGTTAAATGTCTGTATCGCTATTTGACCCTAATGTTGTCGCTAGTTGACCTTAACGTACATTCTAGAATAGAAGGCCAATGATGGTCTACTAGGATAGTATGCAAGTAACTAATAAACTATATTAATATTACAACACTACGAAGTTGATTTAATGCCCTAATCTCATTCAACATTGGTACAATTAAAAAAAATTGTTTTTAACTGTTACATAGAAATTTTATAACGCTGCGGCTGTATGGTAACAACGGTTACGAAACATTATCAACATTTACCCATCATTTATTTAAAACATACATACATACATATCATCACGCCATATCCCTTGCAGGGTAGGCAGAGAGAACAGAGTGCCAGAGAACTCTATCTCTGCATACTTCACTCGCTTCCTCAACATTCATAATTCTCTTCATACACGCTCGCCGGTTTCGGAGACTCTTGACTCCACCTTCCTTCAGTACATGACCGATCTGGTCTAGGTAGGTTAGTCTCGGTCTCCCTCGGTACCTACATCCTTCCACTTTCGCATTGTATATCTTCTTAACCAGGCGTTCGTTCGGCATTCTTTCCACATGTCCGAACCATCGGAGCATTCCCTTTCGCATCTTTACACCAATACTCTCTTTCATACCTACTCGCTCTCTTACGTCGTCGTTACGAATGCGGTCGGTCAGCCTAACTCCACAGATTTTCCGCAGAGATCGCATTTCGACCGCATTAATTTTACTATCATACTCTTTATTTAAAACATTAAAAATATTGAAAAAAGACCAGTCATATGGTCTTTTTTTTGTGCGTGACTTAGTTGTTAGCCGCAGATGGTTATGCCAACTTTACCTGGACTGTGGGTGAGCGCTGAGAGCTCTCAATAAATGGTCAATGGTATCTAACTCTTAATCATAGTCAAATTATTTCGAAAAAAAAAAACATTTGACATTTGTACAACACAGCGAATTGGGCCTATTATTAGTGTCATCGGCACCATGCTCCATCAGCGGTTGTTTGTTTAGTCGTGAAAACGTCAAACCGTCATCAAAGGAATGACGCAGGGCGACTAGGCAGACGAGGCCGGTGTCTAGCAACGCTCAGTTTATTACGTAAAGGATATATTTATTTTCATTGTTTTTATGTGACCGCTTCATTAGTTCTTTTGTATATAAAATGGAGAAAATACAAAAACGCTTAACAAATACTTCGACAGATGTACTTTCTCTTTAAGTTTAAAACAATGTGCATTCAGCAATACGCGCCGTTATTTAAGAAGAACTAGGTCGTTATATAGAATAGACTTTGTTTTAGTAAATGATAATAAAAGGTCCTGCTGACCGCATTTCGTTTACGGTACGCCTACTTTGGACACAACTTCTTAGCAAGACACAATTGAATTTTATATACACTAGTGTGTCTGTGGACACAAATTCGACGAACAGAAAAGAAGGACAAATCCGACAGCCTAACGTAATCTGTAAAGGACGGCAAAGAAATATAATCTAAAAAAAAAATGTATGTGTGTCAGCTGCGACGCACGACTGGAGTTTACTCCTTAAGTACGATTATCAAAACAGGCGCAAAAAAAGCTCATTTGATTAAAAATAATATATATATATATATATATATATATATATATATATATATATATATATATATATATATATATATATATATATATATATATATATATATATATTTACATTTATTAAAACTGTTCAGTGAAGTATTATCTCACGTCAGAAAGTGAAAGGTGCGCAGAATAGGTTGCGCACCAAAAACGTAACGAGGTCATTCGATCACAAGATTTTACTCCTCAAATTTTTCTCATACCGGGCGCCTTATATGAAAATCGATTCTTAAGGAGTAAACTCCAAAAAAATAATGTCTGTAGGAATATTCAATATTGTCTTAATAAATGCATATGTTTATATGCGACACCTTATAAAAGAATATATTTTTTACATTTTGTTTCATATTATTTCCGTATCGGCTGGATAGATTATAACGTATCTTTTACTGGCAGATAGCTGAATTTACAAGGAGTGTGTAGTGTTACTTTTAATTTAAATATAGAATGCCGCGCACAAAATCGTGAACGATCACTAAAAAGGTGAGATAAATTTTAACGGAACATTAAATGGCAGATTCTGCAACAAACATTTCTTTTTGCTATTCCACGCAGACAAAGTCGCAGTAAATTAATACATATTGTAAGTATCATAATTAAAAGCATATTATTTCGAGAATTGACAAATTGTTGACATGAACTCCAATGCGTGACCTCTCTATATAGGTAGTCTTCATTTTCACCAATATGCCATCGTGTTAATTAATACGATGCATATAAATAAAACGTGTGATTGTTCAATTAACAACGTACATGGTGAGGTGCGCATACGCCCCGTCAGGCTCGTTCATTAATTGCTGAGCTCACAATTAGCTGAGTGGCATTCATAAACGAGCACAATTGGCGCAATGGAGAGGAAATGGACATACATCCTCGAACCTACCTATATGTAAATACGTACACAAAAATACATTGAATGTTGTTTTTTAGAATGGAGGGGCAATGATATAATAATTTAATTTAATTAATAATGGTCTTCATTAATCATAAAAATAATATTTTTATGGTAAGCAGTGTTTAATCCGCCCATATCTTGCATTTTAAGAATGCTACGTAATAATGGGCGTGTCTATTACCATATACCAATGTTTCTATATACCAACATATCTACATAACCATTCTAAATAGACATCTTACAGACGAGTGCTGCTTCTCTTTCATCTGATATTCACTTGCTGGTATTTATGATTCTCCGTATGGCGATGGAGTAAGAATACAATTCACCACCCCGTATCTTACCCGTGGGTGATCGTACGAGACGACTAAGAGATATAAAACGCATATAACATCAATGCGAGAGAAGGAAAAATCGAAACAAAACCCTATACCAACACGTCTGACCAGCGTGGTATAGTAGGTCAAATTCCTTTCGTTTATGGAGGAGGCTCGAGTTCAACAGTGGGGTCTATATGAGCTGAGATTATTTATGATTTACCAATACGTAATGGGTAAGAGGTGGTAATACGAAGCTAATACAATTATATCTACCTCATAAAGTAAATAGTAAAAATTGCTGTTAAAAGTACTTATATGAGACATTGCTTGTAGAAAAAACACGTGTTTTTTCTCCTTCCTGTGGGAATAACATATATTTTCCCGGAACAAAAAGGAACATGGCAATCACGGATAATGTTACTTAGATAAATCTATTAGAGATAAAACATAAAACTGGCTCAGTAGATCAGTCTTCACATCAGACTAGGCTCAGCTTACATCCTAAATTAAAATTTATCTCTATAATATAATAATAATAATAATATCCTTATCCTGTTATTGTCCTAATTACTTGGGGTCGATGCAATATGTAATCGTCATCCAACGTCGATTACTGTCAATAGTTTTATAAACGGCCGACTGCCTGACGTCCACCCTCCTTGGGAATATAATTATTGACCAAAAAGCATCAGGTGGAGTTGGCCTATGTCGAAATAAAGCTCTTAGTTGTCTTTTAAGACATCCACCAGCAAAGTAAGGGTTGGTCCTACTCTTAACCGCTACCTTACATCAAAATATAATAATAAAATAATTATCAATTACTCCTTACAGAACAGGTTAAACATAAACTTATGTAACAGAATTAGTTAGTGGATTGTAAGGAGCCGGTGTCAGAAGTGGGATTACTTGAATTACAAATCACCGGTATTATTATAGACCTAAAAGATTTAAAGAAACTAGTAATATTTTTATTTAAATAATAGTTAATATACATAATAGACATGTACGACTCATTAAAATTAATTGCACCACTTAATGTATTGAGTATAAGGTGTGTCACAAACCTGTCTTAAATAATAGAAAAATATATTTGTAGCTATACGTACATATATACACTACCGTCCAAAAGTTTGGAAGCACACCTGTTTTCAAACAAAACAAATAAATGCCGACTAATAGCGGTAAAAATTAGCAATAATCTTAAGTTTTACAACCTTTTACGACTGTCTACACAAACACAAAAGGATTATTATCCTACATTCATCAAGTTTTATGGAATTCCTTAATATTGACGAAACACGTGTTTTATGACTTAATCCGTCGGCTACTTTATCCTATGCAATGGTGTAGTTTTATTGATAATGTTTGCTGGTTTTAACTTTTTTAGACCTTATTCAGTCGCACTTGAGCATTGGCACGTGAAAGTTGTGATATTAACATTGTCTGTATTCCAAAGATATCGGCTACTACTTTGACCGTATTTTTTCTTCTGAAAATGGCAAAACGCAAGCAAATCACGCTTGAACAGCGAAGCGCTATTTGCACTCTACGCGAGGAAGGATACAGTGAACGTCAAATCGCAGAAAGGCTCGGAATTTCTTGTAAAGGTGTCCACTATACCCTTGCTAGAAAACAAGAAACGGGGAAAAATGAAGATAGAAAGAGCTCTGGTAGGCCCAAATCCACAACAAATCAAGAGGACAACTTCATTAGAGTTCTTTCTAAACGGAATCGACGCTTAACTGCACCACAGATCACTGCAGCTCTGAATGATACGCGAGAAACACCCATTTCAACAACTACTGTTAAAAGACGCTTACTGTCTGCGGGATTAAGAGGATGTGTTGCTGCTAAAAAACCCAAACTAACAAATCGACATAAGAAAAATAGACTAGAATGGGCAAAAGCGCATAAAAACTGGACTATAGAACAATGGGAAAATGTCCTTTGGAGTGACGAATCAAAATTTCAGATTTTCGGATCCAATAGACGTGTCTTTGTACGCCGGTCAAAAGAAGAGAAGGCTTCAGAGGCATGTACAGTGCCTACCATCAAACATGGTGGTGGTAATGTCATGGTTTGGGGGTGTTTTGGCAACAGTAAACCCGGCAATCTTGTGAGGATAACCGGAAAATTAAACAAGGAAGGCTATTTAAAAATTCTCCAAGATTCTGCCATACCCAGTGGACTAAGTTTCATTGGTTCTGGATTCATTTTTCAACAGGATAATGATCCTAAGCATTCGTCGAAATTGTGCCAGAACTTTTTAAACAAGAAAAAAGCTGAAAACATTTTAAACATCATGCAATGGCCATCTCAATCCCCTGATCTTTCTCCCATTGAACTTGTTTGGGATGAACTTGACAGGAGGGTGAAAAGTCGTTGTCCTACGAGCTCAGAACATTTGTGGCAGCTATTAGAGAACGAATGGAACAAATTAGATAAAGATTATTTTAAAAAATTGATTAATAGAATGCCCAGAATATGTGAGAAGATTATAAAGGAGAAAGGTGGACACTTTGATGAAGCTAAAATTTAATCTAATTTACCATTGTATATTATTTTTTTATTTTGTTTAAGTTAGTTTCTGTTTGTTCTTTATTTTTTTATCAATACATTTAAATTTAAATGACTTAGTTTGGTTTTATTCGATTTTACCTTGCTGCTTCCAAACTTTTGGACGGTAGTGTATATCCATCAACATATTTTCTATTTATTTTATATAATCCTGTAAGATTTATCTATATAGCCGTTGGATGCAAATGGTGCAAGTGGACGGCTATGGGCTAATGGATACATGAAAGATTTACCTAAGAAGCAGAAGATAAATGGAAGTCTCAAACTTCGACTTTCATATTGAAAATTCCTTTACAAAAAAAAAGATTCGATTTCCAATGCCCTCTTGATTGGTCACATGCCTCATCATCATCTTGCTCTTATCCCAATTACCTGGGGTCGACGCAATATGTCCTCTTTTTCCATACGATCTTATCAGAAATCATCTCTGCCGTCACTCCTAAACTATCCATGTCATGCCTCACGCAGTCCATCCATCTTTTCTTTGGTCTTCCTTTACCCCTTAAGCCTAAAACTTTTCTCACAATCAACATTCGCATCTCCATGCAGTCGTCTCTCATCCATCGCTTTTGTCGCCCAACATGCTGATCCATACAGTACAGTAGGTCTTATTAGGGTTTTGTATATTTTGCCCTTTGAGGGGTACTCTGGGGTCGCATGTTGTACCCGTGACCTGCCGCCACTTCATCCATCCCGCATCAATTTTGTGCTTCACCGCACGATCCAGGCCGCCATTGCTCGGAATAAGAGAACCTAGGTAACGGAAATCTGAGCATACTGGTATAGGTACTCCATCTAAGGACATGTGTGTAAAATTGGAGAGACCGCCGAAATCGCAGAACATGTATTCTGTTTTAGGTCTGCTGATTTTCAAGCCAACATTCTCCAATTTACAGCGCCACTTTTCCAGCATGCTCTGTACCTCAAGGCCCTCCTCCCCGACGAGAACAATGTCATCAGCGAATAGCAGTGTGTGTGTGTGTTTGATTGTTGATTGGTCACATGCCTATATTGCTGAATCAAAAAGGTAGATTATCATCATAATAATCTGTTGAATTAGATAAATAAATCGTCATATCAATAACTTGTACGTGGATTTACCCATGAGTAAATTCTCAGTAGCAATATATACGTAATCTGAAACAGTGCTCAACAGATAGGTATAAACTAATTGCCTATTAAACGAGATTATTTTTTATAGATGCTCTTCACTTGCTTAATAAATCTCTATGACTTTCGATGAAAAAAAAATGCACACAGTTTACCGAAAGTTAGGGTTTTTAAATTCACAACTATATTTGGAGTCGGTACAACATGAAAACGTAAAGAAGTAAATACAAAACATATACATCTTCTTTATCGGTCCATATATGTTCCATTATTGAGCACCAGCCTGATCCACGAGAGGTGAGAAATTGGAACAATACCCCACGCTAGCCGAACGAAAAGTTGTATAAATATAAACATAGGATTTTCTTTTTCGATTATCTTTCTCTAGCATCAATGTTATCTGTTTACCTGACATTTAATATTAGCACACGTAGTATTTGTCGTCCATTGCTACACAAGTTTTAGTAAAGACAAGTAAAAGAAGATCAAAACGCAATGCAAAAACACGACCGACCGATTCTGTGACCTTAAATACTTCTCAAAATTAGTTGAGGGAACCACTACTAATGAACTGTTTTTTACATTCTAAAGTGCATCATTCCAAAATAAGATCAAACACCAGACATCATTATTATAAGCTAACGGCTTTCGAAATCTATCAAACGTGCTATGAATTTGCTTTAATTTATAAAACGGTAACATTATCTAAAAAAAACTATATCTTTATATATCTATAATATTAACCCTGTATAATCAATTTCCCTTCTATTATGGAGGAGGCTCGACGCCAGCAGTGGGTCATATATGAGCTGTGATGATGATTAACGCCGTATTTTCATTTTTCACATAGAACAGTATAATTCAACTGATAAAACTTTAACAGGTAGCTAGATAGGAAACTTTGAAATGTATTGCTTACACTACAAGTATCCAGTTATAAATTTCATACTTCAGGTTGAATCTTGATATCAATAAAATTATAATCTATTCACAATTGGTGGGAATAACGCTATCAATTAATAACTAACAGATAATTATATAGTAAGGGACAAGTTGTATATTGCAATAAAACAAAACACAAGACAAACATCTCGTTTAGCAGTGCATGAATGTGACCGTCCTTGTACAAGACTACGTTGTCAGTCACCGCAACGCGACCCGCACTGCGCATACATCTGGGTCAGGTCTCTTTCCGCACACACAGCTCGGAAGTGATAATTTATATAGTAATACAAACATTACAAATAATTAAATGACAATGCTGCTAATTCTGTTGTTCATCGATTTAACTGAAACTATAGTTGTTGATTTTTGCGAACATCGAAAGGAGAAAAAAACGTCTAATTTTACTAACAACTTGTTTCATATGTAAATAATACCTTTTAGATAATACTTAAAATAATAAATGACGTATAATATCAATTACATTAAATTTAGAATAATTTATAAAATACTCTTATATCGTACTAACTATGCTCGAGGCTTCATTTCATTTCACGTGGATGTCGTAAAATACGACTAAGAGCCTTATATCGACCTGGGCCAACACCATCTGATGCCGTTTGGTTAACAATTACATTCCCAAGGAGGGTTGACGTCAGGCAGGCGGTCGGTCATAAAACTATTGTCAATAACTCTTGCAATGTGTAGGAAGAGGAGTACATATTGCGTCGAACCCAAGTAATTGGGATAAGAGCAGGAGAATGATGATGATCGAGGCTTCATTAGGATTCATCATCAATAAATTTTTATATCTGTTGAGAACAATACTTTTAATATGATTGAAAGGTGCCTCATATACCTTTCTATATTTTCTTTCTATAGACAAAGTTCTATAGACGGTTGAGTAGTTAAAGCGTAAAAGCTTAATAAATAAACTCACATTCGCATTAAGATTTATAATAAAAAAAATATCTCCAAGTAATTATTTACTAATTATTTATAAATCAATACGCATACATATTTGCTACATGGTGCGTGGTTTTGCTATCGAACACGATAGCTCAATATTAGCACTCGTCATTCTTAATTGTAGCCATAGATATATAAAAATTTAAATTTACTTCAAAAATAATCTGACAAAATTTTAACTTTTTCGAGATAATTTAAAAATTAATTTAGTCGGTGCATAACAGAATAGCAACATTGACATTAAAAGATATTGTCGACACATGAATATGTATAATACAAGGCAAATGCGACAACTGTAATTAACGTACATGAATAGTTCCTTAACCAAAGAGATTAACATAGCGATTAAAAGTAAAATCTAATATCTTAAACTTATGTTGTCGTTTTATTACTGATGGATGGATGGATATTTTGTCATCTGTAAACACAGGACGTAAAAAGAAATAACTTGATTATTCGATTTGACGCTCTCGTCTGTTGCTTTTAGGTAGCACAAACTAGCGAAATTTAAATCCATAATCTAATATATATATAATTTTTCTTAGTAAATAAATATTACCACCACACGCAAGAAATCTTGTGTGTGATGTGCCCGTTAAATATCATTTTCAGTTTTTTTATTGATTGGTGGCAAATGAGCAAGCAGCAAACTTGATGGTAAGCATTACCGCCACCAATGGATTTTGTAATACCAAAGATATATAGCTAGGCCGCTGCTTACCAACCAAAACCCACCCATATTGGGTTTTACGGCTTTCTCGCTCGCTCTCGTAGTGCACCAGCATATTGTCATTGCTCAGACGACGATGGTGTATTACTACACCGGATGGACCAGCCCGCGATTGTCAACAGTGCTCAGCCCAAACAAAGAAACTGTCAACAGTGTGATAAGATGAATAATGTCGAAACAAATTTCGTGTTCTATATTATAATACCTTCGGAGAAAAATATGTATGATCTTTTTTGATGCAATTGACTATTATAATAGTAAGTCTATTATTATTATTTATATAGATGAAGGAGAAATACTCAGCAAATCTCTCCTGAGGAACTGATAATATCGATTGTAATCACTAAAATCATAAAAGCTATGAAAATGATGAAGATTGGGTAATGATTTCCGATATTAACACTAGTATTATACAACATTTGAAATAAAACTATTTTTACGGATTCTATCGCGTTTTTGTTTGTTTGTTTTGCTGTAGCTGTGTGGTAGCGGCTACGAATACTACCGACCCTTACTTTGCTCGTGGATATTGTAAAAGACGACTAAGAGCCTTATAACGACCTGGGCCAACTCCATCTGATACCGTTTGCTCAACAAGTACATTCCCAAGGAGGGTTGGCGTCTGGCAGTCGGGAGGACGGTTCTTCCGTGACCAATACATCATTATCATCATCATTTCAGCTCATATATGTTTCACTGTCGGGCCCGAGCCTCTTCCATAATGGAAGGGAAATGGACCTACTATACCAAGCAGGTCGGACGTGTTGGTATAGGGTTTTGTTTCGAGTTTTCCTTCACTTGTATAGATGTTATATGCGCTTTTATATCTTTTACTCGTCTCTTACGATTAACCACGGGTAAGATAGGGGGTGATGAATTGTATTCTTACTACATCACCACATGGATAGTGACCAATACAATACAATACAAATTCGATATAATTCGTATAAATAGTTTTATTTCAAAAGATCGGGTATGTTACCGCTATATTTTGTTCTATTATGCCCAAAGAACGAATAAAATTATAGAACGACACAATATAGTAAAACCATCCCGAAACCATTTCATTGGTCTTCACGTGGACAATCTGAACCAAACGACATCGATTGAACGTGTGCATACATAATGAGAACACGATTGTATGATGACCCCGTAATATCGTGATACTGGGAGTGGGCTTACGACGTATCAACAGACACAATGGAAAGATTGGAGTAGATGACATTTTAAAACTGATTTATTCGTACGTTGTTTTCTGTTGTGCCAATTTCTATGCCAACTGTACGTAGTTGAAAACAAAAATCACACAGTAAAACTCTCTCTTGTGGTATGCAAATAATCTGGACTCGGAAGATGAGGCAATCATTATTATGAAACAGACATATATACACATAGATCCGCCAAATTGATGAAATATTTATACGCAACGATTTTGTAGAATGTACATTTAACTCGTTGATAAATGCCAACTAACACACGTGTAAACTAAAAGCTATTCAATAATGCATTAGGTAGTAGGTACCAGCTAGATATATAGGTATATTTTAATATACATAAAACTTTTTTATGTGTTTGTCATCTAACTCCTCCTAAATAACTGGACCGCTTTGAATGATTTTTGCGTATATATTTCAATGGGTTCCTGGATTGGTTTGTAAACGCAATTAGACCGGGTATGTGGTTGCTGACGGCTTGTCACGAAGTTTTAGCATTAACATGGGTAAAAACATGAGACCAAATATGTAAAAACAAGAGACTAGAGATTCCGTGAACATTACATACATACATATCATCACGCCATATCCCTTGCAGGGTAGGCAGAGAGAACAGAGTGCCAGAGAACTCTATCCTTGCATACTTAACTCGCTTTCTCAACATTCATAATTCTCTTCATACACGCTCGCCGGTTTCGGAGACTCTTGACTCCACTTTCCTTCAGTACGTGACCAACGTGAATGTGAACATTAGTTCACATTAAGATATTTAAAAGCTATTAGAATTATGAAGTTTAGACTTTAAAAGTATAAACATCCGCTAGCGTATGTACCTCCTTCATCTTCTAATCTTATTCTTGGCTTGCTTGATGTCTGTTTATATTTTTTGGCATTTAGTTTGAAATGGGGCAGCCTCTCCAATAGTTACTAAATATCATTATTAGTTCGCCTGCTTCCTATCACCATAACACATGAAGGCGTTTGTGAATAAATACATGAAATATATATAAATATAAAATTAAATATTAATTTTAATACAAAGGTTTTTAATACTAATCGACGTATAAAGAGTACAATAAAACCTTATGAGCTCACGTAATAATATTGAAGATTGGATCAACAATATAAAATATACAATAAGAGGCTCGTGTACCAAATATTAAATTCAAATGGGGTGGATTTAACGTGAGTGGGGTGAACATAAGTGGGAAAAAAGGACAGCGTCGGGTGGGAGGCGAAAATCTCAACAGTCAACATAGCACAGACAATTTCTTTATTTAGGTATGTAGCTCGGGGATATTGCTATATCGTTGAATACCTTTTGTTCCAGCCGATCGTATTGTTTTTTTTTTTCTTTCGTTCCTCTTGTGGGTTCGTATTACCAATAGCTACATAGACATCTGAATAACGGACTGAGAATATAATCTGTCTACACTCCAGTCCATAAAAATCTCATTTTCGCGGGTCTCCTATTAAAACATGAGTGGCTTATATACCAAATAACTTCATTAATCAAATGGTCTATTGCTAATTTGGCATAAAATCGCAAGTTTCAGAGAAAACAACCGAAATTTTCAAATGTAATTTCCATTGAAATATTTGTTTTATTGCTTATGGTGGCAAACGAGCAAGCAGCCCACCTGATGGTAAGTGTCACTGCCGCCCATGGACCTTTGCAATACTAAGAACTTAGCTTAGACCGCTGCCTACCATTACAATCTCCAAACCCACCCAGTTGGGCTTCCGACTCTCTCCCTCACCGAACGAAGCGCAATAGCACATTGCCATTACTCAGACGTCGATCTTCTGCGAGAGTATGGTACTACCCCGGACGGACAGGCCTGCGGCTGTAGACAGAAAACTGTCAACAGCGTGGTCCTACCACTATCAAATGACTTCTAAGTTAAATCATTAATGGTTAATTACTATTACTGTAAGGTTATTTACTATTCTTCTTCTGAACCAATATACGTTACATAGTTAAGCACAAGTCTTTTTACGTAAATGAAATAAACCTATTATATCGCTCTGACCAACCGGGTCGGCATGAGATTATATTTCGAATTACCCGTCCACTAACGGCTTCATCATCATCATCTCAGTTCATATAGGTCCCCCACTAGGCTGTTGGGCTCCTGCATAATGGGAGATATTATCGGCTTAACATTCATTAATCGATTTTTACGATGTTCACGGCTAAGGAAACCATTGTAACTATATCGTTCTTACTTTATTGCCATATGGCAACTTTTCTTTAAGCCAAGATAAAATTACCTGTGACTATTTCGGTTTTAACATACTATTTTACAAGCAAATCTCCACAGATTTGTTGATAGTCTTCCAACTCATACAAATATCTTCAACTAGATCTATATTAACAATATTTTAGCATCACTCAAAATTGTATCGGGATGATAGCCCACAGTCCGGGTAAAGTTGGCATAGCCATTTACTGCTAAAACCTAAAAGTCACTCACAAAAAAAAAATCAAAGCTGTTTTAGTAATAAATAACCATCAAAACAGTATTTTAAGACGTGATTTTCCTACTCATTTTAACAACCAATATAATAAAAGTCATCTAATGAAGATGAGTAATTTACAACCAAATATATGTTACCAGCCGATTAAAAGGTCAAACAAATAAACAAGAAAATTTGATCTCTTTTTTTTTACGTTACAGCCAAGAAACCAACAAAATATAACAATGCAAATAGTACTATATACAGTTGCGTTTAAAAGGTTATAAGCAAAGCAATTCAGGACTTTATGTTAAATAAAAAAATATACATAATTCATTTATATAATTATTAAGAATATATTATATTAGATTAATAATAATATAAGGTGATCAAAGAATAATATGGTTATTATTCCTAAATTAATTTCATATGGAATCTCTTAAATAAATTTTGCCCTGAAGGTATTACCGTTTATTGTATACTCAATAACGGTATACCTTATAATATATCTTTCGGATAAATTTTAAGCAATTTTTAGAAGCCGATCTTACTTAATATCTCATAATGATTTTTGATATTTACGCGAGTAATACACATTTAAAAGAAAACTATTTTTACGGATTCTATTGCGTTTGTATTTGATTTTTAATTTTGGCGACATTTCGAACACTTTACAGCGTTCATGGTCACGGGTAAACAAAGTGAAAATCAAATACAAACGCAATAAAATCCGTAAAAATAATTTTATTTCAAATTAATATCTCATTATTTACAATGAATTATGGTAAGCCCTAATTTGCTATTTTCGTACATTATTAATTTCATTCCGTACGGTGATATAGTAAGAATATAATTCAACATCCCCTTTCTAATCCGTGGACGTCGTAAAAGACGACCAATGATATGCAGATAACATCTATACGAAAGAAGAAAACCTGAAATAAAACCTCATACCAATCCATATGACCACTGTACGTTATTAGATCAATTTTCCTTGGATTGTGGAGGAGACTGGAGCTCAACACACGATGATGATAAAAAGAATTAACATACAATTTTTCTTATCGTATGACTAATGAATACATTTACTGTTAGAGTTTAGTTGTCCAAAATACATTGAGTTTATATTTTAGTTTCTCATTTTAGTTATCAACCAACCCACGTCTTCGTGTTAGTGGACAATATCCGATCGACGACCATCTTCTCTAAATAAGAGAAATTTACCTAATACAACTAGGGCAAGATGAGTTGAAATTGCTATCTGTTTATATCTCTTATATGATTTTACAATAACCACGTGAATCGGCTCTTAAGAATCGGGTTAGCGATCACACGTGTCACCATGTTCAACCGACCGGTATTCATCAGATCATAACCCACCAAAAAAATATGTCCTTCTCAAAGTATAAGACATGAAACTTATTTATTCATCGAATTAGAAACACATAATTAATTACATAAACATATACACAGGTCTTTAAACATTTTGCCTTCTAATTATTTAATCACATAGATAATTCGAAACTGTATTAAACAGTGTTATGAATATTCTATAGACAAAAAAAGCAATCGATGTTTATAATGAATGCATGATAATGAGCCAATTTTGAATCGCTCAAGATGTTGTCTTGTCCGAAGTCTGACACCGAAGCTCAGTGGGCGTGGCAATTACGTCAATTACCGATCTTGGCGACAACTTTAAAAATATAATGAACCGTTGTAAATGATCATTATTCCTAAATTATGACAAGTTTTTTTTTAATAGACAACACCCTAAGGAACTAATCCTTGCAGTACGAGCGTTTCTACTTTTTTTATTTTATTATTTTCTCATCGATTCTTGCTACATTTGCATATTTTCTTTTTGCTCTTTTTTTAGGACAGTAGTACTAAGGAAATAATCCTTGTTTTGTTTGTCTTTACAAATATGTAATTAATTGACACAAATTACACCCAAACTCAGAACAATAATTCGTTGAACGCATCAAATATTGTCCTAAATTGTAATAAATGGAACCTGCGACATTTAGTACTTTTTTATTTTTTTTTTTATTTTTTTTATGCAGGTCGATCTTAATAACTACACTATCAATAAAAAAACACATAATATTACGTTAAAAACCTCACCAAGACTTGTATTGCATATTGAATCAATTTAAAACAAAATAATTAAGCAAATAACTTAATTTGATGTCTACAGTCGTTATGACATTATATATGTAAACGCATTGGCTTCCTGCTCCGTTAATGCGAGGGGATAATGATAATATAGTAAATCTGAATATTAAAACGTTTCCTGCAACATGGTATTATAAACTTTAGTTAGAATCTACTTTAGATTCTAATATTTTGTATTTGCCAAAATAATTCTGCTTTACGATATCTAAAGAGACAGAAGAAATCTATTATCATATTTTGTTTTTGTATCTACACCGTGAAAATATCTAAAAGTGGTGTAGGGCCACGCTGTTGACAGTTTTCTATCTACAGCGGTCCGTTCAGGGTCATACGATACTCTCGCAGAAAATCGAAGTCTAAGCAGTGTTAATATGCTGTTGCGCTTCTTTTGGTGAGTGAGAGAGCTGGAAACCAAATTTGGTTGGGTTTTGGTTGGTAGGAGGCGGCCTAGCTATACTCTTGGTAATGCATAAGTCCATGAGCGGCAGTAACATTTATTAACACATGCGCTGCTTGCTTGTTCACCTCCATAAGCAATAAAAAAATAATTCTCATAGTTAATACTCCGCTATCTACATTATAAAATTACATGACGAAGAAGAAAAGTTCAACCGGCGCTAAAAGTGTTGTGGCTTTTAGCACAGTACGAACTTTTTTTAAATATTATGGTGAAAGTTTGCAAATGCTATTACGTACGTTACGTAAACAATAGAGCATTTCATTTTAATCCATCATCGAAATCAACTGTTAAATATAGGACTCCCTAAAGTGGATGTTTTAAATACCACACTCGGAAGATGTTGCTCTTTATGAATTTCCCAAGAACGAGCTCCAAAACACTTCCCTGATATTCCCTTGGCTGGTTTTTACGGGTCTTATAAGAAAATGAAAGATGGCGGCGGTACTATTTACTTTTAATGTATTATTGCACGTTAATTTTCATTAATGTTAACATTTGTTAATAATAAATGTGTATATTTTATATTGCATTACGATGTGCAGTAATTAAATATTTGTACAATGAGTTACTCATTCATATTAACAACCTTCCTTGATATACAGCCACGATTATCTGAACACAATTAACTAACAACTTTCAAGTATATATAGTTATTTATTTTTCTTTCTCTGATAATAAAAAAATCTTCTCGTGACTATGAAGGCTGAAAATGTTCGGAACGTTACCAAAGTAAAAATCAAATACGAATGCGATAAAGTCGATAAAAAATATATTCATTTCAAATATGTAATACTGGCGTAAACATCAGAATTCACTAGAAAAAAAAATTGTGTTAAATACAAGCAATCTTTCGACAAACACATGCAAAGGTTTCATAAATGTGGATATAAAACCGGTACGTTTTTACAATTTTTAAATTACGATCCGGTTGGCGTTAAACATAACAAAATTATGACAATTTGGTGACAGCCATGTCTTCCTATTTACCGTGCAATAAATAATCTGGAGGAAATTTAAAATGTCAACAAGCGCTCGACATAAAGGCGTTGAACATGGACGTGATCGTCCATAACAAGCTCTTGTTATATTTGACGTATTTACATATAACTAATCTTTCATCTGTGCCAATTTATTTCAAAAGAATTTTGCTAAAATATATATGCAAAACATATACCCCACTTAAAACGTACGATATTTCATATTTTTTGTGGCATAACTATTTAAAGATAATATTGACAATTATACAATAATATTACTTCTATTTTATAATCATATGTACATAATAGTAAAATAATTAAATAAATAAATTGTTTAGTAGACCAGTTTTAGCCATTTTACAGAATTTTTGGGTGCATGAATGAATTATTGCTTTATTTAAAATGAAACAATATTTCATGACTAGTTTGTATTTAAAGTATAATTACATTTTAAATGAATAAAATAAAAGATGGTAATGATATCATATGTCAACAATGGGTCTTGGAACTAACTACTACCGAGACACAAACGAGACGCTTGTTTTTGTATTGAAATAGTTTTTAATAACAACAAGATGTAGTACAGGGAAGCGACTAGACCGCGTGGACTTCTGGCTGCCGGCCAGCCTTGATATATAAATCATATAACTAACTCAAGGATTTTGATTTTTAAAAACACTAATAGTTCAAGTTTAGATGCGCCCGTATCAAGTTTTATGATAGAGGTCATAGTTTTTACTGTACGGTGCTTAAATAATACATGCAATAAAAAGTTGATTTATTTATTAAGTACCAGATGAATAAGAAATATATACGTGCACTGCCTTGTTTGCTCTTCGAAAAAGTAACTAGAACTTTCTGTAAATATACAAGAAAGAGCAAAGATATATTAAATACCTGTTTGTCAAACGAAAACGAAGTACAATAAACAAGTTTGTTATAATAATGTAAATATCAATTTAAAGGCTATAATAGAAATAATACAGCTTAACATCATCATTATCATCTCAGCTCATACATGTCCCATAGTTGGGCTCGAGCCTCCTCCATAATGAGAGGGAACTTCACCTACTATACCAAGCTGGTCAGACGTGGTATAGGGTTTTGAGTTTTCCTTCGTTTGCATAGAAGTTTTATGTGTTTCATATCCCTTACGATTACCCACGGGTATGATAGGGTGTGGTGAATTGTATTCTTACTCCGTCACCACACGGATGATGATGATGACAGCTGAACAAATTACATCTATTATTTGAATTTGATTTACCAAATACTAGGCCAAATTTCTAATCCACATTAACATTAATTATACACTCATTTAATAGAACGATTCCCTCGATTTAACGAATTTATCGAAATCCCTTAACAAAAGCCCAAGGTAAAACATACACTACCGTCCAAAAGTTTGGAAGCAGCAAGGTAAAATCGAATAAAACCAAACTAAGTCATTTAAATTTAAATGTATTGATAAAAAAATAAAGAACAAACAGAAACTAACTTAAACAAAATAAAAAAATAATATACAATGGTAAATTAGATTAAATTTTAGCTTCATCAAAGTGTCCACCTTTCTCCTTTATAATCTTCTCACATATTCTGGGCATTCTATTAATCAATTTTTTAAAATAATCTTTATCTAATTTGTTCCATTCGTTCTCTAATAGCTGCCACAAATGTTCTGAGCTCGTAGGACAACGACTTTTCACCCTCCTGTCAAGTTCATCCCAAACAAGTTCAATGGGAGAAAGATCAGGGGATTGAGATGGCCATTGCATGATGTTTAAAATGTTTTCAGCTTTTTTCTTGTTTAAAAAGTTCTGGCACAATTTAGACGAATGCTTAGGATCATTATCCTGTTGAAAAATGAATCCAGAACCAATGAGACTTAGTCCACTGGGTATGGCAGAATCTTGGAGAATTTTTAAATAGCCTTCCTTGTTTAATTTTCCGGTTATCCTCACAAGATTGCCGGGTTTACTGTTGCCAAAACACCCCCAAACCATGACATTACCACCACCATGTTTGATGGTAGGCACTGTACATGCCTCTGAAGCCCTCTCTTCTTTTGACCGGCGTACAAAGACACGTCTATTGGATCCGAAAATCTGAAATTTTGATTCGTCACTCCAAAGGACATTTTCCCATTGTTCTATAGTCCAGTTTTTATGCGCTTTTGCCCATTCTAGTCTATTTTTCTTATGTCGATTTGTTAGTTTGGGTTTTTTAGCAGCAACACATCCTCTTAATCCCGCAGACAGTAAGCGTCTTTTAACAGTAGTTGTTGAAATGGGTGTTTCTCGCGTATCATTCAGAGCTGCAGTGATCTGTGGTGCAGTTAAGCGTCGATTCCGTTTAGAAAGAACTCTAATGAAGTTGTCCTCTTGATTTGTTGTGGATTTGGGCCTACCAGATCTCTTTCTATCTTCATTTTTCCCCGTTTCTTGTTTTCTAGCAAGGGTATAGTGGACACCTTTACAAGAAATTCCGAGCCTTTCTGCGATTTGACGTTCACTGTATCCTTCCTCGCGTAGAGTGCAAATAGCGCTTCGCTGTTCAAGCGTGATTTGCTTGCGTTTTGCCATTTTCAGAAGAAAAAATACGGTCAAAGTAGTAGCCGATATCTTTCGAATACAGACAATGTTAATATCACAACTTTCACGTGCCAATGCTCAAGTGCGACTGAATAAGGTCTAAAAAAGTTAAAACCAGCAAACATTATCAATAAAACTACACCATTGCATAGGATAAAGTAGCCGACGGATTAAGTCATAAAACACGTGTTTCGTCAATATTAAGGAATTCCATAAAACTTGATGAATGTAGGATAATAATCCTTTTGTGTTTGTGTAGACAGTCGTAAAAGGTTGTAAAACTTAAGATTATTGCTAATTTTTACCGCTATTAGTCGGCATTTATTTGTTTTGTTTGAAAACAGGTGTGCTTCCAAACTTTTGGACGGTAGTGTATGTTCATATGTATTACAAATATTGTATTGTCAGAAAATTCTTTATAACGAATTTTCAATAATTGCAAAGTGGCAATATAACTGCTATTTAAGTATTACATAACGTGGTAAATAAGCTCACACATAATCCCACAATAACTGTAACAATAATTAATTAATGTCTTTATTAGTGGAAATTGTTGGATATAACAAAAAGCGGATGAGTATTAGGTACGTAATGTAGGCAACATTTTCTTTATTTGTTAAAACGAAAACATTATACAATTCTACCTCTATATAAAGAAAGTTTAGTGCAATAAATTACTTGATCAAATTATAACGAATGTTTTGTAATTCCATTGAGCTTTTTTAATATCGTAGTTGCACATTTTAGGACGCTGACGACTTCAAAATGTAACAGATAATTTGGTTTTTCGATCATTACTCAACGTATATGGTTAAGGCGCAATATATCTTGTATTATGTAGAATATGTAGACGTAAATACTAATGAATAAAAAAAGAATGATTTAATTAATTAACACTATGAGGATTTGGCAAAGTTTTATGACAGGCCAGCTGTTTAATATTAATCAAATCTTTTAACATTCCCGTATAATTCTCGCACAGATGGTAAACAGATTCTCCACTAGATAGTAACACAAGTAGAACGAAATAAGATCTTGTTTACGATTTGATAATATTTACAAGAACTGTTTGAATTGATAGTATTCGTAAGCATGACCACAGAATATTCAAGGAAGAAGTTGTATTATATGCATTTTAATACGAAATTCAATCCGATTGCTTACAATTTTATACTTTTACATGGAATTGAAAGAAAGTTTCATTAGAAGCCCTTTTTTGTAGGCGCAAAGGTAAGTTTCTAACAACTTGTTTCTTTATGAATCGTTATAAATCTAGTTTACAACTACCCAAACTTTATATGGATATATTTACATTCCTGTCGATTGTACGTAAAATGACATGTATCTTCCAATATCATATTATTTCCTAAACGTGACGACACACACAATGTTACAAATATTTGTTTCGATTTATAGATTCTGTAAAAATTATTTGATACTGAAAAATACATTTCAATCAATGAAATATGCGTTTCAATTCAAATTAATGAAAATTGGTGTCAGCTTATTTGACTTATACGCAAATAATACATATTTATTTATTACTTTTGCACAAAAAATAATATAAGGCGGACTTAATGCTTAAGTAGGGCATTCTCTGCCAGTCGACTTAGGGTGGTGCAGAAATAATGCGAGGTAGGTGCAATGTTATGTAGAAAGATAAAAGATTTTCGGATTTTATAAATAATTAAGCATATTAAATGCTAAATTTCAGTAATTTAAATAACAAGGTTGTGTCATCGTTTAATACAATTCTAACTGTAAAGTTTGAAGTATTAAGCCTATAACAATGTGTAAACATTGTCGGGTAGATAGCATACCGTCACCGTAAGACGTAAAATATAATACGAAGTGAAATTTGCATGTCCTACAATTAGTCGCGGTGGTGTAGTGGCAGCACGATTGGGCTGGAATCCCAATAGGCGCGGGTTCGAATCCCGCTTGCGACATCATTTTTCATTTCGTAATCGGATTTTATAAATAATTAAGCATATTAAATGCTAAATTTCAGTAATTTAAATAACAAGGTTGTGTCATCGTTTAATACAATTCTAACTGTAAAGTTTGAAGTATTAAGCCTATAACAATGTGTAAACATTGTCGGGTAGATAGCATACCGTCACCTTAAGACGTAAAATATAATACGAAGTGAAATTTGCATGTCCTACAATTAGTCGCGGTGGTGTAGTGGCAGCACGATTGGGCTGGAATCACAATAGGCGCGGGTTCGAATCCCGCTTGCGACATCATTTTTCATTTCGTAATCGGATTTTATAAAGATAAAAGATACTAAAAAAAATAGTTATTAAATATATGTTCTTATGCTAATATTATATGCACAGACCATACAATTCTTTTGTATAAAAAAACATGTTGATAATACGTCGCTGAAATAACAATTTATTTCATGTAAATACTTTCTAAAATATTGTTGATAATTTGAATACAAAGAGAGAAGTAAGGAAATTTTCTTTAGATATTTAAAACATAAAAATATAACGGAGTAACAATATTGTCACCATTTCTAACTTTCCCATGGGTGATTATACAACACGCCTAAGAGTCATATGGAGATAACAACATAGCAAGAAAAGGAAAACTCGAAATAAAACTCTATTCAATCTGTATCAATTCGTCTAATCAGGATGGCATAGTCGGTCATTTTCCCTCCTATAATGGAGGAGGCTCGAGACCAGCAGTGGGACGTATATGTGCTGAGATGATGATTAAAAATTGCACTAAGATAGTTATTTAATAATATTATTTATGATTTAATAACAACACTTGTATTTCATATTTATTGTAAAGGCTATTGGCCGGCCTTCTTCTATGTTACGAAGCGAGACGGTTTGGTTTACATTCAGTTTTATTTCGAGTTTGCCTTCTATTGCATAGGTGTTATCTGCTAATGTTCCTAGATCGTTGCTTACGAAATCCGCAGAAAAGAAGGGGGTGAAGAATACACATGCACATTTAATGTAAATATGTAACACAACAACTGGGCAATTTTCCAAAAGTGAAAACGCATTCAGTTTATTATCCGTACATAATTCACTTTTTAATGTCCTGCAGTATATTATTTAGTACATGCGCGGTGTTAAAAGTTCTGCATTCATAAAAGTAAAAAAAAAAAAATACATAAACAAACTCATTTAAGAATACACAAACACGAAGTACATTAAAACTTGAAAAATCGTTAAATTCAAAAGTTTTTATTATCATCATTGGTGGCAGATGAGGCAGCGGTACTCGTAATAGTAAATGGTAACCCTCACCCTCCCTGGTCATGAACCTCTGCAATACAAGGAACAGTGACAGGTCGCTGCTTCCAATAAAAATGGTATTGGGGTGTTGGTACTTCGAGTTGAGAGCCATCAACTCTCATTCATCGTCCGGTGCAAGTACTAAAAAGCTTTTACGTCAAAAAACTGCACATACCACAAAAAAAAAAAGAAAACAAAGGAAAAGACTTCGGCTTTACGCTGACCGAACGAAAAGCAATAGCAAATTGCTAATACTCAGATATCGATTTTATGCGAGGATGTGACCCCTGAGGTACCGGCCTATTTATACACGTACTTATTTGGACACAAAACTGACAGCAGTATAACTCTATTACTAATAGAACTTCAGAAACTAGCTAATTTTATTTAGTTCTCCTTTAGTTATACGTTCATATAGAAAGTTATACGTTCATATAGAAAAAATATTAAGAGGAAAAAGATGCTCCAAAATATAGTACCCATGTTCCTTATACTTAATTTTAACGGCCTGGGCCGGCACCATCTGATGCCGTTTGGTCAGAAATTGCATTCCGAAGGAGGGTTGACGTCTGGCAGGCGGCCGGTCATAAAAATATTGCCGATGGCTTTTGCAATATGTACTATAAAGAAAGAGTAAATATTGTATCAACCCCAAGCAATTGGGATGAGAGTAGGAGCATGATGTTCCTTATACTTACCCAACGTACTAGATCAGGGCAGCTGGTAATATTTATTAATAAAACATATTGAAACAATTAATGTAATCTACAATTTAAGATATAAAATTATGAATTACGATCATATTTGAGAAAGGGGGCGATTAATCAACGCCTTTATGCTCTATAAAGACGTCCTCGAATTATACGTGCGTAATCATAATCTTGAATCAGCATACTAAAATACATGCTCGATTCTAATAAATATTAAGTGCGAATATATTTATGTGGCTTTTTGTTTTCGATGATATATAATATAAACGCCGATAATATAATAGTGGAAATAGGGTGGTCCAGCCACGATCTGGTCCAGCCTTGGTCTTTTACATTGTATTTGAACTATTGGGTTCGGAGGGTATCACACTGGAGCTAATTCTTACTAAGCATGTTGCAGTATTTTCTAAAAAATCAGTAAATTAATAACAATACAACATACCAAACTATGTTTCTTGCCGGCTCTTGTCAGTAGCGGTCGGAACGAGACCGCTACGGTGGTAGTTTATTAGATTAAATTAAAATGTAAAAACTAACAATATGTAAGTGCCCTCGCAAAGTTGTTGTTGTTGTTGACGCATAATAAACGAATTTAAAATTGAGTGAACTGCTATGCCCAACGGCGTGGGTACGATTTCTAAATGAGACAATTCTTTATTTGCTCCGCAAACGGATACTCTGTATAATTTTTTAACAGTTTTTTTTATCTGTTTGGTGACAGAATAAGAATACAAATGTATCATCCTTTCCAGTTGTTGTCGTAAAATGCTAAGAAGAAGAGGTAAGAGAAAATTCTAAATATAACTAACGCCAAGTGACGCCGCCTGATCTGCGCGATTCGAAGTGAGTCTAAATCCTTCCCGCTGTGGAAGTGGCTCGAGTCCAGCAATTAAGCTTAAGTAAGTTGAGTTCTTCACAGCAATTAAAACTTGTAAAAGCCTCCGCGATGTAAGAATTTATAACTTATTACGAAATGTAGTTTTTAGAAAAGGGAAAAATTCTGGATTACTGAACATGCAATATGTAACTACGCACATTTAAATCTATTTGTTGATAAAGACAATATATCATTTGACTTCATACGACATAATAGAGACAAAGGGCTTCTTAATAACATAGGAAAGGTGAACGTACGATCACGGAAGCTTTGTGGAGGCTGCACTGTGATGTCGACGGTACGTGATGAAACCTACTTGCTCAATGACGCAATTATGCTTGCTTTATACTTTGTTATTCGACAAAACAGTCACATACGTAATTATACTATCTCGATCATTAAATATTATATAGGCTCACATATTTATCCCGAAGAGTAGACAAAGGTAAAACAAACATGTGCCAAGAACGAGAACCACCCTTTTGACTATGGCGCCTTAGACGTAGCTTGCCAAGAAAATTGACACTTGTTTAATTAATTAATATTAAGGAAATAATTCTTGTATTGCGGGGGACTTTACAAACATGTAATTAACGCAGACAAATTACACCCAGACTCTGAATAACAGTTTGTGAATCGCATAAGATATTGTTCTATGTAGGAATCGAAATGGCGCTGGCATAGAAGGTCGGTATCTTAACCACTACACCAAGTGTGCAGTCATTTAATAAGATAATAGTATTGGAACTATGCCATAATAATATGTAATTATATAATTTTGTCTTATTGCAAAAGTTTTAAATAAAATGTTTGACTTGTATAGGACATAATTATTATTTATATTAGAATTTAAAAATCAAGATTATTTCTGTAATTATAGTTGACATTAATTTAGAACTTTATATTAATAAAGTTTTATTGCTTATGGTGGCAATCGAGCAAGCAGCACACCTGATGGTAAGTGTCACTGCTGCCCATGGATCTTTGCTATACCAAGGGTATAGCTAGGCCGTTGCCTACCATTACACACCCCGAACCCACGCAGTTGGGATTCCGGCTCTCTCGCTCACCGGACGAAACGCAATAGAACGTTGCCATAATAGCTGTAATTGTTAATTTAATAAATAAATAAATGTTTATATGTAAGTTTTAAAGTAGCAATAGATATGGTATATCTAACACCATCAACAAAAAGTTTTAAGCGAAGTAAGATACGCGCCGCCGATTATTGACCTCATAGTCAACAGTTTTTTTATTTTTCTATATAATTATATTCCGTGTGGTGACGGAGTAAGAAGGAAAACTCGAAATAAAACCCTATACCAACACGCCTGACCAGCGTGGTATAGTAAGTCTATTTTCTCTCCCATTATGGAGGAGGCTCGAGCCCAACAGTGGAACATATATGAGCTGAGATGATGACAGATTATTTGAACAAGGTCATAATGTTGAAAAAAAATCTAGTGCGATGAGTACAATCTTGCTCCAACTAAAAGCAATCCTTTGTAAGTGAATCCGACACCCACTTGACGGATTTTTAAAACACATTTGCATAATCGTTGAAGATAAAGGACAAAGTTGCACACATTTTGAACAATGTAGTTATGATAAGAATTATTCAGTTATTAATTTTAGTAGAGCATATGTGTCATAAGTATGACAAACTAGCTTTAATATACATCATGAGAGTATTTTAAAATTTCTTATCACCATCAGTCACTGTCCCATTGTTAGACATCATTTTCCTGTCGACATAAAGAGGCTTCAAGATACGATTTTACCTTTTTATTTGGTTTTATAGAAAAATATTATAATCATTGATGGTGTAAGAACCTTCTAATTAGTGTTCTAAGAAACGACTAAAAAACGCAAGCAAATACTGTCACTGTAGGAGAAGTAAACAACAAAAGAAAAACCTATTCGAAGCTTGCTACTCAGTGAACCACTACATGGACTACTATAGCTAGAAGTCCATTTTCCCTATTATTATGAAGAAACCTACAAAGACCTATAAAAAGAAAGAAATAAAATAAAATATTTGTGTACATACATACATACATATCCCTTGCAGGGTAGGCAGAGAGAACAGAGTGCCAGAGAATTCTATCTCTGCATACTTCACTCGCTTCCTCAACATTCATAATTCTCTTCATACACGCTCGCCGGTTTCGGTGACTCTTGACTCCACCTTCCTTCAGTACATGACCGATCTGGTCTAGATAGGTTAGTCTCGGTCTCTCCCAGTACCTACATCTTTCCACTTTCGCATTGTATATCTTCTTAACCAGACGTTCGTTCGGCATTCTTTCAACATGTCCGAACCATCGGAGCATTCCCTTTCGCATCTTTACACCATTACTCTCTTTCATACCTACTCGCTCTCTTACGTCGTCGTTACGAATATTTGTGTAGTATATATAATATATCATATCAAATATGAAAAATATGATACCAACGAAACAAATAAAAAGCCGAGAGAGGCAATACATATAATATTTGCTATAAACAACATAAGTAGTTACATATTAAAACATATATGTGCGAATAATTTTGACACGTCTCGCTAAAGAGATCGTGAATCAATATTGACAGTGGAATGGTTACATACATGGTCGACACTGAGGCTAACGTCAATATCCAAAAATGATAAAAGCGTGTAAATATATAATAAAGCATTTTATACACCAATCGCGGATACGGCCCAACGATTTAATGCTAGCTATTATATTTGACAGGAGAAACATTTTTGGAGTTTACTCCTTAAGAATCGATTTTGATATAAGGCGCCCAGTATGAGAAAAATTTGAGTAGTAAAATCTAGTGATCAAATGACCTCGTTACGTTTTTGGTGCGCAACCTATTCTGCGCACCTTTCACTTTCTGACGTGAGATAATACTTCGCTGAACATTTTTAATAAATTTAAATATATATATATATTATTTTTAGTAAAATGAGCTTTTTTTTGCGCCTGTTTTGATAATCGTACTTAAGGAGTAAAATCCAGTCTTGCGTCGGAGCTTACACACACACTTTTTTATATTCATACTGGTGAACTAAGGGTGTCGAAAAAGAATACCAATAATAACTCACCGTCTACTATCTTTCTTGTAAAAGTCGACTAAGAGATGCAATATGAGATTGAACTCTATACCAACATGTCTGACGAGCGTGCTAGTAAGACCATTTCCCTCTTAGTCTGATAGAAATTCGAGACGAACAGCGAGACTTATATGAGCGGAGATGAAGGGGGTTGTATGAAAAAACTTTATGAAATTTACTTAATAATCAACTTACCATGCTGTGTGGTAGCGGCTACGAATACTATCAACCCTTACTTTGCTCGTGGATGTCGTAAAAGGCGACTAAGAGTCTTATAACGACCTGGGCCAACTCTATCTGATGCCGTTTGGACAACAATTACATTCCCAAGGAGGGTTGACGTCTAGCAGGCGGCCGGTAATAAAACTATTGCCAATAACTTTTACAATATGTACTGTGAAAGAAGAGTACCTTACATATTATATCGACCCCGAGTAATTGGGATAAGAGTAGGAGAATGATGATGAATTAACTTAATCTACGTGGTGGTTGTGGTGATGGACTAATAATATAATGTATCACTACTTTTAGTTTCCCGCGAGTAACACAAGAAACGAAGTAATCTAAGCAAAGGTAACATCACATTAAGAGACGGAAAAATTGAAACAAAACCTAACTAGCGCGTTATTGTGAGTAATTTTACTCAACAGTGAAACTTGTATAGGGTTATATAAAGACTTTAAGTAAAACCTAACAGTTTGTCGACATGAATATAACGCATGAAGACTTGGTTAAACCACAGACAGATAAGTTTAACGATATAAATGTAGGCGGGTAGGCAGCTTCGGTGTGTAAAACGCTTTAGTGTTCAGTGTGTACATAGGGTGAGCTCAGGATCGCCTTGTGTGTAATCATGTTAATCGAATGGTAATCATTCAAGCCCAAGGTTAATAGAGTAGACAGTTTTGCAGAAACTTTTTGGATTTAACAAACTTCTCTAGATGTTCGTGAGGTTAGTTGTCTTAATCCGGCCCTCTTATTCAGCTTAGACAGACGATTATTTTCTACTCGCATACTCTTAGTGTTACAATTTATAACACAAATAAATCCACATTATTTATATAGTTTTTCTAATCACAATAGATTTTCAATTATTTTTACTATGATTTTTTTTATTATTGACTGCACAGATGGCATAATGGTTAAGATAACGATTTTTCGTACCAGTGCCCAAGGGTTCGATTCCCACGCAGTACAACACCTTGTGCTATCCACAAAGTGTTGCTCTGAGTCTAGGTGTAATTTGTCTGCGTTAAATGCATGCTTGTAATGTAAAGTGCTCCGCAATACAAGGATTATTTCCTTATGCACTAAAGAGTGGGGTATCTTTTAAAAAAAGAATATTAACTCTATACAAATAGTGTACCATACATCTTTACAGCCTAAAAATCAATACAGTTTTAGTTACTTATGTAGTTTTTATAAATTGCAACATTAATATTTTATTAACTTTATTATTGTTCCATAAATAAAAAAAAAACTATCTAATTTTAAAACAATACTCGCTTTTAACTGAATAGTTCAAAAATTATCGCGATCAAATAATCAAACTACACTAATAGCAAATTAGTATTCACACAGTTTAACTAACCTAAACTAACCTTCCTAAAGCATAATGACACGAACAACTCATAATAAAGATATCATATTTTTTTACACACGAGCCCATTTACTAAACGCCCCATTACACGTAATATTATTACCATCGTGTAAATGGGTACAATTTTTAATCTTTTAAATATTTTGATGCTCATTATTTGCTATTATTTTAACTTTTAATTTCGCAGAATATTCACATGACCATGATAATATATAATAATAAACCTAACACGGAGATTCGCCATTAAAAATACTAATAGTAAAGAAGATAAAGAATTAAGCTACGAAATCGTTTCATCATAATAAACTATTATTAAAAAAGTCAACGAAAAACGGCCTCCAAACAGTTTAAAAATTCGACGGGACTATATCGGGGGCATACGGTCGTTGGTCTAATGCGTCAGAGCTTAGGTGAAGCCTTATAAAAAACTAAAAGATTACCTCAGTTGTTTTTACAGAACGCGCAGCAAATTTTTCGAGGCTCTTGATAGTATTACACTTCTAAGATATCTGACGTTGGAGTACCAGTGTCGTAACTCACTAATGATATCTCATCATTCTCCTACTCTTATCCCAATTACTTGGGATCGATACAATATGTACTCTTCTTTCATAGTACATATTGTAAAAGTTATTGGCAATAGTTTTATGACCGGCCGCCTACCAAACGTCAACCGTCCTTGGGAATGTAATTGTTGACCAAACGACATCAGATGTAGTTGGCCGAGGTCGTTATAAGGCTCTTAGTCGTATTTTACGACATCCATGAGCAAAGTAAGGGTTAGTAGCATTCGTAGCCGCTACAACACAGCTATCACTGATGATATCTATATACATATATGAAAACAAACGAATACGCCGCACCAAGTAATAAATCTTATGGTGGTACCACACTTCGTTATGCGTTATTTGTTATGCGGCTACTATTTATTTGCCCAAATATTTGACAAACACTTTATGACGAACATGCTACTCCACACTTCGTGCCATCATGCCATCATGCCAACCAAATATTTGGCACGCCTTTCACTGTACATGTGGGTTCTCCCATATTATTTTTTATTTCAATCCAGGCATCGTTTATCTTTACTTTTACCTTATGGCAAGCATTTTTTGGGTCCTAGATGCAAGGTTGCATCTGATACAACTCTAGAAACTGCATAACCTTATCGTTCGTCCGCTCTATTTTCTCACACTAGACTCTAGTTATGTCTCGATGTGTACTCCGTGACCAGAGTACCTACGCTGTACACGTCGAGACATGACCGCGCCATAGCGAGTGAACATAACGAATGAAATTGAATGAATGAACGAAGTGTGGGCAGTCGACACACATATTCGGCTTATTTGTGTCCTTTGAAGTGTGTGAAAAACCGACAAGTGGATGGATACGCGTATTTGCTATTCGTGCTTATGCGTTATGTGTGCGCGTAAAGCAAATATAGACGAATGAGACCTCCACACTTCGTCGCATGCGGCCAATAATGCGCATAACAAATAACACATAGCGAAGTGTGGTGCCACCATTAGACGCAGGAGACTTTACAAACATACAAACTTAATTTTGTAATTTTGTTAAATCATCTTTCTCAATTCATCAATCAATTAATTTGCAAGATATAGATCCAAAATAAAACTTGTATCGATACCGTGACAAAAAAGGATATAAAATTTACCAATTTGAGACTAATATTTAATTATTGTTAATAGATTAATAGACCAATTTATTAAGTTTTAGATTTGAACCATTATCATTTAAAAGATGTAAGGTATTTTGGAATAAATATATACTAATTGAAAGTTTATTTTCCGTTATAAGCGAATGATATTAAAAAAATAATAGATAAAATAAATAATATAACATAAACCATTCTCCACATTCAAAGTAACGCCGATCATTTTAATTAATTATACAAAATGTACATTACTTTTTTATTTTTTTCTACAGTTTTAATTAATTTTGATTTATTTAAATTAAAAGATTAATTTATAAATGAAATATGTAAATAATTTATAAATGAACACGAATTTTCTCTAAATTCTGTTCTATGAATATGTCTCGTGGATTTTCATAACTTACTTTCAGCAAGGGTCATGTGACGTTTTTTTTATCTTTTAAAAATAAATTTCTAAATATTGAAGTAAGATAAATATAAATATTGAGATAAGATAAAAGATATAAATACCTAAAAAAATAAAACAGTCCTCCCGTGACCATGATCACTGTAAAGTGTTCGAAACGTCGGGAAATTAAAAATCAAATACAAACGCGATAGAATCAGTAAAAGTAGTTTTATTTCAAATGTACTCGCGTAAACATCGGAAACCATTAAATAAAACAGAATTAGAATTTACGCAAATGAAGTCTGCTATTGGCAGTTAGTGTATCAATGTTGGTTTATCTTATTAAAATATATATATAAATCACAATGGAAGCCAAGAATCGGTCATGTACTGAAGGAAGATGGAGTCAAGAGTCTCCGAAACCGGCGAGCGTGTATGAAGAGAATTATGAATGTTGAGGAAGCGAGTGAAGTATGCAAGGATAGAGTTCTCTGACACTCTGTTCTCTCTGCCTACCCTGCAAGGGACAAGGCGTGATGGTACGTATGTATGTATGTACAATGGAAGCCTAAAATATTAAATGTACATATGTAATCTAGTTTAGTATCATATGTCTACGTAAGTATATCAATCGACATTGACTGACATTTTCAGGTCAACAGGCGCAATAACGTTTTAGATTGCTTCTTCACGACGTTAATAACAAATTCTATACACTATATAATAAACACGATATATGTTAGCTATATATTTTTCTATAAAAATAACATTTTGTATATTATTTAGTTTTATATAATGTAACCTCAGTATGTTTCAGCGCCAATCTATTAACACTTTTAACTTGCTTTTGGTGACAAAACAAGACTCTCGGCGCAGCTTCGGCACTCAAAGACACATGAAAAACTGTCCGCGATTGCGCTTTTCCCCGCGAGTTTTTGTGGGCGCCTGATAATTGCCTATTGGACTTGTGACTCTAACATCGCGATGGCTGATAGTAATATTGCCCTACGCTATTAACCGTATATAGTTAAAAGCACCACCTTTATGTCAATTCGGTTTGAGAGCTCTCAGTCCTCAGAGTCCAGGTAAAGTTACCATATACGGCTAACAACTAAGTCACACACGAAAAATAAAACCTAATATTGTGTCAAAACACTAAATTGATTACATAAAAATTGATTTAAAGCCTGAAGTAACATTGGCCCCCAGATACAACCCCACCTGTGGAATTACAGGCGAGTTTGAAAAAGTTATTAAATTCCGAAACATAAATAAATCAGTTATTTTGTATTTCTGTTTACACGTTGCCGATAGGTTTTCATTATTAGAATGAAAACATCAATTTTTACAATGGTTCCATGTTATTTAATTCAGTGTACATCCGTATTAAACCGTAAACTATGTCTGAATTATCTGAGAGGAGACCTGGTAAACTGTAACACAGGTATTTTTATACCCACCACAGGCACCAGCGACCCACAGCTTAGTTTATTTACTTCTTGTTTTTGTTTTCAAACCTATACATTGTATTAAGTTGTGGTGAGAAAATAAGAAAAAAAATATTATTAAAATTATAGTATTACATAAACGTACCTACCAGAACTCAACGTTATTAATGATTTGGCACAAATATATATTAACGAGTATAGATCGCTTATAATAAATGCGAAATTATACATACATACATATCATCACGCCATATCCCTTGCAGGGTAGGCAGACAGAACAGAGTGCCAGAGAACTCTATCCTTGCATACCTCACTCGCTTCTTCAACATTCATAATTCTCTTCATACACGCTCGCCGGTTTCGGAGACTCTTGACTCCACCTTCTTTCAGCACGTGACCAATCTGGTCTAGGTAGGTGAGTCTCGGTCTCCCCCGGTACCTACATCCTTCCACTTTCGCATTGTATATCTTAACCAGACGTTCGTTCGGCATTCTTTCCACATGTCCGAACCATCTGAGCATTCCCTTTCGCATCTTTACACCAATACTCTATTTCATACCTACTCGCTCTCTTACGTCGTCGTTGCGAATGCGGTCGGTCAGCCTAACTCCACAGATTTTCCGTAGAGATCGCATTTCGACCGCATTAATTTTGCTTTCATACTCTTTTCTGCATACCCAACTCTCGCTTCCATATAGTAATGTTGGGACAAGTACAGCGTTATGTATTGCTACACGTGCCTTCTGGCTGAGGTGGTGGCTACCGAGAAGTTGTCCCAACGCTCCGTTCACTCTATTTCCCGTATTCACTCTTCGCTCTATATCAGTGGTGTACCTCCCTCGAAATTATATAAGTTTGTAATTTGACAAATTCTTTCTTTTTTTGATAAAAATAGCGTGTACATTGGCCTTAAGAGTATTTTGAAAAAAAAAGCTTTATGTCACCTATTTGGCCATTACATATATGGTAAATATATAATCCTTATAAACTAGTTTAGAGTATGCTTCATTCTTATACTATTTACTCTTTCTAGAAGCCATATTTTTAATGTTGTTTTAAATGAATTTATTATTAGTACTTTTATTCTTTCTAGAATATTGTTATAAATATTTTTACAAGTTATATAACTTTTTTTTGCATTCGACTACTTTTTGGAACTTCTTCTAGAACCAAGAGATTTGGTTTTCTCGTATTATCTCTAATACATTCTGCTGACGTATAAATTACTATAGTTATATTGGTGGAATACATATGGCAGTGTTAATATTTTTAATTTTATAAAATAACGTACATTGGCTTAAGCTGTAGAGGTGATATTTCTATGGCAAGAGTAACAGATACTATTGACATAGCCTATGCAATGGATCAATACAACCACTTTTAAGTTTCTACGCAACAAAATAAGCACGCACTTCGCATGAATCTGTATGTACGTCTAGTTAGTTTTATATAATGTACTGCACAGATCATTCGTGTGATGACGGCGTATTAATACAATTCACCATCCCTTATCATGCTCATGGCTATCGTAAAATAAGACTAAAGGATAATAAGCAGATAACTGAAAAAACACATTCAACCCGTCTGACCAGCGTGGTAAAGTAGGTCAATACTAAAATAGATTAATTTCCCTTCAACTGGGACGTATATGGGCCGAGATGATGAAAATGAGAGACTGCGCAGAAAGGGTGGTTATTCAAATGACAGCCTTCTGCACTGAGTATAGTGGGTGCGATTATATATATACATAGCACAATTTGAGTATCTCAAAATGATTTTATTCCAAGTCTGAGTTAACAAGGAATTATTTCTTAGGACATATCTCGGTGCCACCGATGACAAAGATCGGGTACCGGTGGCCCGTTCGCACGGCGAAGAGAGATGTTTGCAAGGTGGGTCTATGAGGTTGCGCGCCGCCTCTTCCGTCGCCCCGGACCGATTTGGCGGGGCGCGACCACGTCCATAGCTCAACGCAAAAAAAAAAGAAAAAAAAAAAAAGGCATATCTCGGTCACTATTTATATGTTTATGTTACTAGATCAATGAGGCATACATATTGTATATGCAACTATCGATTTTAGTGTATATAAAATCTACGAACATGCATCAGCGCTGCACGTGATAAAATCTAAATTAATTTTAGATATGAATTTACTTTAAAACGATAACTTCTAAGACTTCCACTATCACATAAACGCGAATGTTAGATTTTTTTATTGCTTTTGGTGGCAAACGTGAAAGCAGCACACCTGATGGTAAGTGTCGCTGCTGCCCATGGTCTTTTGCAAAACCAAGAGTATAGCTACGCCGTTGCCTACCAATATAAACCCCAAACCTACCCAGTTGGGCTTCCGGCTCTGTCGCTCACCCAACCAAGCACAAGAGTGTGGTACAACCCCGGACGGACCGGCCTGCGGCTGTAGACAGAAAACTGTCAACAGCGTGGTCCTGCCACTACTGTTCAAATGTCCATTGAATTAGTGAGACTAATTTATATTTATTAGGTATAAAAATAATCCGTTTTAAATAAGATGACATCATTCTCTTGGATACACTTTCGCATCCCACGCAGGTCTTTAATTATAACCTACAGGCTATACCTCTAATTTTTCAAAGCATATTTTGAAACACAAATAATCGCTTGATTTAATCGCGAAGACATATATTGAGAGGAAATATTTACATAAATAATTTCCATATATTCTAATCCTGAAACATAGCAATTATCGGAGAAATATATTCAGCCGACCTGGTGAATTAAAAGAGTTAACCCGTTAACGAAATTAAAGGTTTGCTTATATATACTCGTATACTAAGCTCATGTGTGCGTTGGCCATGTAACTAGTGAAATATTTTATAATAAAAATCTTACAAAATCTGTATAAACTTGAATATTAACTATTATCATTCACAATGTAAATATAGAGAAGGCTCTGTCGACATTAACAACGACGATACTAAGAGTTATAAATACAATAAATATTTGTTAAATATTATTAGTAAAAAAGGTTCCATATGATAACGTAATAACGTAATCTAGATAGGCGGCCGACGCTGATTTATCATGAACAAAAATGTTCATAAATTTGTCACGTAACTATCTTGTGTAGTGGAAATTTTTCAAAGCCTATTCTAAATTACACGCGTTTAAAAAAAAAAATAATATACTGAAAAACAAGTAGTTATATAATTTATTTTAAAAGAAATATGGTTGATAAATTACATTATATTATTATTATTATGGTACGCTAATTTATAATTCTGTTCTTTAGCTAATGTTTTCGTAGAAAATTATATATTTTCATAGGATTTATTATTAAATGTGTGGATTAAGTTCGTAGGTGTATTTCTTTTTTTAAATTTGAATCTACCACAGTTTCATACGACGTTGTTTTATGACGAAATTGTTATAGACTTAATGCTATTACTAGGAATTAAGTGATGAAAAAATCTAATGACCTCCAATCGCTTCTTAATACTCGTACATATATTTGTATCTTCAAACCAAATGCAAGTAGTCAGAGTTGAATTATTTAAGAATACTGGATGATTATATTTAAGAATACTAAAGGAAACTTACTAAGTATATACTATTTTAGTGTTGTAAGAGGCGCAAAATTATCATGAAATTAATATTTTTAATGTTAAATCTCATTAATGTATGGTATAATAAAAATTATACCCCAGAATCATTTAAACTGTTAGAGATTGAAAGTCATACAAATATTGCATAAACGCAATCGCACTACGGCTTTGGGTCAAGGTACCTAAAACTGATATCACCAAATATTGTATGCACTTTGAATTTATATAAAAGGTATACGAACATTATATCACATTGCAATGATTAGCTTCAATTATTTGATAAGAAAATTACTGATTATTATTAGTAATCATTATTATATGTTTCGCACAAATTTAATAATAAAAAGAAAAGATAATTATATTGTAAATGTTGTAAATGGTACCTGTTTTTCAGCATGTTATCGGGCACAAAGACGTTCCACCAGGAGGGTCGCTTTTGGCGAACGTATATCGGGGTGTCGCTTTCTTCGTCAGTATCGTTGCCACCTGACTTTCTTCTCTTTTTGCGCTCTAGCTGCAATCGCGCTGCCCAAGAGCGTCTACGACCTTTATCATTAGGGCTGAAGGCGTTTGGACCCATCGGCACAGCCAGAGAAGCACGACGTGGAGATTCCGGTGGTGGCCCATCAAACTCGTTCAATTTTCTATATCGTTCCGCGAATGTAGCCTCGGATGCTCTACGTCCATAAGAAGTAGTACGAGTTGGCGTGTCCGATATTCCGCCATCTGTGAACGCCTCGTCATCATCAGTGTCTGCAGAGAAAGCATCACCGCTGTAGCGCCTGGGACTCTCGTCTGCAGATTCCTGTAGACTCGCCAGTGTAAGGCTGGGACGATGAACGCGTAGATTCCGTGGCAAACGTCCCGGTCGCGTCTGTAACCGCGACAGTGCCAACGGCACCGGGGACTCGGTCAACGTCGGTTCAACACTCATTTTATATAAGCACCACAAATTTATAAACTGTTTAACACTTCAATCACATTATCCATATAAGAAAAGAATTACGGATCCGCCATTTTTAAAAACTTTCATTGAAAGCTTACAAAACTGTTTAATTATGTAATAGCGATTTTGTAAGATTTTAAATTGACTGCTTGTGTCTTTACAGCTAGAACAACAAAATTCAATTGACCATCTATTTCGTGTGACATAATAATTTACAAAATTTTCAAAATATACTGGAATTAATAAAAAGACATAGCAGTAAAATATATATTAATAAGAGAATCAAAATAGAAGCGACACCCGAGGATGATAATAGAGTAACATCGATGTGATATTGGATATTAAGCTTATATCAATAATTCATTATGCAAAACATATTTATTCACTACAAAATCAAATGTATTTACAACAACAAAACAATGCAACAACTTGTACCGTATCTAATTTGAATGATATCATCAACTAAGGAAAGTTTTCCTTTAAATACAGCGAGCTATTTATAGCAGATGAGGTGAGAACAAATTCTAGTACACAGTAGTCGTATAGTTTTATCGGCGACAAGTGTCTTTACTATGCCTTAATAAGCAGGTGATTGTAACTTTCGTAACAGCACCGTTGTCTGTTATCGACTCACGCGCACGTTGCCGAGAGACCGCGCGGCGAAAGTTGCTATTGCCACCGTCTTGCATAAATACGTACGGACTATCTCATAAAATCGCCATCGATTTCATTATCGTTTTAATGTTATAAAGTTTTACTATGCGGTGTTGGAACGTACCCAATGAGACGGATTTAATCGTGGTTTTACGATTTAACAGTGCTATCATATAACTAAAAACCGTGTGAGTAATTCACACGGTTTTTAGTGGGGGAAATATAAATAAACTTGACTGCACAGATGGAGCAGTACCTGATTTTGTTTTGCAGGAAACGCAAACCGCTAACGATTGTTTTGAGTCTGTGTATAAATTGTGTCTATTTGTAGTCTCCTGCGAGATAAGAAATTATTCTGTAACGCGAAGAGTTGTTTTTTTTAAAGCTAATTATTATATTATTTGAATAATAAAATGAAAAAAAATATGTAAGGTTAATTGAAATCTTGACTCAAAAAAAAACTACTGAACAAAAATACTAAGACGAATCCAAGGAGCCCAAACTAAACTAAACCAAGTAGCAAACAAGAACTGGTGACCTTAAACATATTTATACATTACTAAGAATCATTTCTATCATGGCAGTTTTAAAAAAATCAATCTATTCGTTTAGGAGCTACGATGACACAGAAAGACACACAGACAGATAAAGTTATAGCACTCCTCTTATTGGCGGTTAATAAAAGAGTAAAATGCTTCTGGAGCGCATAAAGACGTTCATCATCATCATCATCATCACTGCCCATAAACGTCCCACTGTTGGGCTCGGGCCTCCTCCGTAATGAGAGGGAAATTAACCTACTATACCGCGCTGGTCATGTTGGTATAGGGTTTAGTTTCGAGTTTTCCTTCTCTCGCATAGATGATATATGCGTTTTATATGCCCTTAGTCGTCTCGTACGATCACCCACGGGCAAGATATGGGGTGGTGAATAGTATTCTTAATCCGTCACCACACGGAAATAAAGACGTTATCATACAAAAATTTGTAACCGCAGTACATGCATGTATATGCATAAAAATTCTCTTCGACCATAACCCTGATGTTCAATGCAAGGTTATTTTTTTTATAACATGTAACCTGTTTCAACAAACACTATGGTACGCATTTTTTTTTCTACAAATGTAACTAGCAGTCCCTGAGATAAAACGCCTTCATACGAATACCTTCTCAGTTTAATAACTGTAATTTAAATGTTAACCTATAAATACTGACAGATATTAATAATGATATTAAAATAGAGTATAATTTACTGGGTAGAATTATATTACATAATTAAATATACGTACGAGATTAATGACACTTTAAATAAATAAAAAAATCGATTAATGTCAATTGTGATTAGACTAACCATACCAAAGATAGCTATACTATGAGTAAACAGACAGGAAATCAGTAACATTTCGCAATACAGTATCTGGGTCAAGTAAATGCCTGTTAATGAGACTTGCTATCTATTTACAACTCATGTGATGAAGCAAAAAATAGAGATATATTTAAAAAAAAAACACGTCGATCCTAAAATATATCCTTACAGGAACCTATATAAACTATCGTAGAACAATTATTTTGTAAATCGTAAAAAAAATTGTTCTGCATGGGATTCGAACTCATGAACTTGGCATAGAAGTTGGCTAATTTCAGCTAATAAATAAATTATCCGCTATTTGGTACGAACTATGCTGTAGACAGCACAAAGAAAAATTGCTAGTTCTGTTTTACGATATCAGGGGAAAAGGAAGGTCTAGTCATTTATATTCTTTACTCAATCACCACATAATACTGACCATATTTGGTCATTTACATTTAACACATGGTCTTAAGTACATTACGGATAGCTTATAAATGTCATTCCACCGGTGAAATGCGTAGGTTCAATGTCAACGTGTAGATTAACCTTTCTTTACATCCGGTCAAATTCGGATCTAGGAGGTCATTAATATCCAGGTTACCCGTCTAGGCTATCTATTAGGGTGGTTTCGAATACGATAACTGATAAATTAAGAAGTAAAATCTAGAAACTATAGAGATTGTTATGACCCTGTGAAAGTCCTTTTCCTAGGTCCGATTATATATGGGGTACGACGCCAGAAACCTCCGCGTGGTGTACCCTGGGTGCGGGCGACAGTCCCCCAGATCCCTCTGTCGAATTGTCGCCCGTAGCGAATCTCTGGCGCGAGGGGGGGTTCCCCAGCGATGGGTTGAGCTCCAATTCGCTCCTGACCCTCTATTTGTAGAGGGTTCAGGAGGCGAAATTTCGGACGGGCCCGGTCACTCATTCATTTGAGGGCTGGGCAGGCTTATGCCACCGCCGACATATCGTAAACCTGATATCTTGCTTCAAGACAAGTTGTCGTGAGGCGTAGTATCAGGAACGAGGGTCTTGGCTTAACCGCCCGGACCGCGAGGAAGACAACCTCTATAAAGAGTTCGAATTAACATTCGAATTCGGAAATTACCCAGAATCCTAAGTTCTGGCGTGCGGCGAGAGGATGCATGGCAGATGGGCTGTTCTGTTCCTAGCACGCTCCAGCCAGGGTACCAGCCGACCCCCTGGTTGGTAAATGTAGGCTTGCCCGGGTACAGGGATCTCTGCCCGGGTCGACCGTTTATTTCTCCCATAATCGTGGGAACAAAATGGAATTGCCTACAGAAAACAATAAAGACGGGGAAGCTTCGGATTCCCAACTGACGGCCTTGCTAAGCCAACAGAAAACTGGCACAAACGACGCCTCGTCCTCAGGACTCGAGGCGTCCGCCGAGGGCCCGGCACCATCACAGGAGGCCCCAAAGACGAAGAGGCGTGGGAGACCCCCGAATAGGGGGAAGGCTTCCGGCGCCAAAAAGCGACAGGCGGAGCGGGAGGAGCGGCGGGCTCTCAGGGAGGCTGCCACCGCTGGACCCCAAGATGATGGCGGCAGATCTACTGCAGGGCCGTCAATGGACGAGGGCGACAGTAGTGTCGCAGAGCCGTCCAAAGATGAGGGCAGTGGATCTGCCGATAAAATGGACGAGTGCGGTAATTCCGCGGAGCCGTCCAAGGAGGTCGGTGAGATACTGACGGCAAGGGAGGAGGCCCTCCCCTCGAAGCTGCGAAAGCGCCCCCTGAACAGGGATGGCAGCTCGGGCGCCGATTCCGAGGGGAGTGTTGTCATCATGCCTCCTCCCAAGGTTCCGGCCTCTCGCAGAGGGCGAGGGGCCGTGGCGTCGGGTCGGGCGACCCACTCCCCAGCCGGCAGAGCAAGTGGAGGGGCGGAGGCTCGTAAGCGGGCCGACGACGAGGCGGCCGCCGCGAGGGTGCTGGAGGTGTTGTCCGGCATCCCTCCCACAGAAGTGGCGACCGCTGGCGCCCGCGCGAGCTGTGACGCCCTGGACATGGAGGCCCTGCAGGCCGAAAACGCCCGCCTAGGTGGCGAGGTGTCAGGCCTGCGGGCCCAGAATCGCCGCCTAGAATCGGAGCTGGGCGCGGTGAGGAGGGAAAACCGGATCCTCACCAAGGACGTGGCCGACCTAAAGGCGCAAATGGCGCGGCTCATGCCGCCTGCGCCACCTGCGTCGTCGGCCAATGCCGGCCGCCGAGACGTCGCCGCAGCCAAGCCGCCCCGAGGAGCTGGCAGGCCAGTGGTTCCCACCGCGCCGAATAAGCCTCCGACCGCGGAGCGTGCGCCGCCGACCAACACCAGTGCCAGCACGCCAAATGTCGCCGTCGTGGAGCAGGCCCCGGCAGAGGTCCAGCCGGCAACACCGATTCCACTGCCTGCAATGGGGGGCGTGTCGGACGAGGCCTTGCGCGCCATTATCGACACCGTCGGTAATATGGTCAATGCGCGCTTGGCCGTTCTGGAGGCAAGGCTGCCTCCGGAACCACGTGTTCGGCCGCCTCTCGCCGCGGACAAGCGGCCATATGCGGCACCAACCCCCGCCCCGCTACCCTGTCAGGGTGGCCGCGTGGGGGGGAGCTACGCCGCAGCCGCGGCTGGGCCCAAGCCCAAGGGGCCCGCTCCAAAGAGGAAGACGGCACCGGCTCCTGCCGGACCGCAGTCGTCGCCCGCACCGACACCGCCGGCGACGACCCGCGCACCCGCGACTGCGCCTTCCGCGCCTGGCACGCCCGCTGCGCCCGAACAGGGTTGGCAGGTGGCCGAGCGCGGCAGAAAGAGTCGCGGGCAGAGGAGGAGAGCGGCGGCCAAGCGCGTCGCTGAGGTCGTCGCCCCCCAGGCAGGAGCCGGAGGAGGCAGCAGCAGGTCGAAGAGGAAGAGGCCGCGCAAGGGGCTCCGGCCGCCGAAGACAGCCGCAGTGGTGATCACTGTGCTGCCTGAGGCGGCAGAAAGGGGCCTCAGCTATGAGGCCGTTCTGAGGAAAGCCCGGCAGGAGCTCGACGTCTCCGACATAGCAGGCGTCGAAGCCCGGACCCGCAAGGCCCGGACAGGGGCTCGGATTTTGGAGTTCCCTGGGGCCGAGGGCACCAGAACGGCCGATAGCGTGGCGTCGAAGCTGCGAGGTCTGTTCGCCGAGGAGGGTGGCGTCAAAATCGCCAGACCCGTAAAGTGCGCCGAAATGCGCATCGCGGGTTTGGATGACTCCGTGACGGTGGAAGACATCCGGGAGGCCATTGCCTCGAAAACCGGGTGTCCCATAGACACCGTCCGGGTTGGCGCCATCCGGCCCGGTCCGGGCGGCGTAGGTGCCGCCTGGGTGCAGTGTCCAGTGGAGTCGGTCAGGCAACTGGCCGACTCAGGCAGGCTCCTCGTGGGCTGGAGCTCAGCGCGAGTCACCGTGCTGGAGCACCGGCCTGCGAGGTGTTTCAAGTGCATGGCGGTCGGGCACACCCGGCCAACATGCACTAATTGCTTTGACTGCGGCGGACTCTGTTTCCGCTGCGGTCAGACTGGGCATATGGCGGCATCTTGCGCCGCCCCGCCCCACTGCCCCGCGTGTGCGGCGGGCAATAAGCCTGCCAAGCACCGCATGGGCTCTGGGGCATGCAGACCTCCGGCTTCGGCTCCAAAGGGGCGGAGCGGCCCTTCGACTCCGGCCGCTCCCGCTCCTAGCGCGGCCCGATCGCCCGCCGCAAGCCAGGAGGTGATAATGGACACAGCCCATTAATGGCTGCCCAGTCCACTCACCTCCTGCAGGCCAACACCAACCACTCCGCCGGTGCGCAGGATCTCCTCCTGCAATCCATGGCGGAGTGGTCGATCGGTGCAGCCGTAGTCGCGGAACCGTACGTCGTGCCTGATCGCCCCAATTGGGTAGTCAGCCGGAACGGAACCGCGGCAATCGTCACCTCCACGCAGCGGCACTTCCCGTCCTTATCCCTCTTGGATAGGGGCGAGGAATTTGTCGCGGCGGATTGGGGAGGGGTCACACTGTACAGCGTTTACCTCTCCCCTAACAGGAGAATGGACGATTTCGGGGCCTCCCTCACCACCTTGGAGGCTTCGATACGGCGACTGGCACCGGGCCTCGTCCTGGTCCTGGGGGACTTCAACGCCAAATCCACGGCGTGGGGGTCCCCGATGACGGACGATCGCGGGCGGGCGATCGTGGAGTGGGCGGCGTCACTGGGCCTCTGTGTCCTAAACAGAGGCTCAGTGAACACGTGTGTGCGACAGCAGGGTGGGTCGATAGTGGACTTGTCGTTCGCTAGCCCCGCTGTCGCACCACGAGTGAGGAACTGGCGTGTCCTGGAGGAGGCGGAGACCCTGTCGGATCACCGTTACATCCGGATGGAGGTCTCCCCTCTCCGGGACCCCAGCAGGGGTCACAGGGCGGACCGAGCGCCCGCATTTCCGCGGTGGGCTGTGGGGCGGCTGGATAGGGACCTACTGGCGGAGGCGGCCATCGTGAACACGTGGCTGTCCTCACCACCCCTAGCGGACGGAGTGGACGTTGAGGCTGTCCGCATCCGCAGTGCGTTAACGCAGGTCTGCGATGCGGCCATGCCCAGGGTGCGGCGTCTACCTCCGAGGCAGGGGGTCTACTGGTGGTCCCCAAGACTGGCGGACCTTCGTGCGGCGTGCATTAGTGCCCGAAGGTCCTACACCCGCAGTCGGCGGCGTCGCCGCGATGTTGAGCGGGAGGGCCAGCTGTACGAGGCGTACCGCAGTGCGCGTACCGCCTTTCGGCTGGCCATCCGGTCCGCCAAGGACGCGAGTTGGCAGGAGATGCTGGACGGTCTTGACCGTGACCCCTGGGGTCGCCCGTGTCGCGCGTCGCTGAATAAGCTTCGCGCGCAGGGCCCCCCCCTCACCGAGACCCTCCAGCCCGACCTCCTTCGTAGAGTGGTCGAGGAGCTGTTCCCGCGGCAGTCGGAGCACACGCCCCCGGTCATGGCTTCGCCAGATCACGACCGGGAGGCCGTCGAGAGTGTTCCGCCCGTGACGGAGTCGGAAGTAGGGGCAGCCGTGGCGAAGATTCGTTCCGCCACCACGGCCCCCGGCCCGGACGGAATCCCAGTCCGGGTGTTGACGTTGCTCCTCGAGCATCTCGAACCTCGCCTGAGGCGACTGTTCAACGCCTGTCTGACGTCTGGACAGTTCCCTGAGTGCTGGAAGGAAGGGAGGTTGGTTCTCCTGCCAAAGCCGGGACGGCCCCCGGATTCGCCGTCGGCCTACAGGCCCATTGTGCTTCTGGACGATGTGGGTAAGTTGCTGGAGCGTGTCCTCGCTGCCCGCATCGTCCAACACCTGGAAGAGGTGGGGCCCGATCTGTCGGACGCTCAATTTGGGTTTCGAAGGGGGCGTTCGACCATCGGGGCCCTGCTACGCCTGAGGCAGACGGCCGCGGAGGCTGTCGCCGGCAAAGGAGTGCTGTTGGCGGTGTCGTTGGACATCGCCAACGCCTTCAATAGTCTGCCATTCAGCTGCATCAGGGAGGCGCTCCGGTTCCACGGAGTGCCCCTGTACCTCAGGCGGCTGGTGGCAGACTATTTGGAGGGGCGCAGTGTTCTCTACGCGAGCCCCGCAGGGGACATTGTGCGGACGCCCATGTCGTGCGGTGTTCCGCAGGGGTCGGTTCTGGGGCCGACTCTGTGGGACATCGGTTACGACTGGGCGTTGAGAGGGAGTCTCCCCCCCGGGCTGAGCGTTATTTGCTATGCTGACGACACGCTCGTCACAGCCCGGGGCAGGACATTCGAAGAGGCGGCGAGCCTGGCCACTCTCGGCACCGAGGAGATGGTCAGGCGAATCGAGGCGCTGGGGCTCAGGGTGGCCCTAAACAAGACGGAGGCCCTTTTATTCCATGGGCCCCGTGTGAGGCTGCCCATCGGCGCCTCGTTAGTCGTCAACTCCATCCACATCAGTATCCAGGCCCATATGAGGTACTTGGGTCTGGTGCTCGACGGGCGATGGTGGTTCCGGGAGCATTTTCGTCAAAGTGCTCCCCGGCTGGTCGGCGCGGCGTCCGCCCTTTCTCGGCTCATGCCGAACGTGGGCGGACCCAGTTTTCAGGGCCGACGGCTGTATGCGGGGGTGATCCGCTCAATGGCCATGTACGGCGCACCCGTGTGGGCGCCGGCTCTGAACGCCCAACTCAGGGCGGTTCTGTGGAGGCCACAGAGAGTCATGGCGGTCAGAGCCATTCGCGGGTACCGCACGGTGTCGACAGAGGCGGCGTGCCTATTGGCCGGGACACCCCCGTGGGACCTAGAGGCGGAGATGCTCTCCGACCTCTACCGGCGGGTTACCTCAATGCGCGAAGAGGGTGGCTCCCCATCGTTCAACGAGATAGCCACCTGGCGCGAGGACGCCCGCCGAGAAGTCATCGCCCGTTGGGCTACGCGGCTGGAGAGGCCTAGATACGGTGTTATTACCGCTGAGGCCCTCCGGCCCGTACTGATGGAGTGGATGGAGCGGCGGCACGGAGTCCTCTCTTTCCGGTTGGTGCGGGTCTTGTCGGGGCATGGTTGCTTCGGCAAGTACCTGCACACGGTCGTGCGGAGGGAGTGGACTCCGTCCTGCCACCATTGCAGTAGCGATGAGGACACGGCGCAACATACGCTCGAGGTATGTTCGGGCTGGGACGGGCAGCGCCGTGACCTCGTCGCTGTCATCGGTGCCGACCTGACGCTGCCGGCTGTTGCGCGAGCGATGGTCGACAGCGTCAGGAATTGGGACGCGGTCGCCGCCTTCTGCGAGGCTGTCATCTCGCAGAAGGAGGCGGCGGAACGGGCCCGGGAGGATTCCCGTGACCCGGGCCGCCGCCCGCGGCCGGGGCGGCGCAGGCGCGAGTACCTGCGCCTGATGCCGCCCTAACCGAGGCTTCGGGTGATCGGACCGGGGAATTGTCCGGTTACCCGACGTGAGGCCACCGCGTGAGGACGACGCCTCGACGGCGAAAGCTGTCGGGGCGTCGACAGGAGAGGAGCCCAAGAGGGCATACCGCCGAGCGGGCCACCGAAGACAAAGATCGGGTACCGGTGGCCCGCTCGTACGGCGAAGAAGAGGTGCTTGCAGGGTGGGTCAATGGGGTTGCGCGCCGCCTCTTCCGTCACCCCGGACCGATTTGGCGGGGTGCGACGTCCATAGCCCACCGCAAAAAAAAAAAAAAAAAAAAAGGTCCGATTATATATATAACTATGAATCACGTTTGAATCAAGGAAAATCTTTCGATTATTATTATTTATACTCGTTAATAATGCCACTTAATAAAGAAATAATAATTGTTTAGATATGTATGTATATCAGTAGGCAAGTGGTCATATTATGATAAACATTGCTACTTGTTGACATATATGTAAATCATTATAGTTTACAAGATGGAGATAAATAAAATGGGCAAACAAGTAATAAACCGATGTCGTTTCCACTTCTCGTTACTCATCAAAGCTTTGATGTTTCACCATTAAGACTTTCTTTGATGTTAACAACTTAAATAATTTCATATTTACTAGATATTAGGCTTTTAATTGCAAGGAAAATATATTATGTGCTACCACGACACCAACGGGCAACTTCCACACGGCGACGTCTGTTTAAAAAATAATTAAAACAATGATTTATAATCTGCTCTAATATTAAGCTGGTAGCAATTTATATTAATTGTACATACATACATACATAAATATCATCACGCCATATCCCTTGCAGGGTAGGCAGAGAGAACAGAGTGCCAGAGAACTCTATCCTTGCATACTTCACTCGCTTCCTCAACATTCATAATTCTCTTCATACACGCTCGCCGGTTTCGGAGACTCTTGACTCCACCTTCCTTCAGTACATGACCGATCTGGTCTAGGTAGGTTAGTCTCGGTCTCCCTCGGTACCTACATCCTTCCACTTTCGCATTGTATATCTTCTTAACCAGACGTTCGTTCGGCATTCTTTCTACATGTCCGAACCGAATATATTAATTGTAATCTAGCAAAACAGTAACTAAGAGAAGGAAAACACGAAACAAAACGCTGTACTAACACGTCTGACCAACGTGGTATAGTAGATTAATATCCCTGATGTTTGGAGGAGGCTCGAGCCCAATAGTGGAACGTGTATGAGCTGAGATGATGAAGACAGTATCTTTCCTTCGTCCAGATACAATATTAAATTCAATACCCTTGTTATAGACGACTAAGGTTTGTATAAGGATAAATTTACTATACAAAAATCCAATTCAAAACGAAACCTTATGTTAAGTCGTCGGGACAATTGACCAAAATTGACCTAATATCCTAAACATTAGATTTATTTTCTTCCATTTTTGGTTAACGCTCATTCAACAATGAGACGTATATTTAGAAGTAAAGAAATTAATCAAACAAT